>JAUCMO010000243.1:5807500-7007500 GCA_032399605.1 Melipona beecheii | reverse complement strand
ATAAGACGAGATAATTGATGAATCTACAGAGAATATATGCCGCGGCACGTTTGCACTGGTCATTAATTGCGAACGGCATGTTTAATGTTCCACATGATTGTCTTTGTGTCTTTGTTGTCACGGTGAAATTTATGCGTATCGGGTGAATAAATTGAACCTCTATTTTATAATATCGGTAATTATACGTTAAATATATCGTTTGCTTAAATTATGCATGCAACAACGCGTGAAATGATTCTTCTTTGAATAAACAAAACGAAAAAACTGTCACTGTGTTGAAATTCGTTCATTATATTTATAATACAAAATTCATCGCGCTAAAGAGTCGTCGAGTTTATGTGTTTTTTGGCTATTTTCTAGTACCATAATGAAATATACATAAATTGCAACAAAAAGGATTTAACACCTACAATTCTTTTACAAATTATTGTTGAAATTTACAATTAATAATTATTCGCTTATTGAATTACCAATATTATTAGTTAATAGTATTAATCAATGTGTAAGAAGATCTAAAATGCACATCGTAATAATTCATAAAATATTAATTTAACATATTATCGATGAAATTTATAATTTACGTAATCACTCACTTATTAAATTACAAACATTATTAGCTGGTAATATTAATCAAAAAGACCTACAATTTTTTTGGGGGGCAATTCTTTAACTTCTTTATTTTAAGGCATTATTCTTCGAATAATTAAAACAGAGAACCCAGATTATACAATAAATAATTTTTATCAAACTCTAATCTTGTTAAATCATTACAATTTCCCTCTCTCGAACATTTTAAAGCAACCTTTCAGATAATCAAAGAGAGACGTTTCTTTCAAAACGTAATAATTTCCTGTCTCCTACAAATACCATAAAATTGAAACAACTCCACGAATAGCTAAAGAGACGTCATTTCGAAGCAATTGCACTCCATCTGCGGCAGTATGATAATGTCATCTCCAATACTAAATATTTCAAATCGTTCTCTTCTCTCCTCTTGGCTGATCAAGTCATTTCATCGAACCTAAAACATCGTCCTGTCGACGATAATCGTCGTTTGTAGACAATAAGGAACAATAAACCATCCTTTGACAATGAGATATACACGTCGATGAATATTGATATCAGCTAAAGAACCGATGATCGATCGAAATTATCGCTATTATTCTCTTTCTTTCTTCCCCTTCGTAATTTTCTCAAACATCCATCAAATTCTCGACTGAAGTTTTCTCTTTGTTTCTCGTCGTGATTCTTAAGGAAACGATTTCGATCTCGGGTGGAAATCGGATCGGTCAATCGACTCGGTTCGCCCAACGTGGAATTAAAATTTCACGTTCTCTCTCTCTCTCTCTCTCTCTCTCGGCGATGAAATATTCCGCGCTTCTCAAACATCCCCCGAACGATTCGACGATCGCGAAAGTTTCGTTTCCTCTTTTCTTTTTTTAAGTCTCTTTTCACTGAAATAACCGCAATTCCAACGAGATTCCAACGGTATTTCGTTCCTTGAACAGCGCACTGCGCGCCGAGTTGGAAACGAACGATCTTCCTTTGGGGGGGGGGATTTCGAAGATCTGTTTTGTTTAACGAGTTTCGTACGCGAGAGTTGCAATTTTCGTGTAATTCCGCGGACTTGCGAACGAGTCAGCCAGGTGAAAAGTGCGTCCGGGGCTAAATTGACCGACAAACTCTTTTTTTCTTCTTTTTTTTTAAATTTCGTTCGGAAATTTTATATTTTTTTAAATGGATTTGCGGATGAATGAGAGAGGGAAATTGGATCGGTGAAAGCGGGAAGCGTTCGCGGCGTTTGCCAGCGGCGAAATTGATTAATTCCGTTTTTTTAAATTTCACTATCGTCGAATCTTGCATTTGAGCAAGTCGTTCAAGTGTACCTACATTTCCTCTTCTAAAAAACATCTACGTTCTTCAATTTTGCGTTCGAACAAACGGGAATTCAGAGAGTTACGAAATTTCGAGGTATTTCGACTGGGCAATTTTTCTTTTCGACTTCAGAAAAATTCGACTACTGTTGTAACTCGCGAATCACGAGAGACAGAAGAAGAATCACGTGGAAAGAGATTTGAATATTTCCTGGATCGAGACTTCTTGATTAGTTCCCTTTCTGACAACGAAACCTCCGCGAGTCTGGACTCGCCGTCTCGCGTTTTAAATGCGCCTCCTCTGTCCAGGAGCAACCCCATTAACGATTGCAACCATCTTTCTTCGTTACCACGATATTCGCTTCCGCATGATCAAAGGAGAGAAAGAGAGCGAAAGATAAAAAGAAAGGGAAAATAAACAGAGAGAGAGAGAGAGGGAGGGAGGGAGAGAGACTGGCAAAGTCATCGAGGGGGCGACTCTGGGACAGAATGGAAAATACTTTGTGTCGAGAACTCGAGCCGAGGGTAAGCCGACTGAATGAGGGGCAAAGACGTGTATGCGGCTGACACTCGAAGAGCCCAGGCCGCTTCAAAAGGGTGGCATACAACCGGTAAAGGGAAGATGGACGGGGAGGCTGTGAAGTCTATCCTCTCCCCCGTACTGAATGGGGGGAGGGGGGGGGCTGTACGTTTAGAAACCTCCGGACGACGAACCTTCTGGACGAAAGCACGACACACACGCGGTGGTCATCAGCGACTGTGATCACCCTTTCTGCACGCTGAACGCTCACTGGAGAATATTTTTGATCACGAAGGGACGAGATTTTGAGCTTTCGAGCTGAACGAAACCGATAAGCCAGACGGTAAATTTCAGTCAGTCTAACATAAACCGCTGCAATTTTCTTTAAGGGTTGGTTGTAAACTAAATCCTAGAGAAAATGGTAAACTATTTCAAAGGATTTTTCAACGATAAACTTTTAACCTCTTCCGCTGGAATGATGTGCCACGCACGTCGAGAATATTTGGCCCAAAATTGCAATATCTTCTCAGTTTTAAGTATAAGAAATAATAAATTTATTACTTCTTGGCAATTTTTATCCAGTGATATACCGATGAATTCAAAAAGAAGACGAATTACTGTACACAGTTTGGTCACTCGTTATGGTCCGTAAACCAGCGCAAGAGTTCGAACCGACGCTGTACCACGTGGGGGATGATCGAGAGATATTTCAATTTTTACTCGATGCATATTTCCTTCAGTCGATTTATGAAAGATTAAACCGTGGTCTTTAATATTATTTATGATCTGTTGATGATAATTATTGCACATGATGATACTAGAATTACGAAAGTCAAATTACGAATGAGGAAAATGGCGTTCCCTGAACACGGGCGTAGCGTGTAATCGAATTATATGCTTTCGAAGGTAATTGTATGATATTGCTCTGTATATATTCTCTCTCGTGCATACCTTCAATTACACAGCAACATCAAACCTAGTGAAACACCGACATTCCTGGTTTCCGCGCGTAACTCCTGCCCCCCTTCCCCCTATTTGAATGTGGATTTAATCATTTCGCGAACAATGCAACGAGCTTCAGTATTCGATGCTGTCCGAATCTCGGCGGAACTTTTTAAGTTGCTGCAATTGCTAACGTTTGGGAATGTTAATTAGACTGCAAACCAACGTTTCTTTGCAACTTTTGAATCTTCAAAATTCTCAGAATTGTAGTTCAACAGTATATTTTGGATTGGAAGTTCTACCAATATTGTTGAAACGATTGAAGAGCTCAGGGCTCTATAATACCAAAATCATATGCGAGACAAATTCTCTTCACATCTCTTTCCGCTTGCGAGTTTAAATTTCGATAAAAAAAATTCACACCTGAGCAAATTTCACGAAGATTACAACATCGACGAATTTACAAAATGAATTTTATAAATCAAAAATTACCTTGTTACTTTATAATACTTTACGAAAATGTTATAAAATCTTAAAGCAGAAGTTCTCTGATCTATTCTAATCTATCAATGTTATTAATTAATAAATCATCGTTCTGTACTTTCAAGGTATACCTTCGAAACCTCCTGTTTCATTCGACAAAATTATACTCTTCCACCAGAAATTTAAAATTAAAAAAACGACCAACGAAATTATATCTTTTTTCTCAAAATATTCTGCAAACCCTGGAGTCTCTAATCTCTCAATTTACTAATATCATCGATTGACGAACGTCCATAGGAACCTTAGAGATTACATTCCCTGGATTTCCATGAAAATCCCGATACCCTCTATTCGAGACAGATCTCTTTGTTTAACATCGTCTCGTTCAGATTGAATCAAACTCCCCGACACCGCAGAACCTTCCTCGGCGTCGGTCGCGAATCATCCTCCTTTTCTCGCTCCCTCTTTCTCTCTCTCTCTCTCGCGATCCGCAACGCGGTTCCAGTACTCTCGCCGCAACATAGTGTAACGCGTTGTATACTGACCGACTCCGAGCAGCGCTGCTTGGCAGAGATATTGCCTGGACACGAGGCACTGGGCGGATGGTCTGGCGGTAACGACTCCCCAAGCCGCACAGCCAAGGGCCGCTGCCAAGCCCAGACAAGTCTGCAGAAGCACCAACGCGCTCGCCTCTAAACCGTCCTTGTGTCCCTGGATAGCCTGCAACGGATACGTTTTTCATTAGTTGATTGGATGATTTCAACATCATCAAGATTCTTACATATTTGTTATCGTTCCATGTTCAAACTATATGATATATGTTTGTACATGTTCAAACTACAGTTGAAACTATGTAACCCATGTCAATACATAATAACTGCATAATAATTACATAATAACTACGTTATCACCATCTGTCCGAGAGTTAAACGACAATGCACACAAAACTAAATAAATCAGCCAAATGTTTGAAGACGTTGGAAGACGTTTGATGAAACGAAGATGTTTCAAGGGCTCCACACACGTTGAAATACATCGATTTTTATGTTTCGTGAAACCTGCGTCAGAGTCAATTTGCCCGCCAAGCTATGAAATCTAGAAATCGGTGCATCCATCGCGGCATATTTCAACGTGTGTAGGAATCTTAAAACATCGTTATTAATACAACGAGATTAAAAAGTAATTTCAAGACGGTCAAACAAACTTCTTAGGTCTAATCTGAAATAATTTTACATGTGGTAAATTCTATCACGACGTTTCATTCTCAAAATTTAATTTCGTTCAAACTTCCCTTTATTTCCTTACCGAAGGATGTACCACCGGATCCATGGATCGACTTTGAGCGCGTTCGAGAACATCATTCACCGCGAGAGGAATATATTCCGTTGGGAAGGCAGTTTCATGAACTCGCGGCGGACTCTCGTGAGACTGCTAACTGACGCGTGCAGTCAGAAATAGAGACACGCTGCGCGGAGGCTCGGGATCAGCCACGATTATGAGCGTGTAAACCGGCCAACTTTGGCGGAACTTCACTTGAGAACGAAGTTGCCAACTGTGTGGCCCGTTCTCTGATTGCCGCTACCGCGGAATACGCGTGTTCCTGGCAGTTTGACGATTCAATCTGTCCAGTATTAGAAACTGGCCGGCGATCGGTTAGCTACACTTTTGTTGAGAAGTTAGTTTCCTCGTTGTCCTCGCATCGTGGACAGAAGAGAATATAAAAGACGAAAATAATCCATAATTTTGTAATTGTCCATAATTTTCTCATTTTTATAATTATCCGTAATACTGTTTCGTAATATTTTAATTACTCCACTTGATATATATAGATGTTTTAATGATTATCTGATTCGAATTATCCACAATTGTATAGGATTGTAGCGGAGACCCAGATGTACAGAATATGGAACACTGATAAAAAAAGGAAATGTCTGGTATAAAACTGATAATAATATCTGAAGTTTACAGGGGCACGTGTATGACTCTTTCGTGACCGGCGAATTCTATTTTCAAATCTTAAATGAAATTTAAAAATCTCCCGCACAGTCCACACGTCCGCCATGTCGGTGGACTATCGTCCGCTCGCTTCGCGTATCCACGAAACCGTCGTAACGCGAACTTACGCTTTGAGAGGGCAGGGACGCAGCGACGCAACACTGCTGGAGGCAGTTGGCTGCTAGGGTAATTAAGGTACTTACGATGTAAAAGGCGGGTGTATAAAGGCCGAAACCGGCTGCACCAGCGGCCAGCATCAACATTCTGACAGGTCGGCTTCCCAGAGGGCTGAGATCCACCCACGGCTGCCGCGGCGGTTTCGACGGGGTCTTCTTCTCTTTCAGCTTGCCACTCCGTTGATTCTTCACGTGTAACATGGCCCGTCGTTGCGGATGATAGAGGGAGGCGCTCCTGTAAATCAAGCCCAGGAAGAAGGCCAACGACAGGACTCCGGTTACCGACTGCATCCCACGCTCCCAGCCCAGCTTTCTAAGGGAACAGACGTGTCGTTACAGAACGCTGTCATGTTCTTTTCCTTTTTCTTTTTTTTGCTTTCAGTCTGATTCTTAACACTTAAAGAGACAATTTTCTCCCTCTTTTTTTATATACTTCTTCCACTTTGGCGATTTTGAAGCTTCCAAGGTTTAAGTTTCATTTAATTTTCTTCGACTTTTGCACGTAGCTGTTTGCAAGCATTGGATTGTACAATTTGGATATGTGAGACCGAAACTTATCTACCACAATTTTATAAAACTGCATTGCAATTGACATTGTATCGTTCTGTCAAAATTTTTCTTTTATATCTTCTCCTTCCTGACGTTTAATTGTTTTGCTTGACTCGAATTTAATAATTCAATTGTTAATTATTAATAACATACATTTGTGGCAAAACTCCACATTTTGTTCGTTGTAGATGAAGATATTGATCGTTTCTGATTGATGCGAAAATATAGTATTAGCGTGCAATAAATAAAATTTCACTCTCATTTATTAATTTGATAACTCGCGGTACATAATTTCAACATTTGCAAAAAATCCCAAACCCATTTGCAGTCCAAGTTTCAGTAAAATTTACTGAACAACGAACCAGTTTTGTCGTACCAATACAGGGAAAATTTTTTTCGTAATTTCGCTCTTCCAAGTTTCACGCAAATGCATGGAATCGGCAGTAATCTGGCCAGCGAGAGCGGGATCCTCAGTTTCTCGGCTTCCGGCGAACAGAGGGAGTTTCTGTTTCGTCGTTGGCTGAAAGCGACCGCAAACTTCATAACGCGACGTTTCGCCGCAATTGGAGCCAGTAAACTCCAACTAGCAGCGGGCCTTCTCCGCTTTTGTTTCGAATACGTATTAAACTTTACACGTGGCGGATCGTTTGTAAAATTCCACGAGACAGAAAGATTTTTCTTCCTTTCTTTTTTTTTTTCTTTTTTTGCTTTCTTCTGCAGAGTCTTATTCTGTAGTGACAATTTTTTTCGAGCACGTTACGAGAACTAATGGCACTTGTTGGCTAACAGATAAACATTACTTAGACGGGGGGAATAGAATTTTTTAATTTTATTTTTCGTCTGATAAGACGATATAAGTGTCTCAATTTTTGTGTTGGGGTTTGTTTCGTTAAATGTACGTTTTTAATTAAAAAACGTGAAGCAGATTTTCTAACAATTATACGCTACAAATTTATAACTTGTTTTTTCAGAGTGTAGTTTTTACTCCTTTTAACATTAGATAATATCAACTTAATATTTCTATTAATCGTAGAAATTTAATGATTGTTTGTAAATACTTGAAATGTTGTTAAAATATTTATCAAGACACTCTTGTAAAGTATTTCATATTTCAAATCTGTTAATTGTACAATACTTGCTCTCAAAAAGAAAATTGAAAAAGGATTTTGCAAAAAACTGAGAACAATTTTAACACTCTCGTTGACAAAAATTATTCAAATGATTCTATCTTTTCATTTTATTTTCTCGAGCCATACAAAAATAAAACGTTATTAACTACTCAATTATTTCAAACAGAGGTATGATCTTTTATCACCAATGATAACATAGAAACCCTTTTTTGATATAAAAATAAAGACGCAAGTAATCCCTGAAATGTTATCAGAATCCCTTTTAAATGTTAATATTTGTCCATCCGCGAATATTCTACGCATGTTTGTTCGTGTTGAAATACTCGAATATTCTATTTACGAAGGTTGAAACGTTGTTTGATTAGGTACAAGCATCGCAGAGCTTCGTGTGAGAGACTATCGCATGTACCAGGTCGAGTAGATATATAGACCGTGTCTGACTCGACACGGGATTATTCTACTCGCCAATCGGTATATTACCGCACGCTACTTGCACAGACGCTGACCTCTTCCACTTGTCTGTACACAAGCGTGACCTGTACTACTGACTTATCTTGACTTCGTAAATATGCTATCGCCTACGTACGGAAAACGCTCTGTTGAACTTAAAATGCAACTGCTTATCGGTGCACAGGATTTGCATTTGCCTCGTCCTGCTTAATTACCGGGACTAGCTGCAAACGCGCATCCCTCTTACTTTATCGAACATTCACCAACAGATTCACGACGTTACACCGGACTAATCGGCCTGTTAATTATTCCAATTCATTTTTTAGCAGAATAAAATAGATTTCTTTTACGTTATTTTTCAAGAGTTCCTGTGATGTGGAATGTCACATTCGACAAATGAGCGCGAAAGGTTAAATCTGTTTTATTGGTTAATCGATTTCCAACGAAATTTAAATCTCTCTAAAAACTCGGTGTTCGTTTTCAGATCGAAACGAGGGACAAGATCCCAGTTGTTTCAGATTATTTCCAACAATATTGAAATTTGTCTAGAAACGCAGAGTTCACCCTCAGATGAACGTAAGAAACGTAAGAATAAATCCAGTTGCAGAAGTCTCCGCAGAACGATCGAGGAATATCAACGGTGAAATCAGCGATTACCATCGTTCGATTTTCGAGCGAAAGCTTTCGTCCTAGAAAAGCACGAAAATTCCATTTGTAGAAGGCAAATTATATTTCCATCCGGCAGTCAAAAAGAAAGAAAGAAAGAATCGCCAGTTCCACGAAGCCATTCTTGCGATATCCCCAGCCACGAACGACATTTCATCGATCGGCCAACATCGGCGATTGGCTCGATCATTGATTGATGGACCGTCGAATAGCGTTTGATTGATGGCGTCTGGCGTTCCGGTGGGCTCCTCTCTGTATCATTTCGACGTTTGGTAACTTCTGCGCGGTTTCAGACGCGAGATACGTCGATTAATATTCTCTTTTTTTTTTTTATTTCCCTGCCCATGGTTGAATACCACGGCCTGCCAGCGCGGCAGATTTATCGGGATGCGTGTGGGACTGTTGCGCGAAAAATCCCCCGTGGGCGCGCGTTGCCCTTGGTTACACCGAGGCGTGGAAACGCGTGGGCGTTGAAATCCACGCGCTCCACGTTTGCAAGACCCTGCTGCTGGCTGTTGCAGCCGTAACCTACATTCCATTCGCGAACTTTCGTATCAAGCGAAGAACCCCTATCCCCTATTCCGGGGGTGGAAGCTGCTCGCTGTAAAACTCTCGCGGTTTTGCTCGGGCAGACGATTATTTTTGTTGGTTAATGGTTTTGGGGGAGAAGGAAGAAGAGTCTTGGTCTCTTTAAGAATATTCGCTCTTTCCCTTCTTTCGACTTTTATCCCTTTTCCAGTTTGTTTCAAACGTTGTTGATTCGACAAACACTGCGAAACATAGATATTTTCTATTGTGGATAAACTACTATTATTTCTAAATATTGTAAACTAAACCTTTCATTATCGTGCATATCGGAGATATCGTTGCGAGATTGAGAGATGTATTACAATTAAGCACGTGTTATTTAAATAATTACGAATATTGGCTTGCAATTTTTCTGCCCGTTAAACAAATTAACTTGGGCGTTTGTCGACGCACGCATTCGACCGTGAGCATAATTTTTCTGTCCATTAAACAAACTGACAAATATCGACGTTTATCGTACGCGCATTCAACCGTGAGACCGCCCAAATTCGAAAATTCTACGATCACTTTCGTAACGTCTGCGACATTTTGTTCCAAGCATTTGCGACAATCGCAATAGTCGCCACAAACTACACTATACTACACGCAATAATCCCTAAACAACAACTCGACGACGATTTACCGATTTACGCGCCGAGAAACCTTTCTCGCTGAGACACTTCCGGGAACAAACGCTAAAGCATTTAGCGACACGTGATTCGTTAGTAAGCGGGGAAAAAAGCAGGAGGGGAGAGATTTAATTGCGTTCCGTGTAACCGAGACGATGAAACCATTAAACGGGGGCAGAGTGTATGCTTGAAACAGCATACCGTCGTCAGCCAGTGGTATAAGTGCGGCATTAGCGCGACACGTGTTACATGCACGGCACAGCGATCCTAATACCTCGTCACCTGTTATTTATTGCGCCTGTAACGTCGTGTAACGTAAGGCGATACGTTTCTCTTGATACGTACAAACGTATGACACACTCCTGCCACAGGAGGGAAATAAAGGCGGAGCTGATCCTCGAACTTTCGCTCAGGATGGCCATTGTTCGCGAAGAAACGAGACCAAGTGGATTTTTGTTTTTTTAGTTTTCGCGAGGTTTGCAGATTTTGAGTGTTTCTCAATTGGGGAGGATACAAAAATAATGGCGAAGAAAGTGTTGATTCCAATTTTTTTGGAAATTCGTATAAAATCGCGGAGATTTCAAATTTTATGAATTCTAATAGCGAGTGCTCGATTCTAATCATTTTACAATTCTCGAAACATATAGATGTTAATTTCGCGATTTTAAAGATTTCTTGATATTCGTGCGAGCAAGTGAAATCAAATTCGGGGCGACTTTTATCGATTGTTGCTATAGTAAGTTCCCTATAATATTCCGTCAAACGAATTCGTTCAATTAGCAACGTGCACCGGCTACGAATGATATCATTTCATTTCCTACAACTTCCTAAACAGAACAAACAGAACGAACGAACCTTTCGTCTGTGATAACGATCGAGTTTCATTCGTAATGCGCCGCAGTTTCGAGTTTATTCGATAGCATGTTACCGTTTGTTTGACGGTCGTTCGGAAATTTCCCGTGGAATTCTGAAATTTTCCACGGATCAAGTGCTGTTCAAATCTGCAGTTGGTTAAGCGGTGGAACGGAGTGTTTGTGAATGGCGAGTTTGTTAAGCGATCGCTCATTTTCGCAAATAATCGCATCGAATTGCCTGTATTAACTTGGACCTTTTGCTTTCAACGTTTAACTCTACATTTTTCGTACCGATTCTTATGTTTCCTCTTGAAAATTATTATATAATGTTACATTCTGTGTGAAATCATGCAATGTATGAACTTATTAATCAAAATTCGTTTCGTAAAATGCGCAACGATATTGGTTTTTAATCATTAGTTATACGTAGACAATCATTATGTATGCATATAATTATTCATCGTGTATGTAATTAAACGTATTTTCATTACGTAATATTATATATATATTCTACACATACATTATCAGAAAAAACTGCAAGACTTGTACCCCAGTACGATTCGTCTCACTGAAAGGCTCAGAAGCAACTGTTCTGACTAGGAAACGAAGACGACTTTTCTGCCATAAAATTTTATCGATATGCAAACGTTTGAATCGATAGAAAACAAATTACAAGCGCGATCGCTCGGCACCAGACAACGCCACTCCTACTCGAGGTCTACCCCACGCTCCCTCGCGAACCACGTGACCCAAATCGACCAATCGCTAATTTTCGTTGCATTAGCGTTGCACTGAAGAGGCCCGATTTTCTCAGTTACCTCTGCTAAAATCTCTTTCAGTGATAAAACGAAACTCAAGTTGAGAAATTATTAAAGAGCATACAGATTTATCTAAAACTGATAATTATTTAGAACAACGATACTACTATTACAATCAATCCTTAGCCCAGAAATTACATGGAAAATTGATTCAGATACATCTGATTAAAAATTTGTTTAAAAATCGCGTATGCAATTTACTTCGTAAGACCGTCATGTAGTTGTATTTTGAAAAAACAAAAACCAATATTATTTCTTCTTTCTTTCAGCTAAAAAGTCTGTCAAAAGTCAGTCGGAGAATTATCGAGAAAAAGAAAAAAAATATTCGTAGCAAAAAGCACGTAGAGAGAGAAATTTCACACGTTATTTAACCGTCACCGTTACGTGTTGGTTTAACTCGAGAGTACACGGTAAAACCGAGTTACTTTCGGAATCGAGTTTGCATCTGGATTATTCCCCACCCTCCCCCCAATCCCCCTGAAGAAACTCGGAGCCACGCACCTGCAATGCAGTGGACTCGCCCAGTGGTGTGAGCGGGATGGATCACCTGTGGAAAAGCACCAGCCCGCTGGCAAATGGCTACGAGAATCGTGTCTGATCTCTCGACGATTAGGCTATCTTAACGATGCAACAAGTCATTCGTCGACTTCCCTCGGGATCTCTCTTTGTCCGTTTACTCGTCTTCGTTTCGCTGCAAAACCGTGCAACTCTCTATCGAGAAGTTTTTTCATTCCTTCGAAATTACGCGCGGAGGAAAAAATTCTACGGAACTTTGGATGCTTGATTGAAAATTTCATCGAGTCGAGACCTGTTTTTATTAAAATTTCAACCGGGGTTGGAGGTTCGAATTTTCTCTCTGGATCGGGAAATATTTCTCGCGCGGAATTCTCATTTTTCGAGAATAAAATATTTCTGTGAAACGACGCTACGGTAGATTGTTGGGAACACGTTTAACAATTTGCTACTTCAAAATTGCAAAGTGATGAAACTCCGTGCGATTCACGGAAAATCACGAAGCTATTTCTAACTCCTGAATAAATGATCGCGTGCTCGTGCATTATTCTCCCTCGAGAATTTTAATTCCGGTTAATTAAAACAGAAAGGAAGACTGTTTGAATGTTCCAAGAATCGAGAATCAGAAACAAAGTTTCAAAATGAAATTTTCCTCGAAGAATCTTTCCTCAACTCGAATCTCGGGTACACAGTCATTATTAAGCGAAGTATTCAAATGTCACAATTACACCGAACCTACACGCGTTCGATCTAAAAATTGAAATCTAATTCAAATCGAATTGTTTCTAACGACGAAGCAGTTAATCGTAACGAAATTTTACATTTTTAAATAAATCAAACGACTGTCAGTTTCTAACAAACGAAATTGATTTAATATTCAAATAAATTATTTAAGTAGCAATTAATTTATTAATTAAGATTATTAAATACTGAAACTAAATGTTAAAAAACTGCACGACTTGTACCCTAGTACGATTCGTCTCACGAAAAGGCCCAGAAGAACTGTTCTGACTAGGAAATGAAGACGACTTTTTTTGCCATAAAATTTTATCGATATGCAAACATTTGATTCGATACAAATTATAGGCGCGATCGCTCAGTACCAGACAACGCCACTCCCACTCGAGGTCTACCCCACGCCCCCTCGCGAATCACGTGACCCAAATCAACCAATCGCTAATTTTCGTTGCATTAGCGTTGCACCTGAAGAGGCCCGGTTTTCTGGGTTATCCCCGCTAAAATCACTTTCAGTGATAAAATAAAAACTGTGTCCCGAAACTTTCATGTGCACGTGTTAAGCAAGTTAAAGCAGACCGCTCGAAACGAATTTATCAGGTAAACTGGATTCCGCCAGCCCGGTTTCCGGTTCCCGACTTTGACTTTTAACCTCGAGATTTAATTATGAGCGCTGTTCCTCGTCGAATTCACGATCTTTCCTCTCGTTCGTTTAATTAAAGGCATTCCACTTCTTCGTTCGTCATCGTCGCTTAATATTCGGCCCGGAAAGCGTGATCGATCCATTAGCGCAATTACGGGAATGCCGGGTAAAGTAATTCAGCGTCCCTTCGAGAAAACCGTTCCTCCTCTCGGCTCTTTTTTTCCTTAGGATTAAGCATTGTCTGTTAAGCTTGCGGTTCAGCCGAGCCATAAATGAAACTACCGTATCACTGTGCTCCTCGTTCCGTGAATACCGCGATTATTTGGTACGCGTTGCCGGGGAAAATCCTCGGGAAATTCGGTTGTTTCGAAAAATTGTTCAATTTGAGACTCGTTAAATTCGGGACACTCTGAATTTCGATTTCGATTTATTTCGACAACTTTGTTATACACACTCCCAAATGTTTTTAACATTCGTTTTTAATTATCGTGTGTGTGTATATTTATATATATTTTGTGATATGATATAATATAATAATTTTTTATTGCATAAAAATTCTGTTGTGTTTTAAGTTTGTTGCATTTAATTGTATCATATGTACTGTATTTATCGTGTAATTATATTGTATATTGTATTTATCGTACAATTTAAGTTATATTGTGCATATAATTTATGCTGTAAACATTTATTACATATAATTTATAATTTATATTTATTGTATTATTTTTATTACACTGGTAAGGAATAATTGTCCCAAGATTTAAAATAAATAGATACCACGATATTAAGTACAAGTCAATTTTAAACACATTGAAAAAAGTTAAGTTAAACTCAAGTAAATTTTAAAAGAATGAAATATTTTGAACTTGGGCTTAAAGTTTGAATAAATTTTGAAAAAGCCTAAGATTTGAGTGACATATTGATGAGAAGCAATATAATCCTGTTACTATAAAATAATATTACAATACAAAATCGTGTATTAACGAAAAAAAAAAAAATTGATTTTCAAGTTGATTTTACTATTTTATTAAAGTTAATCAGTCTCGATGACTTTACGAGGTACGTCCAATTTTAATAAAGAGCGAAAAATGCTGAAAGAAGTTGTTTACAAGATGGCCGGAAAGAGTGAGTTTTACATATTTGAGAATGTTGGAGGGTATACGCGCATACGTGATTATGGCACTTGAGCGAGTAGAAGAGGAACAAAGTATCTAGCCAGGCGAGCGAGATACTCGATATAACGAGAAAATTACGCGGTTAGAAAAGTAGAACAAGATCATGTTTGATTCAGAGAACGGAATTGCTTTAATCATGGCAAGTGAGCATGATCCACGAGCATAATAAGGCTACTTTAGACATTCATTATCGTTTAGGAACTGCGTGAAAGTTTGATGTGATGAACTCGAGGTTTAGGTTAGGTTTATAATGATTATAATAATTGTTACGATGATTGATAATGATACTAATGAATATTTTTGAATTTTGTTAACAGTTTTGAAATAAAAATATAGTATCAAGCAGGAAAAAATTTTTAAAATGCACAAGTCTCATTATTTCAATGCAACGAATTAATTTTTTTTTATCAATTCATAAATTTTCGGTCCGTTCGAATCGAAATGTAACTTCGTTATCTATTTTATTTATTTCACTCTCCAAACCATATGTTTGCGTTGGCATTTAAACATATTTAAACATTTCAAAAATACAGCAAAAGAATATTGCTGCAGAGCAACTGGAAGAGAAAATTCATAAAAATTGATAATCCAAATATGTTCATAAAACACGTGGACACCAAAACGAAAAAAAAAAAAAAACAGAAAATAAATAATTCGATAAATCTGTAGAATTTCATGGATTGCAGTAAATATTTTTCGATTGTTATTCAAGCAATTCCAAATAAAAAACAATTTCGAAGAATTAAAATATGCAGAGTCTCACATATCAAATGTAACACGATTCGAAATCAACACAATCATTTATAGCACAGTAAAAATTAAGTTTTATTATTTTATTTATTTAATACAAATAATATATTATAACATATATAATTAATTTTTAAAATTAACATAAATTAAATGAGATTTATTATTTATATAAAAATTATTAATTTATCGTTATGGTATGAACCTAAAAGCTTTATTCAGCTTATTATGTATAAATAAAATAATTTTTAAACATTAGATGTCTGATAAAAGAGTTAATTTTTTAAATTAAAATATAATAATAAACATTATTTCTAATGGTTGGATTTATTTTTATAATATCTATTATTTTTTTTAAACTAAAATCCACGTCATAAAGATATAAATAAATTATGATATGAATACTCCATCGGTCTGTCATAAAATATCCAGAAAGATTAAAATCACTATTTATCTAACTGAACACGTGTTATGGAACTACGTAATTAATGCACGAAAAACAACCTTCTACCTTTACACGTTTTATAATTATTTAATTATCTTCTCGTTACCTTCTAATTAATTAATCATCGCAATATTTCGTTCAATGCATGTACGTTGTATTGCCAAAATAATTTGATTTAATTCAATCGTAACACCAATCTAATCCAACTTGGTTTGATCTGGCTTTCTTTATTCGAGGCAAAATGCGAGAAACGTCGAGTAAATTGGAAACGCGCAATTACTTGTACGTCCGCGTCACACGCGCGTGGAATCCAATCTGTCCCGTCTTTTCAACAGCTCGACAAATCGAAAAAACGTTCGAAGCAAGCTGCTACGGAGAAATTTCACTCGTCGCAGTTTACGATGCGCATTCGGTCCAGCGGCGATACTTAACCGACGCCTGTGTGTGATTTTCGTTATATACGTTCACGTCGGCGGCACACGGCAGGAAATCGTTTGAAAAATCATCGGTCATCGCCGATGGAAAAAAAAAAAACACACTCGATGTAGATGAAGCGCTCAAACTGCTCGCCTGAGAGAAACGTGACGGCGAGCGACGAGAGATTAGTGGTCGATCCGTTTCGTTCGATTGTGCACGCGGTGTTCCATGCTGATGGAATAATAATTGCCGCGTTCCTCTCTTCATGATTCTCCTATGTTTTCCCCTTTTCACCGTTATTTTCTTCCGTTACTGTTTTGCACGAGTATCCCGTTATTATCGTCATACATCGCCGAGTCATCGATTTTTGTGACTGGATTCTATTACTAGGATCGTTTGAAAAATTGATCGAAGAAGAGTCTCGAGTAAATTTTCGTCCATTCGTTTCATTTTATTTCTCGAAGATTTTCCCAAGCGTTCCTCGAGATTTACTTCCATCGTTACTTTGTTGCAGAATCTTTGTTACTATCATCGCCAGTATCAATCAGAGAAAAATTGTTGGCTCAATGAACAAACATAAAATTGTTTCAACGAACAAAAATGAAATTATTATTTGCATAAATTGGACGATTGATTGATCATTGAGCGGTTGAACAAATACGAAGCTATTTTACTTGTAAAACTTGCTGATGGTACTTACTCATTCAATTAAACGCAAACATTGTCAGTCCGTCTAGATATAAGGTTGTTCGACACGTCGATTTATTTCTACACGTAGCGAATAAGACTGTATATTTGTTTAACTAGGTACGAATATTGTCACACGCGATACAGCGAGCTATTCTACTTGCCCGATTACATTCAATTCTATTCTACTTGGTGGACTAGACACAGGGGCATTCTATTTGTCCGTTCAGATATGTATCTATCTTACTTATTGGGCTAACGTAGTTATTCAGCTGGTCTCGCCGGATCTGATATGTGACTGTTCTACTTGTCTGATCATACGTGTCCAAATTCCATTTTCCTGTTCCGGCAATGGTGTATCCCATCTGCGTGTCTATAATTACTGAGCCTTCTAACTGATTATCATTCCAACGTAATACTCGATAATACTTGATAATACTCTCAGCTACGTTATAATATTTTCAATATTGCAAGTATAGTGACGTGTAACAATATTACTAAAGTAATATAAATATACTGGTGTTGAGTATTATATTGTAATAATACTCAATATATATATTATAATAATTATTATATATTATATATTATATCATAGTAGATAAATTTGATACAATCCAACACTTGTTATTTTAACATTTTGATTCTAATAAAAAAGTAATTACAAAATATTGTCAAATCTTTATCAATGTTTAAACTTCCTATAACCATCATTATATTTAACTCCCTCGTATAATTTATTAAAAATTTTCTTCGACAACTAAAAATATAGTTTCCTAAGAACATTCACGATGCGTTAATTAATGTTTCACCAAATTTCAACTCGTATCAATATTTTACTTCCATTATCTTTGACAAGGCAGACAATGACGTTTCCATCTTGGGATAAAATTTACAATTTCCAATTTTCTTCCGTAATTAAACACGTGCACCGTGTCAATTAAATTTAACATACCGTGAACAAGCGTCAATATAAAATCTCATCAATATTTCACTTCCATCATCGTCTAGGTAAACTACGATATCCCTTGATATATCTTGAAATATCACGTTACAAAAGTTACAATTTCGCAATTTTCTCCCGTAATCAGAGGCAATTTTGTACGTTGAACTTCTGCCAAATATGAACTTGAAACAATGTGAATATTTAACTTGCATTATCCTCGAAGCAAATCGCTGTGTTCTCGATTTTCCAGGTTTTTTCTCGCATAATCAAAAAACGTGCCACGTTAATTAAACTTTCCATCAAAGACGAATATCAATTTAAAGCAATATCAGTATCTTACTGACTTATTTAAAATAGTAAAATAGCAGTTTACTAACTAGACTGTGAATTTTTATGCATTTATGGGGAAAACGCAGTTTAATCTAAAATTAATCTACTTGTTAAACATCGCAGGAAGAACCATGTTTTTTACCATGTAAGATATTTAACAATTTTTTAAATTTAAATAATTTTCTAGATCACAGTTTCCCAATTACGTCAAATTTATTTTCGAACACGAATCATATTTTTAGAAAGATATAAAAATGCACAGTCTACTCGTCTGATCGATACAATCGATACGCATTAATACCATAAAACATCTTGCTCTCAGTATCTCCGTAGTAAATCACTACGTCCAATAAAACTCCCGATTTCGAATTTTCTCACACCGACTGACTTCTTTCATCAATTTATCGACATTTCCCACGCACACAAATTTCTCAAGCAAACGACGATGTATATTAACATTTGCACGCGATAGCGGAAGTGGAACCGATAACTTACCCGACCGCCTCTCTGTAGAAGACGCTGAAGAGCACTATTCCCACCCCCGCGCCGGCTTGCACCACCATCTCCACGAACTCCCGCCGTTTCCTGAAGTAATGGCCCAGCACCAGGCCGGCAGTTTCCCTCACGAGGCCGGCCCCGGTGCCCAGCACCACGCCGTAGCTGTTACATTTTGCAAACGGTGAAAATCGTTTCACTTTGTACACGCTGTATCGAGAATGGCTTGACGATTCGTGAGAGAGACGTGAGAGAGGTTGGATAGGCGAACGGACGCGAATCTGAGCAAAGTTCCGAGATTTGCAAGCGAGTGGCGAGAGCTCCCGTGAGAAATTGGCAAATTTGACGTTGGCTACTCGACTTGGATAGGATCGTGACAGAGTACGAGGTGTACATGTATCTCTTTTTCGTTTGGATTTTTCGAAGATTCTTTCCTTTTTTACAACATCTGTTTTTGCGAATCTGAATTTTCAGGAATTTTTCTCTGGAATTTTATCTTGCGTTTCTGGATGCAGGATTTCGCAAGATCTCGTAGAAGTTTGCGTAGGACTGCTGAGATTTTCCGGATGTTTCAAGATTTCTCAGAAACTTTTACAGGATTCGTAGGATCCTGACTCCCTTGGAATTTTTCAGGGTCTTTAGAATCTGGATTTTTAGGACTCTTATGCTTTCAAGATTTTCTACAAATTACTCAGATTTAAGACGTTTATTGAGGGTATTTTACAATTTTTAGAATTGAAATCTTTTTAAAATTCCTTTCAAATACTGCCGAACGATAACTCGATGACTATCATACGCTCTGTATTTCTGAGAATTATTTATTTATTTTTACATCGCTTGACTGTTTGAAATTGATATTATTTTAAAAGTCAAACGGCAACATAAAAATAAACGACAGTTTTTGATAATTGTTTTCATGTCACTTGACTGCTCGAAATTGATATTATTCTAGAAATCAAACGATAACATAAAACAAACGACACAGAGTGGATGTCCCAATGGTTTTTGAGAACGAAATTAATATTCATTCTCACCCGTAAAAATTTCCGCATTTTCGCTTTCCGTTTCAATCCTGTTGCACCATTTGTTAACACTATTTGCCCCATATATTTCCCCGGGCAAATCCCGTTAATTCTTTCTTTTCGCGCCGAGTTCGGGATCTGAGCTTTCAACGAAGACTGATCGTCTTCGATTTGACCATCGAGAGGCCGTATCTCAAGGGAGTCACGGCTCCAACCTTGCTACTTTCCACCTACACCCCATCGTTTTTCACTTTGCGCGAAATTTTACGTTCACACAAAATTTAACTCGTACGTTAAAAATTGGACGAAACGTTTCAATTGTCTCTCGAAACGAAATCGCAATATTTTAAATATGATATTTAATATTAATATTTAATTTAAATATAATTATAATAAAAAAAAAGGATACAAAAAGAATTGACGAAACTGAGGAAAATGTAAATTTTGTTACCGCTAATTTGTTAAAACTGGGGAACATGCAGAATAATTTTTCGTTTCATTGTCAGTTGATTAAGATCGAGTCAATATGTAAATTAATTTCCTCTTTGATTGCCAGTCAAAATTTGTCAAAATCGGAGGAAATGTAAATTAATTTTCTCCTTAATTGCCACTCGCGTTCCAACTAGTAACGTTCGAATGTAAATTAATTTGTTAGGATCGACGCGAATGAATTCTTCGTTAAAATTAAATCCCAGTTGAAACTCGCGGGGAAACAAGAATACTCCGAAGGAGCGCGGCTTGATTCACGGGGAGGATTTTAGGAGAGTGGAACAAATTTGCCAGAATTTAAGAAAATTCGCGAACTCGAGTTTCACGGGACTCGAGGAAACGTATGAAATGGTAATTCGCTCGAATTAATATTTAAAGACCCCCGCGGGCTTCACCCGACGCGGCCTCGGATTTCAATCGGCGACGAACATCGTATTAAACGGATTATTTTCAAATTTATCGCTTGCCTTCTCTTCAACCATCTTCTCATAAATCTCTTCCATCGAACTCGTTCCCGTCCCAATTTCGAATTTTTAAAATCCAATTTAAAGAAATAAAGAATCCAATTGTAAGATGAATTGACGTTGCAAAATTTAAATAACGAGGGATTCAAAAACGTAATTTACGTAACAAAAACGTAAGGATGAAAAATTTATTACAAATATTACGAACACGTGGACGATGTGTCTGCTCTGCAACGATCCAACGACAAGTGAATAAATAAAATGCGAGCCGTCGGAGAACAAGACGACAGGAAGTCTGTGACTCACCTGAGGAGGACCTGGTGCAATTCTGCGGCGAACGAGGTGAAGAGGGAGGCCAGTGCCAGCACGAGACCGCCGATCACCGCTGTAAGCCTTGTACTTCCACGGCGACACGCGCCAACGACCAGTGGTGCCGATCCACGGGAGACCGCAGTGCTCAACGCGCCCACCCACGCTAAAACGTTAATTCGATAGTTATTAAGTGAAAGGTCAGAACCTCTCCCCCCCCCGCCCCTCGGTGTACATTTTCCGGAGGGAAAACGAGCGGCCTAACTTTGCGCCTTTTTGAAAACATCCCGTCGATTCGAATTTTTCAATTTTCCAATCGACACGTTGACAAAGTACAACGTAAATTTTCAAACGTTGGAAAATTGCACTGTACTTTTGTCCAGTCCAGTTAACTGACAAGAAAGAGAAAACTTCACTCGGAACGATTATACTCGGTTATACCAATTGCCACGATGAAACTGAACGATTTAATTACAACAGTCCACAGTGTTTAACGTGTAATTTTAATATTAACGTATAAATTCGAATGAAATCGCAATTTGGTGGATCAATGTGTGATAACTAATTCATCGTCGACCTAAAAATCGACTAATTATCAATTACCATCGCCTAATGACTAATAAATGAGACAGGAATACAATTGGAATATAATAACTTGTAATCACTTTGATCGCCATTTTTCATCGGAATAAACTAAGAAAAATTCATCAACTAGGGATCGTTGAATTACTAAATTACTAAATTAATTAGGGATTGTTAAACTGGCATTGTACATAACAGTTGTGCAATTGCATTTATTATAATTTGTAAGCTTTCTTTGAATGGCAACGACAATCGACAACTGACGATTTATTTTTGACATAGTTGTTAACGCTAAAAGAAAAAAAGATCGTGTCGAAGAAATTAGAACAGCAAAGGACATTTATTCGCGTATTTTCAAATCACCAAAAATACGACTTTCAGAAGTTATAAAAGAAATTGCTCGTTTCGAGCACTTTGGTAGTTCTAGGGTCAAGTATGTTCGTTTAACAACTACGGCGAGCTACCCAACTCCATTGGAGGTCTGGATGTTAGCAAAATCTCAAAGAATCTCCAAAAGAGCAAGTTCTCTATCCTCTCGGCGGCTGCGAATGTAAACGGACGAGCGATAAAATTCCAAACGCCCCCCTCCCCCGTTTTCATCCAATGATCATCTCCCATCATGGGATAACAGAATAACAAGCCTTTTCATCAATCAAGCTAATTGGAAGAGTGTAACGAGAATAAATCTGGACCGCGCTTAATTACTCGAATTGCCTGTCTGAATCGCGCTTTCCGCCTCCTTAATTAACCGCAAAACAGGCGTAACGTTTCCACCAAGCTCGCAGACGTATAACATGTACGTACATAGTATAGACACTAGGGTGAAACTGAGATCGCGTTAAATTCCAACAGTCGCAAGAAGCGATTTGTAATTTTGCAATTTTCAAATTTATCACGTGTACTTTTAGACACGGGTTTCAAGTAGACGAGGGTTGCGTGAATTTCTTGAGATCGAATTTTTATATTTGACCAATCGTATTTTGTATTTGCACGTTGTTCTTCTCAAATGAAATTCGATTTCCTAAAAATGTGGCCATTTTCGAACTTTCTTTCTCGAATGATCGACGTCGCAGTGAACACGTTTCGAAATCAACTAAACCGAGACCGTGTGAAAGCAAAGGATTCGACCAATTTTTGTTGAAGCATCGAACAATTCACAGTCGCGCGCGGAGAACTCTGCACAATTCGATAACGCTACCCTGGCGAAAGGTGTAGGAGAACTCGCTAATTTCACTTTCCCAAACAAACATATCTCTCGGAGATTTCTAGAAACACAACAGCTTCTGAACGCAGAATCTCGAGAGCGAACGAGAACTTTCCATTCAGACAAACACTGCCGCCTGTAATTAAAATTCAGCGGAAGACGCGACCGAAGGAATTTAGGGACGCTCGTTAACTTTCCAACTTCCCGGTGGAAGCCGGCCAGGCTTATCAGACAAGGTCTCGTATCTCACTGGCTAACTAGAAATCGATGAGGGACACGTCGCGGCGTCCGCGCCGTTTAATACCGGCGGAAATTATAGCGCAAGTAAAACGTGGGGGGGTCGCCCGCGTTCCGCGGCTCGCCCCCGGAAGAAAAATGGCGGAACGGGACAGGACTTTAACGGTGGCACGCGGCGAACAAAGGGAGCACGTTCGAGGCCCGCTCGATGAATAATGCAAAAACCTTCTACGTTTGCTTCTGTTCCCTGTATGCACTCGTAACATCGTCGAGCATCTTGGAATTCTTTCGTCCTCCCTCCTCTCAAATCGGATGGCGCGTTTCCATCGACGATTTACGACACCGTTCGATTCGATTTCCAATCGTCCCCCGTTTGCACGTGAAGCTCAACGATGAAATATCAGCCACTTTCCTCGATCGTAATTAACGTATACACTTCATTTTATCAATCTTGGTTGTCGTGGATTTTTATTGGAGATGGAATTATTTTTTTTAAATCATTCATTTGTTATTTTATTAGGTTATTAGGTTAGATAAGAGAGTGTTATACGATCGAGTGGCTCGATACCTGAGCAACAATTCTCATCAGTGGAAATCAGTCTTTGTCTCTTCGATCCGAAGTCGTCAAGTTCGAAACTATTCGTTTAATGAAATTCTTTCGATATTCAAGGTTTTATGTTCTATTGGAAGATTTGACGTTGGATTAGGTTAAAGGATTAATATGTAGAAATAAAATGGTGGCAGGATATCCGAACAATTTAACTGAATTGAAGATTGGACGTTGAATGAGATTAAAGAATTGATAAAATAATGGTTGAATTTCGAACATGTTCAAAGTAAATAAAGTATAACTTCACTTGTAACAGTAAAATTTTTAAGCGTCAGATTGAATTACGTTTGAATATCTTTGAAATGGTTTATCTCATCTTCAAGGACCAAGCAAATCAGTTTCTTTGAATCTCACAAAATCTTGTTCTTGGAATTCTCTATCGCGCAGTCTCGCAATGTTGAAAATTAAATTAATTAATTAACCGAACTGCCGCGCGAAATGTTTAATTTTTCTAAAATATCACGACGGCAGCGCGCGTGAAAGCTCATTTTTCTAAAATTCGTTTCCAGACTTCCCTCCGGCAGTTGCCCCTGGTGAAATTCTTCCGACGTTGTTCTTCATTAAAATCGCAAAATCAATCTCGTTTCTCTCTCCGACAAACCTGCTGAAATTCTTTCGCAAAACTTTGTCTCTGTTTGTCGATCGACGAAGTTAAGAAACGAAACGTTTGCGCGAAGATGGCTCTGCTTTCGCCGTCGTGTTCAGCGTGTCCCCCTGGATCGATGAAACGCGCGATAATTTATGGGATTCACGGCGCGTAAATTGAAGATTTTATTAACAGAGGTCCATAGAGTAGCACAGTATCGCTGGACAAAAGATGAGCAACGACACGTGAACGCGCGTTTATGCGATTTCGATGAACCTGAATGGAAATACGTGCCATTTTGAGGCAAAATGGAATTCGGAGTACGCGGTTGCTCGCGCGCGCGCGTCCCGTTGTAATTAACGGCCCGTTGTAATTAATAATCGGCCGATTAAAGGAGGAAATTAGCGGCGTTCCGATTCCGCGCGAAATGGAATTTTAAGCGTTCGCTTTCGTTCGAGAAATATCCTCCTGCCATTTTCCGGATTACCACTCCGTTGTTTCGCCTCGATGTTTAATTAACATTAAAGCCGTTGTGATTAACATCAGGCCGGTTGGTAATTAATAACTCCGGGTGTCCAACGGAGAAATTCGCGTGGAGTGGAAATTTGCTTTCGTTCTTCAGAGCGCCGTTCGCGAAGCGTCTGTCGGCTTTTTATTTTTGAGTCACCGTCTGGTTTGATATTTCTGAAAAGCGTGGAATTCTTGCGAAATGCACAATGTTCTCGGAAAAATTCACAAGCATTCTGACGTTTTAAAAAGTATTCTGGAGTTCAGTTTTTAATAGTAATTTAAGGGAAATTTGCAGCGTTCTCGGGAATTCGAATTAGTCTCATCGAAAATTCTGATATTTTAAATATTCGTGAAATATTCAGGACACTCGCGGATATTTCAACGTTCCTCGAGATACATTTCGTTAAACTTGGAAAGACTGAAATATCTTCTAAAATTTCGACAAAGTTGCAACATTTTCTTACGGTTAGAAGAGCGGCACAGGTAACAATTTTTCTCGTTAAAAGTTCTCGAAAAATTCTTATTTTGCAACCTTGCGGGCAAGCAAAGACGAATTAAAAGATCCTTCAAAATTTCTGCAGATACTTAGGTAAAAAAAAACTACAAGTTGCCCGACAGGTTTGAAAACCCGAGCTTTCCGTTGGTTTCAAGCGGGAAAATTTGAGTAATCTTTGCAGCATCAGGATAATGCATTGGATAATTAAATTGTATAAAATTATAATGCAATATGGTAATTTACGTTATTATTATAACATTATAACATTAATTTATATTTATATTATTACACGTAGCATTATATCGTAATACAATCTAATACCTCTTCGATGAATTATAATACAAATTGTAACGTTGCATGTTGTATTATATTGTAATTTAATGTGCGGTGAATAAATTAAATTAATAAATCAAAATGATTGTACGTTAAAATTACTCCAAAGAATCGTAAGACGTATAACGTGCGAAGTATGAATGTTGTCGATTGGAGGTTGTCGAAAAGTTTGAAAGGGAATTTTCGAAACGTGTACTGCGGTGTAACATCGATCTTGGACCTCTTTCATCGCCAAGCGTCTGATCTCGAGATTTTAATCAGCCGGCCGAGAGGAGAGAGGCGGGTCGGTCACGTACACCGAAGCGAGTCACTCTCCGCTTAACCCCATGAACAGGCTTGTCGAAACTGTTGCGACAACATTTTTTAGAAACGATCGGTTAATAGAGCGGAAAAACACGAGGGCGTGCTTATCGAACGCAAACACATCGCGACTGGAGTTCTCCAAGTGGTAAAACGTTCGAAGTAACGTCGATGGGCGAATGAATTTCAATTAAACTCGAGTTAAAAAGCGAAAGGGAGAAAAAAACGCGCAGAGAGCAAACGATACTTTCGACGGCTTTAGAACTCGCCAAAGTTCGGATTACCGGGCTCAAAGAGTTCGAAAAACGAAATAAAATTACGGACTGGTTGGCGATCAAACGTTGACAAATAAAAAAAAATGTTTGCGCGCGAAAGTTTGCAGAGCGAGTAAAGTTTTCATTGATCTGACGTTCAGGAAAAAATGGAAAATTTTAGAAAAATCGAGATCGTCGTATTTCGGATATACTTTCTCGATTGAGGTTAATTTGAACGAAATTCGACGAATTCTATTTTACAGAATTAATTTGAAACTGCAAGAAACTGAGAGAAAAAGAAAGAAAAGGCAAGTTCTTCTTTTCGTCGGAATAGCAATTGCGGTATATCGCGGGCTCATGCAAATCCGAGAACGCATCTGGTTAGAGTTGGATTACTGAATTTCAGGCCGATTTCCATGAAATTAAGGGTACGCGATAGCGTAACGTTCTTGTACATACTACGTCACCTAAAAATACACGTAAAATAACGCAACCCGGGCAAATTTTATTCGAGAATTATTCTGTTCCCTTCCTGCGCTGGCAATTTTTTTTTCTCAAAGCTAAATAAAATTATCAGAGAATTATATGATATATAAAGAAAGAAAACTGCAACTGCAGGAATAACAATAAAAACTGACTTTCATCCCACACTAGATCAAAATTCAGGAATCTTCATACTCCCACTAAAGCAATAATTTTTTAATTTAATTTAACGTAACTACTAGTGTTGAAGTAATTTATATTAGTAATTAACAATTACTAGCAACTAACAATTAACACTGCAAGTAATAATTTTAAATCGATACATAAACAATTACGCGACACATTCGTTTCCTCTATTCGACCAAAACACAAACAATGGCGTTTAATAGGACCGAGCGAAGCATTTATTATCAGAGCGAGTTTAAAGTACTGCCATCCACCGAGGCGAATCGTCTTTCTTCGTGAATTTTCGAAACGAAGCAGGTTGCAGACCATTAAGTCGGCCGAGAGACAGAAAAGTTTCGTCAACCAACGGCCATAGCCACTCCGGAACGTGAAATATTGCGGCGATAATTTCGATAAGATTGCTCTCGTGCTTCTTCCTCCCCTTCTCTCCAACTTTTCTATTAAAAAGTCGCCATTCTCGTAACTTTCCTACCTGCTGATTTCGGGGTTGCCCGCGGTTTCCGGTTGAAACGGCAAAGAGAGAAAGAGGAGTGCTGGAAAAGGAACTTTTGACTAAACAAATTTGCCCCGAAACGCGCAAAGGATTCGAGAAAATGGCGATGTTTTTTGCGCGTGTATGGTGTCATCGATCCAAATAACCGATGATTATCGATTAAAATTCGACGGAAATGCGTTAAATATGATTGAAAATAAAATAAATTGAACAATTTTAAACGGTTTTGAAAGCGAACGAGTTATGACATTTTCAAACCCTTCAGTTTCTCTCACACTTTTCTTGGCCTTACTTTCTCTATAATAGATTACATCATTAAATCATACGTCATACATCGTGATATAGTAGATCACAATCTGCTACAGCATTGTAAAACTTTGCAACGTAAATTTTAATCTGACACGACGCGAATTTTAGGAACTTAGTTTCACGAATCGAGTCCCGTTTCGAAGACGACGTGACGAGAGGCTCGTAACAGCAAGCAGGAAGGATTTCAGATGATTTACGAGTGGCGAATCCCGCGTCGGTCCTTTGTTATCCCGATACAGAGGTATCGTGTTAAACGAGCAAGACAGGCAAGAAGAGAGCGGAAGCGCGGGAGGCGAGTATTTCGAATGCGCTCATTAAACTTAAGTTGCTTGGCAGGAAAGTCTCTCTCTCTCTCTCTCTCTCTCTCTCTCTCTCTCTCTCGTCGAATTCATTTTTTTTCGCAACTTTCTTCCTTCGACTCTCGTCAACTTCTCCTCGCTGGCCGCTTAAGAGGATCCGCTCGTCCGTGGATACGTGCAGACACTTAGCCCGGATTACCTGCCTCCGAATTTTCGTTCGCACCTTTTGAACTCGCGAAACTTTTATCAGCTATTCCCACGTTCCTTTCTTTTTTTTTTTTTAAATTTATGTATATGTTATTTTTGTGAGTAGCCCCAAAGTTTATAATACAACAGAAGACACGACTTCTTTTGTATTACGCAAAACTTGAAGAATTATATTTCGAAAAAAATTATAAATTAGTCATTATATTGGTAGTTCTAGTGTTAATATTGTAACTTTCTATCTCTAATATAACGTCTTCAATTCCAAAGATTTTCTTGCCCGGTAATCTTTTCACCATCATCTCGCCAAAATGTTCTGGCGGAAATTCCATTCAGTTCATACTTTCGCGGAAATCGGGGGAAGTTTGAACGGAATCCAATCTCTCTGTTACACCGTCAAATGCTATAAAATTCCATTTTCCTGACCGCGATTCCTCCCTTCGACATCGTGAAATTCGCCCAAGGGATTGAAAAACTGCAGCTCCGCGGGGAAAAAGACATCTGTTACGAGAGGCGGAACACGAGGTATCTCTCGTTTAATCGGCATAAATATTTTTCATCGATTCGACTCGTTGTTTATCGAACAATGGCAGAGAACGAAGGAGGTGGGGGAGGCAGCGAGCAGGCAGAGAGCCGCTGGCCCGACACAAAACCAACGGACACGATGGGAAAACAAAGGAGCTTGAAACGGATTAATTAATCGCGTAACCAAGTAATTAATCCGAACACGCCACAATGCGGTGCTATGTATCAAAGAATAGCCTAGAATGGGACTGACGTTTTCGACTTGCTTTGCTTGAATTGGTTTCTCTCTTCTTCTGGAATGAGAAGAAACGCGCAAAGGCGGTTCGTTTTTAGCTCCAAAATTTGGAAATGAAACGATTATTATTTCGAAAATGATGGTTCGAAGGTCCAGTAATATATCGGAAATATTATAAACTTAAAATTTCGTTCGATTGTGTGATCGGGAGTAATGGATCGTTGATGGACATTTTTGTTAAACTGATAAAAATTCTGTAACGCAGTGTTACAGAATCTTACGCGATGCCGATACGATCAGTGAGATAAATAAGAATTCGAATTTTACTCGACTACGCTTCGATGTTTGAAATGCTCGAACTCGGTCGACGAAACGCAGATCGATCAAACACCTCGTCGATCTAACTTCGATGATCGATCAAAACGTAGTTTCGCAATCGACCACGAATCCAACTTCTTGCCAGCAAGAATCGATCGAATTGAATAAACAACACGAGCAAACGAACGAACAAACAAACAAACGCGCAGGAATCGCGCGAAAATTCCGACATTAATCAACGAAAATCCTCAAATTAAACGAACGTGCAGCCAGACGAACGAGAAAAGCCAATTCATTACGTGCGAATCACGCGAGACGTGTAACACGTTATATAAACAACAATAAAAATATATTACGAAAAAAGAAGGAGAAAGAAAAAAGAGAATTACGATTTATTATCGTTCCGAGAGAATCCACCCTCCGCTCTCTTCTTACACCGCAGCCGGTGTCTCGAGGTGACATAATGAGCGTTCCATCTCGCTGACGAAGCGAACGACTCGATCGAAAGCCATCGATTCGACCCAGGCCAGCTTCCCTCCGACACCGACTCGCCGCTCTCTCCCTCTTTGCTCAACGTTTTCCACTGTAAATCAACCTCGTCTCGCCTCGTCGACTGTTATTTCCCCGAGGGTGACTTTCGACGTCGAAATAAAAGCGCCACCGTTTTAACCGGCGAGAAGGGAAGAAGGGAAGAGGGGGTGGAAGGAGAGGGACGGTGGGCAAACAATTCCTCGAGAAGCGTTCGTTCGCGATAATAATCACCCCGATGGCGAAGTCGCCGCCGGAAACAGCCGCGATATTCGGCTCTCGCATTGTCCGAAAGTTCGAGGGCCGCGGGAGGGAGATCCTCCTCGATTCCTTCGATCTTCGATTTTTACGGCGAAAGTTTTTACGGCACTGTTTCGCGAAGGAGAACTGCGTCCCGTGTAGTTCGTCGAACGAAGGGTGAGGGTTGATCGAACTTCGGCGATTCGACGATCGAGTCTGATCGAAACGATTAAGTTGTCTTTAATTTCCCGCGATTTTAAGCAATTTTCCGCATAGATCTCGCATAGAATTTAATTTTGAGATCTTAAATTTTATCCAACCTACGAATTTCCAGATTAAAGTCTGGAGTGAAACTGAGAAGGATCTTTGTCAAATCTGCGTTACTCTTTCGCGAATCAGATTATCAAATTCTTTACACTTAAATCTACCAGATTAAATTTTTGAGCGAAACGGATTAACGCGTCAAAGAGTCTTTTAACCTCGTTAAAGTTCGCTTTCCTTTCGTCTCTTCACGTTACAGAACACACTCCCTTTGCACTTTCATTGCCTTTGTTTCTCAAATGTTACAATTTTCTAACCTCTTATTTCTACCTTGTTTCTGTGTATTTCTACCTTTCGTCAACAACACGGTCGAACTTTCGACCACAAGCAAATTTCGTTCAACACTCTGCCTCGAAAAGAACAACTATTTCATCCCTCCACGGATCTATCGTTTCCACAAACCGCAGACGCAGTTCGGTCTGAAACATCGCTCTTGCCAATTCGGGGCTCTCACCGCGAAAATCGAATAATTTACGTCGACGAAATCCGGGAAATATCTCGAATTATGCAGGTGTCTACGATTGCGTAATTCTTACTTCGATAGAAAAATGAGAGAAGTTTGATATTTTGCGTAGAATTCTATTTGGTTTAATTGATTTCAGGGGATTACACAAAGAAGTGTAATTTACGTTCGAGCAATGAACAGATGTCAAACGTGCTTCAGAATAAACTACCATTATTACTTAGGTTAAAGGATGTAATATTTTGTAAATTGTTAACGTTGAATCACTGTCGTTATAATTTCTCATTTTCTATGTTAAAATATTCTTTTCTCTTCGCTGTTCTTACTTTAATTGCACGTGACTGGATTTTGTAATAGCTCCTACACTGTACTTGATATTTAATCAATAAATATAACGTTCCAAGAAATATCCACTCTACTGTAATATTTTCTACAAAACCGTTCTTTATGATAAAAAAAAAGATACCTGTAAACTACTTTTATATCAGTGATATTTGAAGATATCGTTTATATCAATATCCAAAAATTGCCTATTTTCTTTGTGATAAAAGAATTCCGACAAATTACTTTTTACTATCATCGGAGATATTTCAGTCTAAGCTCACAAGTTTCACTCTGCCGCAACATTTTCTCCGAAAACCACCTTTCCTCTGATAAAAGTAAAGAAATTCCTATAAATTACCTTTGTATCAGTGATATTTCAAGGCATCTCATAGATACGAGATCGTTTCGCTGGAAACAAGGTAACACGAAGTTGGGCCGGTTGCTCCAATTCGCCGATGGCGCTAAAACTGTCCGCACGTTGAATTATTCTCGGCCGATCGAGCCACTGGGCTCCGTACCTGTTGAAGCTGAAACGGACGATCGACGAAGTCGCCCAGGAAAACGCTCACGAGTCGTAAACCTCGGACAATACACATTCATTTTAAAGGGCAGTGTCTCTTCGTCCGAACCGATCCGTAGCTGTTACTCGCGAGTTATTCCCCGCCTCGATAATGGAAATTTCCCAATTCTTTTCGTTAAATTGTAAAAATAATGGGATGAGATGAAATGAGATTCGTCGTCGTTAGATTGGCAATTACTTCGAGTCATCGATATTATTGGCAGAAATTCGTGCAATTGCCGATAATTGAAATAACACTAATGTAGGTCGAACAGCATCGTTATCACTAAATTATTTTACTTGAACAGATTTCTTCGAAATTGTCAAATTAGTGTATTCCACATTGCATTTTATCGTTTTTTTTTATTAATTTCAGGTACTAAAAACAATTTGCACTGCAATTCGCGCAGTTCACGGCGACAATGTTGCAATTTCTATGAATTTTCAAGATTATTCACGTTCACAGAAACTCTATATTTTTTTAAATATCGATAAAACGAGTTACCTTTCTAATTAAATTACCAACTTTTACAAATACACGAAATTACCACGTTTCCAAATTTCACGAAATATTTATTGTTCGTAGATTCTTCGATCGTGTGATTCACGTAACATGAAACTTGTTTAAAAATTCAAACGCTTCCACTTTCGAAATACTTGGATAAGATGTTTGTGAAATTGTCGATTTTTGCCAAGAGAGACGAAAAGGTTGAAGACTTCAAAAAGAGAGAGAGAGAGAGAGAGAGAATTTAGACACTGCGGTAATCGAGTTTCAGTAATTTGAGCAACGATGTAATTGAGTTCTACGGGTCCATCGATCATCGCAATTGGGGTCTACAAAGTGGAGGGTTACGAAGATAATCGAGTTCTGTCAACTCGCCGACCGGCACATTCGAGTTTTATGTCTCTGAAGATTCCCCTCGTTCGTTTCCGCGCAGTCGAGTGATTATCGTGGCTCGGAGTTTCCCGCACAGGTTTCGAAATTATTAGATAAATTCTGCATATTCAGGAAGCAGCCCCGTGCATTCCGCAATTGTTACATTCGAGTTCTAGGAATTTGAAAATTACTCCAACAGAATTCGAGGCACGCGAATGAGAATTAACAGATATTTGAATGTTCCTGTAGATAGATTTTTCTCAAAATTATTATTTTTCGAAAACATTGGAAGAATTATTACAGTTGAATTTTTCGAGGATTCGAAAAATGTGTGTGATGACTGTCATATTTGAATCTTAGATACGCGAATATTATTCCTATTTGAAAATTTTTACAAATACGTTTGGGATCGCTCTTATGTTGCGATCCCAAGCATTAGCGAATAATGATTGATTCAAAGATTTTCTAACAATACCAATTCCCCTCTTCAAAAAAATATTAATATTCCACACACTCAGACAGTTTAATAAATTCGCGACGTTTGAACGATCCTCAGCAACAATGTCAAAACTCGGAATAATTCAATGATATAAAGAAGAAATGTAAAGAATAATTCAATGAAGATACAATTAATGCACAGAGTACATTAGTTGGTATATATTAATATCGCAACTATTTGTGATTAATAATGTAATTATTGTACAGGGTAGATATGATTGATTCAGAGAAATTAAATTCAAAGAAAAAACTTTCACTTTCAATACGCCGCAATTTACAATAGAATTTACGCTGGCAACCAGCAGAATCACGAAATGCAAAACAACCCGTGAATATTTAAACGGCGGAGGGAAAAAAAGTAGTGCTTGCTCGACGATATTCTCAAATATTGACCAACTCTGATATTTTCCATTTTGACCAAGCTTCGATTGTGGAACGACCTGGTCCCGGTTAGTATAATATTTACGCCAGGTGCACAAGCAGCCGGTGCGCAAAACAATAGCACGCTCGTGGCTATTGTTTCCTAGCCTGGCGAGAGCGCTAATAGAAATTTGAGATTCGTGGTGCGAAAAGAACACGTGAGGACACGTGATCCTAATTAAAATAAACGAAACACACGTTGTTATTAGACCGTGTCGTACGAAACGTTGGACTTTTATACGAAAGGTCTGCGTTGGGTATCTTTGAAAATTACTTTTCACTTTATCATTTACGTCCAATGAAAAAATATCCTTTTCGAAGGAATTTTGCAGTTTTCGGCACTCATTTTTCGAAAATGATTCCAGGCTTCTGAATATCGGTGAAAATCTGTTGGGGATTGACATAACCTAACATCTGATTAAAATTTTCTGCAAACAGTTCTTGAGAACAGTGAGAATTTTCAGGTTAGCGAACATGTCGAAGAAAATAAAAACCGAAATTCATTTAAAAAAATCATTGTTTTACTTGGAAAATTGGTCTTCCACTCTGACTGGCGCAGAATCAGAAATTCCACTAAAAACATTTGTCTTTGTTGACATAAAATCAGTATTTAAAAAATGATTTAATTCATAATTTATTTAATAATTATATCATTATATTATTATTTAATAATTAATTAATTTAATATTTTTTCAATAATACATAATTTTAAAATGTGTGTTTTGAACAATTAAATTAAAAAGATGTTTCTCTAAATTGCATCATTACTTGACTATCGAATAAAATAATTTTCCTATCTTATTTCGTATCGTTCTTTTTTCAATGGATTTCGTTATGCAAAATTTGAATACGCGTCGATGGAAGTTCCAACCGGAGCGAAATTAGTCGATGGAGAAGGATTATAAGTTTTCTCGGTCACTTTAGCTTCCTCGAACGAATCTATCCATCAGTTGACGACCGTCGTGGAAACAGCTACGAATTTCCCTCAACAAGTTCGACGACGGAATTTCATTCCGGCTTAATAATGCTCCCAAGATTGCTCGATTCGATGCTCCTCGTTTAAACAATTTCAATTTCGCTCAGCGTCGCGCACCCGGAAAATTGTTCTGGCGACTCTCCAAAAATCCGTCAACTCCCTCGAGCCCTCGATCTTTATCTCGCGGGAGAGGAGGCGGCGCTCGAACCAACCGCGCGAAATAAGTTTCGGAGGAATTTGGGAAATTTCGAAACGAAAATATTCAGGCATGTTTCGTAGAGATTTGTGACTCGTGCGTTTCGAATATTTCAAATAGGAGAATTTGAGAAAAAAATCGATGGATTCAATCACAATCAATTCAAACGTAAGGGATCTCTCCTCTGTTATCGGATAAGGATTCCTTCCTCTTTAAGATAGATTGAAGTGTGAACTGAATTTATTCTCGATTTAAATAAATATATAATTTGAAGCGGTGTGGTACCGTTACTATTAATTTAGAATAAAATAATAATTGCAACTTAGAATAAGATATAAAATTCTACAATCCATAATTCAGAATTTTTTTGTATATAAAAAGTCCTCTCTCGCCAAAAGAACAATATCAAAGCAAACAACAGATGATAAAATATCAAATATATAAAAATATAAAAAATAAACTTTATAACTAAAACATAAAATATCAAATATACAAATATCAAAAATACACAAAATATCAATAATTGCAAACGTAACAGTTCTAATACAAATTCTTTCATTCGCCAAGACCAAAACTCTTGATAAAATAAATAAAATGCAAATGATAAATTAAGCATCCACCGTCTAATACAGATTCGACGAAACTCTCTCGTGATATTAGTAGCAACGAATCGGTAAAACATGGAACAAAGTAACCTGCGAGCACCGTGAAAACGAAACCGTGAAAGCAAAACGGCAAAATTGGAAACATGCCGCGGAATTCGCGCGCGCGACGGTGAACTCCCGGTCGGGGTTCCGTGCGAACGTAGGGGTGGAATATAGGAAAAAATTAGGGATCGCCGCGAACTGCAGGTTTAAAATTGCAAATTAACAACGTTTCCCAGGGCCGCCTCGCCAGCGTTTGCCAGCGGCGCGGCAATAACGAGCCGGCCACGAGGTGTAATTCAATGAAGAAACGGTTAAAATTTATGGCGTAGACGTTGTTCTACACGGAGAGTTACACTGTTACAACGCGTGTTACTCTTCTCGATGGGTGCAACAGTCGGGATCATAATAGAATTGGATAACGCTGAATTTTGCTGAGTATAGTAAATACTATAATATATTAATGTTATTAAAAATATTATTAAAATTATTATTGAATATTAATGTTATTAAATATTGTAAATAACATAAATTACATAAATATTATTATTATAAATAAATTCCTGGAATCGTTTAAGTCGAATGAAATTATTCACGTTGATAAAAATATCAAGTAGAAGAGGAAATGATTTACGATGTAATACTAATAAAAGAATAAAGAATGAGATGTTTTAAAAGTTATTGAAGAAAAAAAATTTTTTTAAACTGCGGATTTGTTTTAGTGAAAAGTGATTTTTGGCCCACCTTGTAGAACGATCAAATGAAGAGAAGTAGTTGTTACTAAAATGTGGCGAACGCAGGCGTGAATAATTTTCAAATGTTATAATGATCTATCACAGGACCATCCAACGTTGCAATTTGTTATAAATAAAAATTCCTCTGCTCTCGTTAAAAGAATAATGTCAATAATACCAAACAGCTACTCTTAATTACAAAAATAATAATTACAACAAAAATTCTTTCTCTCCTATCAAAACCAAAATCCTCTTAAAGTTTGTAGTCCATAGAGCTCATCTCTGTTTTTTTTTGTTTTCCTTTATAGAAAAATAGACATTCGTAATACATACTTAGCTAATAAAAAGGGGAACGTTCGAGGCTCTCTTTCCCCCCTCTAATGAGTTTGTACTGTAGTTTTTACTTACCCATACATAATTCTGTTCTACTCGCTTGTGAATATGTATGGCTTGCTATTCTACTAGCCTGACCCTATACGGCCGCCATTTCCGGTCACTGAACAATGCGCCATTTCCATTCTCTTTGTCTGGCCCTGTATGCTTCGAGTTTCTGGTTGTTTAACAAAGTATGATTCTTACGATTGCCCGCCCTTGGATTATAATTTCATCCCGAGTGTTTCACTGTTAAACTATATTTATTATTGATCAAGGAATTGTGCGCAGCAATTGGGACGACGTTTGTTCTTTGTTAAAACGAAATGTGCCAACTTGTATCAAAATTTCAATTACAATTTTAATTTCAAGGACAGAAAATTCAGTATAATCTTGTAAGTTACAGGTTATTACTTAATTATTGTGAAACTTTTGATAACTTTGACCGATTCCAACTTTGGTACGCTGTTTTCTTATGCATAGAAATACCGGGAAAAATGAATTTCTGAGAAGAGAGAAATTTTTTCTATAGTTCCACGAAATTTAAAATTTAATTTCGTATCCATATCATAGTAGAAGACAGACGTAGAAATAAATTTTTTAAACACAAATTTCCATGAACAGACGATGAAAAAGAAATTCTTCTAATCTTTCAGAATATTGACAGAGTTTAATAATATACTACAAAAATAATTTTCTTTCATTAAACCGATATCTAATCTCTACAATATCTTTAAGAATGTCAACATAAATTAACACTATGACAAAATTAAATAAAAAAATTAAGTTTTTTAACTTGACACACTCTGTAACGTAAGATTTACTGTATTGAAAAATCGAATCTCTATATCTCACAGTAGACAACTCACAGTGTTATTTTCACAAAGTGAAAAGAAAAATTCCAAAACAACCCTACACAACGAAACCTTGCCCAAAATTTTCCGGTTCTTCGAATTCTCACGACTTTTCACCCCTCCAGCGCAAAGTCATTTCATAAGAATCACTATTTCGTGAAATTTTCTGAAAATCACTATTTTAAGCTTCGCTCGAGACGTTACGTTGTACAACACGGTACCTCGTGTCTCGAATTTTCTCCCCGGCTGCACCTAGCAGCGAGCGAGTACAGCTTCGTAAGTTTCGCTCGCTTCGAAAAAAGGGGTGGTTCCTTCGATACTCTCGCGAGGACGCATTTCCATCGAATTTGCAGGATACTTCGAAGCGTTCCTCTTTTTTCCTTGCAGCTCCTGTTGCTGTTTTTCCCACCCTCGTGTTCAACCGCCGATCCGAATTTGCTGGTTTTTCCCCGAGTCCACGTTGATCATGCTCGCGTTTCGTTTCTTCCCTGTTTCCGCGAAACTATAATTAAATTTCGCTGCAGGGGACTATTTTTTTTATACGCGAATTACTCGCTTGTTGTTCTCGATTGTTTCTTTCGACGATTGGAAGATTAACCTTTTACGTTTACAATTTGTCGAAAGACTAAGCTTCAGTCGCGAGAGTTTGCGAGTCTATTGAGTGCATCAGCAGATTTCAATGAGTTAAAGACAAAGATTTGAAGCATTTTAAAGGCAATAATTCATCATTTTCAAATCTTTCTCTCTAGACGTGCAAAGCAGAGTGTATACTAGAATTGTCCTCTGTTCGTAAATGTGTTTTAAAATGTTAATTGAATGTTAATATATTTTAGTCCTGAATAAAGCTGATTTTATGAAGAACGTATCTATGAAATTTGTTATTATTATATATTATAATTTACTTTATTATATATTATATATTACTGACTTTATCATATATTACAATTTACAAAACTTATTTCAACTTATTCTCCATGGAAAAGGGGACACAGTATGCCATAGAAAGTCAGCCAGGTGCGTATATCACTTAACGCGCAGCTTTGTCCCGCCGTACGAAGCCAACGGTCCCAAGAGCACGAGACAGATAATTATCCAGGCAAAGACGAGGCTTTTCTCCATCCTCGAGCCACGGGCTGCGGATAATTCCCAGCGAGCGCGGTTACCCAGCGGCGGGAAGTTGGCATTACTGGGATTCGACGTGTCGTCGTTAGGTTTAGGGGTGAAACTCCGCTCCGGAGAGCTCGTTGTTTTCGTTCGCCCTTTGAACGATACGTGAAATGCCGAAGGGCAGTTCGACTCGAGCTGGTTAAAACTGACTGACTTCGACGAAGTCCAAGTCGAAACGAGATAATGGACGAGGAGCTGGAGGGCGGTCTGGTTTGTACGTTGCCACGATGGTCGTTTAAGGGAAAAGCGGAGAATCGGTCAAGTATATATAACGAGACGGCGGGTTTAGAGTTTGGAGTTTTAATTATGAAAGTTGCGATTCGGGCTCAAGGGTGTGCATAACTGTAAATTCATTGGTGGACCGTGCAATTTCCTACTTTGATTGGCATTTTGCGTTTTTGACGTTGAAACTACCTGTCAGACTAAAGTAGTATAATATTTGTAGCAAAGAAATTAAGGTACAAGAAAGAGTTAATAATGCAATGAAGAATACGAGCTCCTGTTGACATGTTATCACTGAAAGTGATTTTAGCGGGGGTAACCTAGAAAATCGGGCCTTTTCAGGTGCAACGCTGATGCAACGAAAATTAGCGATTGGTTGATTTGGGTGTCATGTGATTCGCGAGGGGGCGTGGGGTAGACCTCGAGTGGGAGTGGCGTTGTCTGGTACTGAGCGATCGCGCCTATAATTTGTTTTCTATCGATTCAAATGTTTGCATGTCAATAAAATTTTATGGCAAAAAAATCGTCTTCATTTTCCAGAATTCGTTCAGAGAACAGTTGCTTTTGGGCCTTTCAGTGAGACGAATCGTAGAGTTTTTTTATTAAAAATCACTCCAATGTTTCATATATATATATATATCATTATTATAAATATATAAAATTTCCATGGAAAATTAGAAATTGATTATTTCGACTACTTTGGTAGTGTTAGCGCAAGAATATTGGAAAATTTCAAAGGATGTTCAATATTGTTGTAGTGTTAATGTAGAGTAAACTCATATTTTATAACTTGTTAATTTCGTCTCGTTTGTAAATTTTTTTCCATAAATCGATTTACATCATTATCATTGTACACGTCTGTTTTTCAACATCGAGACTACGGAACGAAAGAAAATTTCCAGGAGCGATCTGTTCGTAGTTTTCTTTTCTTTTCTTTTTTTCGTCGATCGAAAAGTCTGAGGAACCATTCGATCCTTTAAATTCCACTTTTGACGAGGAAGGAGGAGGGACAGAAGCGAGAATCAATTTGTAAAATGTAGCGGGTAGTGCAGAATAATAAAGCCTTGATACAAATCCGATACTTCGGTAGGATATACGTCACCATCGAGAAGAGGCTTATGTCCGCCACGATCGTAAAATGAGAGACTACGCTGAACTTTCATTTATGTCGGGCGGTAAGTCTGTAAGATCCTCGTTAATCCAATCTAGTCAGGCCAAAGGTGTCTTTGAATTAAACGAACGTGTAATTCCCTGATTTTTCAAGCTCGTAAAATTTCGCGTTAGCGTTAGAAAGAAAAATTTAAGTCCATTTGTGACTTGTGGAAAAATTTCAATTAACAGTTATATCGCACGATAGAAAAAAAAGGTTCAGAAGGTGATTTAAAAATTTTTTTTATAATGTAGATACATCACCAAGCGATAATTGACAAGTGTAATATAAACTATCATTGTCAAATAAACAAGGTATGAAAAAAATTGAACATAATGTGAATAAGATGTATTTATATATTTTAATATAATAATAATAATATTAATTAAAATATAATAATATTGTAATTTGCAATACCGAGTTCAACTAATATTCTCTAATTTAAAGATTTTCTATATTTCCAAGCACTAATGTTTATTTCCAACAAAATACAGATTTTCGTCACTAAAGGAAACAATTAATATCAAATTATCAATTATCTCGTCGTTGAATAAAAATTTTTGTTTGGACTTTCTTCCACGTGCTGTTACTATTACGAAACATCTGGCTCATTCGATTCTCGTTAGTAACTGAAACTATTGTCCCGTAATTTTAGAGTATTCTGAAATTTCACGTGATTTCCGACCCATTAAAGAAACATTACGCTTTTGTAACGCGAAATTTATGATGCTTGCACGACCCCATGGAAATCTATGTTTCCACTCTGTGCGTACGTACAAGTTGAAACCTACCTAAATGTACAAGTTCTAATTCTTTCTTTCTCGAAATTTTGCAGTTTGAAAAACGTGAAATTAAATTATCTCGCGCTTTTGATATCAAGTAGAAATTTCGAGAAACAATTTGATTGATTTTCCCAACGATTATCTGTTCATCGTGGATTTGTCATCAATTCGATTAATTTCTGGATTGATTGTAGACTTCTGAGAATTATTAATTTCAGAATTGAAAAAAGAAATGTTATCGCAGGCCTTCTTTAAATAACTTTCAACCCGTCTCTTATAAATAAATTTCAGTGCTTTCCTTTATTACGAGAAAATTAAATTTCAATCTCGAATTACACGTGATCTGTAATAAATTCACGTAGTTTTTAACTTAGTTTAATTTTAATTTAATTGGCAGTAAGATAAAATTTAATAAACGACTTGTTCACAGTTCAACTTGGCACTAAAAGAGTAACAAAGATAAAAACGACAACAAAGAATAAGTAAAATAAATTCAAATGTGTAAAATTCTTTCCTTCAGGCAAGAAGTTACGTTAACGATGCAAACAGGTGAGAGGATGTTATCGCTAAATCGGCGCAAGTGAATTTAGGAAATAAATTCACCGAACCGAACTCCCCTCTCAGTCGAGTTTCGGTTCGTACTTCCAACAGTATACCTCTATTCATAAACACAGCATTGTACGAGCCACGGTAATTTATCGGTAATTAATTCTGATATTCCATGCAGCTCGATTCGACGCGCACCAAACCCATAAATCAGCGTTCGTAGGTCGAACGCCATAAATTATGTTACTCAGCTCATTGTACGCAAGAGACTTCGAAATTTCGTAGTTTTTCATTCACCTTCGCGACGAGCGAGCGTCATCCTCGCCGGCGGAAAAATTCATTTTTTAAATTGTCAGATCTATTTATATTACTCGTTGAGATTTCAAGTCTTTGAATCGCTATAGTTCAATTAATTATTACTATAAATTAATCGCAAGAACGGAAGAATTACTTAAAGAAGAATCTGAAAGAACGGGAAGAAGAAGAATAATTTTCGAAAACAGGCAAGATAGAGATGCAAGACGGAAGATCAACTGTCGCAATTCTCGAGCAAAAAGAGAACAGCCATCAATTCCCAAAAGAAAAGGAATTCCCTCAATCTTCCTTTGTATTTAAAAAAACAATTTCCAATCCTACAACACTTCCAAATCACCTACTCCAATTTCCTCTCACTGTTAGTCTCTCTAAATACCCAAAACCTTAAGAAAAAGACACCCATTTGTCTGTACTTTTGCAAACTTCCCTCGACAATGGGCATGAAAATCGATCCAGAGAGAAAAAGGAAAGAAAAGCTTCTTCAGCCTCGTTTAATCCATTCGCCCTCGATGTCTCGATCGAGAGACGAAAGAGAGAGGGAGAAAATGTTTAGCAGACGATGGAATAGATAGGCGAAGTCTTTGATCTCGAACGGGGACGTAGCTGGGTCAAGGAAAAAGTTCGTCTCAGTCAAAGATCAGCGATAGATGAACATCGTCAAGGCGCACTCGTGCGAAGATAAAAGAGAGAGAGAGATCGGTCTGGTATCTCGGCGGACGGGATTGTTGCTACTTTATTTCTTGCTCTGTCGTGTGTCGCGAGGTGCTCCTGATTGGAAGCTGATGGCCACGAGACCGTTCCCGTTCTCGTTTTTTTCTGGGGCAAGGTGGACGAGACAAAAGATGAGATAGATTTGCTGTTAACGAGCTGCGCTGGATCTTTCGACTTCCTCCTTCGGAAGACTTTCACCAACAACTTTATTTACCAAAGGAGTTCGTCGAGATTGAGGTTAGGAATTTTTAGATTTAGTTAAACGTATGATGAGTTTGTTGATGTTGAACGAAATTGACAGAAATGGAAATGCATAGTCTGTTCGATTTAGTTTCAAGTGCACGAAGGATCGTAATTCATCAGTACAATTGGAAAAAAAGGAACGTAGAATGGGGGCAACTTCACCTATCAAATATCCCAATAATCCCAATAATCCCAAATAAAATCCAGAAACGATTCGTTACGATTCGAACGAACAGTTAAACCTTCAATGAAGAGAGCAACGTCCACGAAATTCCTCGATACTTTTCACGCTGCACCACTTCGATGATCGGAAAATTCAATATCAACCAAGCAACCGAGTTAACAGGAAACTACTCGCTTCAACGTTCGATCACTTTTCAACCCTTTCGATCTTTCCGATTTAAAATAGTAAATAAAATCCAAGTTGAGTTTAATGTTCGACAACGAGAAGAAGAAATTAAATTACGAGTTAGAAAGTTAAAATTTTCTCTGATCGATAATTGAAATGATGATAAACCTCGATAAACCTCGCGGAAGATCAATGAGAGAGTTATAACGTTTCTCACTCCATGGAACAACGTTGCATGTGCAATTACAGGGTGCCCATTGAAAAACTGAAGGGTTTGATTTTCTTTTTTTGTAGGTTATAGAAAAACAATCCATTAATTATATTTCCAAATAGAGTAACAAAAAATTAAATAAGACACGTGCTTGTGAAAGTTATTTTTGACTGAATTATCATTCAGTTTTTCAGCGACCACCCCATGTTATTTCCATATTCGCAGATAATCACGACTAAACGCGCGAATTCTTATTCAGAAACATGCTATCTGGAAGGTGTTAAGCCCGGCGATCCGTCAGTGACTGACTGGCTCGTCCAAAATCAACGAGGCTTGTTTACCAACGTTGAAACAACCCTCTCCGCCCTTTGGAGCGCGAGGGAATCGATCACGTCGTCGCATCATCGTGCCTGGAAACTGACATTTTCCACGGAAAACTGCTGGATTTCAGCCCCTGTCGGGCCGCGTTGAGCAAAGAGTACGCACGTCTAAACAAGGGAGGGGGACACTTGTTGCTGGCAGGCGTCGCATAAAATATCGAATGTATCAACACACTGGCAGCCGCGGCCGGCGAATTTTGTCCGGCGTGCAACCGGGGGCCATCGTTCGGCAACGAGGTTACTAGTTTCCGCCGGTTTGCATTAATTAGCTCATGCATGACGTTTCCGAGCGGCGCTGCTCAGACACGACATGAATGAAATTTGCATTCATCGGTTTCGGTGCAGGTTCGCGCGATCATGCGGCAACCCCGCGGACGGGGGGTCGAAGCGTTTACGGGAGGACGATCCCGCGTTACCCGGTTGGCTGATTGACAAACGGCCGCGACGATTATTGATTGACAGGCTGAACGATTAACTTAGCGGTCGTGGAAGGTAATTAGACTAGTTACAACCCTAAAAAACGCTAAATTCTAAGATTCTTTCGATGGAAAATGTTAAACGATTTCAGCAAGCAGCGATGACGGAGAATAATCAATTTTCAGGATAACTTTTTTGTTTTGTTAGAAAATTTATTTTCAGTGTGCTTTTCTTTGGCAAAGCAGCGACGATTGTTAAGGACGATATTTAATGGTTGTGAAGAGTAATCAATTTTTAAGGTGATTTTTTTTTTTTTTGTTGAAAAATATATTTTCCTTAGTATGTTTTTCTTTGGAAAACAACGATGATGATTATTAATTGATAAGGACGATATTTATATATGGTGAAAAGTAATTAAAAATGAAAAGTAACTTTTAGGGTGATTTTTTTTTTGTTGGAAAATATATTTTCAATCTGTTTTTCTTTGGAAAACAGTGATAAAGACTATTAATTGATAAGAACAATGTTTTTAGTGATTGTGAAAAGTAATAAATTTTTAGAGTAGTATTATCTTCTTCTTTCCTTTCGCGAAATTTCCTTCTTCTTTCTATTTTCTTATTCTTGGAAAAAGAAAGTATAAATTTTAGATAGTAATTGTGAGTTCGATAAAGGATTGAGAGGTTGAGAGGTATATTATTTAGGACGATTGAAATAATATATCATAAAATATGGCGCATTCTGCCTTCCTACTTTTTAAGACACAGGAAAGAATACTAAAGTATACGTATTTTTTGAAGAATTTGAAAAATTTTAACAAAGAACAGTTCTTTTTATCTCTTATACATCGATTAATGAGAACATTTTAGTAACTCCGGAACAATAGCACGCGAACATGCGATCACGATTATGCATGACTTCAAAGGGAAGAGCCATAACTTCAACTTGTAATCAGCGCAACCCAAATTGCAACGTTCCCATTAAAATTTCATCCGCAATCTCTGTTTCAGAAAACAATAGAAACATCGTTTGCATTCTGTTCCAATATTTCCATAATTAAAACTTTGTTCCCATTAAACAAATACAATTTTGGATCTTCTATTCACTCGGCCTGATATTTCTTTCATCCATTCATGCATAGAAACGAATTCATTAGAGCATATGGTCGTTAGCCACGTGCAATCGCTCGGTTCATTACAAAAATTTACTCGACAAATGCAATTTTCTTCCATTTGCAGTCACTCTGTTGGGTTTACAACGATCAAATTCTATTTTTTTCTACCAACTGGAACAGCGAAAAGAAATTCCAAAAGGGATATTTGCTTAATAAAATTTTCTAATTATAAATTGTAGATCTAAAATTTTAGGAAAATTTATGAGATCTAAAATTGTAAGAAAAAAAGAATCTCTAGAAAATTTGCAAAAATCTACAGAGTCTAAAATTTAAAAAATCCACAGATTGTAGATAATGTTTTTTATAACTTTCCAAATTAAATAAATTTAAAATCTTTGAAGAGTGTATGAAATATAAAAAAAAAAAAAAAAAAAAAAAAAAAAAAGAAACTGGAATCTAAAATTTACAAAGAAATTTACAGAGTTTAGAATTTAGAAAATTTGAAGTTTAACAAAGTCCAAAGAGTCTAAAATTTGTGGAAAACATTTGTGTAGAACCTAAAACTTGTAAAAAAAAGAAAAAAATATCCACAAATCCAAAATTTAGAATTTTTTCGAAATTTCAAGAAAATTATAAATATATTGATTTCTGCATATTTTCTTCCCGAAGATATTTTAAAGGTCGCGTTTGGTTCTAGAAAGGCACGCTCGAAGATTGGAGAAGGTTGGTAAGAATATTCACGGATGATGCAAAAAATGATGAATAAACGTAGATTTCCCATGACAGAAGCCATACATCATCTTGACTGATCGTCTTGCCAGTTCAGCTTGATTTCGTAACTCAATTAACGATGAAACTTGATCGCCGATGTAACCGGAATAAAGATTCCAGCCCGTGATGTGATAGAGGAAAATGTTGCGACGTGATATAGAAAAATGTTGCGCTTGATTCGTATTCAATCTGACAAAAGTTAGTATAGAATCTCTTTCGACAATAAAGACAACGACTCGATGATAATTTCTTTTTTTTATAATTCTTTATCTCTTTTTCTATTACGCTTTCCACTTCAATTTTGCAGAATTTATTTTTATTTTCTTATTTTGTTCCTCGGGAAAACTACGTTACTTATTCTCTTAAATCATTTTCCTTCTACTTTACTTATTATATTTCCAACATTCAGTTCATGTTATGAAACTCACCATCGAAATAGATTTAATTATTCGTGATGCTTCAGCCTAATGTTAAACTCATTTCGATCGCATTTAATTTCAAATTATCGTGGACTACTCATTAGATACAAAACGCGCATGTGATTAAATTCACCGACGAAATAGATTTAATATAGATTATTATATTATTTGACAATAATACGCAATCAGTCAAATATGATTTATGATCCTCGATCTTACAATTTTCAAGCAAAATCGCAACTTTATTAGAAAAAAGAGAAAGAAAGAAAAATTGGTTGTTTGTGATGTGTAGAACGAATTTGTCTAAAAAGTTTCATCATAAATTTCAAAATCATCCGCTCTAATTTTCTCTGACGATCGATCGTCACCATCGATCAATGAAAATGATACTATCTACCAATATATCAAAAAATAATAGAAAGTACGGTGTTTCAAATATACCGTTTAAATAAATGGTATATATTGTGACGTGACCTAAATCAACCAATCGCTAATTTTCGTTGCATCAGCGTTGCACCTGAAGGGCAAAGATCCAGCGTTATCCCCCTAAAATCACTTTCAGTGATAAAAAAAAAATACTTGTCAAATATTTTATCGAAAATTACATTTAGGAAAAAATCAAATTTCGTCAAAATAGGTGACTGACACTTCGATGTGTTACTTGTTCAAAGGTGAGCCATGTAACCGTGTCGCCATTTATCGTCCACTCACGTGTTTCGGATTCGCCGAGGTGGAACACGAGGGAAAACGGGACGTTAGTCGACGAGGCGAAGATGGAGTATTTCCCAAGTGACGCTTTTCCAATCATCACGTGAACGCGCCGGATCCTTTCGGACGAGCCTTCGTTGAGCTACGCTACTCGCTGCCGCAGCCAGAGGAAGGTATTCTTTCTCGAAGCAAGAAGCAAATAATGGCGTGGCGATAACCACCGCCATTCACCGACTTTTGCGTCGATAAGAGGCCGTGAAAGTGATCGATTCCCCTTCGAGTCGGTTCGAGACTCGAGCGTAAATTTTTCGGAAGTAGACGTGAGAAATATCTGAACTATTATATTTTCCTCGAGTATCTCGAACTACGATTTTCCACTATTTTATGTTTACCAGAAAATTAGCATTGAAACTAAAGCGCAGTATTTTCAATCAGAGATATTAAAGTGAGAAAAAGACTGTAAAATACACAAGCTTTTATTTAATATGTGTTTCATAAAAAAAATGATTTAAATCTCTAGAAATGCACTGTTTAACGTCATAAAATAAGTATAACTAACAAAAGTTACGAATTAATCATTTTGATCATCTCTAATAGGTAGTTCTAGCGTTAAATTACTCTTCATCTTCTCATCCAGGGAATCACAATAAATTACAGAGAAATTGAATTGAAATTTGTGCGATTGAAGAGTTTCTCATCTTTTCCTTTTTTCCTACTAAATTAAATTCGTAGTTTTTTCATTATATATTTTCCTTTCAACATTTGAAAGAGATAACTTTTAAAACGTAATGAAAAAATCGTGTTTGAGCTTAAATTCAATTTAAAATTAATAAAATCAGTTTCCTCTTATATTTTGATGTTTTATTTAAAGAGAAATAGATGGGAAGAGACATTTGGACCACCCTATATTTTAAAATTAATTAAATTAGACGAATATCATCGACAAAAGGCATATAAAATGTTACAAATAGCTGGATGACATTGTGAGATGCACTTGTATGAAAATTACTATTCTATAAAATATAAGAGACGACGGTTCTCGTTCTATAGAACAGAATTGGATCTAAATGATACTTTTTAATACAGATTAATGACGTAGAAGCTGGATGGTATTTTTTTGAAATGTAGATTAATGGTCAGGGAAGTTGAATTTGATGGTGATGGTTCTTTTCACGTAAAATTGCGATCAAGAAACGAATCCTAATGGTATCTTCTAATACTGAATAATGATCAAAACGACGGCTAGTCGCGGCAGCATTGAAAAATGAATTTAATCGTACGATTTCCCTAGACGAAGACTTCTCTCACAAAAGTTGATTAAACTATAAAATAAAATTTGACAGTATATACCTGAAATTTAATATCTATATATCAAATTGCATTAAACAATTTTTTAGCTTTTTTATAAGACGTAAATTAATTGTCCACGTATGTGGCCAAAGACTGTAATATTTAAGTTTATATTCTTATTTCCTAGTTGCTTCTACAGACGTAGCTATGACAAATCTCAAATCAAGTTTCCAAAACTTAAAAAAAAACTGCACGACTCGTATCCCAGTACGATTCGTCCCACTGTTCTGACTAGGAAATGAAGACGACTTTTTTGCCATAAAATTTTATCGATATGCAAACATTTGAATCGATAGAAAACAAATTATGGTAGGCGCGATTGCTCAGTACCAGACCACGCCACTCCTACTCAAGGTCTACCTCATGCCTCCTTGCGAATCACGTGACCCAAATCAACCAATCGCTAATTTTCGTTGCATCAGCGCTGCACCTGAAGAGGCCCGATTTTCTGGGTTACATTCTCTTCTTTCTAGAAAACAGCGAAGGTCGTCTGAGATGAAACGATATCGGTCAGTTCAATGCGAGAGATGAAAATGTCCTCCGGTGGTGTTAATAGGCACGAGAGGCTACAGAAGAAACGCGAGGACAGACGTGGGACTTCGTCAGATGTGTTTCGTTGCTAGACAGAGATTCGGTGACAGATTTTTTTTTTTTTATACACCCGTCTGTTCCCCCAGTCCATTTACACGAAGCAAGGAATATTCCAACGAGGATAGCCCGCAGCAGGTTAGTCGGTTGAAGTACGATCGAATATTGGGAACGTTGCTGGCTCCCGATGTTCTCGTTCACGGCACGCGAAATAGGTTTTCGCGTAATTGTACGAAGAGAAGCTTGCAGAATGCTCGCATCGATCGAAAGTTAAAATTCGAACGCAAGAGGTGGAAATGACAATTGTCGTAGATTTTTGAAGATCTCGAAAATCTCGATTCGTTGTATGATTTTTTCTGTTAACACCAACAGTTTGTTGTTAGATATTTTATGGGTATGAGGCAGTGTATTTTTAAAGATTTAAATAATTTTTCGTAGAATTGCATACCACACTGTATTACAAAGTTTCTCTATTTTTTGGACTTGGACATCTCCGATGGAAATTTTATTTTTTAATCGTCGGTCAGTTCAAGTCTGAAGATTTGAAAGTCTTGCGTGTCTTGGCGATTCGGAAAGTTTTTAAGTTGAAGGCTGAAAACTTTTGATCGTTGCGCGTTTGAAGTTCAAATTGTTTAAAAGTTCAAGTTTTAAAAATTTGTGTTCAAAGATTTAAATCTTATGGACATATATATATGACTTAAAGTTCGAAAACCTGAATTCCACTTTTCAAACTCTGAATTTAAAGCTCGTTTAATTCGAAGAATTACTCAATTGTGTCTTCCATTCAATTGAATCGCAATGAAACCACTGAATAAATTTAATTACACCGCTCACCAAAAAAAAAAAAAAAAAAAATCAAGAAACAGCGAAGGAGGAATCAGCAGCAGAGATACGTTCGTGCAAAAGAAGCGGAGAATAGTGTGCATTGTGGGACAAAAAACAGATAAGAAAGCAATGGGTGGATGAAAAATATACATGGAAGAAACCGAGAGAGAGAGAGAGAGAGAAGAAAGAAACAAGCCAAGAGAAAAAACAAAACGTACACGCTGGGAGATCGAGAAAACCCCTGAGAAAGATAACGCACGAGGAGGAGAACAAAAGATCCGGACAGGAGGATAACTGGAACAAGGGAAGAGGAATAACGTAACGCAACGTAACACGGGCGGCGAGGGGGAAAAAAGCAGGAAAGAGGGAGCCATACATTTACCAGATTACTTTCCCTTAATCACCATCGTCCAATTCTTCGCTACGAAATGTCCATCATTATATCCAGCTGTCCGACGCACAAGTTCGCTTAACGTCGTCAAAGAAATTGCTAAAACAGTCTCCGAGAGAACTGTCGGCACAGGACTAGCCTTTCTAGGAAGAAATTCTTTTTGTTTTTTTTTTGCTCTAGGTAGAGAAAACTTATAGTTTTGTAGAAAAAGAAAAAAATAATTGCGTTTCGTGTAAAAATAAAATAACGACAGTGAGGTAATTTAGGACTAATTTGTTAATAATTTGGTTAGTTTTTTTAGGTATTTCACCGAGTGTTGTATCAGGCAATAAAATTTTTCACGATAAAACTGCACGAGTATTTTGTAACACGATTCTTAATAAATTACTTTATAGATTCTCTCTGTGGTAGAAAGTATTATTCAAGTTTTGAAATAAATATAATGTAATATATCAAATAACATAACTTGTCTTAAAACTCTAATCATATAATGTAATGTATGAAATAATATAACTTGTCCGAAGGTTATTAAGCGAAGTAACATTTATTAAAATGTTTGTTAAAAAAATAAATTATAAATACAAATGTTCGAACATCGCTGTCCTGATTTAAACTCAATATTTCTCACAATTTTTTTACAATTCTTTTTTTTAATTTGATGGACATTTCGACAACGACGTGGACATTTCACCGATTATATGAAATAAAGGAAATGAAATGTAGTTGCAACAATGAATATTAAATCTAGTTTGTCAGGTATAAGTCAAACGTAGCAATAAATTTCAAAGTAAGAGTTCCCCTATACTTGTAACTTTCTAAAATTCGAACACGCAACCAGTGAACAGCGATCGACTGCAGATCAAGTGCAGAGGAAAAATGACAAACTCGTCGACTTTGATAAATTTATCTAAACATTCGTCCCAAACCTTGCAATCTAACAGTTACGAAACTCAACAACAAACAAACATCCGAATATTATCCTATATCTTATATTCCACATCCAATGCTTTTTCTACTTCAAACGTCTTCAAACGTACGCCAATTTAACTCTGACAAATTCATTTCAAAAACTCACCCCCCTCAATCTGTAATCTCGAGACGAAACGAAACAAACCTCGCCTCTGAAGAAAAAACAACCAAAAAAAATATCCACCAAATATTTTCGAGCACCGTTCGTTACATCGCAGACCGGTAGCCGCGGTGTTAAATCTTCTACGAACTTCCTCTGCGCGGTTTGCCGGAGCAACCCCTAAACCGCGCGCGCGAGTGTTCTTTCTCCTTTGGTCTTTCTTGATCCACTTCCGGTGCGAGTGCGGAGAGTCGAACGAAGAGCCATCGGAAGAAGAAGCATGGTCAGTAGGGATGGGAAGAGCGGAGGATACGAGATGCCGCGAGAAGAAGCTTCCGCGAGTGCTCGGCTCGTTACGCTCGGCATTCACGCCGGCGGATCTGGGTCAGAGATTCTGAAACGAATGGGTGTGCCGTGGCGCGTGGCCACGATGTAACGATAATTAAAACAATGCGGCGAGAAAGTTGTCGGAATCGTTTTGACGCCAGGCCGGCGACGACAATGGCCTGACGCGACCGCGTTGTCAGGTGAATTCGAAGTTCAGCCCCGACGTTGAACACAAGCTGCGTGAATTTTGAGGGAGCAGGCGCGAAAGAGTCGAGCGTAAATACGCTCTTGCCGTTGAAACGTGTGTGAGCACGAGTTAGTTAACAGTTTCGTGGAATCTGTGATATGTATAATAATGTATTTATACGTAAATACATATGTGATACACTATTATTATTACTAATACTATCATGTTATTAATATAATAATAATATAATAATAATAATATATTATATAATGATTAAATATTATGAGATATTAGCATTTTTTTCGAACGAGTGAATACAACGTCAGAATTCCAGATAACACATTGTGCAGCCATATTAGTATTTACTCCATTTTTTTCGATATTTTGAGGTATTAAACGTATACGTTTAATATAAAAACATCTGAAGTTTCGTTTCACGTTACATAATACATATTTACATATTCAATAGATTACACAACCTCTTCCTTACGTAAAATAAACATAAAAAAATTAGGAAGAAAATTTCATAACCCACGCTTTGAAAACCTACAATTTACACTCGCCACTATATCGACAAAGACACTTTTATCGCGCTTTAAATTTAACCACACTTTATCGAAACACTTAATTTTTCGCCAGAGAGAACGATTTCTATCTCCAGCTTAAAACTCTAGAAAGGAATTCGTTGAATGCCGAAGCTTCGCGACGATGATAAAGGGTTCTTCGATTTTTTTTTTTTTTTTTTTTGAATGAGTGAACGGGGACGGTCGATTAAAGAACGCCGGGCAATCGCAGGAAGCGGTGGGAACGTCGTCGTCGATAGGTGGGATCGGGATAGGCTAGGTGCTTCCGCCTTTTTACCCTTCAAAAGCGGGACACTGCGGATTATGCGTCGCGATAGTAAAATTGTAATGGTCATCGAGCGTATTATAGCCGCCCTTGAATCTTTAACCTTCCAGCTTTGCCATGGATTATTCTCGTCCTTAGCTCGTGCGTGCTTCAAGTTGCATATACCGGGCTGGCGTAGATATAGTGCGGCAGGTGAGGTTGAAAAGTGACGATGAAAAGAAACATTAGTGAGAGGAAAATAAACAAAGGAAGCAATTTGACGTGATAAATTACGTGCAATTAATTTACATTTCTGTATCTGTGGGATATATTGTTCTGATAATTTTAAGGGGTGAATTTTTAGAGTGACATTTTGACACGAGAGCAATGAAATGTGACGAACGAATTGAGAAAGTTAAGATAGAATTCTCTGCAAGAATCTTCCAAATTATAATAATCACTGTGAGGTTTTACTTCACAGAGAAAAAATAAATATTTCATGGAACTGCAGGGGGACGATTCTCACGGTGAGGTTGAAAAGTGACGATGAACAGGAAGATTAACGAGATAATAAAGGAAACTTTCATTTAAAGAGATTTTTCAAAGAGGAGATTTAAAGCAATTCCAGGTACTTCTTTATATTTGTGCAACGTTGTCCGTGAGACACCGAGTATTATTTCACGAGGAATTTTCAAGAGGTGAATTCTCAGAGTAATGTTAAAAAAATAAAATGTTACGGACGAGACGAAGAAAATTAGAATAAAATTTGCCAAAGTAAAATAATTACACTTTAAATCCGAAATATTCTCTTCGAGGCAAAAAAAAAAAAAAAAAAAAATATTTCGCGAAATCCTATGAGAATGATCCTCGCGGTGAAATTGAAAAATGACGATGAAGAGAAATACAAACGAGACGCAGAAAACCTGGGACTTTTCAAAGAGAAAATTCAACGAAGAAATTATTTCGCGTTACTCGTGTTTTCGTATATAAGTGATATTATTTTACGAAAAGGAGTTGGATTTTCAGAGTAAAGTGAAATGAAATCGTGGAAAGACGAGCGAGAGTTAAATAAATCGCTCGCGGGTAAACTTTCATTCGTCGAGGTAAAATAAATCAGAAATTATTGCAGAAACAGGGTACGCGAAACACAGAAATTAGACAACTATTTTTACCTGACAGTCAAATTTCAAGAAAAATCATTCATTTGTTCAAATAGCGCGCCAATTGCTCGAATAAAATCAAATGCAACGACATGGACAATTTGAATAAGAATTCTTCAAATATTTTATAAATAACGAACAATCGGAGCAGCAAATTTCTCTTGCATAGCTTTTGCACTTTGACGAAACAACACGGACCTGCTTTATTCATATTTTGCAACAACGTTCCGTTCCAACGAAGCAGAAAATTTCATGAAAAATGCAGGATACGAAGGTTTAATTGACGGATGCAAAAAAAAAAAATTTCGAACATCGAAATTTTCAAAGGAAATGATTTACGTCACGCGTAATGGAGTCACGGGATATTTGTCACAGACGATTGAAATACAAGCTTCGCTTAAAACAACCAGTTCAATGACGAATATACACAGGTTAACAGGAAATTTTTTCCCACCATTTTTACGCTTACTAGATATGACGTGTCCATATATATATAATATATTATCGTACGTACATGTCCATTTCCCATCTGCTACATGGAAATGCACGTTTGATCGCGCGCAGTTTCCTATTTCCAGCTTTATATACGTACATATATTATGTATGCATTCGTTCAATAAGCAGATGTTTATTGTAAACAACTCTTGCACACCGTGCCAACTTATTTTTAACTCGAACGCAGAATTTAATGAATTTTTTCTAGTCCCAACAGGGCAGCTAATTACTCGAATAACTCGTACAAACTAATTTTTTTGAAACGTTTCCTCGGGAAACAAAATCTCATCGACGAGATTTAATTGGGGAAAACATAAATAAATAAAGGGGGAAACGATACGAGGCAGGTTTGGGAATGTTTGAACGAAATATTATTAAAAACGAGTAAACGAAACGTATCTTCGAGTTAGAAATGATTGCGTATATAAATGAAAGATCTTGCAGAGTTCAACATGATTGAGCAAATTGCATCCTGAAGTTACGATGACTATAACTATGTTTATTTGAAAACAACAATTCCGAATTAACACGAGCGTTCACAGTTGAAGTTCTGTGGACGATATTTCTAAGAAATTGACAAATAAAATTAAATCTATGGCTTCAATTAATTTTTAACGATCTCAAAAATAAATCGTCCAAATATATCTATAAATATTTTCGTTGAAAAAGGAAAGAAAAATCGAACGTTCGACTTGCAATTACGCATATTTAACATTTAAATTTGTCAAGTCTAACATTGTCAATGTCTGTATGTTTCACGTATACGGACATGCTTCTCAAACATGCATGACGTTCGAATGAAACTGCCGAAGCTAACGAGACCCAAGTGAACGCGTGCACTTTTTCAAACAAAAAAAGCCATCGGGTCAGAGTGAGAGCGGTTGAAAAATACAGCGAAACTCCGTTAATACTAATTAATTCAGCGCGGAGGTCACGAGTCTCGAACCAAGCATGATTTAGCCTGACTTTCGGATTAACGAGCTTCCTACTGTGCTGTGCACCGTGTGCGCCAGTTTATGCAATTTTCATATTTCACCGGACGAAAAGCCTCCGAGAGCTCGATGCTCCATTTCGAGTCTCGGCGCGATTTTCAATTTACGACCGGATCAAGCTCTTCTGCCTCTGTCAAATATTTAACGAGCAGCCATTTCTTTCGTTTTTCTTTTCTTCGCCCTTTTTCTTAGCCCTTTGTCCCCGTTACAACGATGAAACACGAGCCTTGGATAATTCACGATCTTCGTCGCAGCAGCGCGGAACGATCGTCGTAAATATAGAGATGGCGAGAAAGAGAACGCGGAATTTTAACTTCAATGTTGCGGAAAGAAGAAGAAGGTTCGATTCAACGTTACAGGTGATTTCAGGTGATTTCTTAACTCGTTGGAGATTGACGAGCATGACAACTTTCAGTTACTTATTTCTCGAATCTTTTGTTTCATTGAATTTTCATCGCAGAGAATACGGCATACAAAAGGGTTAAAACATATTATAATTTCAACGATCTCGATTTTTAACTCAGTAGGCATTGGATTTCGAACTTTGAGTCACTTCCAGAATTTTGTCACGAATCTTGATTTCAAACAAAAATGTAAAACGTAAAATGTAAAATGAGATACAAAATAAAATTAAACTCTCAGAAATCCTCGTAACCCGACGTACTACTTGAGGATAAAAACATGTTACACACAGTACAAAGTAGACTCAAACTTTTGCATTATTTAAAAAAATTATCACGACAATAATATGCAATCACACGCAGTGTTACACATTCATGAGAAAAGTTCCTAGAAGTGTTCTTTGTGCAAGCAACTCCCTGCGTATCCTTGAGGTTCTTCTAGTCCTCCTTTTTACCACATGTATGCGCGAAGAAAAGGAGAAAGAAGGAGCCGTGAAGAAGCGAAACTTTCCGAGGGCGAGTAATAACGAAAGAAGCGTAGCGGGAGGCTGCGCGTGATCGACAGACGACGTTAAACAACGTTGTTAGCTTGCAACAATCAACAGCAAATTTCCACGCGAGGAACCAAGCGACTGGGAAGTTTTATCACTGAAAGTGATTTTAGCGGGGCTGACCCAGAAAATCGGGCCTCCTCAGGTGATGCAACGAAAATTAGCGATTGGTTGATTTCGGTCACGTGATTCGGGAGGGGACGTAGGGTAGACCTCGAGTAGGAGTGGCGTTGTCTGGTACTGGTGGAGCGATCGCGCCTGTACTTTGTTTTCTATCGATTCAAATGTTTGCATATATATATATATATTACGAAATCAAATTTTAAATACAAATGAATATACGAGAAGAAACCAAATGCATTTTATCCCCGAAACAACGTTTCAACTACTATCATTCACTCGAAAATGATGAAAAGACACGACTTTACAAAAATTTTCAAAACTCCGTGAAGAGTTTCCGCAAGTTTCCGACAGCTTCCGCGATCGGTTGTAATCCAACGGCAGAGCCCCCGAAACTGAGACCGCGAAACCGTACAAAATAATTTCGAAACGACCGTAAATCCCGAGTCCCGACGAACGAAAACGATTTATCAAACGAGAACTGCGCTCCGCGAATACGATCCGCGCGGTTTCTCCGACTCTGACGAGCAGAAAGAGAAGAACAAACCCTCCATGATGGAGGAAAACTGGGTCTATCCGCCTGAATCCCGTGAATACGAGTCGCGCGCGTGGCCAATGTCGCTGCACGTCGCTGAAAAGAAATCCCTAAAGCTTTCGGCTTTCTTACGTGGCCGTCTCTGCGTTGTATACCGTCCCCTTGCCTAGTCGGCGAGCATCAAGCATCAAGCATCAGTGGGATTACAATGGGGATGAGGTTTCCATGGATGCGACCTGTTCCTCGCGACGATATCCCAGTGCCAACGACGCTGGTTATACGCGCGAGAATCGCGATAAAATAAAGTCCCCCTCTGCGCTCTCGAGATTTACGTTCTCTGGGTAATTAAATGCGAGCTGGCACGTTGGATTTATTTTGTGGCAGACAATTGTTTGTTGCTTCTGTACGTGCTTTATTATCTTTTAAATAATTATTTTATTTATTATTTGTTGTTTGTATTTTTACTTTCGATTGATAGAGAGTTGTCTATGTTAAATATTTTGATCATTGATACTAAAACTACTGTAAAAAGATATTCTAATAGTAATAGTAATTAAAATGAACAGATCTGTGAGATTGTGTCTTTGTCCAAACGAAGATCGATATCAATTTTGGCAAAAGTGTTCGTATCTTTTCAGCAATTTTTAGTAAAAAAGAAATTCCGTTAAAATTATTAATTAACTCGGCAGATCGTGTATTGATTTTTAGTGTTTCAACGATTATTTAAAATTAAAAGCAACTTTGTTGTTTCCAAAATTAATTATTCCATTGACGAGTGAAATCTGACCAATCATTTATTCCAAGTACTTATAATTTGGAATATATTCCTGCATTCTGTCGAATGTTTCAACGAAGCTGACAACAGAAGGAGGAAATAAAACGCAAATACAAATGACAATAGACGAGAAGATAACCAAAATCACTAATGTCCCTTGATGAAACAATCGTTTCTCGAGCGACTGTAAGCAAACTCTCGTCGCAAGAGAGCTTCTCGACCGCTGTCGATCGCGGAACGCTTGTGCAGAAGCGGCCTTCAGATTCGATTATCGACACGCGCGTACTCGCGTACGTGGGGAACGCGTTTGCAAATCGCGGCTTCCGTGCAGTTACGTGGATAAATTATGGAGCAGCCTGCGGTTAAAGTCTGCTCGGCGCCGACTTCCCGCTGATTGGACGAATGGGAATCGAACGGATTGAACGTCGATCGAGGCGGATGATGCGATTGATTCCCGGGGTTTGAGATTTCAGCGGCGAGAGGGCTTTTTGCCCTGATTGTTTCGGCTCGTAGATACGATGTGAATCCTCTCCTCTCGTCAAACATTCGCCAGGAGTTCATTGGGAAATTTGTTTCTTCCTTTTTTCTCTGTTGGATCGTTCAACATTTACACGAAATGATTGTCCAGAATATTCAGTTTTTTTCTTAAAGATTCGAATATTTTCCAGTAATCGTTGATCGTTGCTGCTTTCGTTCGTCAATGACGAGTTTCATACTCGTTTCAATTTCTTTAATAACTTTTAATTCGACTTTAAAAGTTTTTCTTAGACGTTTTGATAAAATCACGAACGAATAAAAATTTAGTCTGTTCGCTGTTAATAAAAAAATTTCCAAATCTGATTGTCTGTCCTTTCATCCTGTTATTATTATTATTTTCACTAGTATTTTTACGAAAAACGAGGGTTGATTTGAAAGCGGCGAAGAAAGCTAAAGAAAAAGAAAGAAGAAAGGAAAGGAAAGTCAGTGATAAAATAGCGATCTCTGTTTCAGTCTACCGACTTACTTACTAGTCGAACGAGCGAAAATTATGACGAGAATGACGAAACGCGAGCTGTCGTTTCACCGCGCGCGTATGTGCGTGTCGATAATCGAATCTGAAAGGGCTTTCTAGCGGAATCGATGCGACGTACGCGTCTCGCGACCCGACCGACCACCGCAGAGAGACGCGCGGAAGAATCCTCCATTGTGCGAGGCCTGGCGACGTCGTTGTCGTTGTCGTTGTCGTTTACCGTCTGGCGAATATCGCGTCTGTTACCACGGACAATACCACCGGGAACCCTGCCATCGGCCGCGAACGTCGCCTGTACGTATGTATTGCACGATACGTTGATCGAGCTTGCAAGCCACGCTCCGACCTTCGTATCTTTATCGCGTGGCTAACGTGGTTACCAGCTGAGAAGACGAGCTAGGACGTTCAGAGAGATCGAAAGACTCTTTTCATTTTTGAGCGTTCTGGGGGAGGAAATCGATGGGTGAATTTCGTCGATCGAAAAGTTTCCAATATTTTTAGGAAAACTGAAGGGTCCTTACGTGATTTAATAATCTTTATTTCTTAATAACGTTTAATATTTAACGTTTAATATTTCTTAATAATCTTTAATAAACTTTATTTCTTAACATGTACGTGGTATTGTGCATATTAATAGTTTGTGTTTCTCTCTTTTCGTAACGAAAGAAAATGGTACATTTAACTCTTGTTGCTGATTCGTTCGACATACACGCACGTGATAGTTGATCAGTTAATAAAACTTCGCTCGAACCCTCCAGTTTTACTAAAAATATTCCAAGTGGTCCCAATACAACAATTTACTCCTAAGTTGTGTGTTATTGCTCAAAAAAAAATATAATATAATATATAACGTACATTATATGCAAAAAATATGGAATATTCTTCGTAATATTTAATACACGTACATAGAATACTAATTCTAACATTTAAACACATAATACTTAACGTAGAATATTTTTCGTTGCAACTACGAACTGCTACAAAAAGAATTACCATTACAATTATTCCAAGCACCCGTCACTTCAATCGCAATAATTTCAATAATTTATCGACTCGCGAATCATCGTCACTGAAGAGTTCAATAATTCAACAATGGCGAATGGCCGAATCTCGAATTGAATGTTTAACGTCGTCAATTACGTTAATTCGTACATTCGTAAATACGTACGGACATCCGACCAATATTTTCCAATACGTCGTGCCAGCAGCTGCGGCCATTGCAAACCACCGGTGGTGACTATAATTTAAAGGGCAGAGGGGAGGCGAGGGGAGGAAGAAAAGAAGAGCGAGAGTTCGCCGAATCGCGAGGTTTTATGTTCAATATGCAGCCGGAGATATGCAATCGTGTGTTGCATCCTTAATGAACGTACGGAGGATCCGATATGCGGTTCACGCGATCAGGATATTCATCCAGCTGTAGAACGTCATTAAGGACGCAGGCTGCTGGCACAAAACTTATTGGAGAGCAGCGTTCCACAGCTCTAATAAGCCGCGGGTTTGCCGGTTTCTTTCGTTCCCTTTGAGCTCGATTTGTTCGGCGAGATCCCGCGAATCCGCGCGAGATTACTAATATTTCCGAAGAGAAGCTCGTCGAGGAGGATTTTCTACTTATTCGCGGAGATATTATCGGAATTACTCAAATTACTCAGTTCTATCTCAGGTTAAATCTGACCCTCGAGCGTTTCCTTCGAATGTAGTTAGTTGTAAAATTGATATCGGCAAGGTCCTCTTCCATAAAATTTTAGGTTCTCTGAAATTTTCAAACAGAGAAAGAAGAATTTTGGAATTCTTTATGGATTTCAATTAATCAGATCACTTCCGAAACTATTCGTTTAAACGAATACAGAAAATTTGGATAATCTTGATAATTTCGAAAGTTAATCAAATCTTTTATTATTTAGTTCCAATAATAATTTATATGTAATTTAATACTTACAAGTAACTGAACAATTCAATTCAACGATTAAAAGAATTAATTTAAAATATTCTGCAAACTTTTTCAGGGCCAAATTATTTAATTATTAATTATTAAGTCCCTAAATAATACAGCCGAAGAATTGTCTCAATTTAAAGTAGTAATGTCACAAATTCGTCTTCAACCATTTAAGAGGCACTTCTCTTCTGTTGGAACTCTCTGTTTATCCATCAAGAAAGTCACGAAAATCCATTTTCAGACCCTTTTGCCACTCTGCTCAAAAATTTTTGAAACTCAATCTCTTTCAAACAAAACTAAACTCCGTGAAATCACGTTGAAAACTCGGCTACTGCGTCGATTCAAAAATTCCCAAGAAACCGAATAACAAGAAAGAGAGAGAGAGAGAGAGAGAGAGAGAGAGAGAGGAGTCTGATTCTCGAGTTGGACCGCGAGAGACGGAAGGGTGTCTGAGGGGGTGGACCAGATCGGTCCGAGGAGGGAAATCTCATTTTCCCAAGGGACGAGGTGGAAATTGAATGTCACGAGTCGCTGCGGGAAATGCCTCGTGATGGACGGAGGAACGAACGCTACCAGGGATGTATAAATAATAAAGCAAGCAAGGCCGCAAGTGACGTTTTCTTCGGCCGCGTGCCGAGTCGAGACAACTGGAACCTCGAGTTTTTCGTTTCTCGTTTCCCGTTTCGAAAATACCGAGGAAATTCGAATTGGGAGTTGGTTCGAGGGATGAGAATGCCTAGAAAATGAAAAGCGTGCGGTGATCGTACTTGAGTTGATGCAAATATCTTGTTATTTTTTTTTTTTTTGTCATCTATCGTACATAGATCATTTTAATTATAGGTTATAACGCGTTTTATCACTGAAAGTGATTTTAGCGAGAGTAACCCAGGAAATCGGGCCTCTTCAGGTGCAACGCTAACGCAACGAAAATTAGCAATTGGTCGATTTGGGTCATGTGATTCGCGAGGGGGCGTGGGATAGACCTCGAGTAGGAGTGGCGTTGTCTGGTACTGGTGGAGCGATCGCGCCTGTAATTTGTTTTCCATCGATTCAAATGTTTGCATATCGATAAAATTTTATGGCAAAAAAGTCGTCTTCGTTTCCTAGTCGGAACAGTTGCTTCTGAGCTTTTCAGTGAGACGAATCGTACTGGGGTACAAGTCGTGCAGTTTCTGTTTTGTATAATATTTAGACTGTATAATTTTACTGTATAATAGATGTATGTATTTTACTGTATAATAGGTTTTGTTTTATTGTATGATATTCAAATTGTATAATTTTACTGTATAATAGATACAGCATTATGTACAGAGTGTTTTTCAATCAATATTGTCTCAAAAATACTGTTGTAAAGAGATATTCTTTAGCATGATAATTACCAAAAGAGGTCTAAATTAACCATTAATCATTTTTCCAATTCGAAATTTTACATGTTTTCAATCAAATCAAAAAATACTGAATTCAATGACGAAAGATACGTATTAGAAGAAGGAAATTCGAAAATGAAAAGAGAATCCTTCTCGTCGTGACACTGAATTCTTAATTCCGAGCGTCTTCTCGACGGAAGAAAAACGATTTCCGATACGCGTTTCATAAAAATTCTCCATTTCACGGCGAAACCGGGTCGTCGCATCGAAATTCCACGACAATTCGCACTCTGTCGTAATTCAGAGTGTCGAGGAGACACGGTTCGAGCTGGGGGGGAAAGGCCAGAAGACGAGGTCGCAGCTCGCTGTGACGAAATTCGCGCTTCTGTCATACGATAGCCGCGGCATCACACGCATATTTCTCCACCGATGTTAATGGAGTTTTCTGATCCTTTATCTTCCGTTATCACGTGCACGTTTTCCCCTCCCCCTCTCTCTTTTTTTCGATTGCGAGCAACAACGATAACGCGCGACGTGAGTATCGAGTTTGCACAACACTTTTGGCGAGTTGGCGAGAAAACCCGGCGAAACGAAATCAGCTCCAACGCGTTGAAAACTCTCTCTCGTCTCTTTTCTCCCTTGCGCCTGCAACTTTTTTACTCTTTCTCCCTTTATTGGCGTGCGGAGAGAAATTATCGGTTGAATTTTCAGATTTTTTTAATTAAAATTGAAGAATTTTTTGAAGAAAGAAACTGTAATTTCTTTCCTAGTAAAGTCAATAAATTCCTAATGTCTAATAAATTCGAAATTAATAAACGTTATAAACGTTAACGAAAAGAAGAAGAATAGAGGGAAAATTGATTGCAGAAGATATAATTACTTGGAGAGGAGTCTGTGCATCATTTGCGAACTCCACAGTCGTTCTTTTATACGTTTGATTAATTAATTTCAATTTCTTGTCATTCGTGTTTCAGCATTTTTAAATTACGTTCAATTAATTAGCTCGAACTTCGCAGCAGTTGCACATTTAATTAATTAATTCCAACTTGTCGTTCTCCACAGCTTTTTGTATTTTTCACGTTATATTTGATTAATTAGTTGTCCATATTTCAGCGTATCTGTGTTCCCGAGATATTCGCGCGTGCGTGTTGATGTTTAAAAATCGCGCAACTTCATTTCGAATATTTTGATTCGAGGGATTCCGCATTGAATACCGTCGACGTTGCAGCAGTCTCGATATTCCGAAATAATTTTCAGCTTTGTGTTTCGGCAATCGTAAATATCATCGGCAGAAAGCCGCGTGAAAAATACGTGAAATTGAAGTCGGTTATTTAATGTATTTTGTAAATTATCTCCTACATGAGAAAATATGATAAAACGTGATGAAAGGAGAATTTAGATTCGTGATTTTTCCAATTACTATCGCGAAAACACTGCCCTCGATATTTATTAAAATAAAATCGTATTTGTATATTTTCATCGCTTTAATTATAATTATAATTATCTACATGTTTATCATAGCACAGATCAATTTTAGAGAGTTCGAGATTTTTATTAATTCCAGAAATAACATTTCTGGAATGAATGTACTTTCAAGTAATTCCAACAAGTAATTTCAAGTACTTGTTGATACTGATCGAAATTCACGTTCGATTAAGTGAGACTGCGAGAATTCCTTCGTTCACAAACAGGTGTTCCAAAGGAAGGAGAAACCAAACGCTCGCGCTCTCAATCGAAATTTAATTCTCACGAAATCGAACGGACGACTTCTCCATTCGCCCCGTTAGCCCTCCTGAGAAAGTTCGAAGGTGTCGTGACTCTTTATAATTCCAATTGGCCCTGTTTCCCGGTTCCGTTGCACCGAAATTGGGCGCAACAGCCCGGGGAGTTCGCCCCCTCGTTCTCGCGGCCGGATGAATTATTTCGTCAGAATGCCGCGGGAAATAAAGCCGGCGTCGTCCCATCGGCCGGGATCTGCTCACCTCTCCGGGGATTTCGCGAGCACCGCCGCCTCATCCAACGCCGTTCGAGGAAGGATCCTTTCTCCGGAATATTTGAAACGTAAGAGCCCGAGTTTGTCAGAAAACGAGAATCTCGCGGGGATTTATTCTTTCTCTCACTCTATCATTTTCTCTATTTTTCTCCAGCGTTATTTAATAACGACAACCAATTTGAATTTAAAGCAACGTCTCTATTTTCATCGCCCTTGTGTAGGGAGGAAAGTCGCTGAAGATAATCAAGAGAGAGAGAGAGAGAGAGAGAGAGCACGAGGTAAATCTGCTAGTTTTCTGTGAATTAATTCAATCAAACAGTTTCGTTTTTCGAGAATATGTTACTTTCTGCTTATGAAAGCTAGATCCCATGTTTCCATTTTTCTATCTTCTACGTCGCACTCGAGTTCAAGAACATTCCAAACTCACGGGGACGTTTAATGAAAATTCTCTATATTTTCACTAAACTGCGAAAAATTCCTAATTTGGCACGCTGGATCTAGAGCCAATACCTTAACAAATACATTATTATCAATTACACGGTACACCGTTGAGAACGTCCAAAGTATCGACAATCCCTTCGTTACTCTTGCCGCCAGCCTCCGTGTACCGGTATCGCGCGAAAGGAGAAGGGTATTAGGGTCAGAGACGTTAAAAGTGGCCGTGACAAAACTCGAGACCCACCGAGGGAAAGAGGCTTTCCCTTCCGGCGGCGTGAAATACACGAGTCCCCGATAAGTCGAGGTTTATTTAAAGGCCTGTGGAAAAATAATGGCCGCCGAGAGACTGAGAGAGAGTGTGTGTGTGTGTGTGTTCCGCGAGTCTCAAAACGATTTGATAGGAGACTGAAGAAACTCTGTCGAACGAGCTGATAGATACCGACGTGGCGGCGTCGCCGGTCGGGCTTATCGTTGACCTACTCCACTTAGTTATCTAGCATGCATCATAGGCGGCGACGCGGGCGGAAAACTCCCATCGATCGTTCGATCTATCGATCGAACGGTGCATTTGCGTGGGCCTCCGCGTTGCCGACGATGCAATTTACGGCGACCGCAAAAATTACGATATTCTCAATACGCCGCCAGACGACTTTGCCACGAGCCGTCTCTGGCCGATCAATCTTCGGAACGCAATCGACGACGTCAAAGAGCACGAGCATCTGATGCGTCGCATATTTTTTTTTACAGATTATTTAGAGACACTATTTGTCGGCTTGAAATTTTGAATTTAGAACCGCTTGAAATTCTCAGCGTGTTTCAGGTATTCACCGTAGAATTCGAACGAAATTTAATCGATAGCAGAAAGCGGATTGAATTTTGATGTAGAAATTCTAAGGAGGAACTTTTCTCTTGCCCTTTCTCTTGGGAAAATGAATCTAGGACGAACAACCTGCGCAATGCGATGAAAAAACTCGAATTTTTTATACAATATATAATAATATAAAAATACAATTAATACATTGCACGAAGTATGTTTTACATTTATCGTGTTTCTTTATATATTGTATGTATTGTGTTTATCGCAAATACAACAATTTATGAGAAATCAAATTTTTTTTGCGTTTGAAATTCTTGCTCGTAAAAAAACAATGAATCTTCGTAACGTGAAGAGAAGAAAATTATTATTAAAATTATTCCCATTCTAACAAGAAAATCAAATCTCTTACACTTGAGAGCACTTGCTTGTAAACGAGTGAATCTGGACTGAGAAATCTTCGTAACGTAATAAAAAAATTACTAATTATTCCCATCTTGACGAAACATCTTCTCTTGTATTCGAAATATTTATTTAAAAAAAAAACTGCACGACTTGTATCCCAGTACGATTCGTCTCACTGAAAGACCCAGAAGCAACTGTTCTGACTAGGAAATGAAGACGACTTTTTTGCCATAAAATTTTATCGATATGCAAACATTTGAATCGATAGAAAACAAATTACAGGCGCGATCGCAGATAACCAGACAACGCCATTCCTACTCGATGTCCACGCCCCTTCATGAATCACGTGACCCAAATCAACCAATCGCTAATTTTCGTTGCATTAGCGTTGCACTTGAAGAGGCCCGATTTTCTGGCTTACCCTCGCTAAAATCACTTTCAGTGACAAAATGAATTTGGGACAAATAGCGCGGCAAAAAATTCCAGATCAATCCCACCTTGACAAGAAAACCAAATCATCTCTTAGACTTAAAATACTTAATTGATACCAGTATACTATCGCACTTAGAAAAATAAATCTAGAACAACCAATCTTCAAGAGCAAATTCCAAAAAAAAAAAAAATCAAAATCATCTCCGTAAAAAGGAACAAATGCAAACAAAAAACGTGCTATCTACGATCTTTTTTTACACAAAGTCCGTTCGCTTCCGCGTGGATTGTTCGAGGATGAGTCAAGAGCAGCGTCGAGAAAGAAAAAGAGAGACAGAGAGAGAAAGAGAGGGAAAGATCGATACGAGAACATGATGCGTAGGTTACGCGCGTTTTCTTCTGTACGACGAGGCACGTTAAGTTACAGGATCGTGAAAATGTCACCGGCGGTGCTCCGGGAAAAGGGAGAAGGTTGAAGCTTTCACTTTTCACTTTTCCGGGTGAGGCAATAATCAAGCCAGTTCCCTTTCACCTTTCGCGTAAATTAAGCGACTTTTAACACTCGGCTGCTTAGGTAAATCGTCGCTTAATATTCTTTCAGGATCGTTTTCGAGCTCAAGCGAGGCCGAGTGTCCCAAAGGCCGAGTGTCTCAGAGCAAGCCGCACATTAATTAAAGGATGTTTTCGTTTTTGTGGTGTTGTGAGATTGGCTAGCGACAAAGTCAATACAAACACAGATGAGTTTCCTCGTTTCAGACAGCAGAGTGTATTTCATGCTGGTGTTCTCATTGTTCCGACGATTTCCATTTTTGACGATGACAATGAAATTAATTTAATCGCGATGGCGGACACGAGACATGAGAGAAATTGGTACGCAGCGTGAACAACCGTTTCAAGTGGTTTTAACGTGTGTTAAAGGTAATCCCACCAAATGTTGGGGCTTAATAACGTAATGGATGGATAGTTGTATTATTAATTATTATATTACTCTAAATTTGATCGAAATTTGATGGAATCGTAAAATCTCGAAACGATCAACGCAACGCGACGCACGCGAGTCGCCGGAATTTCGTAAAATTAATACATACTTGATAGAAATGAGCGTTTTCAAAAAAAGGGGGAAGAAGCGTGACTAGCTATTCACCTAAACAATTCATATATACATATATATCTATATATACTTCAATATTTTCATCTACATTCTTACCAGCAGTCACAAAATATTAATATTAATAGTTTTATCCCTTAATTAATATTTTCTGTTACATTTTCGGCGATGACAAAAGATATCACAACTCGCTACTCGCTGTAATACCCTCTCACTATTCTTTTGATCCTATTCCTTCGCAGTGCATCCTCGAAACCTTCGTCCTTCTCACACACCCACCTTCATGTTTAACGTCTTAAAACTCGGACTTGGATCAGACCAGACAGTCGCAAGTCTGGTTTTTTTCACTGCGGCAATTGCCTCGCTCTGAAGAAGTCCCGAGCAATTTTCCAGGTTTCCACAATTGCAATAACTTGTAATTAGAGACTCGTCGATCCTTCATCGTAGATCAAACTGTTTGGTCGAAAATTGTCCACCCGTTTATCTTTATAACAACGAGACTCCCCGCCAAGTGGGGCAGGTGCGTCGCGAAAAGGGGAAAACGAGAAAAGCGGCTGCAGGCTGCGTCAAAGGCACAAAAAGGTCGCCGCTTAAAATACAGAATCAATCGGCGCCAGGAAGAAAAATGTCACCGCGCATATCGAATCCTTTCGCTCTCCCTTCCCCACGTCGCTCTCTTTCGCTTCCTTCAAACTCTCGCCTTTGGAAAAAGGCATCGCGGAGAATACGCGAGAACACCGCGTGTTCGAAACTTTCCACTCAATCTCGCGGAGAAACCGGGGACCGCTCTGGGACTCGCCAGACTTTTCTTTCGAACGAGAAACGAGAACGTGCTCTTAGCAGGAGAGTCGCGTCTCCGACAGACGCTTCTTCTCGCCGCGGAGTTTCGTCATTTTGTCTCGGGTCGAATTATTTGTGGAAGCAGAGCAGAAGCTTGACGAGGGATCAGTCAGTTTTTCAACGGATCGTTGCATCTGTTTTTCTTCCGAGATCGTTACTTGGAACAGGTCGTTGGTTTCTTTTTTGAAAGTTCGATGGTGAAACTTCGCTCTGCGAGCGAGACAGGGAGTCTTTTGTAACGTCGGGTTAATTTTTCGATTGGGTGATTTTTAGTAGAATTACTGACAACGTGGCAAAATTAAATGTAATATTCGAACACGGAATTGTAATTGATTTTAGATTTCAGACTGTTACAGATTAATTTCTCTGTGCTTCTCGAGACTCAAATTAGTGACCCGACAGTGTACAATTGTAAGTATAGTTCAGGTGATTGAAATTAGATCCTACGTTACATCGTGTAATTTTTCACTGTACCTGTTCTTTTTAAGACTCAAACTACTAAGACAAACAATAGCAGTTTGAACACACAATTGTAATTAATTTTAAGCTCTTTGGTACGTAACGTGGTTTCTCAACGTTATACAAATCTGTCAATCTGTCTCTCCTTTTTGAGACTCAAACTACTAATTTTTAGATATATATTTAATTAACTACATTACATGCAGAATAATGTAGAATAATTACATAATTTTTCAACGTTTTTCGTCTGTTCTATTTAAGACTTAAACTACTGATTCATATTAAAATTTCAAAACCTTCGATGAAAAACTATATGCATTCTTTACTGAATTTACTTGTATTTCCTCCGACTGTAATTGCTGTTTCAATTGACGAAACGTGAACGTGAAATTAATTTGCTGACAGACTCCACCCCGCTCGCTTCGCAATAAAATCCGGCAAACATTCTCGGCTCGACCCGAACGAAATGAAAGTTTCATGCAGTCCCTGGCGATTACTAAAGAATCATCGAATCAATCTCGCGGAGAACAGCAGACAGCACTTAACTCTTGTCGCTGCGTATGAATCTTTCACGAGTTTGTGATCGTACGATCACCGCTGCCTCGACGAAACCATTTATTCACCGTGAACTATCCTCGCTTTACGAAAATCGGATTGACGCTCGAGGAGCAAAAGAGCGGGAGCGTAAAACGATTTAGAAGAGAGTTGTCTAATTGCCGGAGAATGAAAAACATCTCTCTTCAAAGAAGGATTTCCTCACCGAGGAAATAGCCGATGTTAGAAACCTTTCAAATGATTCAAAATCAATCAAAAGTGAAGTACACCTCGTCGATGTGTAAATAGAAATTTTTTGTGAAACAAAATTTCCAAGATTTTTACGATGAATATTACCATTAGTGTGGATGTTCGAGCAACTATGTAGTTCTAAGAATGTAATCAAAGAAATCTAGATATTTTCAATACTAAATTAAATCGATAAATAATCGACATTATCTTGCATACTTTGTACATTTCTGTAACGTTACACACACCATCCAAGATTTTTCGAACCATAAGGTATACTCTCCTAGGAAATTTTTTCTGTCCTTACATCGTAATAAATATTCTACTTCGCGCGTATTCACGGATTAAAATTCCCAAGCGCAAGAAATTCCCCAAAAATTCCCATTTCCGTGCATCCACGATCCAAATACTTTCATCCTCCCCATGGGGAGGAGAGGGTTCATAAATCGTCGACAATAAAGCAAAAACTCGGGGACACGAGGCATAATTTAAAAAGGATTTTCCGAAAGAGCAAAGTTTCGCCAGGAGAAAATTATCTACGGAAGTAAGGTTTCCTCTGAAGGGAGGAAATATCGTCCAAGAGTGAAAGTGTAAGTATATATATATATATGTATATATATGTAAGGAGGAAAACATACCGAGATCCATAAGATGTTCCTCGCCGAATCGTCGCACAGCGTGAACGTGAAGAAGCCCGAAAGCGAGCTGCATTCCAGTGGTGAGCAACAGGGCGAGGAACCCGGCTGCGCAAACTAGCCATCCCCAGCCACCCTCTGGGTAAAAATGCGTTCGCATGCCTACGCCGTCTATACCTGAAACGAGAGATAAGCTTACGATTCCTCCTTTTACACAGTCTCGGCGAATTTCTTTTTCTTCCTGTTTTCTTTGTTTCTCTAATGAGAAACGCACACGATGGTCGATTAATTTTCATCCATGTCACTGTTTTTCTGTTACTTTACATCGCTTCATATTGCGAATATTGTGTTATCATGCATTATCATGAGAATTTTGTATATTTTGTACATTCTATGTATTTGTTATATCACGTATATTGTATTATCAATGAAAGTGATTTTAGCGGGGTAATCGAGAAAATCGGGCCCCTTCAGATGCAACGCTAATGCAACGAAAATTAGCGATTGGTTGATTTAGGTCACGTGATTCGTGAGGGGGCGTGTAGGAGTGGCATTGTCCGATACTGAGCGATCGCGCCTGTAATTTGTTTTGTGTCGATTCAAATGTTTGCGTATCAATAAAATTTTATAGCAAGAAAGTCGTCTTCGTTTCCTAGTCAGAACAGTTGTTTCTGGGCGTTTCAGTGAGACGAATCGTACTGAGGCACAAGTCGTGCAGTTTTTTGTTTGATATGTGTATACGTTGTATATTTTATACATTGTGTATCATGTGTATTTAGCGTATTTTTATTCGTTAAAACGTTTATAATATTTAATAAGTAGAATAAATCATAGGTTTAATATTTAATAAATGGAATAACATAACATAATAATGTAATACTGTAATTTATAATGTACAGATTTATTCTTCATAGAGTTGTATTGATAAATGTATGAAACTACACAAACATCGGCAGTTGAATAATAATAATTAAACGGGGGTAGCCATAAGTAATGTTGTTTTTTGACACTGTAAAAAAAGAGTTTTTTTTCTAAATTATTGTTAGCAGATGGCAAACGACGTTATTTATGGGTACCACCTATTATTTTCACTCCAGTTATCCATTGCAATGTTGAAAATACTTAATTACCTGGACGACGAAAGGCTGGAACGCAACGATGAAGACTTCTCAGATCGCCAAGCACCCAATTATTATTCCCCATCATGCCATCGTGGATACTTCCTTCTGCGTCCATGTAACGCATTCGAGTATCTGCAACAAGAAGAAAAGTACGTGTGTCAGAAAGATATACATATCTCAATTTAGAAATAAAGTGTAGGTGTATAAATTTTATTCATCGTATATAACATTTATGATTCGTCGATTATATAAATCATAACAATTGTAACAATTTTATTTTCGTTCATTATACAAATTACATAAATCGGTATCAATCGATTATATCCGTTAATTACACAAATTCTATTCATCGATTATTCATTATTTTTATTCATCGATTATATAAATTTTACGTTCTATCTTCATATATTATATTCATTATTATACCGATCATAATTTTATATTCATTGATTACAATTTTCAATCGAATGACTGACATTCAGAAACATAAACCGACTCAAAAATTCCGTCTGACAATTGCTCGAACGCTAGTGCGATGGTGCAAGTGCTGGACGCAGTGTGCAACTTTCGCAATCGATGCACTTTCATCTGGTCGCTTGGATGCAAATTAAGAAGGCTACGCGCGAGATTAACTCCTGGCGGATTAGCCGCCACTGTTTTTGCGTAATTCGACGATATATTTGCAGGACTTAATTACGCACCGAGAACTGCATCCAATGAATTTACGTGGCACGACCTGTTTCGTGCCCGGCACTAAGCCGCACGATAAAGATAAACGCTGTTTATTGTGAGTTCAGCATAATTAAAGACGAACCCTCGTCGGCAAAAGCCGAGGGGCGAACTGAAGTTGAAACGATGGCAGCGTGCGCGCTGATTCAATCTCCGTTTCATCGATTTAATACGATTTGATACGATATTCCTTCGTGTGCACAGCTTTCCTAGGAATTAGAGATCGGTTCGTCTTGGGTGATTTTGAAGTTGGTGCTGAGATTGTCTAGTTTCAGAAATTTTTCGAATGCTCTGAGTAAAGTTTGGAATTTTTGCAAGGTTGACGTTTTAGAAATCAGGAATTTAGGAATTTTAGAATTTTGGAAATTTGGAAATTTAAAAATTTAGAAAGTTAGGAATTTTCAAATTTTGGGATTTCGGAATTTTCTCAAGATTTTTAAATCCCAAAATTTTACAGTTTTAGAATGAACAAAGAAGTTGAACAATTTAGAATAATTTCGAGAAAATTGGAACAATTAATACCGAATTTAGCAAACTTGGGATTGCTTGTGTCCGGTTTCGTGATATCAAAATTATCTTTACCCAATTGCACGACCCTATAATTGTCATTACCAATTCTGTGATCCTGGAATTATCGTTATCTAGTCCTACGTCCGCGAAATTATCACTGGAGAATCCTATAAGCATGAATTGTTGCTACAGAAACCTGCGTCTTTGGAGTCCGCCAGATACTGCAATATTCACGATATTAACGACGTACATATCCAGTGAGTAATTTGAACTTTCTACTACTACTAAATATTATCAGAATCATTTTCTGTAAGTTCTTAAATATTATTAAAATCATTTTCGATGAGTTCTACAAGTTCCACAAGATCTTAAAATTATTTTCTAAAATTATTTTCTGATTAAAATCAGATATAAAAATTCAGATTTTGATATCAATTTGGTATTAAGTACAAATTACGACTAACAATTGTTGAAATTAATTTCGCGTGTTCAAAAATACTTCTATTTCATCATTTCTCTCTTAAATCATTAATTTAAAGAAATCTTTGTTATTCTGTTTAAGGTCATAATCATCACGTATTCAAATGTCAATGAAAGAAACTGAAAGTTATGAAATTATAAAATTGTAAAGAATGCCAAATTCAATGCATGAATTCAACGACACGAAGATTTTATATTAATTTAAAATTCAATATCAATTCGTTATTCACACAATTTAAAATTCATTATTCACACAATTCCACAGTTTTTGTGCAAATTTATATTTATTACATCTGGGACATAATTATGTGTATAAAATTCATAAAGTACAACAGCAAAGACTCAATATTCTACATTTTATATTTTATATAGAATGTCGATCGAGAATTACTTTGCAGTATACTTTACGTATTTCGTATACTCTTTCACATTACGTGCAACTTCGAGCTTCAACATCTCCTGTAATCGAAACGAACACTCATCGCTCGTTTAATGTTTTCAATCTCCCGGTGAGTGAAATGTTTAATTCTCGAGCAATCGAAAGTTTTTTTTATTCCACCGTGTTGCAAGATTAATCTCGAGCGAGAAGAAAGGGAAGGAGATTCGACGATGGCAACATCGTAACCGCGTGCGCCACGAACCGGGGAGAGACGGAACGAGATGTGCTGAAAGAAATGAAGAGGAAAAATAAGAGTCAAGGGGGTTAGATAAAAGTGCTCGTGAAGGGAGATGCCAGTTGCCATGGGGTGAGAACGAGGACCCGCAGAGCTGAGATCCAGGTCTGAAGTTCAAGAAGAAAACAAAAAAGGAAAAGGGTCGATGTTTTTTTTCATCGTGTAAAATCATAGAAAATTTACTATTGTTCCTGCATGCTTTTGCATTTAGCAACGACTGAATTAATTTTCTGACAGATACGTATTTATATTGGATTGAGTAATTCGTTTCAGAGAATGAGGATTTATAAAAATTATCCAAAAAGCAAGTGCTTTTTCAATTATACACGTGCGAATGAGTTTATTATTGAAATCAGATATAAGAGCAGGAATTGGAATTTCAAAGGAGAAATTGAAATTTGATATTCTCAACCAACAGAGAATTTTTTATTTCTTTTCTTAGAAATCATGTAATAAACAGTTGTCTAAATTTTACATTTATATTTATGATATAAAAATTGACGAAATCACAAATTGCTGTTATTTTTCTTGACAAAAAGAAATTTAAGGATCACTCATTTTTTTAATACTGCGTAAAAAATTCCTACGAGACTGTTCGTGCAAAGAACGTTAACCTTGAATTCAGACAAACAAATCAGAGAGAAGAAAGTAGAATTCAATCGATCGTTCCACCGAATCAACTTTTATTCCGATCTAACTCAAGAATAACGCCGTTCCAAACCGCGGAACGAACAATTACTCGTCGACAGATTTTTGCTCGAGCGTTTGATACGAGAGTTTCGATTGGCAACGCTCGGGAACAACGGGCGAGGCAACAACAAAGCTGTTACTTCAGACCGTGAAGTGAAAGCCGCGGAAAACAAAGACGCGCAATTTGAATTTCTAGGTATTTTTCAGCCGCGGGACGAATTTTGTTTTATTTTCGATTCGTACTTCTAAAGAAAAAAAAAAAAAAAAAAAAAAAAATCGGAAAAGAAAAAAATTTCGCACGAGCGAAAGAACGCAGAAGAAGAGTAGAAAGAAAAAGAGGGGGAAATTGGAACTAAAGCAACAGTGAATGAAACTAAATTATTAATAAATTATTAATAAAAAAAAAGAAGGAAATGAGAAAGAAAAATTTGTACGAACGAAAACACTCAAAAGTGGAGAAAAAAAAAGGCGGCGATATTAACGTGTCAATTGGAACCAGAGCAAGAGTTTGAAATGAAATTGTTAATGAAAATGCAACAATTTGAGATAAAATTATTAATGAAAATAGAATAATAAATGAAAAGAAAAAGAGAAGAATCGACGTGTTTTTAATTGCACCAGGACCCTTTAGCGCTTCCGTTGTTGAACGCCGTCCCTTTTCTCTTGTTTCTCTCTCCTTTCTCTCCGCTCTTAATTACAACGGGTACAATGGGTAGGCGAAGTTTCCGCAAACAGCAAAAGTTCCCCGTAAAATTCGTCCTTACCGAGTTAATGAAGTTTTAAGCAATTTGAAGTAGAATCTCGGCGACGCGCTTGCTGTTTGCATTTTTATTACGTCACACTGGAGAGTGATCTTTCGCTTCCAGGGGCCATCGATCGTTTTTTTTTTTCCCCTCGTCGCGTAAAAAACGATGGCGTGTCGTTTAAAGACAAATATCTCACGACGAGTTCCTTTCGTTGTTTGACAAAAAGTGACTCGAGCTATCAACCGTAGTTTGTTTTTAATGGAACTCCATTTATTTAAACCGAATATTTCAGTTGACGATTGAACGAACTTTTGTTGGTTGAATAAAATTATTCGAGCGTGATATTTATGTTAGAGCAACACGTATAATTTATGTGATTGCACAAATATAAATTTGTAATATATAAACGGTAAATAAAAAACTGCACGACTCGTATCCCAGTACGATTCGTCCCACTGTTCTGACTAAGAAACGAAGACGACTTTTTTGCCATAAAATTTTATCGATATGCAAACATTCGAATCGATAGAAAACAAATTACAGGCGCGATCGCTCAGTACCAGACAACGCCACTCCTACTCCACGCTCCCTCACGAATCACGTGACTCAAATCAACCAATCGCTAATTTTCGTTGCATCAGCGTTGCACCTGAAGAGGCCTGATTTTCTGGGTTACCCCCGCTAAAATTACTTTCAGTGATAATATATAAGTGATGTGTTATATAAATTGCATGTACTTGTGTACAAAATCAGCGGGGTAATTACATAATCAGTGAGTAATTTATATAGATGGAAATTATTTGTTACATTTCAATTTCTCGAATCACGTGTAATTATTTTGATGATCCTAAAATATGTTGTCATTGTGTTTATTATATATACCAAATAAAGTGTTAAATATAACACGATTAATTGACTGACGTTAGAACGCGAAACAATTCTGAACTGATTTTGTTTTCCAATGAAAACCTGCTAGTCCTAGTGCCAGCAGATAACGTTAAAGTTGAACACCCGTCCAGCGAAAATTCGATGAAAATTCAAAAACCGGAAATAACTAAAGAGCGTCTGAAGAACAATTTCTCATTATTCGATTCAAAAGTGAGGCTAATAAACAACTCCGATCTAGAACAGACGCGAATTAACTTCCCCGTTAAGTATTTTTCATCAATTTATCATCTCCTCCTTTCGATCGCTCCTTTCGAAAAATGGACAAAGCCGGAATATTCAAACTAGCTTACGTTCATAATTAATTATCGTATCTCACTCGCTCTGGGCATTGCGGTTAATTACTCCCAGAGTCGACTGAATCAGAATAAAACTCTCTCTCACAGGGAGAGTCAGAGAGAGAGAGAGAGAGAGAGAGAGAAATCGTTTCTGTCCAAACGATCAAAGTGAGAGAGAGAGATAATTTCAATTTTTCTTTTTCCGCGAATGGATCCGAAAAAAAAGAGAAGAAACCCTCTGTATCCCTTTCGAATTTCCAATTGATTCTAACCGTGAATAATGCTCTTTTCTCGATTCGTCGACAAGCGTTGGCAGACGAAACGGAAGTCTCATTAACGCACCGGCCTCTGAACGAACGCTGAACGCTCTGAGCAAGAAAGAACTTAGAGAGGAAGTTCTCGTTTTTCTTTTTTTTTCTTTCTTCTCCTTTCGTTGGCTGATGGCGCACAATGGCGGTGAATCGAGCCGCAAAGGCGAAAAATCAGCCAAAGGGACGAAATATTCTTAATTACCCCGAGCGAGGAAGATAAGCGCACGCGCGCGCGAGAGAGAGAGTGGCTGTGCGAGAAAATTGGGTTGCTCCGGTGAAAAATGAATCAGAATGCGAAGAGGAGCCGGCTCCAAGTTGAAAAACGAGGTTGAGAAAAGAAGAAAAAAAAAATAGGAGAAGAGGACCGTGGACCGACGAAATTGCTACGAAAAGGAATTATACTGTTGAAGAATGCTCTGGTTCCTTTCGAGTGAAAAGATACTGTATACAAATACAAGTAACTCAGTTTGGATTGATGAAGTTCAGAGGAAGAACGGGATATTGGATTTAGTTAGAAAGTTGAAGCGAAGAAGTTAATTAAGAAGAAACATTTTTGTCACAGTTTATTTGTTGTGGAATAAAAGGATCGAAGATTGATCGATTCGTTTGAATTTAATTTTTAAAGCACACAAACAGAATTCGTGAGATTCGTTCAAAAATTCTGAGAAACGTTTCATTTTTCGAAGATTCTACTTAATTAATTATTTTAATTGTTGTTACGAGACAGTAAAATACAGTGAAATACTGTTATATATAAAACTTAATATCAAGCTGAATACTTTGGTATTTTATACAGAAATTTTGTCAGATTATATTACAACAGTTTGAAAAAATATTAATATAATGAAATATGATTACTACAGAAAATAATATTTAATTCATTGTAACACATCGATGTCACTCGTATCAAATACATAACTTTCTGATGCGTATCGAGTCTCTCAAACTTCAATACTTCAAATACTTGTATCAAAATCGATAATAATAATGGTACAAATACATTTTTAAATTTCATAGAATTACAAAAATTAAACAGAAATCTTTGGAATTTCCCAATAAAAAAAGAAAAATACGATAATTACAGAGTGGAATCTCTCTGCAAAAATAGAATGAATATTTCGTAGATTTTGACAGTATCTGATTACCTACTAAAAGCAATAATCTTTCAATTCCACTGAAAACACGCGAGAAACTTTCCACCGAAGCAAACAATCACGAGAACGAAAGCTCGAATCACGAGCTCGAGGGAAAAAAGCCGAGCGACTTGTTTTTCTTTCCCGAGGAAATCACTCGGGCTGGCGTTTTTCTTGGGAAAACAATTATCCGTTATCGGGGAAACGTGCACGATTGCACGGTATCGTTTCACGGATCGACAGCCGAGCGTCGTCTCTCGATCGCAAAGAGTTCTCTGAAGCTAAATCATCGGATCCCCACGCGGTCCTTCGGCTGCCCGGCTTTTTACCACTTGGCCGAAGATTCCAACGAGAAATGCGAATGTTTGTCTCTCGTTGTCGATCGATTTTATCACTGAAAGTGATTTTAGCGGGGGTAACCCAGAAAATCAGGCCTCTTCAGGTGCAACGCTGATGCAACGAAAATTAGCGATTGGTTGATTTGGGTCACGTGATTCGTGAGGGGGAGTGGCGTAGACCTCGAGTAGAAGTGGCGTTGTCTGGTACTGAGCGATCGCGCCTGTAATTTGTGTTGTATCGATTCAAATGTTTGCATATCAATAAAATTCGATGGCAAAAAAGTCGTCTTCATTTCCTAGTCAGAAGAGTTGCTTCTGGGCCTTTCAGTGAAACGGATCGTACTGAAAGTCGTGCAGTTTTTTAACAAATCTCTACGCGCCGAGCCGGAGATACGTATGTACATACGTATGTATCTCAGTCAGTCTCGGATCAGAAACCTCGATCGAGGACGAGTGTTTTTCTTCGAGAGAATGGAAACGGAAATATGTGTCGCTCGGTTTTTCCCTCGCGATCAGTGTTTTGTTGACGTTTGTTGTTACCGAGACGAGCTGAATGCCGCGGTTTTTCGCGATACCGCTGCGAAAGATTTATCCTTGATTTATCCTCTCCCCCCCGCGGTATCCCCTAGAGGTAAATAGATAAGAGAACCAGTGAAATAGAACAACGTAACTCTCTCTCTCGTCGTTGGAAAAGAAAAAAAAAAAATTCGACGAATGAGAAATCGTTTTTGCAAAGTTTTGAAAATTCCTAGTAAAAATTTTGCATTTAATTTCAACTTTCAATTTCCCAATTTTTAATTAATTCGAGTAAGTGAAAGTAAGTAGTAACGATCCATCTATGGTCAAACATTCGTCAACACACGTGATAGTCAGTATCGTCTGTATGTTTTTGATTTTAATTAAAAAGACAGTAACACATTCTCATTAATAAAGATAATGCGTCATAGGACTATATCTCACCTGAGCCAATTTACTACAACTTAAATAATATTCCCTGACATCGATTCTTCCCTTCTTCTTCAATATCGATTCTGACCAGTTGAACCGTCTCTGTCGCACATTTCTAGCGAACAAAAGAAAATTCGAAACTGTCTAACTATACACTGTTTTATAGATGCATCTTTTAAACTTTCTTCTGTCCACTACCACCGTGTGTCCCCGAAATTTACCAGAGTATTTACGAGAGTAAGTGAAACAAAGGATAACTGGCACAGCGAATTCACACCGGTGAAATTACAATTTCGGTGACGATCCCGTCGGTAACGATCACGGTGTTGATCCGCGTTGAATCGCTGTGTCATTTACAAGCTGTTCGCAGCTGACCGCGACGAGCCAGCCAGTCACAGTTTTTGAATAAATTTCCCGTTGTTACGTATATAAATACACGACGGACACTCGCGATTGAACAAACCGATCCTTTCCGTGAGTCGTATTTGCACGCCCCCCCCCCCCTCTGTTGGAAATCGACCTCGAATCAGTTGCAGGTATTACCATGTTCGCTTCGTATTATGCAGATGACTCGAGTGTGCACGCAAACCTCGCCAAAATATCCGGCCAGATGGGAGATTTTCCCGATTTTTCGTCCGATTCGCCGATATCCACGCGCTTTCCGTTCAGCCTCTCGTTTGCTTTATTTTTATTGTTTTCGATAAACTGATTTAATTCTTTTTTTGTTTTTGTTCTTTTTTTTTTTATCGATAACGCATCGACGTTTGGATGGAACGAATGCGAGTTTTGGAACTGGAGGTGATAAGAATTCAAGCGCGCAGATTTTGGAGTTACGTGTAGTTTGGATTGCTTTAATTCGATGTGCTTGAATTTTTGAACGTTTAATTTACCAAACTTTGAATAAATAAATTGCAAGCGATTGTTTGAAGTATCTCTCAGATACCTATTATTCACCTACAGACAGCTTAATATAATTACTGAATTATTCAAAGAGCATGATACATTGTGATGTAGATAACGAGTAAACGTATGAAAAGTTTTCATCATTTTATCGAGCATTCGGAGCTCGTTTTGATAATGCAGCGGATAATTGGTCGTTTAATACTAACGATACTAATATAATCATGATAATCCAGTGCTAATGAAATTTCAAAATATTCCGTGCATACATCTATAAGTGTTCGAGCACTTTCGTAAATCCGCATAACTCCTAAAATATTAATATAAATTTAACACTGCTAAAACTCTAAATGAACGACGCAGTTAACTTTTTCATCTTCTTCTTCTACTTTCAAACTTGCAAAAACCATCCGAAGAATGTAGTTTTAATAATTTGGAAGATATTATTCATTCTTCATTCCGTTGCTTGAACAAAATTTGCAACTGCATTGTGAAGTATTTTAAGAAATACTTAATAATCTAATGTGCTAAATTGCTTTTGATTAAATTTACAAAACCACTGAACAGACCGATGTGCGAGAAACATCGTTTCTCGTTCGTTCGATCAAAATGGCAACCGCACTGTGAACAATAAGTACTTGATAACGCCAATTAGTTCATAATCTTGACTCATTCCGAGTATCTCAATTAATTAAGCGACAAATTTACTGATTTATTTCCGATCAAATTTATTAAAAACATATTTCTACTGGGCTATAAAAAAATATCGGTTTTTACTCGTTTCGTCGTTTGATCAAAAATTGTAACTGCGCTGCGAAGATTCTTTTGATTCTCCCTCTCCTAGTGGAACGTACCGGCGGTTCGTTTGCCATTCGCGAATGTCAACTTGCTGAATTGTTTCCCTTCTCTTCTTTTTCTTTCCGCGTCCCTGCCAACTGACAGGACACTTGCGAAATTCCTGGCGATATTTTTCATTAAAACGTATGCGATTCCCGTTGTTCGTCGCTCGTGCGACATCGACGATGTGAAATTTTGCTTGAATTTTGTTTCCATCCCCCCTTCGCGTTGCGTGGAGAGCCGCGCGCTGCAGAATTTTAACAGCCCTTGTCACCGTTAATATATATCGCGCAGTCGTGCGAGCGGCTGTGTTTTTATTTGAATTATCCCTCGTAATTATGCGTATTTACACGGTCGCACGGCCGTGTATTTACGCCGAATTCACAGTTTATTCGAATTTACGTCAATTAGCGACGAGAGCCGATGGATGTTGTTGCTTGAGTAATTTAATTTTACGACAAACGCCTACGGTCCATCTATCTTTACGCAGATTCGCGCGTATTTGTTTATATAAAACAAATAACAATCATTCGTAGTAATAGCTTCATTCTCGCCTAACTAGATATAACTGAGAAATAAAATATATTAAATTAATATAAATTAAGAAAAATACTAAATAAAATGAATTAATTAAATTCGGTCAAAAACGTATAATTAATGGCAATAATTTTTAGTTAAAATCCGTAATTAATAGCAACAATTTAAGTATTAAGATCGAAACAATAAATAAATTTAAAAAAAAAAATTTTTGATACAAAAATAAATTTAATGAAATTAAATAAAAGAATAAAAGAATCAAATGATGTATGTACATAACTGGTTCGAACAGTATCCCGCATAGTGAGACTATAATGGAAGAAAACACGCGTCAAAGAAGAGCAAGCATCCGTAGTTCAAGAACAACGTTTTACCGCCGAATGGTAGGAGATAACAAACGCTGGAACCGTATCACACGTTTTCTGTCGTAGAGCAACGAAATCCAGTACAGAGTATGCCGGCCGATATATCTCTCTCGCTATCCGATTTATCTAAACTTAATTTCGCTCGAGCGTCGGATAACGAGGCTGCCGTTGCAGTCTGTAGAGCGGATGTTAGCATCGTATATTTCGACGATAGAAAAGGCGGGATCTGATATATAGAAAGGAAATCGTGTCTCTGACACTAATTGTGAAATAATCGCTATAATCTTGGATTATGTCGCATCCAATATAATGTACTGTTTAGCGCATTTTACTTGGTAATTATAATTATCATACATGTTATATTATTAACTGTTATATATAATTATATGTGTGGTAGTGTTTAACGTTATTTACATTATAAACTGTAATTTACATTATATATTATCACTGAAAGTGATTTTAGCGGGGGTGACCCAGAAAATCGAGTCTCTTCAGGTGCAACGCTAATGCAACGAAAATTAGCGATTGGTTAATTTGGGTCACGTGATTCGGGAGAGGATGTAGGGTAGACCTCGAGTAGAAGTGGCGTTATCTGGTACTGAGTGATCGTGCCTATAATTTGTTTTCTATCGATTCAAATGTTTGCATATCAATAAAATTTTATGGCAAAAAAAAGTCGTCTTCGTTTCTTAGTCAGAACAGTTGCTTTTGGGCCTTTCGAATCGTACTGGGGTACAAGTTGTGCAGTTTTTTTCTTTAAAATAATTGGGAGATTCTTCTCTTTTAATTTTTGTTAAAATTATCATATATAATTATATATATAGTAGCATTTAGTAATTACAATTCGTAACATCATTTGTTATTGAAAATTGAAATTTACATCTTTTCTAAATCGTTGCAAGAATTTTTTATTATTAAATCCACCACGATCTTGAAGATCAATATCTTGTCTCTCTCTCTTTCTAACTCATTAAAACTTGCTGTTTGGTTTTTCTTTCCTTTTTGTTAGACTTTGAACAAAAGGATTGAATTTCAATCCTTGATTGATGACAAATTGATGACAAAATGTTAGAATTTCTTGAATTTTTGTCATTTAATCGAAATACTCGGATGATTAGAAGAGAAAAGATCGTACAGAGAGACTGTTGTAAAAGGGAGACTTCAGTCTCAAATAAATTTTTTGCGATATTTTAGAGATTGTTTGAATTTTTACCTTCACGGCGGACTTGGTAATGAAAACTTAGTAATTTTTTTAGCGATTTCAAATACGTTTGAATTTTTACCAATTTCGATAACAAAAAATGTCTTTCTTATCTGCTGAATAAATTGTCGCGCGAAATTACGAACAGTTCAGACAGAAATCACATTTTCGTAAATACGTACTAACACTGCGACAACCGATAGTTGCAGCGGCGGCAATACTTGCACATTCATTTCGCTTAATTTCGTTTGCTCAACGAGCTTCGACTTCGTTTGACCATTTAGACAGTTTGAAGAGAAAAACGAAACGACGACGCCAAGAGCTACGCACAATACTCAAAGCTTTGACAGGTTATCGCGCGAAGAGATTCCCAGGTCGTCAGAGAGGGTAAGGTCTTTCTCCTTACCCCTAGTTTCAAAGACTCGCTCAGTTATCGAGTTTCACAGCTCGAAAGACGCTATTACTGTCCTTTAAAGTCCCAGGCGAAGTTTTAGCTTCAACTAAATTCTAGGGAGCCCAGGGGATTATTTCTATCGAATCTCGCGATGTCAAAGCACGGTAATTGAGCCTTTCACCCGCTATCTATTCGTCACCCTCGAGCCTCGGTACATTAAAATTGTTACAATAGCGAATATGAGTCCGCGTATCTTGTGTCTCGTTAGCTTAGTGACTGTTACCGTAAGATCTCCCCTATCTCTCCCCCCTCCCCAACTCTCCCTATCGCGTTCCAGAATTTCCTAGCTACCGTAATTACGTTTATTATATGTTGATCGCTATCGCGATTGCAAGAATACACGAATACTTTTACAGAGTATAGAGCAGTACACGCATCGGCTGAGAAATCTCAAGGCCATAAGTGTCATATTTAGTTTGAAATTTGGTCAATATATGTAAGTTAATTTATTTCAATTTATAATTTGTTAATAATAAACTGCAATATAGTTTGTCTCTTGTCTCGTTGATTAACACAAGATGCTATTCTTTTTTGTTAAAGCCATTTTTCGAATAAATTGTTGACAGCATTGAGCTTGTCAGTCTGATTTCACCGGTTCTCTTAATATTTCTCAGATCAATACCTCGCTCCTCGCAACGATTGAAGTGTTGTCCATTTAAAGTCAGTTTTCCCCTACATTTTGAAAGAACAAAAATCCGTGAAATTCATCAACGTACTACAAAATGCAAATTTCAGAGTTTTGACTGAACGTTAAAATTTAACTGAAGAATTTTCACCGAACCGAGTTAAAGATAAAAAAAACTGGTTCAAAGACAATTTCGCCGAATCAATTTATTTCTCGACGTGGTCGCTGCGAAGTACCCGCAACGTAAAAACGAAACGATCTGAAAATTTGTGAAAACATTTTCACTCTCTGAGAGGAGAGGAGAGGACCGTTTCATTTGACACGTTTTACATTTCATTCGATTTCTCGGGAGCATCTTTCAGCCAGATTGCGCAACTTCTCCCGTAAAGTCAGTATAAGAACGGCTCCATCCACTTTGGTCCGCGTGGTAAACTTGCTCATAATCTCAGGATGCTTCTGTTTTCGTTCTCACGGCGTTGCTTGCCGGGGACACCGGCCTAATCCGTTTCTGTCAAGTTTCGCGACTGCGTTCAATATTCAACAGCCGGCGAACACCAGGGGTGAAAGGGAAGGAGAGGGCGAGACAGATATCTTCAGCGCGTCAGATTGCGAACTACCGTACACGCGACGAAAGGACTTCATATTTCCACGGTAAACATCTTGAAAATCCATTCTTTCTACTCTCTTTCCTTTATTATGAGTTTCAGGTTTCTTCTTTCTCGCGTAGTGATACAAAATTATCGAGGCGAATTAAATTTTGAAGCTCGTTCACACAGAGCGTGTTATTGATAAATATAAATATATTATTTAATGAATATTCCAGTCACTGTTCTATAGAATGCAGTTCATTTCAGAAACTATTGGTACCAACGTCGCGTTCAAGTTCAAATAAATTCAACAATTTGTGTTTAGAGTTTCATTTCTACTTGATCAAACGACATTTCACGACGCATCGACCTGATACTGTTGAACTTTGCGTTTCAGATATTACTAATAAATGATATGAATATATTGTACGTAGTAGAAGTAGTAAACAATGATATTATTAACAAGCTAATTTTGTACTCGATTTATTACATTATATTACAGTAAAATTCAACTTAATTCTCTGTCTTATAAGATGGTGAGAACTCATCCACGAGAACGTTAAATCTACACTGGAGCATCGTACTTCAAAGTATACGCGATTAATTTGTTTATCACAGATTCGAAGAAGATAAGATATCATAATACAATGAATAAACACATCGAAAGATATACAGCGCTGTGTCAGAACAAAATGAACATCGTGCAAGTAATCTAGAGTACGTAATTGATTTATTTATCACTAATTCAAAGAGAATAATGTATTACGATACATTGAATAAACGTGTCAATAGATGTACAGTGCCATGTTACGTAGTACTGATTTGCTATTCTGAAGAATTCAATATAAAGATAATATGTATAAAAAAAAAGAAGAAATATAAAGAACTCTGTAAAGTATCTTTTGTACTTTGCAACTATTTTCGCAATAAACTAGATGGTTCAAACAAAACTTGCGATGTTCGTTCCATTCCGACACGACTTTGCTACAACTTTTCTCAATTACCAATAATTTCTAGCATTGAAAGAAAAAACTTTCCAGCGCTGACCGACACGGTTAACAAAATTATAGCAATTTTCTCTGTAAACCAGAGTCAGAGAATTCTCTACTAAGAATGTTCACTCACCACCGTGATAAGAACTGCCCCGATGAGGAGTGTAGACACCGTTCCTGGGCTCGGGGCAGTGACTCGGCGTGTAGTACTGCATCGGGTGGTGAACGTAATTGCTCGGGGTGCTCGGCACGTGTACCGGATGGCAGTGCATGCATCTTCGCGGTGTCTCCGGCACGCCCTGGACACAAAGAAACGCAAACAATGGTAGCTAATGATAAATCACCGCGATCGACGACGCGTCGTGAAAATTAAACGAACATCTGTCGGACGGGGTGAGAGTGTCGCGACTTGAATACAGATCAGAATCGATCGGCCATTTTCGACCGAGCCGTGTCGACTGTCGTTTCGTTATTTCGATTTATTAGTCGTAAATCATTGCGACTTGTTGTCATTGCAAGTGCCAGTATCTTTTGAAAATAACAAATGATATCTTTTGAGAGATAAAAATTTTGCAAATTTATCGAGGATGCAGTCATACTTGTTACTTCGTACTACTGTCAGTGACTTACTGAAAATGAATCACTTTTTTTGGTTCTATTATATTACGTATTCTCAGTGAATAAAATTCAGAATCGCTAGAAAATTAAACAGCAATCAAGAAAATAGCCAATCGCTCAAAATCCCTCTAATCTCTCATTGAAAATCGATAACCAAGCCGAAGCGTACGGGAACGTTAATACCAAGCTTCCAATAAATACACGATTTGCCGGCAACTGAATACCTTCACCCCTTCGACGACGACAATCAAACACGACATTTCGCGAGGGCGAGATTTTTATTTTCTTTTCAATAAAAAGTTACCTGCATAGAATGCTGAGATCGCAGCGATCTTATCGATCCAGCGGGATGGAGGGAGGGCACGCTTCCACCGAAGTTCATCGCGGAATTTCTACAGCCGCCCGGGGTGGACCAACCCCCGCGCACGCTGGCCGAAGTCCACCCCATAGCGCTGCCGCAATCGTCCACCAGCATTTTCACAGCGGGCCGTGCATCTCACTCTGATCCTCTCTCTCTCTCTCTCTCCTCGAGAGACTCGATTCACCGGCTCAATTCCCTCGATCCACGAAACTGCTCGTTCTCTCGATCGCTGCTAAAGAACTTCTAGCGAGACGACTCGAGGTGTCTCTCTTTCTCTCTCCGAAATTAGTCCTCGAAATATATTTATATTTCTAGCGACTCGTCTTCGTGACTCTCGTTGTCACTCTGGTGACCGACGAGATGAAGATCGATGAAGGTCGAAGAACGGACGACGATTCTTCGCGATGATCATCCTTCATCGGCGAGGACGAGGAGTCAGTTGAAGATCCTGAAAGCAGAGAGTAGGAAGTGGAGTGAAAGAGAGAATTGGCGAGCAATGATGGTCGATTAGGCGAGGAGAGAGCCGAGTTGCGAGAAGGATAGGAGGAGATGGATTAAAATTGGGATTTTCTCAGCGAGGGAGCGTATTTCCTCGACGGGAGATAAGAATTCTACGGTGGCGTAATTTTTAATGTTTCGTTTAAAATTTCGTGTATCAAGGAATTATACAGTTGCAGGGAAATACTGATTTTATGGAGAGAAGAGAGAATGCTTTGTCATAACTTTACTTCATTTCATACACAGTATACGTGTGAAGTTTACACGATAAATAATAAATAATTACGTGTACCAATTCTTTCAAAAATACGAAAATTGCGAAATTGTGCTTCCAACAAGAACAGAAGAAATTGTTAGGCACAATTGTCTCGAACGGAGGAGACGAATATAATTTCTTTGAATTTACATGTATGAATAATTTATGGAACGTTCAAGCGTCTCGATGAAAATTTAAAAACAAAAAAGAGGGTCCTGATTTCCATAAAAGGGAGAAAGTTTAAAATTTCCTCATATTTTTCAAGAATAATTGGTAAAAATTGAAACCAATCTGGTGACCAATATATCTATAGAAATTACAAAATTACACAATAACGATGGTAAATTTCATGGATTAGGAAAAATTGTTATACGTGAAATTGTACTTCAGTTATGTATATACCATTGCTATTCGTCTTGTACGATTCTACGTTTATATATTTATAATCCATTAATGTAACGAATAATTCATTGCTCAAACACCTTTGCGATTCCTGCAAGATACATGCTTGTACTGAACTTGTATAATTTTACATTTGCTTCGGATTTGATCGACAATACAATCACTAGATTACAGATTTTTAATGCTTTTGCGAGAAATTTAAGGACTCTGCAGGAACGCAGAGAATACACACAGTATGCGAAAGTAAATACAAAAGTCTTAAAAGTAGATTCAAGTTCTTTAAAGAGTTAGATTCAAAATATTCTTACAACAGGCAGAAACTTGCCACGAAATTTCCACGATCGTAAGCAACTGAAAATAACCCTTTTTCTCGTAGAGAAACAAACTTACTTGGTATATCGTATAGTTCCATGTCACGCGTATTCGAACGACCGTGATTCAAGGTTGTAAACAATCCGTTCGAGCAACACGCGCGTCCACAAAGGCCACAACAACCGTGTTATTTCGGGGGGAAGAAAGTTTTTGCATTTGGTATACGGTTCTTGCCTCGAGTTGCTGAATTTACGACATCCGACGTTGATCTGACGACCGGTCGTTCCCGCGACTCGATCGTACCCGTGGTTTCACGGTCGCGACTGTGCGCGCAACTTCCGCAATAAGAAGCAACGCACCGGAAACAAATGGCCGGGGTTTGTACGCGCCGCTGCGTGTACACGTAAATATATGTATATTTCAACTTCGTCGAGACTGCGAGACTCGTTTCACGGATGCAAGAACGTTCGCGAGTAAGCGCAGTAAATCTTTTTGCAAAACGCTTTTTAATCGTAACGTTTCGCGCGTGGGGCCAGCGAGACACCGGAAGTTGACCTTTCACCGCGGCTGGAAGAATTGCGAACCAACTTTCCTTTAAACTGCGCGATCGTGATTTGGAAATTTATTCGAAAATTATAACGTATAGACGAATAAAATAAATATCATAAAATTTACGTATTTTTGAACGAGCCAAGTGAATTTTTGGAAATTTAATTTTCTTAAAAATCCGCAATGCGAACGTCACTTTACGATTGGAAAAGAATATTTTAAGCGCCAGCTTAATATTTATTAAAACGGTGGATGAAAAATTTTTATTGAAACGATGACAACAACTTACCGAGCTATTGAATTCGTCGGATTGTCGTTTGACAATCCTTCGAGTACTTAAAATTACCAAATTTTCTAAAAATTTGACAAATTAAAAATACGTTCGTCTTACGTGCTATTCCCTTTGAACTTCTAATTATCTGAACTAATTATTTTATTACTGATTACGAGAGATTATTCGTAAAATGTTTCAGCGCAGGCTGGAAGTGTCAAAGAACTAGCATTATTTCCGACATTCATCAAGTTTATAAAAGTTTTAAAAAACTAATGCCAGATTTCTGATAAACTCAGAAATGAGATTCTAATCAAGAATATTAATTTTAACTTTAAAATATCATCACTCCGTTCTAAAATGCAATTTTCGTCGGAAGTTCCGAGTAGAATCAGAGTATTTTCTCGGTAGAAATTTAAATGTAAATTTCCGAAGACGATTCCGCTTTGATCTGGAGATAAAGATTACCTTAGAGAAACGAGATTTGAGGAACTTTTCTCCGAACGAAGTGTATATATTTAACTGACTAACGAAGGAAAGGATTTGAGTAATCAAAAAGATTTGATCGTCGTACGAACTTTCAAAGACAATTCGACCATCCCCCGAATTTTTACGGTCCAATCTTTCTCTCGTTTCAACGAGCATCGAGAACTCTGACGATCCAAGAGAAACTTTAGCGCAAGGTTAAAATTGCAGTCGTTATTTCCACATTATTCTCAGAAATTTTTCAGCCAATTAAGGAAACTTCTCAACGATATAAAAACACGACATTCAGTCGAAAGTAAGTCAAAGGCATAAACAGGATTTGGTCAGTTTGACTCTCACAGGACTCAAGCAGGAATTTTAAAAAAATAAGAAAATATTGATTAAAAATACAACGTAGAATTAATTTATAATACAATTTGTTCGAATTTATAATACAATTTTGTTCGATACAATACAACTGTATGTTCAAATTAGACTACTTATCATTTACCTTACTGCCTTTCTTAGAATCTTAGGACAATTTTTACTTTCAATATTCGGTATTTATCCGTAGATCGGTAGATTTACAGATAGAATTTTTAAACTACAAATTTTCAAGTTTGCAAGTTTTTTTTTATCGTAGAAAATATTATTCGATTACTCCAATTTTCCAAAGACTTGTCGACCATTTAATTTCACTTGATCTTCATGCACTCGACAGATGACAGATTTCTTTTCAAAACGAATATCCAGAGATTCCACGTTTCTTAAAGCGAAGAAGCGTGCGTTTAGTGACTCAACATTTGAACATTGTCGCTGAAAGCATCGCTGTATAACGCGACACTTGTGTCTTTCCCTTTTAATCCCTTTTACCCTCGCAGCAAGGTAAACAACCCGTGTTCCATAAAAATCATCATTTACATTCCTTTCTTTCAGAGAAGCGTCCTTCTCCTTTTTTCCCTTTTTCTCAACAAAAAAAAACTCCGCCGCATATTTTCCCAAGATCGTCCTTTTCTCGAGGAAAAAACAGCGTCAACACCATATCTCGCTTGACCGTAGCATGGTCGTGACAAAACTCTTCTAAGAGTAACTTTGAGCATTTCACTGAATCATCTCACTGTTTATACAACACGGTGAAACGAACGTTGTTGCGAGAAAATACGGAGTCGTAGTGCAAGGATATTAAAATATAGCTTTCTGTGGTTTGTAATAATTCTAGATTTTTTTGTGGTCTGTAATAAATTCTAGATTTTTTTCTAATTTATAGGTCAATTAATTCCCACTCGTCCGAAGCCAATTATTAATCAATATAGAATATTAGATTATAATATACAGAAGAATGTAGAATATTTTATGCATATATATATATATATATATATTCAATTGTATTTTAATTAACGATTTTCTTAGTTATAATTGTGAATAGATTTGTCATAATAATTCAAAAGAATGAAATCTTCAGATGAAATAGATGATAGATTTGTTTGAAATATTTTTTTGTCTTTAAATGAAGAAACAAACAATACAAGATAAATTTAAAGAGGCATAAGCCACAGTTAAAATTAATACATCGCATTAACGAAATGTCAAATGACACTTTTCAACGTGTTTGAAATTACAGCAACAACGTTTTATTCTCAAACGCTCTGAGAATACGTGATGAAAAGTATTTTCGTCACTCGAAATCGACAATTATCTCCAGGTTCAACGAAGGACGGATTCCAAACAGCCTCCACTTCGGTACATTCAACGACGATCGCAAAAAAAAAAAAACCCCAAGTAGCCTATTTTTCACATTTTCCACCGACGTACACCACATTTTCCCTGAGACATTACTCTCGCAACGCGGACGCGAGAGCCCCCCGTTAGGACCATAAAATACAGCCATAAAGTTTATATCACGGAGCGTCGAACAGCTCGAGCATTCATCGTTACGAGCTACGGGGCTACACCCAGCTCGTTCGGTGTTCATTTTCCCTACAGCGACCGGAAGTCGGGTATTAGGATAGCCGAGGGACCGACCAGAAAGAGGCAAGTTGACACAGGCTTGCAACTTCCGATCGTGGAACATCGACGGTCGGTCGTAGAACCGGATAATCCGGCTAGATTAAATCCAGCGTCGTTGAGCACGGACTTCAGTTTAGTCGTCTGTGCCCGCCATTTCGACTCTTTAACTACTGATGCAAAAATAACGTTCATTGCGGAAATAAACGTCGGAACTTGCACAATATCTTGGTAACATCTAGCCTTTGGTATTTTTCTTTTTTTCTGAAATCTTTGCAGTTCGATTCGTTTCCTGTATTTTTAAAGCGGAGATTAAGACTATAAAATTAATTATTGTTGTCATTCAACATCGAAATTTGTACTTTGGTAATGTCCGGCTCGTGGTATTTTTATTTTTGGAATTTCTACGGTTTCAGAAACGCATTTTTCGTATTTTAAAAATGGAAATTAAAATTATAAAATTGACACTGTTGCGTCGCACTATGACGCGAAGACAGAGTTAAGTAATTATTGTTGTCATATTTCTACCTACTTGGAAATTAAATTAAGTTCACAAATATGCAGGGTAAAGTGGAGACATTTAAATCAAGTTTCGTGGTTTTCTTCGTAACTGGCCGAATTTAGTGAATTCGGTTTAGTCCAGTTTTACTCGTTAAAAGACAAGAAAAATATAACGTGTAATTCAATACCTCAACTTTCATTTCATTGTTCATTTTATTATCACTGAAAATGATTTTAGCGGGGGTAATCCAGAAAATTGCGTCTCTTCAGGTGCAACGCTGATGCAACGAAAATTAGCAATTGGTTGATTTCGGTCACGTGATTCGTGAGAGGGTAGACTCCGAATAAGAGTGGCGTTATCTGGCACTGAGCGATCGCGCCTGTAATTTGTTTTGTATCGATTCAAATGTCTGCATATCAATAAAATTTTATGGCAAAAATGTCGTCTTCATTTCCTAGTCGGAAGAGTTGCTTCTGGGTCTTTTAGTGAGACGAATCGTACTGGGATACAAGTCGTGCAGTTTTTATTTCTTACATTTCTCCTTCGATAGACGTACAAATATAACCAGAATTTTTAGTTTCGTAGAGAAGCACATGATAATATTAAAATTTTACACGTTATCAAATTGTAAACATGAAGACTAATAATTAAAACGTTTCATCAAACTGTACTTGCAAAATATACAAAATTTCTGTTAAATTGGTTTATATTATTTTAATCGTTTAACAGGCCGTAGATCTCCTAATACCAATAACGATTTGCAAGGAAACTTTTGACCATTGCTTGTACAATTTTCAAATAACGACTCGACGTGACACCCGAGGAACTTCAAACTTGGCGAACTTTCCGACGGGCTATCTAAAGAAAAACATTTTCCGAAAGCGTGCAGCGACTGCCGAACGTCGAACGAGACACGTTGTCGCTACTAACCGACCTCTTGGTGATCTTTCATCGAACGAGGGCTCGGAGGCGACCTGGATGGTCGGACAGGAAGTCGGAGGCGAAAGACACGTACTCGTGCTTCCGTTGGGGTCACGCTTTCCGCGTGATTGTTTTGCAAATTGAAGAGTGCTTCAGGAAGTTGCAAGAACAGAGAACAGAGAGGATGAGAAGCCGAGAAACGTAGCTTTTAGGAGTTTTTTGGGGGGAGGGGCGGAACAACGCCCTTATTTTAGATGCGTTTGCAAAGTTGGGTTTTGGCGACAAAACGATGGAAGTGCTGCTCTTTCGAAAGCTTTTTGAAGTGGAAGAGGAAATATTGAGAATCCGAAAATTGGAGGGAAATTTTTATGCAAATACAGTAATTGTGGAGAAAAGAGTCTTATTTATGTAACAAAACGTCCAATACTTTTGTGATTTTTGGACAATTTTCTTTTGGAAGTTATATTTGAAGCAATTCTCAAATCTAAAAAAGTTTCCTCTTTAAATTAGAAACATTTGTGAAGCTAAATATCGTAAAAGTTGGTATATTAAACATTTTTGTCAGATAATAGAAATGAAATAAATCTTTACATTGATTTCGCTTGTTTGATTGCCTGATCTATTTGTAGAATAATTTCTTTTGCAGCAGTTCTATTTGCAGAACTACTATTTTTGAAAATTCCCTTTTGAAAATTACTTGAACCAATTCGTATCTGAAGAATTTGTAAAATGTTGCAGATATTAAGCGAAAATTCGAATAGATATTAAACGAAACGTCGAATATCCGGCGATCGATCGGCCGAAATAGCAGAATCAATGCCTTAAACTTTCGTTCGAAAGCGTTTCTCTATCTTTGTCTTTGAGAGCCCCTCTGAAATCCAAATAAAAGGGATCCCATTTCAATTTCTCCTCTAATCAAATTGAACTCCAGCTTAACGAGTTCCTTTCTTCCTTTTTTTCATCCGAGCATCGATGGTCACTCCTTTGGTCATTCTCTTTCACCGTTTACAGATCGATAATTATTACCAATCGATGGTGATGGCACGGCCGTTCGAACTGCAGTTAGCAGCGAAACGATACCCATACGAGATACTATACAATAGCTTCAGAAGCGTTCAAATTGAATTGAAATTCGGTTTTCTTTTTAACCTTCTACTCGAAGCATTAAAGGGGTGAACTTATTTCGCAATTTAGTTCTTGGAAAGAAAGAACCTTAATGATTTCAAATTAAATTAATACTCAAGCTTGAAGTTCTTTCTTAATTCGACTCTGCGCGTATAAAATATTGTAAAATAAAATTTTAATCATTTAACATGAGTCACTGTATCGTTTAAGTCGAAGAGTGATTTTAGTTGAAATTTGACGTCATCCGGAATTTAATTTAACAGACTTCAAATAACGAAGCACGTAAAATAAAAAGGTTAAACGTTGGGTACACTTTCTCCATGTATTTTTCAAGTTTATAATTTGATAAAATCAATAACAGATTCAGTTTATTCTGTGCACTAGATATTTTACAAATAAAATAAGCAGTCTGTGAATAAGCAAGTAAGTTACTATATTTACCACCATTTCGCAAATTTCTAAACCACTATTTTTACACTACTATTTTACACTAATATCATTAAACTGCTATATTAATTTCTAAATACCTTACATTCAACTCAACTAACATGTTGCATCGAAAATTACCAAACATTTCATCTTCGTTTAAATCCAACTGTTCCTTGGACAATGTACTTTTCCTGCAATCAATGATATTTTGTATTTTATACGTCTGTTTCATTATTACAAGCACTGTACAACCTTCCTTTGAGTTCCTCCGCAACGCGAAGGCCAAAGCTATTAAAAGGCTTTTCCCTTGCAACGACAGTTCATTGAAATTCACTGCAATCGTCGGGAAAAAATGCTAACTCGGTAACGAGACTCGAAACCCCTCGAAGAATTCAGCGGTAAGCAACGTCTCTATTCACCGTGCCCCGATGCACAATCACGTGGCTTAATTATTTCAGGCATTTCTTTGCTGTAACGAGGGATTTCTATCGGTGTACCATTCTAAACGCAGCGTCTATCGATTTCCCCCTTGGTTAATGACGTTACTTCTCTCTTTCTTCCTACGCCTCTTTTTCCGTCCAAAATCTCTATTATTGGGACTTTTCAATTCCAAAATTAATAAACTATATTTGTATCTGTTTAGAACCACGTAGGTTAAAAACCTTTTTAGCATTATTTTTTCTTAACAAAATTGAGTGCTCGTCCAAGAGATTTAACCGATACAAAATTGAGAATAAAAATTCGCCCGGGATTTCCTACATTTTCCGATTTATTTCTTGCATTTGTTGCAACCACGTGCAACCGTTAATCTGAAGCCAATCTAGAAATCTCCCTCATTTCGTCATTAAATCACCTCCGCTTTCAACTAAACCACCCTTTGTAATTCAACTTCCTCCACACGTTCAATAACTGCTCTTTTGAATAATTTCCAGAAATCTGTTCCCGATTGTTAAAATGAAGTTTTAATTAACCGAACGAAACGATACGAAACGTCGATAAATTTACAAATCACGATCCGAACAATTAAAGCACTTAAATATTAACGTGCGAATGTTGCAATCCAATTTCCGTGGGATAATAATCCGGCAATCCAATTTCCGCGCAACAATAAATGCGACGAAATAAAAAATTCCCATTTGCCACAGTTTTCAATCTAGGAATTAACGAACTGTGCGTTTTAAAAATTATAATTTTTTTGAACTGCAGAGCACACGACGTTGCAGAAATTTAAGTCAAACTGAACTGATTACACGAACTTGACCAGAGTTCGGATCGACTCTTCTCGTTAAACGATCGGACGATTTTAATTTGGCTAGTTGAGAAACGATCGAACGCGAGGAGTGAAAAACTCGTCGGTGCCAGTTGGCGAAAAACGCGCACGGGTAAACGACTTTCTCAACAACCGCGAATAAACGTCCATCGAGAGGAACGGAAGGGGCGGGCGAGGGGGGCGTCAGCTCACGCGACAGCCCGCTCTGAAACTGTCACCCGGGAAAGTTTAAATGGTCGAACGATGAATACTGGCGAACCGCGAATCGTCGTGGCTTCGTTCGTTAAATTAATTCGCGCGACAGTTCGAAGGAACGTTCCACGGTTGCTCGTGTGGCGTCGATATTTCTCGTTAACCCCTTCCGTTTTATTCCTTTGGCGTCGATCGATGCGTTTCATATTCGTACGTTGTTATTTGCTTATTCGCTTTTCCAAGATTGAAAAGGGGATATCGAGGAATATTCGTTTGACACATTCTTACTTGCTGCAGCGACCGTTTATTGCCAATAAATTTTATTTCTATCCTCCGTCGATTTTCAATCTTCTGACAAGAAATTACTTTTGTATGTTATTGTTCTTAACAAACGCACGTTGACGATTGCTTCAAATAGAAACATGCGATCAAACAAAATTAGTTTATTTCCGATGCTGCATTATTTCACTCGAAGTGACGATACTTCGTAAATAAATTGCTGAGTAAGTAGTAGAGTGACGCAAAAGAAGTTTGTCGAGGGGCAAAATCTGGAGAGATTGTCTAAAAATTCGAGATCAATCGCACGGAGAGAAAGTGCAGAATGAATTTAAAACTTTCCTCACTCGAGAAGGAAATATTCTCCCGCCTCTCTGTCGCTCTCGATCGATTTCAAAATAATAAAAAACCAACAGCTACACGCACAAAGCGGAGCAACCAATCGATCCCGCGAAAGAAAAATTCTGCGACTCTAGATCGTCGAACCACTCGTCGCTTTCCCACTCGACTCGTCAAATATTTGTCCACTTCATCGTCGCGAAACTCGCGACAATCATTCCACGTGAAGTACAGGGAGTCGGGAGGAACCTACCGGCAACTTTCTTCGATGATTCTTCTTCTTCTTCTTCTTCTTCTTCTTCTTCTTCTTTCGAGAGTGAAATTTGTTTCGCTCGAGGGACGAGACCGTTTTCTTGAAAAGTTGAGAGCGTGAAAAGATTTGAATCGCGAAAACCGTCGTCGTCTCGAGGTTGGAACTGTTTCCACCTCGCGATGGAGAATTGAAGAACACGCTGCGAGATATCTACGATGGTTCAAGCTGGTTAAATTGGCTCGGGCAAAATGATGGACCGTTCTAGTTGCGCCGGTGTTACGGAGATACTTCGTGATATTAGTGGCTGGCGGATTACTCGCTAAATTTACGGTGATTTGGATCCCGGCCGGGGGTATTTGTTAGGAGCAAAGGAACACGCGCGACTCTTACACTGAAACTTTTAAATTGATTCTTTGATACAGCGGTTGTTGATTTAATGCCTCAAGTTCCCAGTGTCTCGCAACGTTATCCGGTAAATTATTAATGGTTATTTGTTCCCTGGGAGCGCGGTGAACAGCGTTATTTACTCGTTTAATAACGCGTGAACATTTTTCAAGGAAGAGATTCGATATTCATCGCGGTTGAAAATCTGAGGTCTGTTGTAAAGGAAGATAACTAAACAGAATTTCTTTCCATTTCATGATAAATATACGAGAACACCACGGATACAATTTATTTCATTCAACATTCTCTGATAATTGCTTGGATACATTCTAAAGTAGATATCGACAGAAAAATTTGATTATCCATAATTTCGGTGAATTCTTCAAATCATTTCTCTTTTTTAATATTTAAATTCAACAAACATTCAATTAGACGCGTGACTGATAATGACGCGGGAAATCGTTTAGACACATTTTAAAGGGTAAGTGCGATTACTAGATAGCAGATCCTTGTGCATTTGTAATGAATTTGACGGTGCAAGAATGCACACTGTGAATAAAACGTGAAAGAAAGTACCTAAAGTACGCAAAAACACTGGAATATTGATTACAGAACGAACGAAACAAATTTTTATTTGGTAGAAATTCCGTTTCTTCGATTACGGTTCGTAAAACTTCAATGCAAAACAAAGTCACTCTTCGTGTCAGTTTCACGCCTCGCACTTCGGTTTCCAATTACTTCTCAAAGACGATTAATTTCGCAACTTACGCCCGAGTTCCCCTTACACCCCTTGCAGTTCTGTCGGATTCTGTTGGAACCTGTCAGGCGCGACAAGGCCTTTGCAACAGCGAGCAAGGTTAGAGGCACGGGCGCGCGTTCTAAAAGAAGCTCAAGAAACGTCAGGTTGCTCGCTCGCCGCGGCGAGTTAACGCGCCATGGAAACACACACGCCATAAGGTCTTCTGGTAATCTCGCTTTGAACAGGCCGTGCTGTGTTATTGATCTCATCCGCCGTGTACACACGGGCACAAAGGGAGAGAAAAGGACGAGAGGAGTGGGAACGCTCCCCACCGCAAGGGAGGGGGTTTTCATTTTGCGACACCGATATCGCGCTGCGGTGTGAACGGCGTTCCGCGACAGGTGAACGGAATACGCTCGCGAACCCGGGCGGCTAATCGTTCACCGCCACCAAAAAACTCGATGTCGCTGATGTGGCTTGCTGATATTTTCAGATTTCCTGCTCGACCGGCTTGTTTGAGGCTTTCGCTCATTCTCTCTCTATCGCGACAGCATCAGCATCGGTTTTCGAGGTTGCTCAGAGAGGCGAACCACGTTGCCTTCCTCCAGAAGGCTACTTTTTATTCCAGAAATGCGGCTTTTTCACCTTCCTTTAGTATAAATTTTTATCTGAAAGTGATTTTAGCGGGGGTAATCCGGAAAATCGGGCCTCTTCAGGTGCAACGAAAATTAGCGATTGGTTGATTTGGGTCACGTAATTCGCGAGGGGGCGTGGAATAGACCTCGAGTAGGAGTGGCGTTGTCTGATACTGAGCGATCGCGCCTGTAATTTTGTATCGATTCAAATGTTTGCATATCAATAAAATTTTATGGCAAAAAAGTCGTCTTCGTTTCCTAGTCAAAACAGTTGCTTGTACTGGGATACAAGTCGTGCAGTTTCTTTCTTTCTTTGTGTTTCGAGCTGTCTTGTTCGACACCTTTTTCTCATTATCTTGTTTGTCACAGACAAACGCGGTAAATGTCCATTAAACGCAATTATTTTCGCAAAATCCGGTATCTCATATGAAACACGTATCTTGTGTGTCTTAAAACATCTTGGATGTTTTAAATATATTAATATTCTACACGATGAAATATATCGGTATTACATATAATATCAATATCCAAGACAAGATTCAATTAAGCAACCACCTGTGTGTACAAGTTCCGACGCCGATCGATATTTCCATCTCTCGGAAACTCGTGTTTTCAATGCACGAAGAAGTAAGCCGTTCTTACCGAGGTACCAATCAGCTCAACAAGACACCGCTCAATCTAAATCCGACACCTCGCTCCGACAGCGGCGTCCCACGCGCGCTGCTCGATATCGAGAAAATTGATAGAAGATCGTGCAGATCCTTTTTTAAACGAACCGGCGGAGAGTCCAGACAGTTCAGAGACGTCGTTAAAGGAGGCTTATCAGCCTCGAGCTGGCCCCCCCCCCAGATGGACCGAAAACGTATCGCGAAGGGAACAAAACGCGTTAGCGTTTGTGTCGCAGAAAAATTGAAACTCCCTTTGTTCTTTGTGTGTTCACCCGTTGCTCTTTGTTCCGATAAACAGTTCCTGGCTGGTACAACTGTCTGTCGAGAACACACGTTGACCAACGACCTCCTTTTGAGAATGCTGACTCGCTTAATAGCTTCGGCTTTTCTTGTCTAAAATTGCGTGTGTGCGACTGTGTGGACGTGTGAACTTCTTCCTCGACTCGTTGCATTAATGGTACAATTTTCATCTTTTGATATTTTTTTTTTCTCATGTTAACTCTTGCGATGCTTAATTTGGATTTGGTTCATTTCCTTTCAAGTTAGTTTCTTTCGCTGGAAGAAGTATTTATTATTTGCGTGACTCTCAAATATTATTTGTTTCTTTTCTGACCCTCGAATGATTTAATTAAAACGTCGATTATTCCGTTTTCATTTAATAATCACGTTCAAAGTTCAATTCAAATTGGAAATTTTACCGTTAAATTACATTATAACTCTAAATTCTCGCGATTTCTAATACCAGTTGAGAATTAAAAAAAAAAACGTGGAATTTCTTCTTGCAAGTGAAATTTCAGGATTTAAAAATCCCAGGAAAATAAAATATCGCAAATCTGAAGTAATGTTTGTAGAACTGTCATATCGTAAATTAATAAAAAAATTTACAACTTGATGAATCATCACTTGCAACAAATTACAAGTAGCAATCTTCTATCTGTGCGTTTAATTTGTGTTTCACGACGAAAAGCAACAACGCTTTGCTTCAAACCTTTGCCTCGAGCAGAGCATGCTTCTTCAAAACGCGTACGTCGATGCGATACGATGAAACGATGAACGATGATATTTTAAGTAACCTCTCGACGAAGAACAACAACAAACGTGCAAAACGATACTACCAATAGATTCGTGATCAACGACGTCCGATAATAATTTTATTGTTGTAATGTCGAGGGATTAATCAAAGAACTCGCGGTCAGTACAAGCGCGCAATTTTCGTGCAAAATGCCCCTATAATTGCAATACATTATATCCAGGTCCGATTATAATTTCCTTTCAACTCTTTCATTTTCGAATTCATACAACATTTCATAGTAATAAACGGAATGTAAAATGGAAATTTCATCGTTCGACATATCAAGCCAATCGTTTGGCGTTTTTAATATTCATGCTTTGTAATTAACACGAGGAACGTTTTATTGAAAAAAAGGAATTGCACAACAGGTATCGAAACTTCAATTGCACGCATATTATATTATTTAAATTTAATCGAAATAATTCGTGTATCGTGCGATATACAGGTATATGTTGTTTTAACGACTATTCGAAATATAATTCCAGGACACGTCGATTTTATAATTTCTTCGAAATAATTCACAAACGAAACGGAACAGAAACAAAAATGTAATAATTTCACGGAATTTTATTTTTCCCTCCGCTTCTTAAAATTTCGTCCGTTTTGGCGACGGTTGATTCGCTCGATTAATCATTTCAAAAACTTATGAATGACGAAAATGAAAGTTTCTCGAGAAACGATCGTAAGAAATTCCACGAAAGCATTCTTCTCGTTCAGAAGCTGGGAGAAGTTAAAGGAACAAAGCGATCGACGGGAAAGTTGAGGAATTAACTCGATAATAGGCTGATCGCCGGCGCGCCGCGTCCCAATTGCTCAAACGACGTGACGTCTCGAGTTTTCCGAGTCTTTGGGAACTTCTTGGCCGGCCAATTGGATCCACCGGAGATAGCACGAAGGCTCCTACGACGATGAACCAGGTAGTCCGAGACACGTATAATCGGCGAAAGATCGAAAGGGGAGGAAGTTCGTCAAGAAGCAGAGTGGATCGAAGGAAATTGAGGAGAAGAGTAATTTCTATTAAAATTGAGGGAACAGGGATAAATCCAAGGCGCGTTGGATCTGAAGTTTTCGACAGAGAAACGCTCGGAAATTCAAATACGCGGGGTTCCGAAAATTTGGAAATTTTTAAATTTGGGAATTTAAGAAAAGTTCAAATTCAAAAATCGGATTCAACAGTTTAGGGAAGTTCAGGGTTTCAAAAATTCAAAGACGGAGCTGGAAATTCGCAGACTTTGAAATCTGAAGATTCGCTAATCTGGGGAAAATTTCAAAATTTAAGAAACCAAACAAAATTTACACTTGCATACCGCATATCACAGGAAAAATTTACGATTTTTATTGAAAATTTTGCTAGTAAAACGTAATAATAATATAGAAAGAGTTGCAAATTTATTCGTACAATTGAGAGAGTATAGCAAAAATGAAATACTAGCGCAACGCAAAATTTTCCATTACTGTTTATTTATCTTCCTAACAAAGTCACAAAGTTACCGTCGAAAATGATAAAATCAATGCTGAAATAATTCACCGAAATCCCTTCGAATATTAATTTTGCAGAAAGTTGTATTATATTAAATTAAAACTACAATTTTTTTACATAATTAAAAACTACAATTTTTTTTTTAGGAATACAAAATTTCTTCACGATCCATGTATTCCTAAATACCAAGAAACATGTTAAAAAAATCTTTTCTCTTTCTATTATTTATTCTCATATCAATTGTCATATCAAAATTCAGAAATCAACCAATCGCTAATTTTCGTTGCATCAGCGTTGCACCTGAAAAGGCCCGATTTTCTCAGTTACTCCCGTTAAAATCACTTTCAGTGATAAAAATTTGACAGCTTGAAAGTTAAAGTCAAAGCGCCTCGAATTCTTCTAAAATAAAACATCGTGAAAAATTTCCTCTTCCTATGTCAAAGTTTCCCCGAACACCTCCGCGTTCCGCCAAAACAGTTAAAATCGTTTTCACTTAACCGTAAGAGCGTCCGTGTCAAATATTCACGAAGTATCGAGGAACTAAAGTGTACCAACCTACGAAATACGTGTTTCAACGCGACAGCCATGGGGTTCTGTAACTCCTGGGCGGTGGAAAGCGAGAAGTCTCGAGCAAGACGAAACTTGCTTCGACTCGTCGAATCGTCGATGTAACTTTGCACCGTGATCCTGCTGCTGTTAATTTGCCACTTTCAGAATACGCTCTCGTACGGATAAACGTGACGGGAAACGATACGTGAATCAATACACGCTTGTGTGTTTTGGTTAAATGTGTGACGATACACAGCGCCATGGCTCTATTGAATTGTATCTAAGGAAGCACGTACGTCTTTGATGAAATTGTCGACAGAGGAGACGTTTCAAACCTGAATATACGTGTATTAATTACACGTTTCTCCGTGTATTTTGACTTTGATACGTAAAATTCACACTTGGAGGAATTTGAATCGCACGAGTGGCATCGAAAAGTTCAAAAATTCAGTGGAATGTTTGAATTTAGTTGTGCAATTACTCGAACGACGAAATAAATGTGAGCTGAGGAAATCTTAGAAATTGCTCCTGCGCGAACTAAGAGGGAGGCAATTATCGCCTGTTGCGATTGTCACGGCGAAAGTCAGGCTTTGGACTGTTTGTTTTAGCCGCCCAAAGTAAGTTTAAGACGGTTAAAACGGAGCCGGCTAACTGACAGCTCTCGGGTCTTTGCTCCTACTTTCCTAGTCTCTCCGCTACGTTGAAATTTCCCCGCCGTGCGTGAGCCCCACTCTCTCAATCTGTTGATTTCCCTGGCAAGTGGGGAGGGGGCACCGCTAGCTATCAAGAAAGTAGGGGCAAGGGCTCGCAGGCCGCCAGTTAGCCTCTAACTTAAAAAAATATGGAGGTATGGTTGTGTGTGTGCAAAGAACGAACGGTTTCGAGGAAATCAGAGAGAGTATCGAGCCGTGACAGAGTGTAAACAGCCGTATTGAGACTTTTTCAATATTCTTAATTAATAAATTTCATTTATTTTTATTTTAAATCACGTAGATTAAATTTTGTGTTATTTTAAATAATAGAAAGATTTTTTAACATTTTCTCTTTTGGATTTAGGAATACATAGGATATAAAGAAATTTTGTAGTTCTTAATTATAAAATATACAATGCAAAAATTAATTTTTGCAAAATTAATGTTCGATGAGACTTCAGTGAATTATTTCAGCACCGATTTTATCATTTTCGACGACAACTCTGTTAGGAAGATAAATAAATAGCAGTGGAAAATTTTGCGTTAGATTAACATTTCACGAATTCTTCCTATACTCTCAATTGTACAAGAACAAATTTGCGACTCTTTCTGTATTACGTTCTGCTCGCGAGTGGAATTTCAATAAAAGCCGTAAATTTCTCTTATGTACAACGATATACGTGTAACGTATTTAGAAGCGACTCTCCGATTTTCTTCATTGCTCGTAAGCGAGCTTCGTGAAATACTTTCGCGTTTCAAAGCCAGAGTTTTTTGCAAGTTCTCCTTAATATCAAGATTTCTTAGAAACGGCACGTTGAGAAATATTGATTCTCCGTCTCCTATCAACATAAATCCTCTCGCGGAGGAGGAATGGTGGCCGGCTAGGAAAGCAATTTCCATGACCAACGGGCAATTTGTTGCAGAATTTTGCATGCACCTTCGCTCGATGCATTCGATTCAACCCGACAATTTCTGACATTCTGTGTCATCATCGAGAAATCGCCTCGTCCAAGTTACTTCTAAACGTCGAAACTTCGGGGGGAGAAAAAAAGGAAAGGAAATCGAACTTTATGAACTGAACGATCATTGCACTTTGGAAAATGAAACTGACGTATTTCGAGCGAAGATCGATTCGTTCACTGTAGTCCATCGCTAGTTCAATCCATTAACCTTTTTATTCATCAAAACTGTGAGATCAGTTTGATTCTAGTTTCGTCATTAGTTTAATCCATTAACCTTTTCACTTGAAAAAATTGCAAGACTAGTTTACTTAATCCATTAACCTTTCCTGCTTCGCAAAATTGTATTAAAATCTGCGGGAACTCGTAGTCAAATAAGTCTTTGAAATTGCCTCTGCACAACTTTCAACTGACGAGGGGGAAAAAATTGATGAAAGTTACTTCATCAGAACTTTCGTGAAATTTTGCAACTGCAAGATCTAACGTTTCTCTGTCGTTGTTCCAAATAAATTCTTCGAGTTTCATTCCACGGCCTCGATATTAAAAACTCCAAAAATGCCAATGAAAATCTAGATGTAGAAAACGAAAATATACGTTTACTGTTAGGACCAGACCAACCCTTTTTCTCTCTCCATAAACACGACGCTAGAAAAAGAAAAAAGAAGAGGAATGAGAGAATTCGATTTGTAACACGTCGTAAGCGAGAAATCGCTCGGGCAAAGTTGCGTTCCGCCGTAGGAGCGGCGAAAAAAGAGAGGAAATCCGATGGAAACAGGAGTCGTCAGGGTGGATATCGCGGCGCGAGTATTTCCGGCGCCAGTTTTCTGATACAACGCGCGATAAAAGGGGTCGCTGAAAAGTGGCGATGTTAAGTGACCCTCCCCCGTGTATTTGTTCGCATACAAAAGGAATTACTTTCTCAAGACTCTCGCTTCCTCGCCCGAGTCATCGTCGTCTGGCACGGAAATGACTCTTGTATCGTCGTTCTCGACGCTTCCTCTCGCCGCCCTCTACCCGTCGACTTCTCGTCTTCTTCGTTCACGGCGCGCGGAAAAGTGCAAATTAACAAACTCGAAATTTTTTACGCGGAGAGATCGCACGCACGCTCGCTCTAAAGTTTAGAACTTTGGGAGATCTAATCTAATTTCTTCGAGTTATATTTAAATACAAATAATTAATTATAATACGTTTTTCAAATTAACAATAACTAAGTACAATTTATTTTTCCAACTAAAGTAACAATAACTAAGTATAATGCAATATATATAAATATAATATATATATATTGTATATAATTTATATGACTTGTGATATTCATATTTGTGACATATTTTTATTTATGTCTCAAATTTACTTGTATTTAATATAATGAAGCTTGAGCAATTAAAATTGATAAATTATCAAGGTCCGATTAATTATATTCAGAGATGAAGATACAATATTTACGTTTGTCAGAAAACTTCCGAGTGATCTTCGAAGAGTATTGAAAGTCATTTCAAAGGGGATTTAATATAATACACACGTTCGTTCAAAAATGTTTGGACAAGCATGACAAAACAATACAGTAACTCTTTGCAACAAAGAATCAATAAAGTTACAAGTATAACTTTCTTATTTTTTTTTTTTTTTTAAATCAAAATTGACAGATTGAGACAACAATTTCGATGGTACTAAATTTAGCAAATTTTGATTTACTATGAAACACGAACGATCGAACTATCGAACAGTAATACCAAAAGTTTTGGAGTGTCATCGAGACTTTTTCTTTCTAAAAAAAAAAAAAGAACCATCCAATCTGTTTCGTATTTTTTCCCCGACGAAAACACAGATTGGAATATTTCCCGCGCAGTGACGTCCCTGGATTTTCTCCCTAGCCACGCGGTTTTAATCGTTCCTCGTTTTTTTCAATTTGTTACTAGGACCGCGCATAATTTTCAATAATTTTCGCCTGGAAATCACGATCGATTCGCGTGGCTGTACCTCGCAACCGCGTCACACCATCGGAACCATCGACGGCGTTAATAAATAAATGCTTGATTGCAGCGCAAATCCGTTTTAATTAAACGTCGGGATAGATCCAATGATCCCGTGTCCTCTCCCTCTCTCTCTCTCTCTCTCTCTCTTGCTCTTTCAACTCTGCACGTTTGTAAATCGCGTTCGAAACGATCGATTTCTACATCCACGAAGAATGAAATTTGAAGAACTAAATTTCTTCCTCTTCTTCTTCTTTTTTTCAAATTTCTCCTCCCTTCAACGAGTGCCATTATCTAAAATCTCGTTTTTCCAGTCCCGCTCGTCCCAACGTTATTCCCCAGACATTATTAATGACATTGTAATGAAAGGAGTCTGCACAAAGTGGAGACATCGATATTCCCGATGCGAATCGAAAGCCGACAGCGATTCTCCATCGTTTGTCCAACGACGTTATATTATTTATTCGCTCCCGTTCACTTTCTAATTAAAATCTTCATTTCGACGATGCCGGGGTAAATTATCACGCGTCAATAATCACGGTAATAATAATGAATGGGCTGCTTGTTTTCTTGCTCCGTCCGTGGGCAAACGAGAACGAAACGTGTATAGAATACGCGTTCTCTGATTGTGTTGGAGAAAATATTGGAAATATTTTTGCCGATGGATCGATGCTTCGAGATGGGAATGTGTCAAATATTCGAAAACAAATGGTCCAGTGCAACATCATCGTCTCAGTTATGCGTGGATTCTTATTTAGAAATATCAATTGGTATTTTAATTATTTTGATCCTGATGGGTCACGTACAAAAGAAAGCGAAAAATATCTTACTAAGAAATAATTCAACCATTGTTACTTTCAATTGTTACACGACTTCTTGGTCAAAAAAGTTGCCCGAAAAATAAGTGGATCAGATAATTTGGCTGTTACAATCAACTCTGTTAATCTCAATAGATCACGTTCACAAACAAAGTTTTGAAATATTTTTTAATAATGTACGTGGTATAATAATGATGAATAACAATATAGTATAAATAACACAGAATAGGATAGAAAAATAGTAATAAAAATTATAAAATAATACAGTATAACGAAACAATATTATATAGATTATATTTTCTATCTAGAACTGAAAAAGTTCCACAAAGCTATTAACAATGACTTTGGAATCGAAATGATTACGTATTGTTAGAAATGTAAGTAATGCAATCATCGATTTTATTTGACGTATGGAGCAATAAAATTCGATTTGAAACTTGCACAAATGCAACATTATTGAAAAAATTGTCTGTACGTGATTCATGAAAATGACGTATTAAAACGTAATAAATAAAAAATGGAAAAAAACAGAGGCATGAACTGATTGGAAAAATTGCAGATGAAATATCGTATCGGGATAATTAAATTATTCCTCGACGAAAACATTTCATCGGATCAGCGTGTTCACTCGTATTAATAACATTTCGATTCTGCATCAGCTCTGCAAAGTCCAAATACAACGTTTCACGGTGAATTTTCACGCAGTTATGCAAAATTCAAAAACGATAAGAATACAAATTTTATATATAAAATTGTACGCGATAATATGTGAAATGTATATAAATATAAAAATTCATAAAATACACAAGACAAAGTAGTGTAACATTTGTAATTAGTAAACGAAACAGATTTATAAAACTGTTAATTTGTACAAACATCTGCAATTTGATTCTAACCAATGATTGTTGACGTAGAAAGAGAAGAACGAAGATTTATACAAAGTAACGTGTTAATTGTTCCTATACGAAATACGATAATCAATCAAGTTCGTAGTATGAACTTCTATAAAATTTCGAGTCGAATTTTTAACGAATTACAGTTTGCATGATTTACCTACCAGCGCAAAACAGGTAACGTGTATTTGTAAATGGATAATTTGGTCGTTCGGATTAACCGAGCAAGCTAGATTCCATTTTCAAGATATCGCCGGCGGATGCTGATATCGAGTTAACCAGAATGGAGTTATTCCGAAAGCGTTTCGTTGCCGGGAAGACCGTTTTATCGTGTTTGCGTCCCTGTTGTTCAGAATTGTTGAATCTGAGTTTCCCGTAAAGAGCTGGTAGAACTGGGACGTGATCGATGGATTCCAGTAGTAAAATAGGGAGTAGGCACTCCCGATTTCGAGTCTCCACATACGCTGAAACCGCCCTAAATCTCTGGGAATTGAATTTTAATTCAGTTTAATCCGCGACGTTCAGGAAGTTGAACTTTAATCCAAATTTTTCGTACTTCAAGTCTGAGAGAAATTGAGTTTTAAGTCCTCGATAATCTTAAGCTTCAGCTTTCTAGCTCGCGTACGTTTATGTGTATTCTGAGAACTTTTCGACTTAGACTTCTTTCTCGAACATCTTGGGTGTTAACTTTAACAATTGTTCGCAATTTGAAAAGTAAATTTTGATACATCGATATTTTCACGTGTGAGTATTCTTCGCTCTCCTGAACTGTCATTTAATAATTTTCAAGAAACAAATGATTCGTTCGTCGCAACGACAACAAATTTAAAAAATAGTACTTGTAATACCATCGCTATTTTATACTACTCAATTAATGGAGTTCAATCAATTAGTGAATTAATTAGTCTGATTGAATACCGTCCAATTTTTCATACCTTCTGCGTTAAATTTCTAAATTTTCTATTTCAACAATCTACCTCGATATTTACACTACAGCAGTGATTAAATATTTTTTTTATCAAACCCGTAATTCTACCCGAGTTTAATCTACGCGAACTTGCAACTAGAGATGCACTCAATTATTCATTCATATCCATTCTATAAATTCTCGAATTATCTTCAGCTAGGAAAAAAACTAATTATCACATTCCAAATTTATGGCAGTCGAAGGAATTTCTTCAATTCCAGCTCGAAAATTAAGTAGTTTTCTCATCGGCCGCTTCAGGTCGTATCAACCCACGAAATAACAAATTAAAGTAGTTATTTAATTCCCGACGGAGTCCGGTCTTCTGTCCTTTTTCCCTAACCAACGAGCAACGAGGATACGAAGGGTAATAATTTCAGGTAAAAACAGCATCATGAAACCACTGGTTTCCACCCAGAATGATTTACGCTATGTGAGTCGTCGACTCGGAGAGCAGGAAAGAAAAACGACAATTAACTTTTTTTATAGAAATTAATCAATTAGATCTTTTAGGAAATTTTCTTTTAGACGCAATAACATGCGCAACTTTCGATTCTAATTGTCAGACCATAGATATTTACGTAATATTATATTTTCATAGATACGATTAAAGGAATAGACTTTAAATATAAATTCATTTCAACTACTAAATATTCCGTACATTTTTGCATATTATGTATATTCTGTATATTCTATTCTATATGTATTCTATTCTCATGTATATTCTATATATTATCATTGAAAGTGATTTTAATGGGGGCCTCTTCAAGTGCAACGCTAATGCAACGAAAATTAGCGATTGGTTGATTTGAGTCATGTGAGTCACGAAGGGGCGTGGGGTAAACCTCGAGTAGGAGTGGCGTTGTCTGGTACTGAGCGATCGCGCCTGTAATTTGTTTTCTATCGATTCAAATGTTTGCATATCGATAAAATTTTATGGCAAAAAAGTCGTCTTCATTTCCTAGTCAGAACAGTTGCTTCGTGCGGTTTTCTATATGTGTATATTCTGTAGATTTGTAAAATTTCAAATTCCCAATTATCCTTCGTTCAAATCTCATTCTTTAATAAAATCAATTTCATTTATTCTATCAAAAAAGACTCGAAGAATTTTGACTAATCGCAGAAACAAAAATTATTTACGCATAGAGTGTCCCGTAACTAGTAGTACAACCGAGTAAAAGATGATTCTACGAGTCAAAAAGAAAGAATAAAATTTCTTCATTAAAGCCTTTGTTTTTTAGAAAATCGAGTTTAAAAACTCAAGTGTAGATTTAATACTGGACAGGTGCGAATAATCGACATGAAGATTTTCTATGCGCAAAAATAAATGGAATAAAATTTTTTCAAGAAAAAAGACTTTGAATAGTTTGCCTTGGAACACGCGCGTCGCTTGATAAATCTTCAAACTTGATTTTTCGAAAATGAAGTATTTTCTAAGAAAATTTTATTCTTTCGCTTGTTTGTTGTACGTAGACAAAATTAATCTCCTTATTCGTCAATTACTCGTTTTTGTCACATCTGGAATTAACGAAATTCAAGTATACCTGACCTAAATCTTCAAACTCGATTTTCTCGGGAACCGAGGCTTTAAAAATTTAAAAATTTCACGTTTTCTTCTCGACTCATTTTTTCCGCGTAAACACCTACTCGACAGGACGTATGCACGCAGGCATCTAAATCGATACTGTCCCATTCAGATCATTCGAATCGCATTGTACAGTCGTCGCCGGATGATAACGAGCACGCGCCCCAACGTGGAACAATGTGAAATCTCCCGTGTTTCTATCTCGACGAATTTGGCTAATCCGTGGCGTTTGACGTTCAAGATATCGTGATTGGCTGGGGCTCGAGTTTACCAGCTAATTAGCGATTTCCGAAAGGACGACGTACGCGCGCGTGTCGCAGCTGGATGCGCATTTCAATGCGTGCCGTTCCAATTAACCGGTGGCCCGCTCTGCGTGGTTAATTGGCCACCGATGATCGATAGACGCGTTAAAAACACCGCTCGATTCTGGACATAAACAGCCGAGGCCGAGTTCATCTGATTCATCGTCGAGATAATAAAGTCAATTCGTTCGGACATTGTTGAGTTTTATTAATTTATTAAAGGCTATCGAAGTCGATTATTCGTTAAATTTGAATCGCAAGTCGCAAGTTAAATACATACTCTTCGTAAGTTTACGAAGATTGAAATTCTCCAAATTTACAGACGGCCAAAAATAAATTTTGGGAGTAGAATTCGTTTGTAGGAACTAAATTTAAAAATTAAAAATAAATTGAAATTAGAAATTTGTTGGTATTTATGAATCAATATGGAAACTCACGATAATTTTTTAAATTGACGCAAGAAAAATTCGCCGACCTCGACAAAGCAGAGAGAAAAAAAGAAAAAGAAAGAGAAGAAATGCGAAGGACAAATTATATAAAGTCGAACTAATTGAATGGAAAACTCAATTAAAAAAGATTCCAAGCCGAGGACGAGATCGATATCACTTCTCTAAGAAAGAGAGGAAAGAGGAACGTCGAATGAAATTAACTGGCATTCGTACGTACTGGGGGCGACGATGTGACGATCCAATCGTGGCACCGACAGAAGCGTCGAAATTCTAACGAACGAGCGTGGAACAGCGATCTGGTCGTCGAAACGACGTCACGTCGCACGTGCCTCTGACAGATATCGTTTTCTCGGTCGTCCGGCGATTCCAACGATTCCCCGGTGATCGGTGCACTCCGGGTAAAAAGCATCGAGAAACGAGACACCCGGTGCTCGATGAGTTGCTGCACGCGCGTCACCCAAACTCCCAATCGAAACAACCAATTTCCGGAGACGTCGTCGGTCGCGACGCCGACCTAATGGCTCGTCCGATTCCTCGTTACGATCGGAATCTAGTCGAACACGGCCGGAATCGAACGTGAACTGCGAACGAGAGAACTGTTGCCTGAAGAGCAGTTCCTCCCCCCTGTCTCCCCATTTGTCGTTGAACAAATTTCGAAATGTCGAGACTTATCTTGCAAATTTCGTCGGGAGTGTCGATAGTTATCACGACGAAGGGATTGGTTGAGTGCGGTGCGTGAAACGGGACGCGTACAGTTGCGTTTGATAAGATAATGTAATTCGGGGAATTTTAGTAATTCTTGTCACCGTAATTCTATCGAAGTAAGATTCTGTGAAGGTATTCTGCAATAACAGAGTTTGAGTATTCCGAAGGAATTTCAATTTTCAACAGTAATTAATAATATTATCTTGAACGCTAATCTCTAGCGACACTTTGACGATATTTTAATTCTACTCGAGTGATAATCCTTCAGTACTCGAGTAGCGTTTCACCGAATATTCAAGCAACATCTCTCAGATGATATTTTAACACAGGCGTAAATAATTGGATTTAATTGATTTTAAAAAGAACAGCCTAATCCTTGATAGATTAATCACTCTAACATCCTATTCTTTCTACTCAGACGGATTCTAATCAGACCCAAACTGAAACGCGCTGCGTATAGCACTCGCGCTGGTATGTGGAGACACGGAGTCGTCAAACACGCGGCAACGTCTCGGGAGTATTTGCCTTCCGTCACGGCGTGCAATGTCTCCGGTGCATAACAACGCGAGGCCAGCAGCTTCCGGTGGGTTCTCTGGAGCGGGCGCAATCAAGGGAACGAGGGGAATTAACGGGAGGAACAGGGCTCGTTCACAGCCCCGTGATCTGCATCTTGTTTGCGGATGAGCGATCGAACGTTTCGTAAACACGGAGAAATTCGCAAACGCAACCCTTCCGCTGTAATCCGCTCGAGAATGCCCATCCAATACCTCGACCTCCACCGATCAATCGAACGTCCCGCTTTTTATCCGCGTGTTCGATATAATCCCCTTGTACGAAGATCGAACGACCTTCCGATTCTAATAAAAGATTTATAAGCGCGTTGCAACGGGTTGTTCTTAACTCTGTCGGAATTATCGATGGTGGTGGTGCGCTGTGAAATTTGTATCGAAGAAGTTCAGTGCGAAAGGTACTCGTGCAAAATTACAAGTCGAAAGTTTCGAGTATTTTATGGGAAGTATATCGAGAATATATTACGTGGAAAAAAGAAATAACGGAATAACGAACGATGGAGTGACAAGTTTGAAATTTAGAAACTTTTAGAGGCAAACAAGAGAGGAAAGGAAAGGAACAATATCAAAAATAATATTTCCAACAACATCGCATTTCTCTGCTTTTCAACTTTTATGAACGTGAAATGTCGATGATAAATATATTAATCACACTTGTGTCCTTCCAAATACTTCAATCGTAAAACGCGACAATTATTCAGCACACGACCTCTAACTCCAGAGTATATAAATTTGCCTGACTGCGCCACCGATCTAAACGCAAAGTTTCATCTAGTTTTAATAATGTTGCGTTCAAAGAAAATCCGGCGGAGACTTCTCAGGCAGCTCTCCGGCGGATTGAAATTTCTAATTTACCCCTCGTCTGTGCGAGGACTGTGCGGACGCAAATGAGACGAAGAGAAGCGAGGAGAGAGGAAAAATTCCGCGGCAGCGTGTCACGGACGAATGTGGGACGGTGTCCCACTAAATCAGAAAGAGTTAATTGAGCCGATTATCGGGGCCTATAATTCGCAACGCGTAAATATGCGACGATTGCTGCGCCGGTGTTAATCGATACGTAGAATCGGCTTCGGAACGTTTGCAGTACGGCAATCAAACTCGTTTCACCAGCTTTCGGTACTTAGCCGTGCTTCCGATTGATCGTGTATTTGATCAGCTGCAGATCAACGGGAAATAGAGATTCGTGTCCAAGCACGTTTACGTGTTTTTGCCTTCCCCTCCTCTCTCTCTCTCTCTCTCTCTAAAAATCACGATTCCAGCATTTGTCACCGAAAATCGCCGGCCATTTAAATATACAATCGCCACCGGCGTCAAACAAGAGACAAGCGTCCCCCCGTGAAAACTTTTGGTCAAATAACATCTCGATTCGGCTTTGAATTTCTCCGCTCGGTTTTCCAAAATTCAATTATGGAAATGAGCTTATACGTTTTAATTGAAAATTGGCTGCTGTATTAATCTCTCCGGGGACGGTGGCACGTGTGCGCGCACATTTCGTTCTTTCGTTTCAGTACAATTCCCAATAATACGACGATTAGAGTGCGCGTAGGTTAGGCTCGTTTTAACTTGTATTATCGTAAATGTGGACAAATGGAATATAAATCGAGGTATTGTGCCTGCTGAGTCCGTCAACCCGTCAAGAACCAAAAGATAATATTAAACTATCAATAACAAGGTAACGTAATATTTCCTTTTACATTCTGAGAATCTAAGATTGCCGAGGGACATTGTAATTAATTTGAAAATTAATTTAAATCGATTTGAAGCTAGAAAATTCAAAAATATTCTCATCTCGTTTCTTCCGAGTGTTTGATCACGTTGCAAGAAATATATCTCTGCCGAATGGAAACTCTGAATCTCTGAGTAATCTAAGTAATCCACAAATACATTATACCTATAGTAATCACTTTGCACTAAACTTTGATTATTCCAAAGACACAAATTTATCCCTTCGCGAGCACGCTCTCCACAAGTTCAATCACACTCTAACATAGTCTAGCCTAACATACTCTAGCAACAAACTTCTGATAACCTCCTGCTTTTATTAGATTAAATTACACGAAACAGAGGACGCATTTACTCCGATCTAACGTTTAAATATCTGTTTATTTTTGACACGAGTTGAGTTTACTCTTTGTGATCATAATAAGTTACTACGTCGTAACTTTCGAAATCCGAGACTATCAAAATTTGTACGTCATCCTAAGTTAAACTGAGATCTTCACAAGTTAGTGTATCTCTGATGGAAATTTATTTAATGATCGACATGTAACTCTTTCGCGACCGAAAGACGTATTTGTCCAAGGTAGGCGAATTTCTATCGGAGTTAGTTTTCAACAGAGCCGAGTATCGAATAGGCTTATCTTAATTTCAAACCAACTCCGAGGAAGCTGCAGGATCGTTTTCCACGAACGGAGCAACGGGCTCTTTCAGCCACTGATGCCATTCTCTCTACTCTGTCTCCAGTCCAGTTCCACGCTTTCATTTTTTTCTCCCCCCTTCTGCCTCTCCCCTCCGTTTTCTCTTTCCTTTCTCGTTTTTTTGCAGGGCTTTCACACGAGTGCAAGCTTTTAAAGACCTTTAGCAGCGGCGGTTTCAGAGGCACTGTTCCGGTTCACCTAAATCTTTGCTCTATCGACTGGAAAGCCCTCCTCGTCGTCGGCGCGTCGCGATCACCAGAGCCGGAGAATTTTTTTCACGGATCAACGATTCGCCACGCGTTCCCGTAATTCAACCGACAATGAGCTCTGACACCAAACTGGTCAACTGACATCGACGCTTTTCCCTTTATTTGATTTTAAAAGCAGGTCTCCTAGCCTCTTTAGTTTGAGTTCTTCTTCTCGAATAATTTAAAAGTATTATTATATATGTTATATTTTAGAGAGATTTTTGAGAGATCAAGTGATTCGATCAAGAGGTTAATGTGGTCTTGGGAGGAGAAGCAAAGATCGTGACTAGCAACGTCTCCTACCCCTTTAAAATTAGAACTTTCTCGGCGAGATGCTTTGAGAAAAAGCGTATCTCACAATCTCTGAAAGAGTAATTTAGTAATTAATCTTCTATCAAAGTATATCGGACCGATTCTTTCAAAAAGTCGTTCATGATGTAGCTTTGAAATTAGAATATTAGAATATACACTTGAAATTGAAAATCGAGGTCCTTCTCTCTCCTTTGGATACTGTTGTTTTTTCCCCCCCTTCTTTTTAAGTCTCAGACTTTATCTGAGTGAAACGAACTCTAAGTCTAAGTTCACGACGAGCTTTGAAGAATGCTCAATATTCGGGGTTCGTTGCATCTCCTAGTTTATGAGCCGGTACTCTGTGTTACATCGTCGTAAAAGAACGACCAGAATATTCGTATTGAGCTGATAAAAAATTCGAGCTAGCAAACCCTGGAGAAATACACGGAAAGTGGAGGTTATTCAGTGTGCCAGACCTGGATGTGCTTGTCTTTCGAGTACTCTATGGTTACCGCTGTATGAGAGTTTCATATGCATTGATGCAGCTAGATACTTGTAATTTTGAAATTTATGCCGATACGAGATAAGTCTCGAGTATGACGAATATATATATACACGAAGGTATATAACTGATAAAAAATTGTGTAAATGGTACTTTAAATTTGTTATAAGTTGGTAAAAAAAAAAAATCATATAAGAATTTACTTGGTCTCATTTTAAAGCTTCTACTTTGACTGTCTTAAGTTCGTTTTTTCCACGTAAGAAAATAATCTCGCTCGTCATTGTATATAAATTGATAATTTCAATGAATTTAAATCTGCAATACTACATACTAGCTAACCCTTTTACCAAATATTTTCCGCAATGTGAAAATAATTTTTTGCCCAATATCGACGAAGGAAATTTCATTGATGACAGATACTAAATAATAAATTTTATCGATAACAGATATTAGATAACAAATTAAATAAATTGACAGAAATTTGTCAGAAATTGCAAAATATTTAAATTAGTATTAATATTCGTACTCATAAAATATTAATAGTAAAACCAACGATTATACGATTATACAATGTGTGGTGCTTGATTATTTACTGAAAAATATTCGTATGAAAATGCACATTTTTAATTTTTATAGAATTTTATCATCCGAAATTTAATTACTCGATTTAAAGCATAATTACATCATATCAAATGAATTTTCGCTTCGGAAGACGGACATTTTGTAAATGGAATATTCGTTGGTGGAAAGTTAAAAAGTAACAAATAAATCATAACGAAATACATACGATTGCATACATCAGTTACAACAAATTTTAAAACAAGAGCTTTTCAAACAAAAACAAAACAAAAAAAACAACTGTAAACGAGTTTAACTTCACGTATGGCGTGCGTTGAAAAAGTTAAAATATTAAATTTAAATTTCACCTGTTCAAATCATCTTAATATGGCGGGCCAATGGAATCGTGTCCATTCAGCAATCGCCGCAAGATTTGATTTAATTTAACAATGCAATGATTAACACTATTGATCTATCGCACTCTTGTTTGCAACTCTCGTCGAATAATGACGAATAATTTGTGTTTGACAGTGAAGTGTAATTTCATAAAATAATAACACAAACGAGCACGAGGACGATGAACAAAGCAGAAATTTGATTTGTTTCTATACAGTTAGTTTTCGTACATTGCGTCATAATTATTAGCTGTCCCATGTTCCATCTTTTTCGAGTTAATTCGTAACTCGTCGCGTTTCATAAAGAATTTCATCAATTATACGAATTCCTACTCGGGAAAGAAGCCGAGTCGCGTTTCACGATTCTGAAAATATTCACAACCGAAAGAGATCGGCTTGGAAATACAGGGCACAGCTTTAATTCGTGATAATGTGTCTGCCGTAGGTACCGGTTACCGCGACTATATATATATATATTCTAACCGAGCTTCAACATTTAGCTGGATGAGATTGCGGTAATTAGCCGAAAATCGTCGAGCCAGAGCTGCCTCGAAATTAATCCTTCGAGATAGTAACGTGCACTCATCGTGTATTCTCTACCTACTGCCAGTGTTAACTATTCAACTTCGGCCGTCAAGGTAAGAAAAAGAATACGATTTCCGTGACGCCATTACGACTTGCGAGCTATTTGTGAACTACAATGTACTACGTATGCAAGTATAAATCACGTGTATATTTCTTTCACAATTATCGAATGTTGGAGAATTTATTTGAAAAAATAACTGAACAATGAAAATTTATTTTATCAAGAAAAAGAAATTTTAGTCCCGTGAAATGAGTTTCTTAAAAAAAAATCGATAAATCGATACGCTGTACAAGTGTTAATCAAAAAAATAACCTGTCGTAATTGAGGTTATATCCGCCAGTGTCTCACTTTTCCTGCGTTCTTTTTAATATTCACGAATATAGAAGCGACGAATATAGAGCGTTCTTCTGGGATTTATCTCGAATCTTTTCAACCTTTTTGGATCACTTGTGAAACGATTAATCTTCTCCCTGTGTTTGTGGGGTTAACCGGTAAGTAATATCGCACATTCTTTCGCTAACATTGCGCCCGCCGTGATTTATGATGATGACGTTCTCTCACGGTTTCCTTTAAACCTAACCTCGCGGTATTTCTTATCTCATTGTGTAATCCGAACGTTCTACGGACGTTCTCGTTATTAACGTCACGGCCTGCTCTTTACAACAAACGATTCGAATATTTACGGGAAGATTATTCGACTGGCGGTTATGATTCGCGAGGAATATCGACTTCAATCAGAATCGCGTAACGCCCCGATATTATCCCGTTCCAGCGTTGCCTGTTGAATAAAGCAAGATGCATAAAGCAGCAGTCGGGTAATGTGTATGCCCGCTGCTGCATCCGTGATTTATACCTGCGTACACAAGCACTCGCATTTCCGGAGGCACGGCCGGGAGAAATGGCATCTGTTACCATTTACCTCGTTGCGTGCCAGCTTTTGCTTCTAAAAACTATAGTCGAAACGAGACGCGCAGCTGTATTTTGCTCTCTTTTTCTTTTTTTCTATTCTCTCGGAACAAGTCACTCTTTGTTGTAATTAGTTACGCTGCGAAACGCGAATCGGATACGCCGATGTCGATACCGACTATCGCTCACGCGATTGCGAATAAACTACGATAAAACGCGATCATATTTTTTCTCTTCCTTTTTCTTTTTTTTTTTTCGTGCTCGCGTTGCGAGTTACGTGTCCTGAGATACGTTCGACCGTGCGAAATAAATCGTGACTTGTAATTCGTAGAATACACACACGTTCGTCGTATCTCAAATAGAAAAAACGTCACGATAATATTTTTTCCACCGAGAGAATCGTATACTCGCAGTACTCGTTTTTCGTTTCCATTTTCTCGCTTTTCCACGGGCGAATGATCGAAAAAATAATTGAACAAATTCAAATGTGAATTTTATCGATCATTGAAAGTTTATTAATTCCCCCCTCCCCAAATTCGTGGTCCCGCGTGTACGTTCGCGAGTCGAATAACTCGCGCGCCGGCTGTAAATTTTCGACAGAACGAAAGCACAATGGCCAAAGACCGACGAATTCAATGCCAGACATTTCGTTCCCATTATAAACGTGACCCAGTGTTGGTGATATAATGCACGACGACGTGATTTGTACTATCATTTTCATAAATTTTTTTAGGGGACAAGAATAGCGTTTAGTGACCGTACGACTCATAGACCTACAATGTGCATTGTAGTAGGCGAACACAAAGATATTGGCGCTGTTAATGGCGTTGATTATCGATTGGTTATCGATTAACGTACCTTTAGCGTTATACGGAGTACACAACGTTATTCGAGTTTTTTTAATTTGACGTACTGATTATTTTTCCATTTTCTCTACAAGTGTATAATTATAGAAACGTTCGGTGCGCTGCGTAGATTTAATTGGATTGAATACCTCCTTTGAATACCTTATTTTTCGTTTCGTATCTCTTTATTCTTATTGGTTGTATCGTATGATAAATTAACAAGAAATTTTTTAATTTTTAAAGTGAGTGCTTCTTATCAATAGAGGCTAGAATTACACTAATACTCGTTAACTTCGTGGTACAATAACAGAGTAACTAGAATTGAAACAGCTCTTGCCAAAATTTTCTCGATTGTGTAACAATGTATTTTGATAGCCAGAAGTGAAATTCGTGGCACAGTAAAACCATAGAAAACAAACGTATATTTTGACTTCACTGCCGATTGAAAATAGTTCTGTAGAAGTACTTTTTGTCAGAGCTATTTCTCACTGGAATAGCGCGTGCTCCAATAGAAATATTTTTGACTATATTCGTATTAATAAAACTGATATTTAACAGGACAAGACATATCACAGTTTAATCATTTAATCAGGTACGATTAAATATTCTCACAACTTCAATGTTTGGAAATTACTACTAGAATATTAGTGTGAATGTTATTTATGATATTCATAATGACGATGATATTTTATAATATTCTAGCAACAGTAATTTTCAACTAAAGATTACTAAAGATGTGAGAACATTTCCTTACTTTTCTAGAAAATGATAATTGAGGAGTTTGCAAAGAGGAGGAAGCTTCACCTTTTATACATTTTTTGTCACACATTCTGATATATTTTTGTTAGAAAAAAGTATCATCTTTCATTTAAGGTGTAAAAAGAAATGAACTCTAAGTAATAAACATAGAGTAATATTTTGACCACGTTTGAAACGGTACACCTGATTTTTATTTTTTAACTGGGGCTGCTGCAACAAGGTGATAGCTCCACTTCTTAATTAAAAGAAGTCTTATATACCTTGCTATATACATTTGCTGTACAATCCTAGTAAACCAAGAATCTTTCTCACGTGCGAAGCTTTCCTTCGATTGTTCCTTAATACGATTCTGGGTCGCATTTACTGTTGACTCGGTAGAGGCGCAGCGTATATCGGTAACAATATCGTTAACAGCACTGCCATCGAACTTCGTCCTTTATTCGAGACTCTCTCGAGTAAGGCAACCGCAACCAGCCGGTTCCCGAGTTTCCGAGAGTATCCGCGGCTCCCTGGATTTCCATTACAATTTGTAACTTGAAACTTCCCTGGTAATACCCCCAATGGAATATTAACCTTTCGCGACTTGTGCACAGTGATTAATAGCGCGGTGCAGCAACGAGGCCGCATTGGCCGATCGTGACACACGGCGGAATTAAAGCGGCGTGACTGTCGATATGATCGATTAGGAGCGAATTCGTAGATGAAGTCAGTATTGGAGTTTTCGTCGACGATCCTTCGACACCGAGAAATATTAGCACTTCCGTGATACAGCGATGATACATCGTGCTTTTCGATTCAGGAGACGGCGAAAGTCCAATTGAAATCGGACGGAGGATGTGTGCGCAAATTTTTGCGAATTGAACAAATAAAACTTGAGCAGAGATTTGTTTCACTGGCTAAATACTACAGTGAGATTACATACGATTGAAATTACATATTACAGAGTACCGGTGCATTTTTTTTGTTATATTTCTTCAATATCTTACCGAGTGTTAAATCACATAACAAAGTAACTCAACTATAAATTATCATCACAAACTTGAAACTAAATTGTCAGTTCTTAGGAGAATACAAAAAGTCGCGTCATTTAAAACAAAAAGGGAAAAAAAAGAGGAGTAAGTTCTTTCGCGCATTTCTTTTTCGTAATATTTTCTACTAGGCAGCCAGCTGCGAATGTCCGGGTTTTATTAATTCTATTACGGTCTATGACGTCGAATTCCAAGGGAAAACGTTCCCGTGTCGGCAGTTGGACGTGACACGTCGAATTAAGCCGAGAAATTTCTCAAGAGTCCCCGGGTTACATTTAACTAGAATCCCCCCTAATATCCAATATCTCTGCGACCTCTCTGCTCGTCCGGTAACGTTACTTTTTCAAACGTGCTCTCCTCAAAACGTCCCGAAACTCGTTCCTCATCGGCTTCCGCCGCAAAAAATTTCAATCTCCACGGCCGGAGATAATTTTCATAAATCCACCTCGAGCAGTCGCATAAAGAGAATCAAGTAGACTACCTGGACACTTTGATAAATTTGTGATAACAGCGCGCCAATTTCACCGAGTCCTGAGAAATTTAGTGATAAATTAATGATTATTAGGTGACCTAGAAAGTCGTTGGACATCTCTGTGAAGTTGAACGATACGGAAACGCAGAAATACATAAAATATCGAAAGAAGAATACTTAGAACATTTAAAATAATAGAAAGAAATATTATAGAAGAAAAGACGTAATTTTATTTCTCAAAATAGTTGTTCTTATTTTAATTTTAAATGCGCTTTCCTCTCATAAAGAAAAAAATGGCAAAACTCTTTTGACCATTGCGTGGAATCAGCAAATTATAAATAAATCGTAAATTTTATTTTGAAAAGTAGTAGCCATCGGGATGAAAATTACGATCAGAATTAACAGTGTGGCAAAATATTTGCAAATTTCCATAAACTAATAATTGAATCACGTGCTGTCGGATAGGAAACGAATGATCGTCTCGAGCGAGACTGTAGATCAAACGAGCTTCGCTAGCAGACAGAATCGTTTCAGTTATTAACAAATGACTCCTGTTACTAATGAATTACTAATTTTCAGACCTTAAAGGCCGTTCCATGGTTATACCGTGGTCCGAACAAAGGAAACGTGTTCGCGAACGAGACTGGAGAAAGGGCTCTTCTGGTACATAATTCAATCTCTGTATTGTTCTGGGCGTCGTCCGTGGGTTCTGTGTCGTCTTTCAAAGCTAAACTACACAATGGACACGATTTAGCATTAAAGGCCCACTGGCTTTTGGTCAGATATCGCGGCGACAGCTACCACGAATCACCGCCTACGTGTCGACAAACAGACCTAAGGGGTTTCCCCGACACCTTCGTCCAACAATCCAGTTCTGCCAACTGATGCTTGGGGAGGTTTTTCTTCCTCTCGTACCGCCAACACACGTTTCTTTCAAGCGCTACGTTTTTCCCTCCAAGCGTCTGGAGGAATTTAATTGTGTCTCATACCGATGAAGATTAATTGCTGGTGCCTCTGATGATCTTGCAGAGTATGGGATAGGTTAATGGGTTTACAGACCCAGATGGAGTTGTACTTGAGAGTCTGTTCCCAATGTTTTGTTTCTTTCGCGTGTATTTTTCAGAGTAAAAAGTTTCATAAGCTGGTCTTAATTCTAAAATTTCCAACAGCTAATACTAATTGGATAGCAGTTATCAGCAGAAGACCCAAAAGTGGATTCAATATTAGCACTTCTATATCGTTGAACATTATTTAGGAATTGGTCAATCGTCTGAAAATTGGATTTAAGTTTTCCAATGTTCTTCGCTTCCCTCGATCTTCGTAATTTTCAAAATAATTAAATGTTAATAAAAACTTGATTCGACATCGGTGCTCGCGTATCGATCGAAGATTGGACGTCCACGAGAAGGAATATCTCTAGTTCCAATCACTTCTGCAAGCAATTTCTTCACAGCTCGTTTCAACGTTATATTTACACTCTGAGAAATCAATTTCTAATGTATTTTCCTTGCCACATTGAAAATGGTGAATTGCTCGATTATAATAAATGTAGGTCACGACTCGTTGGAAAAACCCAATTTTAAACCGCTTTTATAACGTCTAACGTTTGACATTTTTTTCAACATATACAGGGCACTTGCGTGAAGGACGAGGCGTTCGTTTTCGCTGATATCGAATATTGGCAGATTAATGATAAGAAATTATGGATTAATGGAAATTTCATCTCCGAGTTCAGAAGTCTGTTCAACCGTAATCCGCGTTTTAACCGCGAGCCGCTATGCGAATATTGCCACAGATATTGGATATCGGACTTGTTAATTATTTTGCGCTATCGATAACTGAAAATGAAACTGCGCTATGATCATTTCCAATGGGAAGAAATTCTGCGTGAAAATACTCAGAAATTCGAAATCGTTCCCTGTTATATGTCGCGAACGTAACTCGTGCGCCACCCGTTCAATAAAAATTCCCTCTTTTCACCCAGAAAATTCTAACAGTAAAACTGATAAAATTGATAATTAATGAACGAATAATTCGTTCGAATACACAAATTATTGACACGTGTAATAATAAAAATACAATTTGTCATTTAGACGAAAAGAATACTGTCCTAACATCGAATTTTTATAGAATAATAATCATTATCTTTTATTACAATACACGCAGTACTCTCGCCCAAAAATCTTAGGACACTTATTTTTAATATTGGATTATCGTATACACATAACACAATATATTGACAATATATTGTGCATAATCTGTTTAAGACGAAATGTAATTAAATTACATTTAATTACATTTTAATTTTTAATTCATATTTATCGTACCATTTTCCTTACGCAAATATAGTATTTGCCTCAAGATTTCTGAACAGGAGTGTACATTTGTAATCACAATACGAACAGTCGAACCGAAACGTTATTCTTTCCTTTTGCCTAACTTTGCGCTGAATGCCCAACTGTGCCACAGTTTCCGAAAACAATTCGTGTGTACTTGCAGATTTTCAAAAATTCATCGAAACCGCTGTATCATTGTTTCTCTTCTATTATCGGCGCCAGAGATTTCCCTGTTGGTCGACTCTTTGTTTGCCGAACGGTGTCGCGTTTAAAGCGATTTTCGAAATTCGTTTCGTTCGATTCGCGCGTGAGAGCGTTCTCCCATTGAATTCGCAACCCGTGCTTTACTACGGGGGATCGCCGAACAGAGATCCCACGGATAAAAGCTCGTTGATGGATTTATCGAAACCCGTTTCGCTATCGGGCATAACTAAATTCGTGCCGTCACGTGGAAACGTAGCAATCAAAACGTGCCTTAATCCTTCCCCTATTTTTCCCGACACTGGGTCAGTCACGAGCGAGCAATTTGACAAACAATACGCAAAATTTCATTAATTGATTTTACTGTTGTGAAATGACACAGTTCGTACGATATGTTTTTTTTTTTTTTATTAAAATCCTGTTAAGAAAGGTTGTTCGTAATTAAACTATTGAATGCTGAAACGATTTCACAAAATTAAATATGCATCTGTTCCAGTGTCGCTTTAAAATTGTTTACAACAGAGGCTAACTGGCGGCTCTTGTCCCACTTTCCTGATCGCTAGCGCTACCCCCTCCACTGCATCGAAATTTCAAGGAGAGCGGTCAGGGAAGTAGGGGCAAGAGCCCGCCAGTTAGCCGATTCTGGTCTATAATATTTAGTATTTCTTCTAATTTAAGAATTAGAAAGGTTAGCTTTAACCTGGCTCATTTTCAAGCATAAGCCTACACTATGGCAGAGTTCAGTTCGTTTCTCTTATCGAAAAGTGTGAAAGTTCAAACATGACTCATCTCTAAAACACTGAAAAAATTTTCTGTAAACTGATGAGTAAATCCACCATGGTCTTAAAGATCAAAGTCTCTCTCAAAACTAGCTGTACGATTATTTCTGATCGTGTTATTGAACTTTCAACGTCAGAATTGGAAGTGTTCGAACGTTGGAGAAAATGATGTGGAAATAATAGAACAACAAGATTCGCTGTTTAACAGCTTTTTGAACAATTAAGGTCGCGTTATTTTGTTTCACTTAATTAGCCGACATCCTGTTAACACTATCAGCGTCCGAATTCAATTAAATATACATCATCCCCGACTAATTGGCCTACGCGCGTGCACAATTAACTGGAGAAGCCGTATATAAATTTCATTGCCTTCCGCTCCCTTCGTTAATTCGGCCAGGAGCAATTCTTCTTTCCAAATTGAGTCGTATAGAAAGAAGTGCACTTGCGTTCTTTTTTCTTTTTTTTTACACCCTCGCCTCGTTGCAAATTAACATTCTATTTTTGTGGAAGAGGAAGTCCGCAGCAAGAAGTGTGTTCAGTAGTTCTTTTCACTTTTCTATTTCTCACGAATAGTAGCAAACGTTGCTTAAAGTATGAAATTTAATTGAGAAATTTCCACGTGAATTTTAAATACATGCTATGATTATTTTCTGGCTTGCAAATTCACGTTTCGAAACATCTGAATTTCGTTTCGATTCTATTTTTAAAATGACTTCGCATTCAGATAAGTCGAGAATGGATATTTTCCAAAAAATGAGCAATAAAATTTAGAATAACGAAGTATGAAACTTTCTACACTGCTCGAACGATTATTCCATTTTCATCGAAAAATTTTTTCCAAATTTGCGCGTGTGGAGCAAATTGATTCCGAAAGCAATGTACAAAATTATTAAATTAGTGGATCCTACTGGATCAGTGAGATATTTGAAACACGCGGATTTTGTTAATTACATTCTCTAATTGTGACAAATTTGTTAACGTTGTTAATAAAGCGCTGTTCGCAATCGAAGCAAACACGTTTCACAGAAACGAGAAGAGAGAAAATTGGAATAGAAAGGAGAACAATAGAGTTGGTTCGCATGTAATTACTCGGCGTAATGTCATCCGCGGCGCATTTTGCCGGAGAGTTATTGCTACACGTGACTAATATACTCGTGCGATTAATCCACACGCGCGTGTTCCTCCTGAATTACGAAAGCAACATTGTTAAGACCGCGATAATTAGTCTGATGCAATTAAATGGCGTAATCGGATTTGAAACTCCCCCGCTGTTGCCGTATTCTCTCGTATTCAGTTTGTTATAAATATTCCGAAAAAAATGGCATTACGCTTAATGCGTGATTAGCGACTTCATCAACATCAAAATATCAAATAACTTTCCATTTATAAATTTATAAACTGAAGATTCGACAAATTGGAGATGCAACATTTTTTGATAGAGAGATATCTTTTTATCTCTTACGATGAAGTAATTTTTTAGGAAAATTATTAGATTATTGCAAATGGGATTACACGTGACTCAATTGTTTCTTCAAACCTGAATTAATAGCTGAAGTAATAATTAAAAGAATGATCTCTGCAGAGAGAATGTGATAGAAAATTGTTAATTTGACAGAATTGTGAATAAAGTCAAACATCCGTACATTTATGAACCTTAGACATATTCGTGTATTTCAAAGAAACGTGTAAAAAGATGCAAATGCACAATTTTGTCTAAAAATTCGCAGTTCGTACATTGTTAACATTGTCTATCGTACATTATTAATTCATTTTGATCGGAAATCACTTGTCCGTTCAAACGTTGTTCCACAAATATTTGCAGCCAATTTTCGTATATTTTATATTGAAACTAAAACTTGAGAACTTTCTATGATTAAATTACAATCAGAAATTACGGAGAAGTATAAAAAAAATCGTCGGCTGCCTCGATCGGCCGAATATTCCACAGTGCATACGCGAACAAAAGTGCCTCTCGAAAATTGCCTCTCGCACGTTCCCAGCGTCAAACTGTTTAATTAATCACTTTGACGCCACGTGGCCGCTGGTTCTTCGTCGCTATCTACACCGGTACACCTATTCGTTAAGCTAAAATACGCTCGTTAGCTCGGCTGGGAACGCTGACGAGATCATCCTCGCTTTCGAGGATCGGTACGCCGTTTATCGATCGATTACCATCGATAACGGATTACCAAGCGATTATCAGATCGATCGAGTGGTATCTATCGCCTCTGTGAGCGGCTCGACAGCCAGCATCCTTGAAATTTAAATGTATAATCGCGCGGCGAAACTTGGCGATCCAAGAGATCCGAATTCGATGGAGATCGCGGGGATATTTATTTTCTCGTTTCTTTTCTTCCTCAATCGCTGAAGAAGAAAAATGCCTCTCTCTCTCTCTCTCTCAATTGACGCTTGAAAAGAAAATATCGGAGGGAATAGATGAACGTGGTTCAAGGAGGATTACACTTTCTTCACCCATACTTTTATTTGTAGCGCAGTGATGCGAACACACGTGTAGTTACAAACGTACATTCGTGAATCGAAAGTTTCTCCTCTCGTTCAGTGTAAAAAAAGTATCGAAGATCGATTGATTTATTTCGTTTGATTTTACACAATTTTACACTGATAAAAATCTGTATTTTTACGCCCCCTCACGAGTCACGTGACTCAAGTCAACCAATCGCTAATTTTCGTTGCATCAGCGTTGCACCTGAAGAGACCCGATTTTCTGGGTTACCCGCGCTAAAATTACTTTCAGTGATAAAAAAGAAAATCTTTAAATACATTAGCCTATTATACACTTTTTTCAAATCACTCAGGCGAAATTTTCACGTTAGTTGGCAACTTTCGTGCGTCACCGGTGGGGTTATCAAAAGGGAAAGAGTTACGAAGCTGGACTGTTAAGCTTTTGAAACGAGTTTAGAGCGCATTCTAGCGCGAGATCAGATTCAACGGTCGCCGGGATAGAAAGGAGGTGGACACCAGGCAAATTCGTATTATTCTTTCACTTTAGCCACACGCTCGGCTGTATCTTGGAAAACGTAGCATTTTCCAGCGGCGAAGATAAAACATAACTGGTCCCGAGCATCGCGTGTATAGACGGTGCACCACGAGGCTGGATTTTCAGTCGGACGGGTCGGTATTTTGTTACCGCGACGTTTTTCACGGAATAATATTGCCTTTTCGACCACTGGTGCTCGTGGTACGTGCATAGTATTCGTGCATGTAGTACTTGCATACGACAGAGCTGAAACATTTCAACGTAGCTTCCTAGCTACGATGAACTGGAATCGGAGATCAGCTTTCGAATTTTGATTACTTTTCGATTACTTGCCCGAAAAGTCCTCTGTTTTTGCAGTTGATCGATCGGTTGTGCATTCTCTTGTCCTTTTGGATTCTTTTAAATGTATTTTTGTTACTTTACGTTTCTCTCTGTTTCTGCTGTTTTACGTTGACAAGAACATCTCAACTCCAGATTGCGAATAGGTCTCTGGATTCTTTATTTTCCCCGAGATCCCTGATTTTCTCTGTCGTGTCATATTAGAATTTCAAATTTCCTTCATGTAAATTCTTTGAAAATGCTTTTGACTTTGTGATCGTGCCTCTGCTTATAAATGTTATCAAGGAAAGACAACACGTGTCAGAAATGTCCATGGACTAAGTATTAAAAAACGCACTAAATATTAAATGTAATAAGTACTAAAAAATATAAGTATAAAATATAACAAGTATTAAAAAATACAACAGAAACGACGAATTGTTTCAGTTGCCATTCAAACTATCTTACTCCAATAATTTCTTCCTTCTTTTGACTATCGTAAAACTTGGGAAGACAGACAGACAAGCGTGGTATTACAAATCTCAGAACGCGAGGATCTCTGCGAATTCCTCTGACTTTGATCTTCTGCTCGCCTCTTCACTCCTTCTCGAGATACCAACAACTATTACAGATCAAGAACAAACTGAATCGATTTTAAATCGGCAGATAGAGAGACGGAGAAAAATTTCGAACGAGCACAATCCACGTTCGAAAGATTCCCCTGTACCTTCAATTAGAAACCGTCCACTCTCCGAGAGAAATCTGTTAAAAGCTAAAGGCGGAAAAGCAAGAAATTCTTGCTTGAAAAAAGGAGTTACACGTTTATCAGGCGAAAAAGAAAGAATCCTCCGCGTATTTGCCAGAGAAGCAGCGAACAGCCGCATGAATATGTAACGCCTTTAATTTCCATTCGATGCAAACGAACCTCTCGCGGATTTTAACCAGCGGAACGTACCGATTCACTCGAAAAGTGAATTCGCCAATTCGTTCACCAGCTGCCCCCGTTATCGCGCGCATCAGCTTTCCGGGAGAATAAATTCACGTCAGACGCAGCGAGTCGACGTGTGTATTTCTTGTCTCTGATAGCGGAGCCTGGAAAAAAGAATGAGGTGGGATGAGGGAAGGAGGGAGGGAGGGAGGGGTTGAAAGATATTTCGCGCGATATGAATCGCGCGATCTCGCGTTGAAATATCACCATTGGAATGTCCCAAACCAGGCGCGAGAGGAGGGGGATGGAAAATCGCGGTAATGACTCGGGCTTGTAAATTAGACGATTTAAGCCGGTTCGCAGTGTCGAGGATTACACGGACCACGGACCCTTTCTCCCTCATTGATAGATGGCTTCTCACTCGTTTGTGCTAATTAAGCTCGACGATTTCGACTCGTCCCTTTCCCCTGACTTTCCACTCCTTTCGATTTTTCTTGTCTTGCGACAATGTTTTGACAACAAGCGACAAGTTCAGATTGTCCGTGTGATTTATACTTAAACAAACGAATCACGTTGGCTTCGTTTCTCGAATGAGATTCGTTGGACATCGCGAGAGAGAAAACCAAATGACTTACACCATCAAGCGGTTTCTTACTTTATTTCTTGCTTCTGCTTCTGATTTATTTAATACTGTTCTGGCGCAGAACAACTCACCTCGAGCTACGGACACTCAGGCTAGGTTCCTAGAATACGCTACCCTGCCGAGAAGTTCCAGATGCCATAGACCTCTGTCCTACCCTGAGAGACAGAGTCCGCATCTGGAACGTTTCTTTAAGGGTAAGGCTGGCGCCAAGAAGTCACGTAGACACATTCGCTCCATGTAAAAGGTCAGTCTCCTAGCACGAGACATACAGTCTACCATAAACCTTCAGTCAGTCAGGTCGAGTCTAGACGCGGAGACACCTCGCACCCATCACCCAGACTCACGTAAAAATTGTATACACTCTAGTCAAATATACGTCTTAAAAACCTACAATCTGCATTCTTAATATCTGTCCGACGGCTGTAAAAGGCCAAACGAGAGAACTTCAGCGAAGCGAGCAGCATTCCTCAGAGATCATCGCCGCGCTGAGACAAATACTGACCAGCATAGATGTGATAATTTTATTGTATTAAATAATAATTTATTTAACACTGAGTAGTATGGTTATCATAGTAACACAGCGAACAGACAAGTCTAGAATGAAACTATAACTTGGTAGTTTTAGCAACTGTTCAGTGCAAGTTTTTCCAAACTAAAGAACACAAAATTTCTAATACTACGTTTAATCTCTTCTCATTTCAAAAATTAGTTTGCTGCGCAACTTGAACTTGAATTTATCGTTTAATTTTCTTTCGATATTTCCTTTTATCGACGAAAACAAACAGACACTCGCCTGAGATCACACACGCAATTAGCCCCTGTAGGACGAGCAGTGAAACACCAGGAGGAGGGAACACGTTGGCGGATTGCGGCGAACAATATTCAATTACACCGATTAATTAACGCGTCTTCCTAGGGGATGTCCGTGTCATCGGGTTCCGGTCTCGTCAACCGCAGAGATTCCACGGAGGTTACGGCGAGGGAAATCGTCCCTTTGAACCCCGGAGGTCGCCTTTGCGGACGGCGTGTATTTGATCGCGATTCGGCCGAGTCGAACGAGAGTTGCAACCCACACCCACTCGTTTAACGTTTGCTGCCGGTTCGCCGTGGGATTCGTGCCACGCGATCCTTGCACTCTAGATAAACCACTGGCACGATCGTTCGAAAAACAATTACCCTGATCAGACAATTTATCACCAACGCGGGATTTTCGAAAGGGCGAAAATTTCCCATCTCGGGAAAGTCGAAATTCTCAAGTGGCCAGAAGTTTGAAATATCTCGAAATTCTCCGAGGATCTAAAATATTTCGAGAAGACCGAAATTCTCAAGAAACTAGAAATTCGCGAGAAATCTCGGAAAACCGGAGATCTCGAAATTTTTGAATTACTTTGGGTTTCTATCTGTCGATATTCTTGGTATTCGAACAACCACACTTTGATTTAAACACGTTTGTACATACGTAGGTGATATAAAACACGTTCTTCCATTAACATAAAACTTAAAACAAATTGACATTCCATATAAGAAATTGCATTGTATCAGTACAAGCATAAGTATCAATAAACATTAATATTCGATGGAATTATCTTGAACACTTACGATGCTATATATTAAAGACCATATACTTAAACAGCTTCTCTTTACGATTTCTTGTAACAAGTTGTGTAACTTTGCCACACCAGGTGGCATGTTCCTTGATATATAAACGCGGAGTCAACTTCAGAGAGAGAAATTCCCTGTAGGATCTCGACGTTGCCCCATTGTAAAACGGTCATTAAATTAGATTCACCTCGCCGGGAGAGGAAAACTCTTCGGCCCATTCACGAAATCCGATTCGACGGAAGTTCCGATGCGCTAAGTTTCCTTGGTACTTTCCGACTTTGCGAGAGCCTTGCACGTAATCGTTCGTAATCGTTTCCCAATCGGACTCAAAACGATGCGTTGACCGTGCCTTCAGGGCGAAACTTCGTTGCTGCCTCTCCCTGGAGATCCCTCTCGTATTAAAGTCGGCTGTTGTTGCTTCTCAGTTATTTGATAGGACAAACTGGCTCGCGAAAGTATTACATCTCTGTATTGTCCGCGTTGTACAGGGTGGAAAGAAAAGTCTGTCCATGGCTATCATAGATGAATTTTAACTTTTTCAAGGAACTATAGAGTTTGCAAGGAATCTAATAGTTCCCTTGAAAAATGGCACAAAAATTTCTTAATCGTTTAACACTGCGGACGCGTGCGTCTTAACAGCGACTTTATGGTTCTGGACGCGTGGATGTCTATTTTATAGAATTTTTGTATTAGATTTCACCAACATTTGATTTATCATAGTTGTAGCATCAGTGTGAGTTTAAATAATCAAATGATAAAACTAACTGTTAACATTATTCGAAATATAAACGTTACATCCACGCGTCCAGAATCATAAAGTCGCTGTTAGAACGCAGTGTTAAATCATTAAAGATATGTTCTTTTTTTCTTTAATAAAATACATATAAGCAAATATAAGAAAAAACTAAACTAATTTTAAATTAAATTTAAGTTCAAACATGATTTCTTCATTACGTTTTAAAAATTATTTCTCGGCAGTGATTTTTAGCCTATCCTGTATTTGAGATCAAATTGAAAGTGTACAAGAAATTACAATTCCAGCAAAATGAACTAGGATCATTCGAACAATTCTTGGCTTCTAGTAAAATTCAAGAATTCAAAGAATTATGGTTACAAGTTTTATATTATCCAATAAGGTATTACATATTAGTAACACACGTCGATGATTAATACGTGACATCGTATTATTTATCACTGCTGAACATTACCACACTGTTTGCAATTAATTAGAAAATTGAAACGTAACATCGTCCGCGCACATATTATTATCAAATACGATTCCACGTGAATGTTGACGTTTCTAAAAAAGCAAAAACGAACATTCGTCGAAATGTTCGTTTGAATCCGTTCGAAAGAAAATTTCAATTCAAATTTTACGATTCCTGGAAAATATATTGTTTCAGGTTCTACGTCCGTAACATCGGTGTCTTGTTACAGTGCTAATGAAATAACAGTAATAAATATAGAGTAATAACGAATCTCACTCGTAACAGTATATTTACAAAAAAAAAAAAAAAGAAAAGAATTTTACAATATTAAATTACGCAAACTGATTGGAGAAAAAAAAAATTGCAAATGAAACGTTGCATTAACGCGACGCTTCTCTCGACGAATGCATTACGAATTCGTTGCATTTGTTATTTGATAATTACAGTGTGGAACAGTGGGTGAAACGGACGGTAATAGTCATTCTTTATAATGAAACGTGGCATATTAATTACGCGATTCTCTGTCAGGAGACATCGAATAAAAACGCATAAACAACGAGAGACGATCGTTAATCACACTGGGTGGGTTCGTACATCCGTGATCGAACAAAACATGATTTAAACATGTCTGGACGACTACTTAATGGTCGGAAAGAGTCGAGAGTTACCTTACGAGATCAAAAACCTCTTTCTCTCTGACAGCGTCGGGGCAAGCCGCCAAAAGCTGCAAATTTCGTCGTGTCTGATGTATCTCTGGCGCGGCGAATGTCGCTTCTGAAAACAGTCGTCAGGATCTCAATTTTTAAATTTAAATTCCCGATTTGTATCGATATCGTTCTCAGCGTTGCGACAAATTGCGAAAATATCGTACATCGAACACCACGCGGAAATTACTTTGATCGGGTCGTATTATATAATATTTGGATCATACTATATGATATTAATATTATATGTATCATGTAATATCGTATTATACAATAGTAGCATTTGAGCAATAACTTTTAATTGACCAGGGAAAACAACTTTGAACGATAGTAAAAAAAAAGGGAAAACCAGATGTATCTTCTGACTGAAAATACGAATGTGATGAGATAAAGTTGTTTGAGTTGTGTCGAGTGATGACTGGATCGATTTGTACTCGCTACCTTGCCCTGTTCATTGTTTGTTTGATCACAGTTATTAAACATATATTCCCTACTATCTAATCTCTACAATATTTCGAAGAAGCTGCATCTAGAGTTCAATATTCACCGAGCTAATGTTGAAAGATAAAATAAAAATTGAATGGTTAGAACGAGCTTTCAGTTACGACCCGCTGATAATTAGAGCCATTCATACATGATAAACTGCCTTCTAATCGTCTGCCTGACCCAGTCGAAATGGAAGATCCTCCATTTAGGTTCTCATCATCTCTAGCAGACTGCAGAAAGATGAATTTCTCACGACGACTCAGCCCCCTTCCATCGTTTGAAATTCCTGGTGCGCGTGTTCTGATCTATTCCAGGAGCAAGCTGATCATCCAGGATGCATCGATTCTTTCGTCGGGAAAAATTCCAGTTTCTTCGACAACCGCGCGTCTCATTATTACTTTGCGTTGCGTTTACTCGACTCGTTTATCGCGTCGTTTATGAAGTTTTTCGGACTTTGAAGTTTTTGGAAATTTGTGAACATCAATCGATATTTGAGGATCGAGCGTAACGTCCACGTGATACGACTACATCTCAAATTGCTAAACGATAATATATCCTAGCTATCTTTTCGTTACTCGAGGATACTATTTAAGGATTGTTAACATTGGAATTAATTCAACCCTTAACTTTCGTTTAATTATTGAAGTTTACGTTTCATTTACAGATAATGGAGGATTATATAATTCTTCAAACAATGACGTCAACGCATGATACAACTATTATGTAAATTATATAATTTTAAATTAATAATTGTACATAATAATTGTACATAATTTAAAATTATATATTATATAATTTATTAATAATTAATTATATATTAATTTGAAATATTACGTAAATTATTGACTCAAAATATCGATCAACTCTTTAAACATCCCCAAGAAATATCTCCTTTATTTAACTTATACTTTTCCCTATGGAGCATATCATATCATCCTATGTTCAAACAATCGAATAAAAACGCCTCAAGCCAATGATCTCTGTTTACACCACGTTTCTCTGGAGATGATAAATCGCCCGAAGGTAGAAAATTTCCGAAGGAAATTGAGGAAGCTTCGGTCTCGTCGAAAGATACCAAAATTTGCTAGGATGCGTTCTACAAATTCACTTGACGCGTTGTAGTATCACGACGAGAGAAATTGTAATTTCCTCTAAAAGTATCAAAGAAAAGAAAAAAATAGAAGAGGAAAATCTTTGTCACAATATTCTCTCAACTACATTCAATTAGTTTTCAATATTACCTTCGTTATTAATCGTCAGATTAAATTGCGCTGTACAAACCTAGCAAAAATTTTTCGATAGAACTCGAAAATATTCGAATATAATCTTCAATTTACGAAATAACATTGTACTTCGATTTATAAGAAATAATTTAAATATTATACGAGTTAAATCGCCAGTTTCCTGTGTACTTCGTTGTAACAGTATTTTATATCAATTTGCAATTTTGCGTTAACTCGATCTTTTGCCAGTAGTGGTGTTTGATGTCGTATCTCGGTATAATATAATCAGAAGCAGAAACGAGGAAAATCTCAAGCAGGGATTGCCGATTTTCACGGAAACGAAGCTTGCATCAACGAGCAGAAATTTTGTTCCTTCTTTTCGACTCGTTCCTTTCACATGCAGGATCACCTCTTGACCGCCAGTTATTCTTCTCAACAGGCACGCAAACGCAGATTGAGCCTACTCGCGAGACACTCGATCCCATCTCTAGACGAGAGATAGAGAGAAGAGTTTCATCGACTGACGCATGGAAATAACGTTTCGCTTTTTATTCTATCGCGTGTTTTGCTCGCGCGTACCTTCGCCCGTATTCATTTATTGGAGCCAGGCCAAGCTATTACGTTATACGTACGGTGAATACGGTAAATTGCTGGTCCGACTTCCCCCCCTTCGCTCGCTTTTCCATCGGCCAAGTGGATTAGTCCGTTGGATCCTCTGCCGACCCTCTTGCTCCTTCTTTTCTCCTCGTTCTCCACGTTACGTTTCCTTTCAACCGGTTGTCGCCGCTTCGACGTTAATTAACAAAATACTCGCGGATCGAGCGTTTCTTTTTGGGTTGGGCTCTTCTCACCTCGTTGAACGTCTTTTTTTTCTCTCTCTTTTCGTTGCTTTTCTCAGGGGGGTGAAAAGAGCGGAGGTATCTTTTCGCGACACTCGAGAAATTGAAGCACAGTTGATTGTCGAACGATACTTTGAACTCGGGTTCTTTAGCTACTGACGATGAATATTTGGAACGTGATAAATATTGGCATTGTTAGTCTAGGTAAGTATTTATTTATCACGAAGAGTGTACTCCATTCACGAATATTTTTGTATTACGTTTGTTGATCGTAATTGGATAAATAAAATGTCGCAACGTTCATTGATTTTCGAGAGATGCGGAATAATAAGAGAGCGAAACTATATTCAACGAGTAAATGCAAAATATGTCTAAGAATAATTTGTTATTGACGTTTCATAGTAAACTTACGTACGATACTACGACTGTCAGGAACTATGTTCCGTTCCCTCGAATCGATCCTAAGATCGCAAGTCCACTCCAAGGATCAAACGAGTGACAACTGGCCGAAACTCGGAAAACTCGTTATTACCCCAGGGGAGTGATCCCGGAGTGGTACTCCTCTAATTACCAGTCTCACCTTCTGAACGTCCTCGAGCGGAACGTGCGTTCGCATGCACTATGCGCCGAGGATCGAGCGCCGATATCGCGACGATGGAGAGGTGGCCTCGTGCACCATAATTGGCCAGCTAACTCACACGGTGTTTGCTCATAAAGGAGTCACGAGGCTCGGGGACGAGAGTGTATTTCTCTCTCTCTCTCTCTCTCTCTCTCTCTCTCTCTCTCTCTCTCTGAACTGCTGCATCGAGTTAATTATGGCGGCGCGTGCGACTCGCGTCGATTCGACGATTTCAAGGGAGCACGCCAACTGAATTCGACGGATTGATGATCCCGTTTCGCGTCCAAATCGATTCATTAAGGACGCTAGCCTTGGGAGAGGAGGCCAGATCGAGAGAAAGAGAGAGAGAGAGAGAGAGTGTCTCTGACGCTTAATCGACTGTGATTAAACAATGCACCGTGCTCGCGCCACGTGTTCCTGACCCCGATAAATAGAGAGAGCCTCGTGCATCGACTCTCTCTTTGAGACCGGAGCAGTCGAAGGGTGAAAAATACCTATGTTTCGGCCCTTTACGTTTGAGAGTGCCGTTTGGTAAAGGGGGAACGTTCGATCGGCGTGTAACAGAGAGTGCTTGATGATTATCCGTGTTGGGGTGGAAGTTACTCTCAATTACCGGCAGAGATTTGTTTGACCCGGGACGGGAAATATATATATATATATATATATATATATATATATGTGTGTGTGTGTGTGTGTATGTGTGTGTGTGTATATATATACACACCTTCTTTTATCACTGAAAGTGATTTTTTGCGGGATAACCCAGAAAATCGGGCCTCTTCAGGTGCAACGCTGATGCAACGAAAATTAGCGATTGGTTGATTTGGGTCACGTGATTCGTGAGGGGGCGTGGCGTAGACCTCGAGTAGAAGTGGCGTTGTCTGGTACGATCGCTCCTGTAATTTGTTTTCTATCGATTCAAATGTTTGCACATCAATAAAATTTTATGGCAAAAAAAGTCGTCTTCATTTCCTAGTCAGAACAGTTGCTTCTGGGTCTTTCAGTGAGACGAATCGTATGGGGTACAAGTCGTGCAGTGTTTTTTTTAGAGGAAGATGTTATTCATATCAGAGACGAATAATAGGAAATTCTCACGCCGCGGGAGCGCAGGAGCTTCCGTTTCCACCTTTGAAAGCGGATTACCCCGGATTTTCAATGCAAATTCGTGTCTTTGAGGATTTAATTGAAGCAAATAAAATCATTTTTTATCTTTCGTTGAAGATTATGTATAAATACTGTGGAAAGTATTCTAGCGTTCCGCGGGAGTTGCCATTTTAAAAAGAATCCTCGATTTACAAGTTAAAAGGAGAAAACGAACAAACGTGGGAAGAAAGATTCTATCGCGTGGAGCACTATTCTAAAGCCACCAACTGCTTTGTTTAAATATCTTCAGACGTTCGACGTTTATAAAAAGAAAAAAATTCCAAAATGTCGAGTTCAACAGTGCAAGAAACTGTAATAAATAAACTTTCAAACACTCTCAAACTGAACCGAACTCTTCGACTCTTAGGCTTCTTTTACTAATATTCACAGCGTAAAAAGTTAGTATTAGGGGTAACCATAAGTAATTCGTTTTTCCTGTATGCTGTATAAAATTTTATTTTATTTAAATTATTGTCGACAGATGGCAATGTTTATTAAAGTTGAAAAAGAAATTACTTACGAGTATCCCCCTGGTATATTTCCCCAAAAGCCACGAAAATACTTGCAGTTAAACAGATAATTATCCGTTGTACTAATAATAAACCGGACTCGGCTCGTAGAGCAGATTAGGCAGGCTGGATCTCTTAGGCAAACTCGACTTAATGGATAGTTAGTTACGGAATTCGATTTAGATTAGATTTTGCATAAATTAGGGCCGACAAAGACTAATAACAAAGCGTAGTGTAATCTAGTACGCTAAGTTTAGAAGCTGCACGCAATCTGTTTTGGATCCTTTGTATACACGTATCCTCGGAAATAGGATGATGAGAATTACGAAAGTCGTTTCGGAACATTGAATGTTTAACTCGAATTTTTCCTCTCTTTTTCTCGCCCCTTAAGCGTCGAATCGTTTGTCACTGAATTTTTTCGTCTGACGAGTGTTGTTAATGTTTGACGAAGTTCAATGTTTTGACACTTTGTTTATTTCGTACGCGCGAAAACGAGAAATATCAAAATTCTTTCCAATATTTCTTACTTAGAGTCGAATAAAATGTTTCAATAAAAATAGCTCCTTGCCTTCGTATTTTTTATTTTAATTTACTTGAATCATTGATCGTTGTGTTAGCAAGGAAAATTATATTAAAAAGATGTAAAACACTTACAGAAGACTCTGAATCGAGCTTTGATAATTCAAGATGAAGTATTAGTATTAATGGTCGAGATTGTGATGTTTGGAACAGTTTGTGCGAGATGAAACATTTTTTAAAAACAAAATGAGAATCTCGTACCACGAGAAATAAAATAAAAACATTCGTACTTTACGAACACAATTGATCGTAAAGAGTGTGTCCAGTATCCCAATATCGTGATTCTGTTATCATCGTCTCAACAAATCCTCGTTATTCCCCGACATTGCCGACGAAAGTGGCTCGTGCAGCCCGATAATAAGCCAGCATCAAACATTAAGATCAATGCGCGATAAAATCAGCCTGTCATGCGCAGACCACCACTTTCTTCGTTCTTATTCGATAGATTTTTTTTATACTCAGCTTCCGCTGGTGTAATGAGATCGTAGAACAGAGATTTGAAAATTTATTTACGAATGACTCTTGTATGAATCTTAGATTGTGAAAAATTTTATTTTCATGGTATCAGATTCTGATATTGAAATTTATATTTTTCAGAGTAATTTAAAAAATGGAAGTAAAGTAAAATAATTTTACATGATGCAAAGTTTCTCTATGGAGTACATTTTTAATATTTTACAACAATATTTCTGTTATAATCGACAATCATTAAAATATTCCATGTATTTCGTTTTTAACATTTCTCTTCTAAAATAATATCTATAATTTTCGAAGACTTAAAATTTTTCACGTTTCACATATGTCTATCGTAACGAATAATTTTTGAACTGCTATTTAAAATCGTCTACAGAAATACATCAAGAAATTTATTTAAATATCAAAAATTTTCTACGAATATATTACAATTGGACTTTAGATTTTTATACAGATTCGTATTTTTATGAAAATAATTGTTACAAAAATATGTAGCCTCTCTTACTGAACTATTCTAATTTACTGTTTTGAAGAATTTAATTTAAACAAAAAAAAATATATATATATATATATATATGCGAGAAGTGATTTTATTCTGATACGGTGTTGTATATTTTTACTCTCCATAAATGCACAAAAATGGCAATCAATAATAATAACAACAACCATCTGAAACCATCGTCTCGCGAAAATATTTCAACAAAATTCGCCTCGGTGACAGAAATTCCCCGACCGAATTCCCAAACAGAAACACGTTCACTTTCATTCTCTATTTACACCCTGTCCATTTTACATTCGACCCTTTGTCAGAAATTCGCTGACCGTTTCTCACGTCGTACCAATCATGACGTACCGTCGAAAAGCAATGAAAAAAAAAGAGAGAGAGAGAGAGAGAAAGGGGATAAAACGAGAAGGGAAAAATCCTATTATCGAGCTTGCACATTGAAGGATGACGATACAAAAGGGAGCAGCTCGCATAGAAATGCCGTTCGCTTCGATTCTGAATAGTCTTCTTGCCCGTGACAGATCACGGAGCCAGGCTTTTGTCGTTTGCGTATCGATGATGAAATATGAACGCGTTACGTGTCCGCTGGACAGCCACTCTCTTCCCTTTCTTTCTCCTCTCCCTCCCCTTCGTTCTTTTTATTTCTCTTTTTTTTTTTTATTCTCTCCAATCTTTCGGTAGGAAACACACGCAAATTAGGAACGCGACCGTGACTTTCCCTGGCCTCTGAAAAATTACCCACCCCCTCCACGAATCAGATTTCAAACATCGACGACGACGCTGGTTGATCGCGTATTTTGGCTGCTTTGTGTTCGCGAATTATTTTCTCCCTCGTGGTGTACGCGTTCCTTTAAAATGTTTGGGGGGTAATATGCGATTGAAAAAGTTGTGCAAGTCGAATATTCACGTTGAACGCGACACATCCGATATATTAATAATACAGTCGAGTATCGATTTAGTCGAGGGGAGAAGGGGAGAATTTTTGAATTACAGGGATTTTTCAAAGTGAGATTTGACTAATTTTGTGGACGTTTTCTTTTTTAGAGATTCGAGTGATTTTTCGTGAAATAAATACACGAACAAAAGGTTTGCGCGTGTACGTGAATGAGTATCGATGTAGTCAAGAAAATTTTTGAATTGCAGGGACTTCTAAACGTGGTTTCAGAGAGGTTTATTGACACATCGTGTGGGAGTGATCGAACAGACCGCTTCACAATTCCACCAACTTTGTAGACCTTTTTCTTTTTTAGAGATTCGAGTAATTTTTCGTGAAATAAATACGCGAACAAAAGGTTCGCGCGTGTGCGCGGGTGAGTTCGAGATAATTCGTTCTGCGAACGGGTAAATTGCTTTGTCGCGAAACGATCATCTGGCCACTGATTCGTGAAAACCGCTCGCTGTTCAACGCTGTTTTGCGCGCGTTCCGAATCGGCGTGAATTTTTCTGCGTTTCGTTCGAAATTTAAATGCACATAACGATGTATGAAATGTTCAAAGTGAAGTTTTCCACAATGACGTATCGATTTGAAGAAATGAAATAAATTAAACAATCTGGATTTCATTTCGTATCACTAGTTGTTAATTTAAAAGTTAGAGATAGATTTCACTCGTCAGAGTTATGAGATTTTGAAATCGGAATTAATCGAGAATTGTAAATACATTATTGTGCACTCTGAATTTTTTTTCGAAAAAGAAAAATGTCCAACAGAAGCAGCTAACAAATGACAAAAAAAAAAAAAAACGTTTCGAATCGCAGATTTCGGATTCGGATTTAATTTAACTTCGTAAGTTTCGATTGAGACTGATTTAAAACAAACGTAGCATAAAAAAAAGAGGGAGAAAGAAGATCAGAGCAGCAGCACGAAACAAATTAAAAATAAGCGAGATGGAAAAATCATAAAACTGGTTGGAAACGAACGAATATGAGAGAGGGCGGAGGAAATTCACGAAATTTTGCTTTCATCTTTGATATTGTATAAAAAGTGATCGCCAATCGGTGAATTCGAGCGGTTTATTTGATATTTTTCCAGATAGCGTTTTGTTTTTCGCTCTGCGAAGCCGCGGTGAAAAGTAATTTTTTTAATTTTTCGAGCGTCGAGGATAAAACGTAGAACGGCAGTTAGAATTGAAAGAGGACTACGGTATTTCGGAAAGAGGAGAACGGAAAAACAAGTTTGACGCGCGATGTTCGAAAAAGGATAACATTTTCTCTTTCGAGGTCTGTCAACTGGTGTTCCTTTCTTGTAAATGAAAGCCCAAATGTCAGAGCTAGAATAATTAAAAAAAGAAACTGCACGACTTGTACTCCAGTACGATTTTGTCTCACTGAAAGGCCCAGAAGCAACTGTTCTTCTGACTTTTTTGCCATAAAATTTTATTGATGTGCAAACATTTGAATCGACAAAAAACAAATTACAGGCGCGATCGCTCAGTACCAGACAACGCCACTCCTACTCGACGTCTATCCCACGCCCCCTCACGAATCACGTGACTCACATCAACCAATCGCTAATTTTCGTTGCATCAGCCTTGCACCTGAAGAGGCCCGATTTTTTGGGTTACCCCCGCTAAAATCACTTTCAGTGATAATATGAAAATATAGAAAATATCGGGGATGTAATAAGTTTAGAACAAATGTTTCAAAAAACATTTAGAACGTTTAAGGCACAGAAAAAGATACAAGACCAAGGAAATTTGAAAAGATTGTAGAATTACAAGAGCGTCCACTTGCTAATGAAAATTGCTTTGAAAATTCTTAAAATTACAAATTACAAACAAGCGGATGAAAATATGAGGTTACTGGTGACAGGAGAGTTCTGAGAATTTCGTGGATAACGAAATATAGATTTCTACGTGAAATAAACGGGAGCACGCTTGAAAATGCAAATGGGTTACTAATAAAATTCCAAAAGACGTCTCTGGATTTCTAAGCTCGCAGACACGTAAGCAGCAAACCTTCCTGATTTCGCTATTCCATCTTTTCATTCCACGTTTCATTTACCCGAGCAGCAGACAGACACGAACTTCTCCGTGGAGAAACTGATTTGCAACGTCGCGACGTTCATCTCACAGTTAGGTTTCTCCCCTCTCTCTCTCTCTCTCTCTCCCTCTCTGTCTGTCTCTGAGGAAGAGCTAGGTGAATTGCAAATTCACGTTCATTATTCCGTGCTTTCTTTTATTCATCGAGCATGACTAATTTTTCCAAGGTAGCCATTCGTGCTGATAGCCGCGAGAATCGATCGAAACCTTTCGAGCACCCGCGAAGAATCCACTTCGCCTTCCACTACGAATTATTATTATTAAATTAACCGTTTATCGCGTTCGAAAAATATTCCGCTGCTCGCGAGAGGGAATGAGGTTAATGGAACTTGAATTTCGTGATTTTATCGAGAGAACAGGTGGGAAGAAGTGGCTTCGATTTTGTGGTTGTAAGAACGAGTTAACTTTCATTTCAATCAGTTTTATAATAATTTAATTGTAATACTGTCTAAAACTTGTCGTAAAGAGAAGCTGGTTCTTTTTAAAATTCTACGCATTTGGTGTTCAATTTTAATTGATTTGTTGCAGCACGTGCGACGATTTATAAAAACACCTTTGTATCACAGAATAACTTAAAATCTGGCGTGAAGACGACTTTACTTGGACGAATTATGTAATTAGTAAAATTTTGAAATTTGAAATTTTATTACAAAAATTTAACTTACAGTTGGACATTATAAAGCCTGATAGGATAAATATCTAGAAAAAGATTGGAAAAATTAACGAAAAAACTAAAAGAAACAGACGCAAAGGAATGTTTGACTTTGTTATTTATCAAATGCTTGTTACAACGTCGTAGCTCACGACTTCAAATAATAATCACGAGTACGTTAATAAATCGCCGAGCAGTTTTAATAATAAATTTCATTTCTGGCAAATGTTGTTGCGATATTTATATCACGGTGGAAGTAGGTATTTAATACCAGATCGAAAACCAGCCATCAACTCGGCACGATCGATCTGGTCAAATGAAAATTCGTGAATAATCGACTCACTTGGACAGACGAGAAGCGTAATTCGTTACGTTAATTCCATCTAATTTCGCTATTCTCGTACCGTCGATTTAACGGATTAATTCCCGCGAGCTGCTTCGAAACGAATGCCTGTAATTTCCGAATTAGAATTTTCCTTTGATCGCGCCACCGCCACTCGAATTATCCTCATCGCAATTAAAAGCCACCAAGAGCGTTTGTTACACTAATACCACGCAATTTCTGGTACTTTACGAGACTCGACAGTCTCGTAATGTGTATTTTTTTAAATGTCCGTGTTACGAGAAATGAGTCGCGTTTGTTTTGGAATAAAAATAAGGCAGTTGTTTCTTTTTAATTGGACGTCAAATATTGCTTCTCTGTTCGAATTGTACCGAAGATAGTGATAATTTGATAAAAGGATAATTTTCTGATTATTATCTGATATTAATATATATCTTCAGTTCAATAGTTTATGTTCCTTCAGGTGTAAAAGTTTGTTCGAACAGAGAAGCTATACCCGTCAAAAATAGAAGCTCCGCTCTTCAAAATGAGACCGAGTGGATCACTGCGCGATCTCTTTTTACAAAATTGTAGCAGTCACAATTTTTCCTCGTTATTGTCACAATTATGCTCTTTCCACAATTTTCCTGCAACCGAAAAGCAATTGAACGTGACAAACTGTCACGTTATAAAGAAAATTCCTCTTTCCATCTTCGTACCAGTATTTAACTGGTTGCAAGTTTCGCAAAACACGTTTCTTCCACTCGACTCCCATTCTGAGGCGCGCAAAGCGCGAGGAGGACACTAGTTCGGAGGTTATCAAGAGTGTAAAGAACCACACGCGGTTCGCCCGCGTGTAACGGGCCTCGTGCAGGGTAAACACGCGGAGAGAAAGCGTCTTCGCGACTTTTAAACAGCCGGCGAGCCCTTAAGACGTCGCTTGCCGGCGTTAAAGCTCGTCGAGCTTGGAAAATAGCCTCCGATGAGACACGTTTCCCCTCTCTCCCTCCTTTGCGCGCACGTGCTCGCGCTCGCGAGCTTCCAAGCACAATGTAGCTAATTTTTTTTTTGTCTATGTGCATCAACGTACGTACATTTTAAATCAAAAATTATTCTTTTTTTTCTTTCTTAACGCGGCAAATTTCGCAATTTCGCAATTGTTCACGCGTGTCTCGAGACGTTTCAACTTTTTAAAAGGGAATTTTAAAAATCGGAAATTTTATTGTACGTTTAGAAGTGAAGACTAATTTTGTTTTCACTGTGTTTCAGAAATAATTTTCTCACAGAGGCAAATTTTACTCGTTTTTATTCGGTCGAGAAATAATTTTTCACAAAGTTTGGAGAAGTATCCAGCTTTATTTAGTATTTTTCACGTTTCTCTCTCTCTCTCTCTCTCTCTCTCTCTCTCTCTGTCTTACAAGTAATGACTAATTTTTATTAATTCCTTTTTCTTAATATTCTTAATATTTTCTTTAAATATTTTAACAATTCTTTTATTAATATTTTAGCATTCTTAGCGATAACCGAGGATTCATTTCATAGGATTCATTTGAAATTGATAAAACGAGAATTGCGACGAACTTCCCAAGTCGAACGGAACGCGATAACGTAATAATCGAAGAATATCATCGAACCAGTATCACAGAAAATAATCTTAATTCGAAGTTTATCAAATTAACGTTTCAATTCGAAACGCGCCGCGTCATTAAGATCCACCATAAATGAAACAAACGGGAGTTTCTTCCCGTTAATCTAGCAGCTGAGAGAACTCAACACCACCGGCAGAAAATGCGCGACCCCTCTCGGAAACATCGGTCCACAATTAAAACTTATCTCGTTCGCGGGAACAGTTAAAACTTTACCTAATTAACGATCGAAACTTTCCATAATTTCGGACGATCCCCGTGAAATCAATTCTGTTCCCAGCCGTTCGAAAGAAATTCTTCGTTTTTTCCTTTGCTTTTCTAAATTCCAATAAATTTTACATTGTCTTTTTATTTAAAAAAAAAAAAAAACGAAAGAAAAGGAAAATGGAAAAAAAACTGCACGACTTGTATCCCAGTACGATTCGTCTCACTGAAAGGCCCAGAAGCAACTGTTCTGACTAGGAAATGAAGACGACTTTTTGCCATAAAATTTTATCGATATGCAAATATTTGAATCGATAGAAAACAGGCACGATCGCCCAGTACCAGACAACGCCACTCCTACTCGAGGAACCCTACGCCCCCTCGCGAATCACGTGACCCAAATCAACCAATCGCTAATTTTCGTTGCATCAGCGTTGCGCCTGAAGAGGTTCGATTTTCTGGGTTACCCCCGCTAAAATCACTTTCAGTGATAAAAAAAATCTATGGAAAGTGTTGCTTCCGTGAAAGTTGAAAGAGGGAGAGAAAGGGAGTGTCTGTTCGACGAAGACTCGTGAGACAAAAGTACATATTCCACTGACCCGATTCAATCGTCGACGTTCTCGTTCGAGGCGAAGCTTCGAAAACGTATCTTGCGAAACAATAGCGAATCATTCTTTCATCTGTTAACCAGACAAAATGCAAATATCTCCAATGGAGATCACCTTTGTCTTTTATCAATGTGTTTCTCTTCAAGATAAATTTTATTGTATTATATTCGACATTTCACGGTGAATGAATTATATTCGGAATTTTGACGGAATTGTACGATTTTAGTATAGTGTAATACTTACATCAGAGAAATTAAAGTGAATGAAATAGAAAAAAATTCTCAATACAAATATTTAACGAGAAATTATCCAAATCTCTAAAAGTGCATCTATGAAAGGTCTGTGAGAAATCATGAATTGATCATTTTCTAGTTCTAGTGTTAACACTACAACTACCAACGACTAAAGCATAAAGTTTCCATCAGAAACATTAAATTTAAAAAACGGAAAAGCTCTGTAATACAGTAAATTACACAAGCTTTCACACTTTCGAAAAATTAAAATTAAAATTTTGAAAAAATGCATTATTTCGTGTCTATAAAATTTCCAACAAAAATTATAAATTGGTCATTTCGACCAGTTTGATTGTTCTAGTGTTGGTGCAAGTGCTCGCGTTTAATCGGAAAATATTAATATTTTGGAACAACGTTTCGAATGATATCAATCAATCGAGACTGCACGTTGTAGATTGTAAATCAATTGTATTTTATTGTATTACGTTTAATTGTAAAAAATTATATTTGCACTGTATTCAATTGTAAATCAATTAACTAATTGAATTGCACGTAATTAATTTCTTCATAAAGACCATCGCACCTCGTATTCGAACGTAACAAAGTTGACAAAGTTTCTTGACTGGTATATCCTTTCAACCTCTGGGTAATTCAGCAACAGTGTAAATTAGCCACTGTTCAAACTCGTGAAAACGAACGGAGCTCTGTCCGTTCAAGAAATGTCGAGTAACTTCAAGGGGCAAAGCTTACAACAAGGAAGGGAAGGGGGAAGGGGTTTACACTTTGTAGAATAAATTTACGCGCAAGTAAATCGGGAGAAACATCCCGCCGCGTTATATAATACTTTGCAAACGTGTACCATTTAGCAAGTGAAATTGCCTCCGCTGTTAAATTCTCGACTCGAAGAGACGAGCAATTGCGCAAAGCTCCGACCCAAATTCTCAAAACTGTCGCGTTCGCTTTGAAATCCCTCCGTTACTTTGCGTTTATTACATCCACGCGTTGCTGCAACGAATGTTATAATTTTATTTTATGCTGTAACGCGACGTCGAATGATTGTACGATACAGTCGATCATAATTAGGTATACTTTCACGAATACAATTCAGAAGAAAGAATATAACAAAAAAGAATATTATCACATTTGGAAATATATTTTTTATTACATTTTTGCATACTACGCGCATTTAATGTGTCTTTATTGTTATTATTATTATTAAAAATACGCTCGCGAAATACGTGTTATACAAAGCATTTCACAAAATTCATCTCCGTACCTTTGAGAATATCTCTGTCGAGAATATTCGCAATTGAAAAGGTAGAAGCTCGACAGAAAATTATTTCACTTTTATCATAGAAAGCACTGCACCTTTGCGTATTTTTTTCAAATTATCCATGTTCTGTACAATTTTATCATTGAAAGTGATTTTAGATAGATCGGACCTTTTCAAGTGCAACGCTAATGCAACGAAAATTAGCGATTGATTGATTTGGGTGTCACGTGATTCGCGAGGGGGCGTGGGATAGGGCACTTTCCAGTTTATAATTATGAAAACGATCAAAAATCATCGCCGACAGTTCGAATTAGAACGCAAAACAGAAACGTCCAAGAGCCTTCCCGTAATGCGTCGCGATTATTGTAATTCGTAGTCACGAGAAGTTGGAGGTCAGAGGGAGAGATTCGCGAGCTCAGCGACACGAAGAAGCTGTCCTCGTAAGATAAAGCGGTTTAAGTTCGTCAGAGGGGCAGCTAGCTTTTAGGCCGACGTTCTCCCACGGTCGTTAAAACTTGCTAACGGAGCTGCGTGTACTCGCGTGCACGTGGTGGTGTTCGAACGGTGAAAATCGAGGGAAAAATCGTCGGGCCACCGAGAAGCAGGTCACGGTACAGTGACTTTTTCCCTGACGAAGTTTCTCAGCTTTCCGCCAAAGATGTTCACGCTCGTTGCCCGTTCGGTTTGCGTTTGCTGTCTTTACTTGGAAAAACGTTTTTGGCATTGAGCTTTATCCGAGACCAAGAATGAGATCTTTGTTCGATCATATAATTTAAGAATATTTTAAATTATTTGTCAGTGATAAATTTTCAAATCTTTTTAAATTCTTAAACTGTGAGACGACGATTTTTCGATATTTTTCGAGGAAGTGTTACGCAACAGTTGAGATAAAATTGAACAACGTGTCAGACATTGTTGGTTCGTCGTTGATGAATGATTGAAGACGATATTTCATAGAAAGTATCGCACGTTTTTTTGAAATAATGTGAAAATTTGGCAATTTTATCTATTGTTGGTCCATTAACAGACTGTAATAGAATCGGAGAACGTGAGTAAATTAAGATAATGATGGAGAGACGCAAACAGTGATCAATGTAGGTTAAGTATTGAGTTAATTGGAAAGCTTCATCTGTTTGAGAAATTACTCCCGATGTTGCAGCAGAGATAGCATTAGACAATACCCATGCGTGAATTATTATTGCTGCATTATTGATTCGTTGTTAGGAGACTGGTTACGGTGATTAAAGATAATAATAATGTGGGAATTAATTTAGATAAGAATTTGAGTCGCACAAACTCAGTTCTCTGCATTCTGTCTGTCAGTCGTGTGTAAATTGATTTCGTGTTTTAAATTTCTGGTTTTCGATATCGACGGAAATCTGGGATTTTTGCGAATCGTGTATGCGTGTCTTTGAAAAAAAAAAAAAAAAAAAAAATTCAGTTCCTGTCCTATAACCTCGTAAATATGCGATACGTGTGACGCATCAATTCGTGTGCTCAAATTAATTCAACTGCACATTCGGCTGTGTGAAAAGTCCCGTGATATAAAAATTTTCATCCCTTTATCGCGTTCCATTATCACGTTCTTTGTGATATTCGCTACGAATGTAACTTTTATTATACAATTAGGTGAGTTATAAATGAACTGTGGTATTTAACACGTTTATTCGTACGAGTTAAGAATTTTCATATAATTTCGTCGGTAAATTTTATTGGATAAACAAATAACGTTCTTAAAAATTAACTAAATTAATTTCGTATACCTCGTCGATCGATAAAAATTATACACGTACAGTATAAATTTCATTAATTTGAAAACTACTTTTAATCGCAACTAATAAATGCGAATGATGTTTTTCGAAATAATGAGAAATAGGTTTGAAGTTAATTTCCTGCACCTCGTCGAGAAAAAAAGAAGACGCTAATTAAAAGTTGGGAGGCATAAGAGAGTGTCTTTTGTATATTTCAACCCTCCCGATCTCGCTACAATTGTACAAACTTTCAAATGGAACGATACGTCCTACTTCGCTTACATTCCGGATCACCAAGCTCTCCCAACTTTTCCAATTACGATACCTCCGAAACAAACAATTCAAGATTCAACACTCGTCGATACAACGTCGTACATACGTATTGCAAACTCGCACGATCGCGTTAAAACGCTAAATGTTGAAAAAAATTATTTTTATCCAGAGAGAACGTGTCGTATCTTCCAAAGCCAAATGCATCGCGTACTTTCAGAAATAGGGACCGAGAAAGATACTTTGCGAGAGATCGTTCGAATCTCTAAACTTCACCGAGTTGTGAATTCGTGAAATTTTTATGAAAGAAAATACGACAATTCGAAGAAAACGGGGAGACCATCGATTGGAAGAAACCAACTCCAACGCGCGCCTCCTCCTTTATTCGCACGGCAAACCATTCGAACGAAGGAACAAAGGACAATCGCGAAGTTCCTGCGAGAACGGGGGGGGGAGGATCGTTTGCACTCTAATCGAGGCGAAATAAAGAGGTATAGTTGGAGAAATAATCGGGAACGATGAGAGAGCCGGAGAGTGTTCGAAGATCGATTGGACTTTTCCTATTATAACATCGCCACCTCGTTTCATTGTTTCCAGCGGTTGCTTTGTCTGCCCGGTGAATGCGGATGCTCGTCCGAAAATCATTCTAATATTAACCCTTTCTCCGCCCGGTGAGTCACCAACTCATTTTCCACTGTCGTTTATGCCCGTCGCAGGTCGATTTTTCGCGTGACTCGCGAAATGACGACACTTTTCCGTCGATTCGATTAATTTTGTACTGTTGTTTGCGCTTGTCGAAACTCGATCAGGATGATAAATATCGACGCAACGTAGGATCGATTAAGCTGAAGAATATTTTTCGGTGAGACTTGGGATAGATTCTTTAAACGGTGACGATTAATTTTTATCTTCTCGGGACTCCATTAATTTTCGTCTGTCGGTTTAGCTTAATTAAGGTGAAGAGTATTACAACACTTCCGATCGTTTCTTTTAACGCCATTTTTTTATTCGCAGTATTGTCAGACTTTACATTTAGAAAATAATCGCAAAATATTTATGAAGTGGAGCAAATTGCACCGTGATATCTGATCTAACTTAGCATTCCAGAATTTTAAAATTCTGGACAATTTGCATTTGAAGGTACGTGATTTTGTTTAATTCGATGGGATTGAATCAATTCTTTGTTTCATGCTCTCATTATCTGGAATTTTTAGCAGGGCTTGAAAACAGCTCGTGATATATAATTATATATTTAATTATATTAATAATCGTATAGTAATAAAGTTATTAAATAAATTTCTTAATAACTGTTGCGATGGACGTTAAAATGAGTCTGTATGTAGTCAGACATTAGCAAGTAGAATAAGTTCGTACGTGGTCAGATACCGGCAAGTAGAACGATTCGTCATTGGTATCCCAAGCGATGTTGAGCGTTTATTTTAGACTTCGCTACACTTTTACGTTGCAAGAAACATAATTTATCGGTTTTATTCTTCGAACGTCGATTTCTTTTATTTCGAATATATTACATTTTTCTCTCATTCGGTTTCATGTTTCTAGCATGCAGCCGCGTGATTACAGGAAACAGTCGGCGAAAAACAAAACACGTACTTGTTGAAGATACCAGCGAGAAATGAAACGAATAAATCCTCGTAAAAGATGAGAAAATTCTACAAAACGAATTCCCCAACAATTCTCTCGCACGCGGCAATTAAAATTAAAATTGAAATCAAAATTACAATTCGCTCTTCGTTTCAAACGCACCTCATTTTAATAGCGAAGAAAGCACCAATTTCTAATCAGATTCAAAATCTAAAGGACCAGCACTGAGAAAGTTGCGAAATTATAGAAATAAAATGTCTTTCCCGAGTTACAAATATAATAAATAACCAAGGTAACCAACGTTCGGGGTGACGCTGCGGCAGAATAAAACGGAGAGCAAAGTGGAAAATCGTAGAATCGGGGCGCGTATTTATTTTGCAAACGAGTGGATGAATTATCGAATTTCTCGATGCTCGAGAACGTGAGTGCTCGTGGAATAGGAGAGAGGGGGGGAGAGACATCGATGGTTGTGATAGTAAGTTTTTTCCCCGACCGACGAAAGTATCGAGAGGAGAAAAACTATCGAGAAAGTCATTTTGCTCGGCGCCTCGAATAAATACGCTGCAATCCGGCCGATAAACGAGACGACGAGGAATGATTACCCGCGAACCTTTTTCACGCGAAACATATTTTACACGTGGTATCGCGTGGTATTCGACGAATCTACCTCAATTAATCAGTCGGTGAAATCCGAGCAACGATTCTGTTGTTGTTAATCATTCATACAATGGAACGTAATTTCACGGGGCGAGAGAGTGGCGTGATAAATGGCTCGAATTAACTGGTAATGGAGGCACGTTTTTGACCAGGATCATCGTATCATTGTACGTGCAGTTCTATATAGAATTTCAGAATTTTGGGATGAAAACTTTTGAGGAATTGTTTTCTCAGAGATTTTCGCTAGGGAAATAGAAGTCCAGAAATTAGAGAATAATTTATCTATTCCAACGTGTTTCTATAACCAAATTTGATGTATTTGATACACAATTATTGACACTCTTTAAGTCGTTTAGACTTCGTGAAACAAAATCGCGCGACTTACCGAGCTTTGTTTTTAAAGCAAGTTTTAGGAGGAAACATCGATCTTTAGGGCCACAGATATTTTATCGTGTAGTCGTGGAAAAAAATTTTCAGTGCTAACGTACGGTTATTAAAATGGATCGAGCCAACAGGCTTTTTGCACCTTCTTATAAAGTTGTAACAGTTTTAAAAAAATGTCGAAAGTAATACTTTTAATCTAACCTAACAGGTTACTCTGTGACAGGAACAGCAAAGCGATCTTTGCATTAAAAAGAAAAAGAACCGGCGAGTTTCGCCTTTTCATTCTTTCCGATATCATCCGTGATCAATCCTAATATAACGCGCTTCGGATGTATTTTCAACGTGGAACGGCCATCGGAACCAAATAAAAGAAAAAAAGAGAGAGAGAGAGAGAGAGAGAGAGAACAGTCTGCGGAGAATAAAAGATTCGCGATAAACTCGAAAAAAAACCGAGCGCGATACGTGTACATGTATTTCCGTTCTCCTGCTTTTTCTCTTCGTTCTTCTTTTTTTGTCTTCTTCGCGAGCACTCGTAGAATATTCGATATTTAATATCTTTAATGCGTTCGAGGAACAAATCCGCCGAGCGATGTTTCAGAAATGTCTTTAGAAAGTGGAACGAATTTGGAAAACTCCCCAGGGGCACGAAGTAACACCGGCGACGCGTTACACGGGACGGGCGTCTACCGACAACCGGAAGCCATCCGTGGCACGCTATTTCCGGCGTTATCCTCGTACCACGTAACGAGTATTATGAAAACAGAAACGAGAGAAATTTGGGGGAGAAAAAATTATTTGGCATGCTCGCGTGCCAGCATGCTCTGGAAATTTTTAATATTGTAATTAAAATTGTAATTTCATATTTTTGTAACTTTACGTACTTTGATATTACACACTCTTTGTACAAATACTATTTCGTGATTTTTCGGAGGACTTTTAGTAGTAAATTTGGACAAACAATGATCTTGTTGAGTGAAATATTATCTATTAATTATGGTCAGTCTATTTAGTTTGTAGTAACACGTGATATTATCGGCACAATTTTACCGATAATAACACGCTATTAAACTTTAGTTACAGCAATCATTATCACAGGAATATCAATATATTTATGTTAGTATTAATCGAATATCGATCGAATATTTCAAACAAACGTAGATTCGCGGGAAAATTGTGAAAAAGGAAATGATATCCTCGTTGATATTGATATTTGTTCGTAACCTCATCTAACATGTCGTATGTACAGTATATATAAATTAATATATAAATATAGAAAGAGAATTTTGCGAAGATATTCAACAGTGTTTGGATAGGTGTTTTGAATTGCTTATTCGAAATACATTAAAAAATAAAACAGTGTCACTCTAGATAATAAATTCTAATTCAACGATCGATGATCTACACCTCTGAATTAAAGAAACATCGCTAAATCGATAAAAATAAGAAAAAAAAATCTCTTAAATTCATAAGATTCACAGAGCATGGTCAGTCTTCTTCAAATTTCACAACTAGGCTGCATTTATGATGATAAATCTGGTAGCGCAAAGATGCACGCGTAATGTATTCGTAATGTGAAAAAATATCTAAAAGAAATATCATAATATTTAGTAAATGAAAACTACTTTTCATAACTTGCTGTTAGAATACCCAACCACAGCCAAAAGTAACGTAAAAAATTAGAAAATGTAATTTCCCGGCCGCAACAAGCGAAGAGTGGCGTCAAGGTGTACTTGGAGACATCGTGCTAACTTTTCGCGTCTACGGACCGCCGAAGGGGTGAAAACAGGGTGCGGCTGGTAGTGTCATCGAAGGGAGGGATCGCAGCGAGCAGACAGTAGGAAAAATGAAAAGTGTTGGACGAGGAGCGGGAGCACTCGAGGCACGCAACACCACGCGAGTCCACGCAACCCAGTTTCGCTAATGATCCCGGTAGCACGCGGCCGATTGTTTTATCGGTGGGAAGCATCGTCCGGAAAAAGCCTCTGCTACTTCCCTGCGATCATTCATTGTCCAGATTCCATCGTTTTTCGTTTTTCGTCTATCGGTGACGTGTGCTTCAACTACATCGCTAGATTCAAGTTTGAGTATTCGTTCATTGAAGATCGATTTGTTTGATTTCGAGCCAGTTCAATTTGATAATTTTTTTTTTTTTTTTCTTTAATGTTTTAATATGTTTGTGCTTTGACCAAATTTGTCGGGATACAATTTATAGTTTGAACATTTGTACAGAATTTTTATACTCTTTTTCTCTCAAACCTTGTCAAACTTGACTCGGTATTTTTCACTTGGATGTAAATAATTTTACCTAACCATATCGTTGTTTGGCTATATTGATTCACTCTCCCTTTATCTTTTAATATATCTGTTTTTTAATTTCTTTTTACAGAATTTTTATACTTTTTTTCTCTCAAACCTTGCCAAACTACAAGGATTACACAACTGAATTTCACACAATAAAAGTCCACCGATTCCTTTTAAATTAATTACATTAAATTTGAATATTGGAAATAAATTTTCATTATAAATTTAAATTCAATGTTATTTATATACACATGTATATAAATTCAAATTTAACCAACACAAAATCATTTCAATCTAACATTCAGTCAAAACGACGTATTTTTCAAACAATATCGTCATACAGATACTAAATTCTCGAAGTTCGTATTTTAACTAACAGCAACTCGTGACAAACAACTCTAATCTGTTTGTCAATTTCGACGGATTTTTCTATTCTCCAACGTGCGTTCGTTCCTTTTCGCTGTTGTTTTCATTCGCGGTTTTTTACAATAGTCCAGATTAGAGGAGGTATTTTGAGAAGCGACAGCGCGCGGTTAATCGGTTTGCTTCGCGACGATTTTCGTTGTAATAACAAAATCTTCGACGACGAATTAATCGTCGTGGCAACGACGTTTCGCTGGTCTGTTATCGATCTTGTTCGAAGGCAAAAAAATCCCCCCAAAAATACACGCGCCCCTGGATATTTATCGCTCTTTTTCTGTAGGTTGAATTTTCGTTCCGTGGAGGAGAGAAAACAAATGTCAAGGGAGGATAAAATGTTTTCGCGAGTTCAAACCGATGGAAAACAATGGGAATACAGCTGTTACAGATGAAACGTTGCGCGAAGTTTCTCGTATGATAGGAAAGCTCGCTAATAAAGGAAAAAAAAAGTAACAGAAAAATCCAGCTTTCTTGGTTCGATGTTGTCTCGAATTAATCTTGCATTGATCTTTCTTCAAATTGTTTCGTTCTTTGGCTGTCAGCTTTTTAGTTTGCATTTTCTTTCTACAAATAATTTCTCAAATGATCACTTCGTTTCAATAGGTTAACTTGTATGAGAGACTCTTTTAAAATTATTTTTAATAAATAAAAAAAGTTTTCAAACGAAGTTCTCTTCTTTCTGGATGAAGTAAATCTTCTCCAAGAAATGTAAATATTACTTACTAACTTTAAGATTCTAAAATATCAGAAACATAGTATTCGTATTTGCTTGAAGTAGTGATTATTTTATTCCAAATTGTAACATGCTCTAAATTCTCGATCAGGAGTATGTATATTTAAATTAATTAATTAGTACAAATAGTCCGTCATTTCAAATTTTTCGTTCCAAAAAATTTCGTATAAAAAAAAAATTTCTTTTCAAAAACGAACAAGAACGATAAGATGAAAAATAAAAACCGAGGACGAGTTCGTAATTCGCATCGATCCTCGAGTATCGAGACTGCCCGGTTCACTTCGTTTACTAATCGATATTTCCTTCTCCTCTCCGTGCATATCTCTTTTATTTTTCACTATAACGACCGCGAAAGCTCTTCTGTCCTCCTTTATCGTCTGTTTTCTTTTTTTTTTTATGTATATCCTCCTGCCCGTTCGAAATACACCTGGCCGGAGCGAAGAAATTTCGCGAAAGACAGCGAGGCAGAAATCGGAAACAAAGCCAATATTAAAGCCACGAGCACTTTTAAGTCTTCGTATTACAACGAGCGAACCGCTATACAGCACGAAGACGTAAAAGGTACACGTGCTTTAATATCCGGTCGTGCTCCCTTTCACCCACACCCCCCGCTGTTCTTTGGAAAAAAAATCCCCCACCGCCCTCCTCGTTCTCCCTCGTGGATGTCTTTCCCACCTAACCATGGGGATTCACTTCCGCTTCCAGATTGATGTTTATTGCCGCGCGCAAAAAATTTTTCTTTCAAACGCGTTTCTACAGCGATATTAACCTCCTGCGCTGAGATGACGCACGTTGAGAATATTTGGCCCAAAATTGCAATATCCTCTCAGTTTTGAGTATATTAAAATATAATCCAGGCAAACAATAAATTTATTACTTCTTAGCAATTTCTATTCTGTGATATACCGATGAATTCAAAAAGAAGACGAATTATTGTATACGGTTTGGTCACTCGTTATGGTCCGTGAACCAGTTACTAGCACAAGAGGTTAAACTGAAAATTGTTATTACAGAGCCCGGCAATACCGACCGAGCACAACAAGATGTTTCGATGAACAAATGAATATTATTACGATTGTGCAAAACTGTAATTTCCAAAGTACTTGACGAAATATGTTCCCAACTATAAGGGTAGTTTTGTCAAATATTTTTTCGAAAACTACATTTATGCCAAATTTTGTCAAAATCAATGATTCACACTTGTGTTTCCTTGTTAGTTGGGTTAAAATGGGTCAGAGTGAGAAAGCGAATTGAAAGGTATATCAGCTTTTTAAAGCTGATCTTTCCTCGAGCGTATAGATGATTGTATTCTATTATATATGTGTCATACGAAGACATGACGATATTGTATCACGATGACAAAAGTTAGATTCCAGATAGACGGAATTATTACAGAGTAATTTATAAATTCTCTTCACTTGCTAATTACAGTTGAAATATATTTTTTTTATGTTGGAAGAGTTAGAGATGGAAATTATAAGATATCAAAAATGAATCTGATCTGGTCGTACCCACGTACGCATCTATTATAGTTTGTAATAATTCATCTGTGATCCACAAAAAATTCTTTCTTCAAACATATAGTTATTTTTGATAAAAATAATATTGGAAGTTGTTACGTACGCTATGATGCATAATTAACGTGCAGTTATTATACATACGCATATGTATTATAGTTTGTAGATCGTCCATCACTCACAAAAAAATCTTTCTTCAAGCGTATAATTATTTTAATGAAGACAACGATATTAGAAGTTGTTATGTAAACTATAATGCCATTCGTTAAAGCATAATTAACGTACATTATACGTATGTATACATCGATCATGGTTTTTCCAGACCGTCTATCATTCGCAAAAACATGTGTTTTAAAACAGATTACAGTTATTTTTAATGGAAAGAGTATCAAGGGGATATTACGTAACACGAGCGTAACGTCGTCAGTTAATGCGTAATTAACATGCAGTTGAACACGTTTAATGGATCTGATGCATACATTATACGTATGTGTTATATATATAATATCTGTCATGCTTTCGAGGTCATCCATCATTCGCGAAAAAAATCTGTTTTCAAAAGCAGATTACAGTTATTTTTAATGGAAACAGTACCGGAGGATATTGTGTAATGCATGAGCATAACGTCGTCAGTCGATGAATAATAAACGCGCAGTTGGATGTGTTTAATGGATCTGATGCACGTGTTACGCAGTGACTCATTGCCGAAATAAATTACACCTCACCGACATCGTGATTTCTCTTCTCTCACTACGGAAATATTTCATTTCGCGCAACGCGTTTAGGATTTGTTCCTTGGGGGGCGGGGAAGTACCGCCAGCGAAACGTTACGTTAGCTCGGATTTTATTTATACTCGTAGGACCCTATATTACGCTTGCCCACGTCGCTGCACTATTTACAATGACAAACATTTCTTTTGGAATAATCAGATACAAAGTATTCGACACTTTGCTCGGGCTAGATTTTTCTTTTCTCAGTTCGAGGGATCTCTGCTGAAGAGTTTCACGAAAACCTCGTCCTTTAACGTTTCTCCCAGAAAACAAGAATGTTACACGTAACTTTGATGTATTCCAGTAGAATTAATTAAAATTAACGTGCAAATGAGTAAAACGTTCGTTTACTCGAAAATCATTTCCTTGGAAGTCTTCAGCGTGCAGCAAGTTTTTAATAAACATTCTAGCTGAGAAGTAGGAAAAACTCTGTTCTCTATTTTATTTAATCTCCAGAGAATCAATAAATATCTTCTTCGAGAAAATGATGGTTTTCTTTTTCGAAAAATCCCTGCGTACAAATACGAAGATACACAGGAAGAAGAATATTTTCCAGCCGAACGAATTTTTAAATTTATATTTTCTCCTCCGTACGTATTTTTCTAGGTATTTTTCCCTCTGCATTATTTGCGCAACTATAGCTGGTCAGACTCGCAACGAGAAACTGGTGTATCGCGAATTGAATTTTGCTATTGAAGGAAGCCGAGTTTGAACAAGTTGGTCGATCTAATGAGACATTTCGAGAATATATTACCGCCATGAGAGTTCATGAATTATGGGAAGCAGAAGAACCAGGTACGAAATATATGAAAATATACAAAAATATACAAAAATGTATAGAATATACCAAGATGTGCAAAATCTCTTGCAACATTATACGTTACAAAATATATAAAGAAAAAAGAAGGAAACATTTTTCCTACTTCTCAATTGTCTGTGTAATAAAGAAAATTGACGAGACAGATGTTCATCTTGTTCACGAAGTAAGAATTCAATATTGTTGCATAAATGTTTAAAAAGAAGGATGGAGTAATGTTGAAAGGTTCTTTGTTAAAGACAGAATGGCAAGAGAGCAAGCTACTACTACCTACTAAATTTCCGACGGTTTTCCATCTCAAAGAGCCTTTCATCAATCAAAAAGTCAAAGGTTATACATCTCGTTATTACCATCGATACAAGCTCTACACCCATCGGCTTCAATAATAATCGAACAGCGTGGAAGTTGAGAGCGAACAGGCCAAATAAATATCATCCACTCGGCCTCTTCTATCGCAACCGTAATACTACTTGCCCCGGTTCAATATTTTTATTACAATTGCTCGGCCCGGACGGCCTTAAAGCCTTCGTTCGTCCGATATTCCCTTCGCGATGATACAATTTAATCGTTTAGGGACAGTCTGTGCGTTCCACGTTTGTTCCACGTTTTTACTACGAACCAATCTCCAGTCTTGGAGATTAAACTTCCGATTAAATTGCCGATAAATCGTATACTGTCGCGTTTCGTGGAAGAACGTGGGTTCGCTCTAACAGGTTTTAGTAAATAAAATTTTAGTATTCAGTAAAATTACGAAAATTAATATTTAGAGCACATTGGAGGATTCGTATTTTGGTTGTATTAACTTTTAAATGTATCTTTTGGAATTGCATTCGAACACTCTGTTAAAATTCAATTAATAACATTGAAAAACAATGAAAAATTTCATCATTTCGCTTTCGCGTGGAAAAGACACGTGTATATGTTATGCAATAAATTTAAGCCAGTTTAAAAAGCTACGATTTCAGTGTCCTGCAATGAACAACGTTAAAAATAAAATAAAAAGGATAAAAAACATTTCATACAAATTGTGCTTTATTTTGAAGTTTACTTCGTACGATTAAAAGCAACTGTGAGAAACAGCCAATTTAGAATGCGTAAAAATATTTTCTTAAAATACCAACCTTCTAATTCGCCGAGAGAGAGAGAGAGAAAGAGGGAGGCAGAGAGAGAGAGCAATAAGTTGAAGGAGAAGAATCCTGTCTTCGTCGTTGTGTGCACTCTCCTTGAACGATCCGTCCAGACACTCGATGGATAGGTTGTCCGGATGGTTTCTCGTCGCTAAAACGGCAACACGATTTCCGGTTCAATCGAAATCAATTCGTCCATCTTGGCACACGATCGCCGAGCCATCAATTTAATCATGTTTACTCGACACACGTTTAAACGGCACGGCACGGCACGCCGATGTTTCACACTTCCGGAAACGGAAACTCGGTACACTCCAAAGAGAATCCGGCATCGAGATCTTTCGAGTGCACGGTGCGGCGGTAAACACACAGTTTTCCCCGTGGTCGAACAAATATTTGTTTTTTCCTTTCTCTTTTTCTTTTTTTTTTTTTTTTTTTTTTTTTTTTCTTTGCGGAACGATATATTACAAAGCGAAAGAGTGAAATGGAGTTGGAAAATTGCTTCGTGGCAAGGTACAATTTACAAATGGGTTGTGCACGATTTTAAATTTCTTCTCGAAAATTGTGACGAATTGCCAGCGATGAATTTCATTTCTGACTTTTACTCATTTCGTACTCGTTCCTTCGTTCATTTTCGTGACGATATTAATTTTGGTAATTTAGAATCAATGTTTTCTTCCCTTCTTTTTTTTCTAAATAGTGTCTAACTTTGAAAAATTTCCATCAGTTAAGATGGACTTAATTTCAGTTTAAAAATTTTGAAGCTAGATTGAATTTTAAACTAGTGTTTAGTTCAGTTAGGAAGTTTCTGATGACATATAGATTGATGAATTAAAAACGAGTTTTTAAGGCTCCTCGTTTACTTAGTATTTAAATTTTTTAGTTTATGCAATACCATTATGAATTATACTAGTATGTTGTTTGATCATAAACGATGATTATAAATTCACATCAAATGACATTGGAATTAAATCGTATTATAAACGAACGATTATAAAAGACAAAATCAAACAAAATGAAAAAGGAAAACCAAACGTCACCGGGAATTCCAAACGTGTCACTAGATCCAACTAGAAACCTGATTTTGCACTACTCTTTACGAATTTTCGTCGTGTAAAAGCGACAGAAGAAACGATAGAATATACAGCAACTCGGTACAACAATTTGGAATATAATTCTATGATTTAACAAAGATATTAAAATTTCAGCAATTCCAAAAAAAAAAAAAAAAATAAGCGAAGAAATATTGATCTACGAAAAATTAAGAGAACCAAATCTTACGATTTTCCATCGTGCAATATAATTTAGTCGGTAATTTTATCGAAATATCTATCCAAGTTCCAAGAATTACAAATGTAACACACTCGTTGACTCGCAAAATCAAAGAAATCAAATCAAATTCAAACTTGTCAAAAAAAGACAAAATCTTGGTTTTCTAAAATCTTTCGTTTAAAGCGCAAGTGACGTAAAAAAATGCAACATACGCTGTCGAATCAAATTACACTGTCACTCGTAAACATCACAACTATCCTCATTTTATAAGCGATACGTAAAATTGGAACTTTCCAAATGTAACTTTTTCCCGCTATGAACGTACATGCATTCCCTGCACTCGCACGAATATTGTAATCGACGATAGAAACATCGGACGTTAATTATTCTATTCGGGTGGGCAAATACTTCCCAGATGTGCGCATATTTAATTCACGAAAATCAGAAAAGGAATTCAAACGAAACGGAGAAGCACGGTTCTCCCAAAGGAGAGAGAGCTTCCTCGAGTTCACCGTTTTTCGAAGGTAAAAAGAGAAGAGCTCAAAAAAAAAAAAAAAAAAAAGAAAAAAAAAAAAATTCCGAGGGCAGAGGGAATAAATCGCAAAGAGCAATGGAGCGCATGGCGTGGCATTGCGTTTCTCGTTTCGCAAGGGCGTTACGTTCGAAGCTGCTCTCTCTCTGCCCTTGACCCGCGCTCTGCGGCCGCTCGACGAAGAATTCCCCCGACTGATCGCTCCGCTCGATTGCTGTTACCTCGTCGCCGATTAATTCACCGGGAAACGACGCTCCCTCTCCTCGATTCGCGTGAAATTCATCCTGTCGCGCGAGACACGGGCCACGTCGTCCGCGTCAATGTCCCCAATTGCGCGCCAGCCTCGAGAGCCTCGAAAGGCGTTTGAACGTGCTTGGAAACGCCGGGAGTCAGCCTTGACCCGCGACGAGTTTCATCCGGCGATTCAATTTCTCGCTCACAGCTGGATTGTAGAGAGAGAGAGAGAGAGAGAGAGAGAGGGAGAGGTAGTAGCGAAGAAATCCTTGGAGAAGGTAAGGGTGAGTGGCAACCCACGCAGTCAGGTCCCTGTTGCGAGAGGTTAAGTTCGTGGGCACAGGTGGTTGCAACCCCTTGCCATGTTGGCTATCGTTGAACAATGGACGCGTGATTCAGGTGTTTGAAGTTTGCTCGAATCATTGTTACTTGCGATGGTTGTTCGAACGGTGATCTTTTTCGCTTTGGCGACGATTGTTTAAATAATAGTTTGCAAAATTTTCTGTGAAATTTCTCCAGATATGTTCTACCACTAAGATTCATAAATGACGACAATTTAAGTAACAACTCGTTATTTGGAGTGATCACTAGAGGACGTTGATTTTAACAATACGTTATTTTACACGACTCGATGTTGTATCAAAGTTTTTCATTCGTTCAATCGGAGCGAGCAAATTCCCCTTGAAATTCCAGAGATATGTCCGGCTGTCAAGTAAATATTTGTCTCTATAAACAATTTCTCAAACAGTTGCCGATTTTACCGTATTTGAATTATTCGCCCAAAACGAAAGATTCGGATAACATTGTCGGCTGAAAAGTGCAAATGTAAACTGTAAATACAATGTTATTTCGAAAAATATAAAACTATAGTTACAACGTATATCATATCGTGTAAAATTCGTCGAAAATGTCAACCTATCAAGGACCATTAAATGGAACGATAATTATGAATCTTGTGAATCTAATAAAAAGAACATAATTTAAATAGAATTTAAAAATATAGAAAATATAATTTTGAAAGTACAGCAGAAATAAGATCGTGTTAATTTCGCTCCTCGAATTGTAAAGAAATGAATTGTGAAAAAAATCGCGTTGCGTTGTGCCCTCTAATCTCGTCATTGTGATTCTTCAGTAAAGTATAGCAAATGACAAAAAGCATCGAGCTTTATCCACTGCACGTTCAGCGAAAGAAGCCTCGAGCTATCGAATTAAAGGGATTGTGTATGCTAGTGTCACACATTGCAGAAGAATATTAAAGGGTGAATGTCAAGCTGGTGCATCGCGTTGTACGCGTAACATCATTACTATAATAATATGAAACAAGCTATCCGAGAATAAGTATATCTCGTTATGGAAGACTACTAAAATAACACCGCATTCGATATACTGCACAAGTCGATGCACAGAAGTATTCGAACACTTGTAGGAGCTTTCCACGAACATACCGTGTGCGTTGTACAAAAATATTTTTATATCTTTATCAACATTGTAACGAGGCTCGAGCGTTGATACTGTATTGATCAAATTTCGAAATCTGTACAGAAGTTACGTGATGTTTGGAGAAAGTACTTGAAATTTAAACGAATTCATTGTATTCAATAAACCTGATTATTGCGACCATTTTCAACATTTATTTTAAAACATATTGTGTACTGATTGATTGATCATCTTGTAATTTTCGTACGAATTTTCGGTAAATTTCCAGTAAATTTATAGAAACCCACAGCTCACTCGTTCCAGTATTAATAATTTCGGAATGCATCGACGTAGCACACGTATAATTGTTTGTACAAGTGTTTCAAACACTCGCGAGAGAATCTCAAACAACACCAAACGAGAGACAGACGTTGTATTTCGTAATTTTACGCAACGCCAGAATATCATCCGAGTCATCAAAAATTCATAGTTATTGAAAGCTCACTGTAGTTATTGAACGTCAAAAAACTTTCCGTCACACTAGAAAATCGTCCATCCTCTGAACTAAAAGATGCATTCTTTTTGCATTCGTCAGATTCCAGATCAGCTTGCCATTCGTATTCGATGGAAATCGAAGGACGAAAACTCGCGAAACACTCCGTTGCAAAAAGGAGAAAAAAATCGCAAAAATATTAAATAAAAATCGAGACGAAAATCTTCTTCGTTCGCAAATTTTAATAGCTAAAAAAAGAATATCAAGATCAAATTAAAACGAACGTGAAAAGAAAATGAAAGTAAATGTGATCGAGAATATCTCCGAAGCGGATCGACTACGCGTCTCTTGCAATTTCTTTTCGATCCCTCCCTTTCCCCGGATCAGCTTCCGCTAATCAACGTCACCCTCCGACCCGAACACCCTTCGCTACGCTCTCGTTCTTATCCTAGAACGAAACGGACGTTCGAACGTTCTCGGAAGATGTACAATCTCGAAAATAAAGAAAGAAAGAATCGAGAAATTGGAAGCGAAGCGTTAGAGAAAATTTGGCCAACACCAACCAGATTAGCGAGCACGCACTCGAGGGGGAGGGGATCGGATCACGATCACATCGTCGTCGTTGTCGGCGACGAATACGAGAAGAAACCGCGGTTTGGATCGACGAGATCCGTCGACGATCTCATGGCGTGAGGGGCGCGAGGTGGCTCTTCCGTTGGAGAGGAGCTCGATCGACTGGCCGGGGCGAAAGCCGTCGCGCGACTGAAACCGCTCTCTGCCCACAGCATCCCTGTCCTTTCCACCCCTTCGTTCGTTCGTTCGTCGTCGACGTCCCGCTCTTTCAGCCTCTTGCACCGGCGTGCACGCGCGATTCTCTCGTATTTCACCGCCAACCACTCTCTTTCTCTCTCACACACACACACACACACACACACACACACACTCTTCTTCTGGAGAGTCGGCCATCCTGTTCTGTTGTACGTATTCAATGCTGCGTGGGATTAGACGCGATCGCGGGGGTGGATTCGAGGGAAAAGGACGCAGAGGAGACACTCTCTGGCTTGATCGTGGCTTTAAATTTGTGCGTGAAGTAATTAAGAGAAAGGCACGGCGACGCTTGTGGTCGTTCCCTCGAGATTGCGAGAAATGAATCGTTTCGAGACGATCGGTGGAATTTTGGGATGTAAATTTTTAACCCTCGTGAGACGGTTGTTGCTCTGCGAGTTTGAGGTAGTTTTCGTCAATTTCCTTCGGATCACGAGTAGAGGGATGAATCGGTAGAACTTTGGAATGTTTTCAACCCTTCTAAGAAAATTATTGATTTACGAGATAGTTTTGGTTAGTTGATCGTTCCTTTGAGATTTCGAGTAGAGGTTAGGTTAGGTTTAAGTTTAGGTTTAGGTTAGGTCGTTAGTTTTGAGGATGAAACGTTGTCAGTTTGTCAATTTTTAATTCTCGTGAAAAAGTTAATTTGCGATGCAGATTTTGAGGTTTTGAGGTTTTGGTTAATTGGAGTTAACAGGATTTTGTGAGTTGGTCCTTAGTAACGTATTGTACAAATAATGTTGCGTTAATAATAAAATAATTGATTTACTTGTTAAATATTGATTTACTTCATTCGGTACAATATGTTGAATATATGATGGATATTTAAAGACGAAATTATTCCTCATTCAGTATTAAACTCAAAGAATTATTAATTTCCCATATGAACTTTAAGGTGACTTTTAATTAGTATAAATCCATAGAATTTTGTAATGAACGACTTGCAACATGGTTCTAGTTGGTTAGGACTAAATTATGATCTTTTTATTGTAGGAATTACTGATTCGTAAATTATAATTTTCATTTTTATACATTGTCCAGCCTGTTGCTGGATCACTCGTAAATTTCACCGCATTAAAATTGCGTAGCTTCGAACACTGTTACAGTAAATTTCCCTCTCTCGTTTTTATGCATCGACAATTTTGTACTTGAATATCACTTATAAATTTCGTTTCATTAAAATCTGCGCAGCCTTGAATATCGTTGAACTTAATTAGCCTCAAAGGATTTAAAAACACGAAAGGAACCTTTTCAGAAAATAATCGAAAGTTCTAACGTTAATAATAAAAAAATCAGTTGAGAAAGAAAATAACTTTCGTTACACTTACTACAGAATGTATACTTTCCGTCATATTCATATATATATATACTTTCTTTACATCAAATTTCGTATTCATCCCTTGATTTAATTAGACTTAAGAATTGTTACATTTGAGGTTTGATAAGAATAAAAATTTAAAATCAAACAGAATAAACATACACTCGACGTTTGAATTTTAAAACACTAATTATGCAGAGTAAAGAATAAAATACAATCTATCGCGTTTTCCAGTTGTTACCTCTATATTCATCCCTGCGATCGATTGAATTATCGTAGAAGATTTTTGGTAAAAATCAAAATTCAAAATTACACTTATGTACAAGCACGTGTGTTATATTTTTCATCCCTCTATATAATCAGGCAAACAATTAGATATAATTGCAAGACGCTTTCGATGTAAAAAATGGACAGTCGATAATTTTTAAATTGCACTTGTGCAGGTGAAGTACAAGCTTTAACATCCCTTAATTAGACGAATCGGTAGATCGATAAAAATCAAACCGGTACTAAGCACAGTTTCTGTTCTCTGAAAATGGCATAATTAGCGATACCCGGTATCGAGTTCAGCAGATAGCTGAGTTAGAATCGAGAGTAATTGCAAGAATTTCGTTCGTCGGGCGAGGCTGATATCAAAACTGATGGCGAAACCCTCTCGTAGCGCGGCAGATGAATTCTAACCTGGGGAACTGGGACGTGGTTGCGTGTACCATTTTTCAAAATTGTAAAATTCATCGCCGCGCGTGTTCAACACGACGCTCGTTTAAACGAGATATGCACCAGCGGCAATATTCACGGCAACGTACGAAATAGCGAGGAACTTTAAAATTTCAGACGAACGCAAAATTTTCAAAATGTCCTTTGCTCTTGTTTAGTTTTATTAATAACTAAGAATGATCGTGGTTCTTCGAAGGTCTCTCGAGAAGATATTTTAATTTCCAGTATCTAACGATCATTTCGTTCGCGTTAATATGTATAAAATTGTATAAAATCGTATTTGTGACAATATTCAGAATGAATATTTTAAATCGTGAGAAAAATATAACTACTAACGTTTTCAAGTATATGTAGAAATTGATGTTAATTGCATTTAAAAAAGAAAATAGGAAGATTCAGTTTATTGAAAAAGAAAAGAATCAATAGGAGTGTATATTTTTAAATATTTAAATGTTTTAATTTTTTAATCAATCAAAAATCTGCTATTTACTAGGGCTCGCTTTCACAACGATAGTTGATAATATCAATTAATCGGCAAAATAAAATAATTCTCGCAATTTTACAACGCTATAGAACAATCGAAGCACTTTTGATTTGTAAAAGTCCATTTCTTTCAATATCAAAGTTGATCAAACCATTATACTGCAAAATTCATTAATATTGGTGACTCGTCATTAATTAAGCTAATATCAGTTAGCAAATTAAATTAATTTTCGCAATATTGCAGTAAACAATTACGCAACTTACGACTTATAAAATTTCACTTTCTTCGATTTTGTCAAATTTATCGCTACAAGATTGTTACAGGATTGAAATTACAAATAACTTCACCAATAATATTAATTAATAATTAATAATGACGAATGACAATAACAATAATTGACAATGGTTCTTACGTTTTATCTCTGAAAGTGATTTTAGCGGGGGTCCCAGAACCCAGAAAATCGGGTTCCTCTTCAAGTGCAACGCTAATGCAACGAAAATTAGCGATTGGTTGATTTGGGTCACGTGATTCGCGAGAGGGCGTGGGGTAGAACTCGAGTTGGAGTGGCGTTGTTTGATACTGAGCGATCGGGCCTGTAATTTGTATCGATTCAAATGTTTGCATATCGATAAAATTTTATGGCAAAAATGTCGTCTTCATTTCAGTGAGACGAATTATACTGAGGTACAAATCGTGCAGTTTTTTAACAATATCGATCGACAGAACGAGATCTTATTTCGCCGCGTGACAGCTCGTCGCAATCTTGATCGTTCGATGGAAGAATGGAGCAGCATCGAACAATACCGCCATTTTCTGCACGCCCAGTGGTGCATTGTTCGATCAGCGAACCCCCCGTTCGGGAACATTGTTGGAGAAACGGGCCAGTCGGCGATTAATCGACGCGCAAATATCATTACGTTTTAACCATCCCGGGAACGAACAATCGGAACGCGAGCCGGCCTAAATTCTTAACCTCGTAGGTCGCCAATTAAATCCACCCTGCCCCCCTTTTCGAGAACGATTAATTGCACGCTCGAAGAAAACGATATCGATGCCGAATCTCGATGTTGACGATGAACGCCCTCCATTGTGCTTTTTCGTTTTTTTCCATCGATCAATCTCCTTTGTTGGATAAATTTGCTCGACCCGCGAAACTTCTCGAGTATCATTTTTGGATTTTTCAATTCGAAAGCTTAATAATACTGCCAATTTTTTTTTGAGTTGGAAAAGATAGCAATACGGTTCGCAAAGAGTTACGTATCAAATATCGCAGAAGCTATTTTAAATTTCGCATAAATGCACAAAGACCCGCGATTTAATTAAAGTTTATTGCTGTGAGATGTTTTATGTTTTTCAGGGAAACTTCAAAATAAGGATTGAAGTAGCTGCATGTTAGAGGGAAATGTAACTATTGCCAGCGCTTCTCTTCAACTTTAGATTGAAAATTCTACCAATTTGTACATGATGCACAAGCAAGAGAATTTCCAATATCACCCGTACAGTTGCTCTGTTGCATCAAGTATTGGAAATTTTGCATCGTATCACAGAATTCCTCTTACCTTCGCGATCTACTCTGTCTTCTCCTCGATTAAATTCGAGAAAACAATATCTCCCAGTCCACGAATCTAGTCGCAGATAATTCAAGGCACGACTTCACGGAGGATGGGGGGTGTCGCCGAGAGAAAAGTCGCCGGTGTATCGTGGAAAGTCACAATTTTCAACGAGGCAAGCACCGTTCGTCGAACGAAACGATAGCGGTTCGATGCAATGCCCTTGCAGCGGGGGTGGGAACAAAGAAAAGTTTCGCACAAGAAAAAGTACACGGCCGCGTATCGTCCGTTCGGAAAAATCCGTGGCCATTATGCGCCACGCGGCTTCCTTTCTCCCCGTTTTCTATCACGGGATAGAAATCCCATCGATCCTTGCAGCGGTTTTTCGAGGAAATCCCGCTTTTAACGTTCCTCCTCCTGGCCGTTCCGGGCCGAGAATTTCCTTTCAGCGTGCGTTCTCCTCGCCGTCGTTTTCTCTCCGGCTCTTTCTCGCTCGATTAAACGCCTGAATTCGGACGAAATTTATGAAATCTAGGGGATTCCTCGATGGTGAAGCCCGTCGATGGGTTTCGATTTTGAGTTAACTCGTGCAGCTCGGACAATGACTTTGCGGTTCCTAACGGTTCAATAATGTTAGATTTTAAAGTATTTAAGAAAACAACATTTTCAGAGTTTATTTCAAAAATTTTCTAATTAAATAAGTTTCTTTAAATAATTATTTACGTTTGAATTGAACAACGAACGTGTAAAAAATTTGCTCAGGATGCAAAATAACACGCGATAAAACGTGTAACGTTGAATCTATTGGCATCAGTGTTCAATTGTGTTCATAAATCGTTATGTGATATTAAAATTGAAATGAATGTTTTATCGAAACATTTTTTCATCTGCTTTGACGACGTGGCTTTGCAAGAAAGAACAAAATTTCATTTCAATATATTGTATAAAAATATCAATTAGCATTAATTTTCAAAATTAACATTAAATCATTACACGCGATAATTCTTTAATTATTCAAAAACGTATTAAGTCAATTTTGTACAGATTTCACGTTGATAAAGATTACTATACAGTTTCTCAATTATTAAACGAGGTATTAAACTTACGAGTTGTCAACTTGTTGAAAGCATAAAAAAACGTCGCGCGCTGACGACGGAGATAAAATACAAAGCAGAGAGTAACGAATCATTTCGTACAGTTTTAATTATCTAAAAATTATTAAGAAATTTAGTTTCGCATACGTAAGTTTCATCACCGTGAAATTTGCACCGAGTTGTAAGTTCCACTTTAGCTTTAATTACTCTTCTCGGTGGGTAACACAGGTTGGTTATTGTTTGGATAATGGATGCGAAACAAACCAGCTAAACCACAGTTGTTAATCTTGCAGATTCGTTGTTTCAAAGTTCTCTCCGAGTTATTGGAAAAATTGCTAATTTCTTCTCGTGATTCTCACTCGCATATTTATTTCATTAGTGTCAGTGAAATAAGTTTTATTGAATTTTCAGTGAAAAATGGTATAGAGTCGTTACGTGTAGTTCACGAAATTCTGATTTTTCCTAGAATAAAGAATAGAACATTTTTAGTAATTATGGTACATGTATTTCTCAATAATTTACAATTGTAATGTTTTGTGAAAAAATTATTTCGGAAAATTAGAAAATTTATAAAATTGTAATTTACAGTTGCAGATCGAATAATTGGATCGTAGTAAAATATTCGAAGAATTACACGCACGAAAATAACATCGTTCAATTTCAATGTGTAACACGTTGATTTTAATGTTTATCCATGTATTGTTTTTTTATTTCCAATTGGTGTATTTCAACAGTGAAAAATTCTCACAATAAGCGAAGCGAAACAATATTTTTTTTTTAGATAAAAACTCCTGCACAGTCTGAAATCAAATGTTTTTTGACAAATTAATCTCGTCAAACAGAATTACATCAAAAAAAGAAAACAGAAAGAAATTTAGCATCCAAAAAAAGCATCAAAATAAAAACTAAATTTTTTATTAACATTCAAGGTTCGCCAGAATTTCCTCTCTTTCGTTTCTGTCGCGTCGTTTTGAAAAAAAAACTTTGCGCCCGTTTATCAACGATTTACGAACGTCGATGCGAGACACCGGAATCGGCACGTAGCCAGAAATCGATCGGAAGCGCGCACGATGTATTTTCTACGCGCTTGTTTTCCTTTTTGCTTGATCGAAAGGTGGATACAAAATTTCGCCAAGTTTCGATCGGTTCTGGGGAACGTTGATGAGGCCGTTTGATGTTCCGAGGGAACTTTCGAACCTGCTTCTGCTCCTGAACGTGCTCTCGCTCTCTTATCGGATAAAACCGCAACCAGAGCGAATTTCAGCTGCAGCCGATCGCTCAATACCAAACACATCTCCGATACTTCAATTTCTGCTCAAACATGCTCGTTTCGTATTCAAAAGTAATAATTTACATTTGAAGCTGGCAATGTTTTGTCAGTCGTTTAAAAATAGCAACACGGTCGCGGACAGGAAAAAAATACACATAAACATGTTTAATAAAATTGTGGATCATTTCACGACACTTCAAACTTTCTCGGTTTGGTCTGTTTGAAAATTCTTCGAGAATATCGAATTTTCTTTCATAGCTAAAATTCTGTTGAAGTTTGGTAATATTAGAGTAACGTTAGTTTAGTAAAGTTCACGTCAGAATTTAGCGACACTAGTTGGACAGAGTCTAGAAATCCATAGCACACGCTGTAAAATACTTTATTGGCGAAACCTTCGTTTTATGAGAACAGTAAGATGAAATGTCACTTTCTACTCTCTCAGAGTGGAAACTTCGTCAAATTATTTTTCCAACTGGATTTACAATTTTAATTGCAACAGGCGCGAGGAATTGTTGAAAAAGATCTGTATTTTGAACTGTCGTGGCAGTCGAGGTTACTCGAGACGTTGGATCCAAGTACGCCTCCACGATGCGGCATAATTCTAAAACCGAGTTTAATAGGCCTTTTAGTCTGTCACTTTCCGTTAACCGTCCTGCTAATAATTACGTTATCCTCAGCGGGTCTCAGCCGATTAAGTTACACAAGGTACACAAGATCCTTCCATTATTTTAGTTACGTTATCTCGCCTCTCCGTTTGCCGCTCCTCGAATTCACCCTTCATTTCGACAATCGAGCCTCGTAAATTTGCCCCGTTTCTCGTTTCAAGTAAGCTTACATATTTAAGCAGGTACGCTCGGCGAGAAAATTTCAAATTTCCCGACGACTTCGCGAGAGTGGATCGTACGGCGTAAATTTTAAAAGATTTTTGTGAAAGGGGAAACCGTCAGTCTTCGAATTTTATATAATTTGAGAAAAATTTGAAAATTTTTATTGAATATGTAACTTGTGGAAAAAAATTTTTTTGCAGCGTTCAAAATAAAAGAATATTCGAATTTTTACCCTCTTCGAAATGATCGATTCGAGACAAGCGTAATCGATCGTAAATTACCCAAAATCGTGTGCAATCCAACGACATTGTAGGAAGGAAAAATCAAATTTTTCACGGTGATAATTACAAAAATAACCACGATAACACACAGAAAGTACTTTACAACCCCTTTGGGCATCAGATTGGGAATTCTTTTGTCCCATTGGGTTTTTGTTTGATTCAAGTATCGTTCGAAAAGATTAAAACATTATTGTATTATGTATTATACAATATATTATAATGTAAAATTGTTATATATTAAAATATTATTATATAGTTTAATGTTTTATATACAAGAATTATATATACTAGACTATGACGGTTTAAAGTGCTATGGAGAGCCAAGAGATCGATTTCGAATTTTCCTAAATCCTCTCTTGTGTCTCGTAGAGAATTAATTTTCAATATACCTCGCGTGGAATAGATAGTGTGCACTATATTGATCGTGCAAAATTTTTCCCTGCAACGTGACGTAATCTTTCTGGCCAGGAATAATATGTCGCGGTTGATTTTTGGCTTCCAGAGCCCCTGACCATGGGAAGATATCGACCAGAAAGATTTTTGTTGCCTGCCAAGCACATTTGTTCCTTTCAAAGATTTGATCAATCAGTCTTGGAGAAAAAAGTCATTGAGTATCGAAGTTGCCAGTTAATTAATTCTTAACCGGTACCATTCAACTGGACATTAGGGATCACAATGACTGAAGATTCTAACTTATTTAATTTTGGAACTTTTAATTTAATTTAATTCAATTTCTTTAATTTAATTTAATTTAATTTAATTTAATTTAATTTAATTTTGTTACTAATCCTAATTATGGAGAGTATAAAGTACTTTTGTATTTTTTCCCAAATTTTTCCAATCTGGTGTAAATCGTTAATTCAACGATACTGCTTGAAGAAAATTCAAAAGTATTAAATTGCTGATTTTCGCGCTAAAATTCGTTCTCTCTTCTTTCAAATAATGTAAAAGTTTTGATCCTTTCTGGCGAATAAATGTCGGTTAATTTATTTATTTCATTTTTATGAGACGCAAATTACATAAAAATGGCGCGTTGGCGAATAAATAATCAGTCGAATTCATGGTGACGATATCGATTATAACTCGGAAAATTAAACAACTGATATCCAAGTTCCGCGAAAGCTGTGAATTTAGTAGGATTATTGCTAGTTTGCTTGAGATAATTGGGGGATCGAAGAGAGTTCGCATGGAAAAATGCTTATTAATAGCGTGGGATTTACAGTTTCCAGAGTGTTATGAAATTCACACTGTACGAAGATACGAGCAATTCATAGAAAATTCAAAATTATATCGGTGAAAATGAAAATTAGTAATTTTCGAACGTTCTTCTCATAAACATCGTCTGTTCGTTAAGTTCTAATTAACATTTCACCTTCTAATTATCACGTTAAACTCCAATGCCAGTAACGTGAGTAAATTCTCCATTTTCCAAGTATCCCGTTAAATTCAAAATGAAATTTAATCTTCAATTCGTCCTTTTCAGTTTATTTCTTACTTATTTTCTTAGTTAATTCGTTTCTTTAATCGTAATTTGTCAAACACGTACAACGAGAATCAAGAATCCACCTTTCAAACTTCGGATCCTTCGCGTTGCCAAAAAAAAAAACATTGGCAACTCGTCAGTTCAGTTTTGAAATAAAAGCGCCAAGAACTTTCTCAGATAAAAGAACGAGATGCTCCTTCGTTTCGTCTGCCAAAGAAGTTTCGAAAGATAAAAGCAGAAGCGAAGGAAACGACGAGAGGATAAGGGGACCATTAAATATTCATTTATTTCAGGTAACAACTATGTACACACATATACATACACATAGGCGTATTTAACATGTATGTAAATGCAGAAAGTGGTCCATACTCGAATATATATATATATATTCGAATAAAACTACCCGTGTCGTTCAACAACTACGGGATATTTCTACTAGACGGCCCTAGCTTACGCGAAAAGCTACCAACTCTCAATGAAACTCTCTGAGATTGAATAGTGAATTTATTAGGTTGTCCGGAAAGTTCGTGCCAATTTAATATAAATATAAATTAAATTTAATATCTAATAAATGTATACTAAAATTTAAATCTTCTGCGTTTCAATTTTCCTTCAAAATCGGCACGAACTTTCCGAACAACCCAACAATAGTTTGCAGACGTTTATTTAAGAATGGAAAGGGACTTTGTTTCTGTTTCTGCTTTTTTCTATTTTTTAATCGCTTATTTAGTAGCGAGCAAGCATAGAAAACTGTAGACCTACAGAGCTTTAATAATTGTACACTGTACAAGTTTTTGTCAAATTAAGAAGAATTATGGGAGTCTTGATACTGTGTGTTTAATTAACTTTTTTGTCATTTTGAGGGTTGGTAGGTTTCTGCATAACTCGGTTAAAGATATACTTTTCTTCTCCAAACACAGCCAACTTCCAGTCAAACACACTCCATACATGCTCGATCGATAAAAATACAAACAAATCCAGATATTCTCCAGACGTTGTTTTCTTCTTTTCAACATATTATGGAGAGTTCTCTTTTTTTTTATGAAAAATCGAAGAACCATGGTACCTCTTAAAACATCTCTCTGATTAGAAGATTAGGTCGTGTTGTTGACAATGATTCTGAGGCCTCCGTTTGGCACGTGTTTCATTTCCAAACTCTCGAATTGCTTCGCCAAAAATAAGAAACGTTCCACGTTTGGTCTGAATTTGATATCCAGAGACCCCACAATTTACATTAGATTGTGGATTTCTATGCATTTTCTAGCAAATTCTAAAATGAATTCTTTTCTCACAGAAAAAATATATATATATATGTATAAACTATAGAGATATGAAACATAAAATAATATGTACAACTCAAAGTGTAGTGCTTTCTATAAAACGCTCTTTCATCGAGATTCTACCTTCTTATTTATATGGTCAAAAAAATTTCCGCACAAAAATCCGCAATCTGATAAAAGCTCAAGTGAATTTCTGACGTTGCAATTACAGTTGATAAATAGCACCATAATCGTTTCGAATTGGCTTGCGTCCGAAAATACAATACTGGCGAATGTTCCCGGATAAATCGTTCAAAATGCAACTCTCTGGATGATGGATTAAAAAGGCGACGTTTTGTAAAAATAATTTGTCCACGCGAATCGCATAATTTACACGGACACTTGTCCCGTAGAATCCAAAGACTTTCATATGTCACCCTTACTCCTATTGTTTCTTTTTTTTTTTTCTTCTGTTTTTCGTCGAAATTCGTAGATACATGGTACAAAGTGTGTGCGCACCTAACACGATGATACTAACGATAAGTACAAATATACCATTTGTCAAGCCGAATGAATTTTGAAAAAGGAAGACGTGAAAATCTGGTGAAGGATTTAAATTAACTTTCGATCCGATCCTCTTCCAAATTAATTTGATTAATTCCGAATCCTTTGCCAGCTCTTGGAAGACAGTAAAAGTGAAACAACGTAACGAAATACATATGTACAGAATGAAAATGTATTGACAAGTCGCTTGAATCAATAAACGAGTTGTTGCGAAGAAGCGCCAAGAATAATTGCCAATTGCGAAATATTAAAAACAATAGGAATAAAAACATCTGTCGCTAGAAATTGGATAAAATCGTAAATCATACGAGGAGAATCGAATTCCCCGAGGAAAACTCGCACGCACGACACCGAGACTGTGGGCGGAAATGGGAGTAAAAGTATCCAAAAAGGTTTTTCTTCGAAAACCCAGTACGTGTTCTCTCTTCAATTGTTCCGTCTAGAAACGCGAGATGTTCGTCGATAAAGCAGATTTCTATGAAGATTCTTTTAAACTGGCGAAAAGAAGCTTGCTTTATCCTCTAAATACTCTACTTTCGACAGTTCAATTTTAGACGTAATGATCTTTAATATCTAACGACGTGTAGATTGAGGCAGAGGTGGAATTTAAATAAAAGCTTCCTGGCCGATAATAATGATAATGATAATGATAATGATAATAATAATAATAGACTTTAGATTTTAATTTCGGTGTTTTCTAAAGACAATGTTTAGATATAAAAATTATTAATTTATACGTTTTTACGTACCTTTAAGTCTTCTACAAATGCATAAAAATCCATAGTATTATACGCTGAGATGAGATCTCAATCCTGTTGGAATTTCGAATATCGGTTGTCTCGCGTTTGGAAAGAAATTGGAACATTTCGCGTCGCGACACTCAGTGACGTCGACTGAGAAAATCAAGATTCTGACAGCCAACGTTCAGACAAACATTCATTGTCTTGATTGTATACACGCTCTTGATACATTTAAACAACGAGCGCGAGACGTTCAATCTCGTATACGTCTCGATCATTGCATCAGTTCAGCAATTGTTTATCTGTACAGAGCGATAGACTGTGAATTTTTACGCATTTGTAGAAAATTTGGAAATCTCCATCTTTCTTCTTCTCTTTTCTGTTTTTATTTTGCTTTTCGATTATCGTCGGGTTTTTAAGATCTGAATTTACATAAAAATTCGCGGTCCAGTGATTAAAGTTAAATGTCGTTAAATCTATACATCGACTGATTTAATTCAGCTCGTCTCTACGCAGTTCGTGGCTAAATAACAGTTACTCAGCCATGATCGTTCGTGTCTAAATTTAGAAAAAATTGAAACAAGTTTGTACGCCGTTGTTCCAACGTTCCGTATTAAAAGAGAGAGGGAGCGCACTTTCAACGAGCATGGCTAACCTTCGAACTCGTACATTTGGTTGTGCGTCCACCCGAGCTGTTCTCGAAGGTACCTGAAAAACACGTGTGCCATTAATTGAAATATATTAAAAAAAAAATAGAGGGTTACAAGCTAAAGATTAGAATGAAAAACTAGAGTTGGAAATCATAGTTAGAGTTGAAACTTAGAGTTAGCTCTGGAGTTCATAGTTGAAGATTAGGGTTTATAATTGCAATTGAAGTCCAGAGTTGGAGATTTAGATTAATTTGAAATTGCAAAGTTGGAACATTGGGATCGAACTTAAAACTCTCAGGCTTCAAAGATCAGAGTTCACAACTCGAATTTTAGAGTTTAAAGTTGGAGTCTTCGTCTCATTCTCACATTCTCGTAGCCCGCATGAATGGTAGAGGCCCGCACGTGAAAACACACCCATCGGGTTTACATTTTCCAACTAATTCTTCCAATAATTCGTAAGACACTATACCGCGCATGCCTGTCCACGTGTCTTTGGGTTGTGAAAGAATATGCGTGACTTTTAATCTGAAATTAAATCGTGAAATTATCACGTTGCAAATTCAGAGAGACGACTGGATGCTACTCACTTCTTTCCTGAAACTTTCTCCAATTGCTGCTCGTAGAACATACTTTGTTCGTTTTTGTTGAAGTGAAGTAAATTTATAGTCTTCCTGCGGAATTACACGAAATACCAGATAAGAAGTTACTTGGAAACTTTCTCTAGATGAGATGTAAATTCGCGATTCATACACAAGAAACAGGAACTAACGCTAATTTAAACTTAAATTTAAAACGTAACGGATCTCTGCGAAAGTACATGTAATAATTCAAGATTCCAGAAGAGAAAATGGTCATAACCCGTGCCAAATGAAAAGTTCAGATTTTTGACACAGTAGCGTGAGAAACGAATTGCAATGTAACAAAATCCGAAAAAATCGATAGACAAACGATCAAATTCTAACATATTCTCTAGATGTATTGAAAAGATCGATACTTGAGAAAATGGTAAAGGAATACTAACACGCTGCGTTTGGTCAAACTTCGTTGAATGATACCAAGCATCGGTGTTAAACCTGTGCCAGCAGCAACCATGTGAATGACAGGATAACAATCGTACTTTTCTATTGTGAAGGTACCTAAAACGCCGCTCAAGAGTAGGATTTGGCCCACCTGAAGAGTTGTTATGGACGGACTAAGAGCGCCATTTGGATACTTCTTGATTATGAGACACTGGCAATTGGTTGTGTAGTTTGGCGGCATGTAGTCGGGATGAAGGCACGGTGGGACAGGTGTGTACGGTCGCGAAAAATCCCTCCCTAGCATGTCTAAACTTATTTTTAATTAATGTCATTATACATTATCGTTTGCATCATGGTCTGGTAAATTTAATATAAATATAAAAAATTGATCACTGCAGAGATAGTCGTGAATATTGGACTTGCACATTAATCAAGTTAATTTAAGAGTAGAAAGAAATAACATTCAGACTGGAAGTTGCACGCGCGAAGAAATTATATTGAACGACGAAAGTTGTTCGAAAAGATATTTCGAATTAATCATACGGAGATATATCATATGAATACGAATGTGAAAAGAGAGTGATTTAAATAACAAATAAAGGACGCAAGGATCACTTCATCAAGTTTTTATATTTTTCAAATTTACCAGTTAGCGAACTGATCTTATTGACGAAAAGAGAGAAAAAACGATATTCACCCATGTCGGTCAGTTTGGCTACTACGTGCCTGCCAGGAGTTATAATTTGCAAGAAATCTTTCGCACGAAGGACTAACAGATGAATTAGATTCGAAAGTAATAAGTTCGCAACTACTTCGTATTCTCTAAATAATCGAACACTGGAGGTCTCTCTCATTATCATTTGAAAGCCGTAGTTGATCCATGGCATTTTCTCCTGCTTTAAAAACGTGAAATCCACCTGTATTGCGCAAAGATAAATAAAAATTAATTGACAATTGATGATGAATCTTAATATTGACACACCAATCACAAATGAAATGTTTCAAAACTATAACGAACAATTTATTTTATCAGAACAAACTGATTGTCATCATTTTGAATTAATAATTTTGCATCAATGACAAATTACATTTTGTGTATATTACAATGTAGTAATTTATCATGTTACAACGTAATGTGATAATTAAAATTTATTGATTCAATCTTGTGTAATGTTTAACATTGTATCATGATATATTTTATATTTTACATATGTTATAATAATACAACGTAAAATGGAATAATATCAAATAATAGGAATAATATCAAAATTTTGAATTGACACTGTGGATACTGTGGAGCGAGAAGTTCGTTGCACTTTGTATTTTATAAAAATTAAACATTAGCATAAATGAAATGTACAAACTTCATAAACTGACGGTCAACGTGTTAAATAGAATTTTTTCTTCAATTTTACCTGCATCGTTTCAAAGTTTCTGGTGCACGTTGGTGGCCATTTTATTTTCCCTATTAAATCCAGGATATGCGTTGTTGTATCATTCTCGAAAATTAATTTAAAAATTAACTTCGAGTCGGTTTGCCTAGTCAATTCATAACACAGGCCTGGAGACTTGTATGTCTGTTGTTTATAGAAGAATGTGATCATTGGTATTGTTTGTTTCCAATCCATTTTTATACTCGATAAATCACCGTCTGGCGCGTTTTCTTGGCCTGCGCTATCAGCTGAAACATCAACACGTTTTTAGTAATCCGAAAGTACAATTGAAATCGTTTATTTTGAATTTTTTTTTTTTTTATCGAATGAACATTTTATAATAACAATTACTATCTAAGTATTCTCTCAAGTTTTCAAAATCCACTGTCGTCGAGCAAGTCACAGAATTATTCAAATCACCGTTCAATTTATTAACTTTCCGGACAGAAATTTTAAAATTCGATCAAGATGACAACTAGATTGAAGCAAAATTTGGAAAATTGCACAGAACGCACGTAACAATTTCTTTGATCCGTTCGTTTCTCAAATGTTGTACGAATTTGCACGAGAATACGCAGTCTAGTTGTATCTTTTTTAGAAAGATTGGTAGCATTAGAGTGTAAATTTTCAAACACTTCAAATTGCCATACTTACAAATATTTTGAATATACCTGGGATTTGACTGGTGTATGGAAATGTGTCTTAGAAGCTAATAACGGAAATTAATATTTAAAATAAACTTTATTATCACTTTGACGATATAATTTCACCTTTATGTTACACAGACCTTCAACTACAAACTTCAACTAGTCACCCGATACCGATGATTTCGTTTATTATAAGCATTATGTTAATCGCCGGTCACCTTCGAACAAGCGTCTCTTCGTTTCTCTAATTTTTTCTTACGTGATCGGTTATAACTGTCAGCTATTGACGTTTCAGTAAACACAGCAAATATTGTTACAATTATGTTTATATTTATAGTCGTACGACTGAGCGTCGATTTGTATTAAAATATTCAAATATTAGAACATTTATATTATATCAAACATATCAAAATATTCTATGAATATAATGTGTGTTCTGCTCTATTGTATTCTATGAATAATATATATTCTGATATGGTAAATTAATAAATTTGTATAGATTTATCAACTATTTGTTTGGATATAGTAGATTAAAGTAATTAAATGAAATAATCCAGAAGAAACCAAGCCATGGCAGATTGTTATGTTATAACATTTACCAAAAAATCTTAATTTTGTTATTAACGTAATTCCTATATAAACAATTGAAGAAATAAACACATACATGTCATTCTTAAAAATAAAATTCCAAATTAATTAATTATTATTAAATACAATTTATTACATGTAAATTCAAATATATATATATATTTGATATACAAATATATATATATATATATATATATATATATATATATATATATCATTCGTAAAATTCCCATTTTCTTTTCCCACGACTCTGTTACATTCCGCGAATAAAATATATATATTTTACTCCATGATATTCCACGAATATAACATATGTATGTTCATAATTCCACAAATCGCTCTTCGAGAGTGGAAAATAACAAGTACAAAAACCAATGTATCTACATTCGAAACAAACGTAGTTAACTGACATTTAAACTTCTCTAACGATTTAATGCGACAGTGGCACGAAGCGGCATTTTAAAAACCAACAAACGGTTTTTTCCTTTTATTCGTTCGTTTATTTATGTCGGCCAGACGACAGAAGGTAGGAGAATCGACGTGCATCACGTTGATTACTCACTCGTGCAACTTGTTATCTGGTTCAACGTCGCCGACGAACAATCGGCCGTGTTCGATACGGTGGTGTTCTCCGCCGGCGACGAGGTGGTACCGCTCGCCGATCCACGGCTCAGCCTGCCGACCACGCATTTTTGCAGGATGCTTTGATAGTTAACCCAAGCGTGCACCTGTAACGAACGATCTATGGGTACGTAAAATCAAATCGTCGATCAACGACGGATCGGCGTCGTTGATCCGACCGGTGGATCGGACGTCGTTGGACTTACGCTTTCGAACAGTTTCGTGGCATCTTTGCCGACGCCTCTCATCAATTCGTCAATACCACCCGGATGAAAGTCCATGTATTGCGTCACGTTGAAAACGATTCCTGGAAGATGATTAAATTAAATTATACCGAATGCGTGAAAATTACCAGTCTATCGTTGTGAAAATATCGTCGATATTCTTGTGTCTCCTCTTTTGTGCAAAAACTCCTCTTTCTCTTCTAAACTAATAATTTTAAAAGTTAATACCTTTTTTTTGCAAAGAGAGCAGACTCTGTTAATACGTAAAGAAATATATAATTTCATTTCAAAAGAGTGCGGACTTTATTATTTGAATTATCCGTCCATACTTCCTGCGTTCGCTAGAACTTCTCCGATTCTGAGTCATGACTCATCTAATATGTGGGGTCACGATCGTAGAAATACACCCGGCAAACATAGCTGGAATTGAAATAGGCTGGCCAAAGAGATCCGTGACGTGGAATAAATATTGAACGATTCTCAACGTCGTTCGACAAACTGGCAACTGGTAAATTTTTAATCGAACTAAAAGCGGACGATCAACGCTGCCTTGCATTATTTTCTTCCGCTCGTGATTGTCGTTCCTTTTTTTTGTCTTCGAAAAACCACAAGTCGATCAGCAAACCTCGGTCAATTTCTCCGATAATTATCGCGTAGAAGGAATGTTTGCAAATTTTTTTTTTCTTTTGGAAACTCGACATTATTGGTTTGCAAATCAGAAAACGCATAAAAACGTTATTCACAAAATAATCTTTTTCTTCCGTTATTCCGGGTTTCTTTTAAATGATTAACATGTAAAAAATATATATATTTTATATATATATATAAAATTTAATAAAAATTTTAAATAAGGATATTGATAATTTTAATAAAAAAATTTGATGAATAATCAATTCTTTACCACACGAGTGTTATTACTTTTATTAACTATGTTCAGCGATATTGCAACATTATCGTTCACTTATTTATTGAACGTTCGTATATTTATTAGACAAATGAAAATTGTATTTTGGTGCGATGATACAAGCCTTATAACTGATAGGTGTGCCAATTTTGAAACGACTATAGAACTACATTGCCGGTATTCAGTTAATAAATTGAAAAATGATGGTAGAACTACGTTACCGGCATTCAGCTGAAGAATTTGAAATGACGTTATCGGCCGAGGATTGTGGCGAGGTATTTAATATTTGAAAATATTAAAAACGCAAATTAAACGTTGATGAAATAAATATTAGCGAGGTAATAACAAAATGATGTAAGGTTCTTCCGCGAGTTTTCTCATTTCTTCAACGTTTTATTGTTGATTAATTCACAAGCGGGAACTTTCAGGGGAAAAAAGGGAAATTTTAAAAATCCTGATATTAAAATTGAGAACACGCGTTGACAACCGCACCAAGTTTCCTCTAGGATTTTTAAAACTATAGTTCGAAACATTATAATCTTTCGCGACGTCGAAAGAAATTTTTTAGTATATAAAATTTATCTTACCTCGATCTATCGGCTCTTTCAAGTTTTAGTTTCGATTTTTCTTTTTAACTTCTTGATGTCAAAAAAATGGCAGTTAACGCGTGTAAAATAAAGAAAAAAAAACGCAGTGTACCTCGAATCGCGATCCAGGCGTCGTTTTTTTTATTGTGACTGGCCAGTTCGGACAATGTTACGACACGTGGAACGCCACCAACGCCGGTCAAATCGGCGCCAGAGTTCCCCAAACGGATCCAGTCCATCAGGCTGTGGCCAGGCGCTAGCGCCGTTTTATTTCGAGGATTGCCTGCAAACATCCAGAGGAAAAGAAAACCAAACGCTTGTTTGCTTCGTACTTAAAATACGTCTCAGAAACGTTCAAAGAAACATAAAGATCTGAAACATAGGACTGTAGAGATCGTGCTATTTTTTGCATACGTTTACAAGAGAACATAAATAAATTGCAAAGATCTACATCTAAATTGCAAAATGTACAAAATAACGTGTTCTTACTCTAGTTAAAGAGTCAATTTCATTCGCTTACGTGCACACACTGTAACAACACAGAAACTTCCGTTTCGATTTACGTGTTTAATTTACTCGTTCGTGATTTATTTATGACTGACCAGGAATTTTATATTTAATCTATTAGTATTATACTGTGTGTTTCATAATTGTTAATATTAATAAAAAAAAAAAAGGAAGTATTTAACGTTTAAATCAGGGCGTCGGTAATTCATCGTTTCAAATCGCGATGCAAATGGGTCAACAAAATGCCTCTTTGCACCGTCGCGCAATATGAAAATGGCGGACAGTATTATCGTACGTTGATCAGATAAATCAATTTGACTCTTACGAATTCTCGAAACATGCTTGAAAATTAACAACACGATTGCTGTTCTACTATTTACATTTATAATTGAAACAATGGAGCAATTCTTGTCTCGCAGATGTGTTAATGGCCCTAACGAAACAGATACAATCGAGTTACTTTTCATCCCCTCTTCGATCATCTTTCTTTCGGATTTACCTTCAATTCGCGTCAAATTCTCGCGATTGCGAAAGAAAAAGAAAAGATGGCGAAACGTTCGCAGAAACGGGAGACGAGCAACACTAATAGGCAATTATCGTTAATTACTGACCGTCCTGAATCTGCAAACCGAGACTCTGCGGAGACCCGTCGCCGTCCACGACGGAAACCAAAGACGCGCCGCAGCATCGTGGCATTTTCTCATCGAAACGTCACAGTCCGCAAACCCTTAACCATCCTCCTGCGTATAAAATATTGCATTGCATTGAAAAAAAAAGAAGACTCAGCAGCTCTTCGAACTAACTCTTCGTTCTTTTCTTTTTTTTTTTTTTTTTTTTCATACGAGAAAGAAACGAGTATCGTATAAATTGTCGCTGTGACTTTTCCTCTTGTTCTCTAAGGGGAGATTAATCTTAATTTAATTTTGTAGTAACGATCAATAATTCGGCCATTTTTGTAACATTTGAACTTGGAAGAAGCAGCCGGAAATGTAAAGTTGAAAAGTCGCATTCATGAATGTCGGAGTGATCGGAATTTTCCGTTCGGCAGCTACTTTTGAGAGAAAAATTCACGAAGCTCGGCGTAGCTTCCTCTCTTGAGGAATTTATTTTGCAAATTAATGTTTACAAGTTGCGTAAGAGACTTGAAAATTTATATTTGTTAAAATAATAGATTTACGCTGAAAACCCTTTGTTGACCATTTTCGTGCAAGTAAAATAATTCGCTCGCTTGATCGTTATTTTGTTAATTTTAATTTCGATATTAAAGTAAATAAATACAGTGAGTAAATAGTACTCTGTACTATTCTCGTTGGTGCACAATAGATCTTTCTAGATGTGCATGTAGACTCTTGATCATTTTAACGAGCAAAGGTCAACTATATTCTCTTGCTAATTTTTTTTGCCATTATCAAGTATAATCATCTTGAAAAAAAATTAATTAATTTCCAATTGACGTAAGGAATCTATTACATTGTGTTACGACACGAGTTTATTAAAAGCAAAAGGAATAAATCGCTCGAAAGACCGCGTTTCGTCGCGAAGGCAATGCAAAGGAAATTTATTTCTCAACGAAGTATTCAAATTTCTGAATTACTTCTGTATGCACGTGTAAAAGTATTTTTCATCTCCAGCGAGTTATTAAATTTCGCATTATCATATTTGACATCGTCCTTCGTCAAAGATGACGTGCAATTACGGAAAGCTCCCTCATAGTAAAATATTTATAGCCTCGGTAGAGTGTAATCGAATTTTTGCTCCGAGTCTCCTCTGATTCTGAGACCGAAAATTACTCGCCAATAACTTTCGTTCGCAAATTTCATTTCGATCTGAGCGACAAACTTTTGCAAACGTAAACGGAGGGATCTGCTGATGTTTGCGAATGTTTGTATTTCTCAACTCTGACGAATACGAGTACGAGGATAATATATGCCTAATGCAAGTGTGTAAGGACGCATAAAGTCATCTTGCAGCGACGCAGTAAGAAGCATTAATGCTTCGGTACTTCAGAGGAGAGCTTTCACGAGATTGCTAGAAGTATCGAATCGTATTTGTTACGTTTTACGGAGCTCAGCTTTGTAGTTGTTTATTTTGCGTAATTTACTTTACGGTGTAAATGGTGTATTTAAGATAATACAATATATCATTATAATATTTAAGGTGATATACTTATACGTGGGAAATTAAAATTCATTACACGTAGATAATATAAGGAAAATTCTATTAAAGAGCGCGGTACTACCAGAAATAATTTTACGTTCTTAATAATTATAGCTAAATTGAAAAATCTGATACCAGTCGTTTTTGATAGTTTTAATTTATTTTTTGGGAAGATAAACGTTACAGATTGACACATACTGATATTTCAAGTGTCAAGTTTCTTTTAATACCATCGATTTTATATTTACAACTGAGGTATAAAAGAGGTATAAGAAATTTTGATATGACGGTCGAGTCAATTTCATCTTTATCGACCAACAAGGTGATACAGAAATATATATGAATAATAGTTTGTTTCAGAATTTGCCAATTATAATGTTAATGAAATTTCAATGTATCAGTGTTATATAGGATATTTTAATGAACGAGATACTTCAGTTATTTAATTAAATCTGTCGAACCAAACAAAAACTCTCGTACATTAAACGAACGTTACTTTTTCTGCAAATATCATCCTCTATAAATGCGTACTACGGAGAGTTAATTTGAGTTAATTTATATGCTAATATATATACATAAAAACAGTATTACTTTATGAAACGATCTAATGTATCATAGGAGACGTTGAAAACCGGTCGAAACGAACAAAAAGCCGCGTCGATCGATCCTCTAGGGTCCAAACAATTCTCACTTCCAACGTGATCCTTTGTATCTGGAGTGACGAACGAAGACCAACAAAAGAAACACCCACTCTCTCTGTGATATCTGCTGCTTATATTACACGTATAAAAGAGTTCCTCCGTGGTAAGATCTTACAAAAATCCACCACCTACTCTCTGGTTTCTAAATGTTTCTTATTGATCGTATGGTTGAACGTCCATTGAAAATGTCAAATGTGCGTTAAAATCTTCACTTTACTTTACCGGTACCAACTTCAGTCTGAGTATCGAGGGTTTTTCTATTTCTAAAGATTTCTCTGAGACTGAAATAAATTATTTTCAAAGGATTTTTCTAACGTGGAGTAACAAATTTATTAATTTATTCATGGACGGTGAAGATCGAAAAGATCACTGAACTGTGAATCGCGTGCCGATATCAGCATACATAGGTGAAATAAGAAAGTTGGAAAGATTTTAAAGGATCGACCCGCTGATGCCGTGAATTGCGTAACTTCGTTTTTACGAAGAACAAAACTAAAACAGAGAAGAGCGGCTAAAATTTTCGCGCCAACGTTGTCGAAAAGTAGACACGAGCAAGAAAATATTCCGAAAAATCTCGAATCGTTTTAAACGACGATACGTGACAATAAGATACCGATCGAGGGCAAAAACTAACACTAACTGTCCAAACTGCGTGCAATGTCATTCTCGCGAAATTAGAATCACACACACACACACACACACACACGCTGCTGCTCTACTGGCCAAAAATAAATATCGAAAAATCCCGAATCATTCCTAGTTCATGAAGCAACGAATCAAGCGACAAGATTCACAGTTTTCACCGATCGAAGGCGAAAATCTAACAACGAGTATACAGCCAAACTGTGTGCAATGTTCTCACGAATATTGGGATCGCACGGTGTCATTCTCGGGGGTTTTTTAACACTGAGACAGAGAAACGTGTACGAGCTTGGAGAAATTCATTTGAACGCGAGAACACCGGAACAAATTGCGAAATTGCATTACAGGAGAAACGTGATCGCGACGTGATGCAGCAGGACGAAACGTTGATCCCGCGCTGGTGGGCTGGAAGGTACTGCACGAAAACACGCGGACCGATATAGCCCTCGGAACAGGTAGATCAATATACGTAGCTACGGCGTGCTTAACACGCAGGATCTCGCCACTGAGCAGCGGAGTGGTTCTCCGGCCGCGGAGATCGACGGATCTCCTCTTGGATGGATAGCTCCTCTTTGTCTTTCTCTCTATCTCTCTCTGGATTTCTACCAGAACAATTGCTAATTCAGCTGGATGACGACGATTCTTTCACCCCTTGATTGGCGATCCAGCCTCGTGGTGAGGCTAACTTTTGACACAGTTTCGCTGAAGCTGCTTCTACACTGGAATGTGTCACATATTCTTTCGTATTTTTTCCTTTTTTTCTTCTTCTTCATATTGGGATCTTTACGCAGAACGATTGTTTTTTTTTTTTTTAAGGGTAACTGAAGCTACCTGATGCTTCAGATTTTCAAATTTTTTATTTTTTCTTTGTTACTTTGATTCTCTTGATATTTTTGTGTGTCGAGTGATTTTTTTTATATTTTTGACAAAGTGAATAGAGTTTGGTAACTGAAGCTATTTACTGCTTCGGATTTTCAAATTTTTTATTTTTTCCTTGTTACTTTGATTCTCTTGACATTGGAATTTTCACGTCGAATGATTCTTTCTAATATTTTTTGGCGAAGTGAACAGAGTTTTTTTCTTCGTCGTTACTTTGATATGATTTACGTTGAATAATTTTTCATATTTTTACAAAAGCGAAATATTGTACGTGAAATTATTCTCAGATTAAACTAACCAAAAGATAACAAGGATTGTAAAATTCTTTTGCCACAAGATTAAAATCGAACAATAATAATCGTTTTAAACCTTTAAATCTTTCACTTAATTTTAACACGCGAAATGTAGAATATTTGGAATTTTTAAATTGGGTACAAACTTTTGAAATTTTCAATTCATTCTTTTCCTTTCTTATCGCGCGATCTACATATAATTTTCCCGTGAACAAATTATGTAAATTATTTTTCTAAAAAAATACAATTATCTATCGCTGATATATACCTTGAGCTGCCATGAATCATGATCTCAACTTTTATTAAATTGAAATACAGAATATTCTTTCGCTTCGTTAAAGTCTCATTAATTATAATATTTTAATTGAACTGATAGAATGGTTGAAATCATAGAGTGCTACGTTTTTAACGCAAAAGCAAACGATTTATTTTTAGTTGCGTACACACAACGTACGAGTTTAACAGAGAGAGAGAGGGAGATTCAAGGCTGAAAAGTTCACGAATACTTTACACTTGATGACCTAGAGTTTTAATTAAAAGAGACTTAATCGCGTTAGCTCCAACACGAATAATTTCCCCGCGCGAGTACAAACGAAGTTTAGAAAATTTCGTTCGCAGTTTCTCTCAATTTTTTTCTCGCAGAGATTCCAACATTTTACAGGGTGAAAAACATAAAGGACACTTATTGAAGACCCAAAAAACGTAGTTCAAACATGTACAGTAAAACGAACTGAAACTTTCGCCTGTTTCACAACAAATTTTTCCAATTTCGCATTCAACGATCCGCTCGGCGAAAGATACAATAACGCGATTATCGTTTCCATCTTTACCCAGTATGCGAGACGGCCGTCTCTCAAAAGCAGATTTGCTCGAGGAAATACGTAATCAGTTGATGCCAAGGAAAATTCGATCAGAGGTAGTCCATTTCCAGGAACATCGATCCTCGATTAAATAAACTCGACGACGGATATGAAATTAGAAGAGACTTCTAATTCGTATCGTACGTGTATTTCTACATCCGACAGCGGGATACAAAGAATATACCCTTTTTCTTTGTAGAGCGATTGTAAAAGTGAAAGATTGTAGAATTCCTTCGCTGCAGTCGCCGAGGAGAAAAAGTCTTCAGATTGAAAGGAATGAAAGAAGATGAAAATTTGATCTGAAACTTGAAGTTTGAACGAACTGAAACTTCGCTTCGAATTCTGAAGTTACGAAGAACGAAAATTTCGTTCGTAGTTCCTCTCGATTTTTTTTTTTTTTTACATTTTACAGGGTAAAAAACATCGAAGATCGAGAGATCCCAGATAAAGGATACTTACTGAAGAACCAAAGCGTAGATCAAACACGCTCGGAGTATACCTGACTTGATAGTCTGCAATCGAAATCCAAATCCTTGTCAATCAGTGACACCTTAAGTTTTCGTCAGCTTAATTGGCAAGACGTCGATAAAGCAACAAACGCGTCACGGATGGAGGAATCTTCCATCGCGATCGATATTTAGCCAAACCCGAGGAACCAGGTTTTATAAATAGAAAAGTATCGGACTGTTTATTTACGCAGACATCGCAAAAATTATTTCAATCGTGGATATAAATACGGTCGGCCAAATTTTCCAGATGGAGGTGGAAAGCAAACCATTCGCTTCAGATCGTCGAGTTGTATTCGCTGCGAGTTATGAAATCTTCGTTTCGATTTCGATGCTCGGAGAGGGAAATGATCCGTTGCGACTGGGAGACTCACGGTGTTCACGTGGAGAAATTTCCAGTGTTCATTCGCGACAAAAATTAAATTTCTCTTCCGAGGATCCAGCACGTGGTGATGCTGCTCGTAATGGACTACTCTCGCGCAAACCTAGTTTTGGATCAAGATGGAAAATAATTAATTACGTCAGCTGCTTTTATCTTCTCTTAAGTTCGTAATTTATTCTGAGAGTTATTACTTTAATGACACTATTTTGTTTGTATTGCGCGAGACACTCTGCGCGTTATTTTAGTATTTTTTTCCTCATCATCGACGAAAATACATCGTGTAATGGAATGTCCATGGAAATGAGGTCGCGTTGCAATATCGTTTGTGTGTGTGTGTGTGTGTATGACAAAAGGAATCGATTGATCTAATCCCAGAACCAGAATTAAAAAGACTATTTAACCCCTTAACCTACAAGCTACGTTCCAACAGTCTGGGCCCAAAACGTAAACAGGATCGCGCAGCCTTCGGGCCTCTCGACGGCTCGGCAAGTCGGTCCTAAATACATGTGTAGAATACAACTTGTTTAATTTTGTGAAATATTTCATAAGTAATTACAACCTGATGTAATAATTGTTGTAGATATACCACTAAAGGTTTATTATCAATCACTAAAATGTAACATAAATCAATAATTCCTGCAATTAATTATCAATAATTATCTGCAATTCCTGAATAAATTAGCAGTTCACGTAATTAGCATAAAAAAATCAATAACAAAAAATATCTTGTGGGAATTCTACTCTAATATTCAAGAAAATATATTTCAACGTGCGAACGTGACCGAGAATAACATGTAACTGACTATGATACAAATCGATAATAAGAATCTAACACGAGCCGCGACCGTCGGACGACCCGTGATATTTACATTTTGCCCGATCATTGTACCGAGAGCTATGCCCGTAATACAATATTTACATTTGGCCCGAATACAAGAGTATGAGTCTCACACGTATCCATAGGTTAAGGGGTTAAACCAATCAAGATACGGAAATTAAGAGATGGACAATTAAGGCTAATTTTCGAAATATCTTTCGCCTACGTACCGAGAGACTTGCGCACTCGACCGAAACGTTCAAGCGTGCTAAATTTTATAATACTGTAATTCGAAACTACGAGAAACACTTGTGTAAATGGAAAAAGTTTATGACCGGTATAATTACGGCATAATTACGGTATAATTACGGTATATAATAATTGAGAACAAATATTTTCCTCAAGATAGGCTGCATTTTTTATTGTATCATTGGAGTAAAAAGTTTGTCATTATTCTAATGATCTTTTCGAATTATCATTATTTATAAATTGCAAATATTATTAATATTATGCAATTACCTTCGTTTTTTTTTTAGTATGATACACTCTATGTTACATATTTTAATTACTTAACAGTAGCATAGAAATGTAATATGGAAATTAAGTGCAAACAAATTAATAAAAGTCACTATAAATCACTAAACTATATGTCGGAGAATAATGATTGCATAAAATCTTTTAATACAAACAAATTAAAATTCTTTCTTAATATTTTAATTGAAGAAATTGGTCATTCAAAGATTTATTTATTCATAGTGTAACCATGAATGCTAGGTTCAAGTTCAATGTTATAAAGAGAAAAAAAATCATTTGCATCTAATACGATAATACACTTAATATAATCACAAAGCAAGTAACTGCAGATTTTTATACAAACTTATATGGATTCATTTTAAAGATGCAAGGATACGTTTGTTGTAACATTCCTCTTTCATACAATTTCCAACAACACTCATTATCTATATTTTTACAAAAACTTAATTTTCGAAAACGTACTTCTCATTCTACAGAGTCAGCCTATTTTTACATGTTACATTGCTCAAGATCATTTCGTAGATGATGTTTCAATCGCGTCTGAACTATTTAAAGAAACAAAAACCACCGCCGTGACTCTTGTCAACATTAAACACAAATACAAATAATCGAGGCGTGCAGAGGGTGGTTACCGAGTAAAACAGACTGGAAGAAAAATCTCAACCGAAACGTTAAATCATCTTCAAGTTCCAAACCTGAGTAAGAGCATTGTCAAATAATCGAAAATATATATACTTTCGCGTTTACATTTTTATTGCGTCTTGAAACTTGATCTTGCACAAATTTATAAAAATATATCTTATCAATTGAAAAAAATAATAATAATCTAAAAGTATTCTGCTACGAAAAAAAAAAAATACGTTTCTCTTCACTAATTGATAAATTGATCGACGCTCGCGGAAGTTGGAAAGATCGTGCGAAGATCCACGGAAGAAGAAAGACGAGTCGAAAAGAAATCGCCAGTGGTTTGGCAATCTCGATCCAGCACCGATTCTCACTATCGGGACAGGACAGGGGACAGAATGGTGATGCCGAGTGGCCCTGCCCTACCCTATCCTGACCCAATAATGCAAACCGGGAACGGCCATCTTGCAACTCGCGGCTGAGGAAGAAGCGGAAGCCCATCGCAGCGGGGGGAAGAATGTCGATTTCCGCTTGGACTGATGAAAATTCTCTTCCTGCCTGGAGTAAGACCTCGAGTAAGTCCGATTCTCACTATCGGGACAGGACAGGGGACAAAATATACCCGCCAAAACGGCCCTGCCCTGCCCTATCCTGACCCAATAATGCGAACCGGGCATGATCTCTGTTGAATAGTCAAACGGAGACATCCGATCGATTGTGACGTAGGTACGAAAGAAACATAATGAAATTCTATAATTTGTATCGATTGAATTTTTATTTGGTTATTTTCTATGCTCTTGCATAATGGAATTCTGTTGGAAAACGAGGCGATTTATATACAACCTTTACGAATCGAATTTTACTGATTTACAATAAGTATCATCTTTCGTTCAAAACAACATAACGAATTAACTCGTTAATTTCCTCCGATTTTTCTCGTGATAAAAGTAATATTTCGTTCAATTAGCATAACGAATTAATTCGTTGATTTTTTTCGTGCTAGTTAAATTTGTTTAACAACAAGAGTTGAATTTAACATCAAACGAGAGAAAGATAACGTGAAAAGTGTAAGAGGATTTGCTTATAAATAAAAGAGGAGTCAGTCGATCTGATTGCAAATTTCTTATTCTCGCAAGTAGAATTCAGAATAAAAATATGGACGCGCTATCCTTTAAAAAATACATGCAGTGACACTTTTTTATTTTTTTATTTTTGTTTTGTATAATAGTAATAATAAGTTAAGAAATATATCGAAGATCGTTATAATTTTTCGATGGACTCAATGAGTGGTTTCAATGATAGCGTCTGTCCTTTTTGCTGCGATTAGCTAAATTACATGGTACGAGTTACACAGCCTGGTGTATTGTTACGCTGACGTAATTACTTCGCCCCCCTAACGAAGAAAATTCAGTTTTAAAAGAACGTCAATTTAGATTAGCTCAGGATTTGAAAATATTTCTCGCATAGATAAATGAAATGCAGCAGAGTCTTCTTTTTCCCTTTTAAAATATTGCTTTTAATACGATTACAAAGTCATTCTGTGATTCCATGTGATTTTTCACATTCCCACAGTGAAGAAGAATAAACTTCTTCCTGTTCGAAAATTGCATCCTGAATCTCCTTACAAACTCGAACCTGCAGATTTTTTTGAAAATTCTTCTGCATGTTTTTTTCTTTTTTTGTCAAACTTGAGAATTTCTCCCCTATCTTTTATTTCATTTTAAGAAAATCTTTGATCTTCGACAAACCACAAGTTTTAAAACACAAAGAAAAAAAAGAATAAAGAATAAATTTCGATGATACGCGAATAAAGATGTAAATGTAAAGTTTAAGTTTACAAAAGGTCACAGTTCGCAGTATTTGTATTTTGTAAAACGACTCGCCAGAAAAAGGAAAAAACCGCACGACTTGTACCCCGTCGTACGATTCGTCTCACTGAAAGGCCCAGAAGCAACTGTTCTGACTAGGAAACTTTTTTGCCATAAAATTTTATCGATATGCAAACATTTGAATCGATAGAAAATAAATTACAGGCGCGATCGCTCAGTACCAGACAACGCCACTTCTACTCGAGGTCTACCCCACACCCCCTCACGAATCACGTGACCCAAATCGACCAATCGCTAATTTTCGTTGCATTAGCGTTGCAGCTAAAGAGGCCCGATTTTCTGCGTTACCTCCGCTAAAATCACTTTCAGTGATAAAATGTAAATACTTGTGTCGCAAGTTGTGGAAATATTAATAAAGATGACAATTAGCTGCAAAATATTCTGAAACTATATAGAAAAAACACCGAACAAAATCGAATCGAAAGGTGTATTATGTTATACGTTATACAATCATCGCGATATGGAAAACGATCAACGTTTCCCGTGAAACAGACAGGGTTTCAATTATATTCGACGGTAATTAATCGCTATTTCAATTTGTTAAGGTGTCTGGAGCTGGTCTCTGGATACCCGGGGAAAGCCTGGAGAAACAGAGCCCGGAGTTTGACACGAGGTTGGGCGAACAATTTGCATAACTTCGATTCACGCCAGTTTTGAAAATTAAATCGCGAGCACGACTTTCAAGCGGCAGAGCTGAGTAAAACTAATATTAATAATCTGACTGATAATCACGTTAAGCCTCTTTTTGTCCTATCTCATTGCGATACTTTGAACTCGCACTTTTTCTCATTCTTGCAAAACTGAATTTTTCTACTGAGAAGCAACGTGTCTGATTTCTAATCTGTATTCTGTTTCCAATGACGATGCTTTGTAGCTCGAGACGATATATATATATAAAAAAAAAAAATTACGAGATACTGAGTGATACGTACTTAAAAATACGTTTTCTTTTTTTTATCAAATCAGTGCTGATTTTGTATATATCGCAAATATATATCGTAAACACGAACGATCAGATAATCTGCAAATTTTCATCGTCAAACGTATAAAAATGTTCAATGTATAACAGATTGTAGATATGTTACGATTGTGTTCACGACAAAATTATTAAAGAGCTATTTCTAGAACATTTTTCGGCTACTAATCTGACAGTATCTTTTGAAGAATTTGTTGAACTTTAGTCGTAACATATCATATCGTTATATATACAATTTTCAGTGTACACGTGTCAATAAAATACAAATTACTGATTTAAAAAAAAATTTTTAAAATCTAAAAAAACATAGTATAAATATAAATTCAAAAAAAAAATTAGTAATTACAAATGACGAATGTTATTTATTACTGTTTACCTTGACAACGATTGAATCATTATATTTTTAATTGTTTATATTGGCGACGATAGTTAATAATCAATTCCAGAAATGACTTTAAATTGCCGTCTTGCCATAATTCTGCATAAAAGTGAGATAGACAGAGATTTTTTTCGACAAGAAAGTAACATGACAAACTTCAAATTATATGAATAAGTAAAACGAGATGATCGTTTGCACTCTTTCTCCGAGGGTTTTGTATCGAAACGCTTAATCATTACGAATGATACTTCCTAAAAATAAATTCGCAAAAAAAAAAGAACAAGCTTCAGCTTGATATCGAAGTAATCTTAAGCGATTTTATTCAAAATGAGATAATTTTTCTTAATAAAATAATAAGTTTCTCCATCTCACTCTCTCTTTTCTCTTCATCAAACACTCAATTGGAGACTCGGTTTCTATGAATTTCACGAGATAATGAGACAATAATGAATTCATTAAGGATTAACGAAAAAAAATATTGTTTTGCCGATCTAACGAATGCCGTGTAAAAGATTATTTAAAAAAAAAAAGCTTGTGTGATCAAAAGAAGAATGTAGTTCATCACGGAGCTGTGAATTTTTCAATTTTTTGTAATCTTTGTAAATAAGATAGAGGTACGAGTAGTAACGAATCCACAAAGTTGAAAAACAAATTTAAACAAATTTAAAGTGACGTGACCGATTCATTGATGCGAATAATTTGAAACTGAATTACGAGTACAATACAGATCGAATTTAGTGACATTCAGAATTCATTAATACAAATTCTTTGGAGGCAAAGTTCATCGATGATGTTTGAATTCGATCTCGCTGATTGTTGAAACAATAAATTTTCATTATCGAGTCGTGTTGACAATTTATATGTCAATTATATGATCCAGCACGATCGTTTATCGGTTAGACTAGCTCAAGACTTAAAAAGTAACAAACTAAAAAATTAATAAAATAATTCATAAGGAACGTAAGATTGATAGGCACTTCAAAGCGGAAGCACAAGATAAAGAAAAAAGATAAATAATTGGAAACAAGTTTTCAGATGAACCGCATCGCATTAAGGCAACACTGATCCTTGATGAGTTAACTAATTACACTCGCTGGTCCAAAAGAATAAATAAATTCCACATGACAAAATTGAAAGGAAATCAAATCTTTTGGAAGAAACTGAAGAAATCTGATTAAAGAAAATGAATCTTCCAGGTATGAGAAAAGCCAACAAAAAGCCAAGCTCAGATGCTTATCTGTTAACAAAACAAGCAGGTGTATCAGCTCACCGGTAGCCGAGCCTGACGGCGACGACGATCCCGCTTGATTGATCCTCCCAGCTTCCTGTTGCTTCACCCGAGCAACTCCATCAGGTAACAGCGCAGAGTTCTTCGCCGTAGAAGATGAACTATTCGTCGACGAAGGGGACTTCACATCGATCTTCTTCATCTTATCTCGAATGTCTCTGTCGTCGTCTCTCGCGTCTGTTCGGTCTGGCTTCCCTTGGTCCTTGACCGACCTCTTCTTCATCTTGATCCTGACTGCTACTCTTCTCCTTTCCTTCTTTCGCAGGAAGAAATTCGCAGTTTATACCGTCTCCGGTACGAACAGTGTCATAGTGGAACATCGAATCTGAGGAGAACAGAGGAAAAAGAACTGTTGCACTGGCGTGTTGCACTCGCGTTTAAGGAACGATCATTTGCAGCGAATTGAGGGTCAAGGTTCTCTTTTATTGAAGCCGGTTTCGGCGAGTTCAGCACGGCTATTGGCATTCGCGTTTGGTGTTTGCAAAACAATTTTTTTTTTTCAGGACTGCGGATATTTATATTTATGCAAATTATTTGTATGTTTGTATGCAGGTACGATCATAGAGGTGTATCAAAGGGAGAATGACTTCAGATAAATATAAACTTGAAATCGAAAACCTTAAACTTTCTTAATAGTTCTAATTTACTCGTTATATACGTGTTTTATTCAATTTATATAAGCTTTTTCTTAAAAAATGATAGATAATTTTGAAACCAGATAATGTATCTAGATACAAAGTTAAACGTGATGAGTGGTTTCAGAGTATCGAAATGAAAACAAAGTTCAAAGTTTTAAGTCGCCGATTGTAATACTTCACCGTAATACTTCACAGATACGAAAATAAACGCGAGGAAGAAGCAAAAGTATTTTTATCTGTTTCAGTTTCTTACTGACTAAAAGAACTAGGATTGAAGCAAAGTTTCAAACGTTAAATGTTCAAATCTTGAGCGGTACGGAGACTCATTGCCGATTAAACTTCCGTCTTGTGTACATCGACCAAAATTTACGAGTTTGAAAAAAATTATCAACTGTTTTGAATCACTGACGACCGAAATATATATTAACCTTGAACGGTACGGAGACTCGTTGCCAATTAAACTTCCGTCTTGTGTACATCGACCAAATTTTAGAAGTTTGAAAAAAATTATCAACTGTTCTGGATCACTGACGACCGAAATATATATTAACCTTGGGCGGTACGGAGACTCATTGCCAATTAAACTTCCGTCGTGTGCACATCGATCAAAATTTCGGAGTCAATTTTTGAATAATATTTCTGAATATTCTATTTGTTTAAAAATTATCTAATATTTCTAATAATTTATTTGTAACAATTAAAGTCGCGATAAATATATAAAACAGTACTGATTTACAATAATAATTATAATGAGACCCGTGCGTAGTCACCTCCACGTGGTGGGTCTTGGTAATTGATATCGTTTTGCAAACATTAAAGTTTGTTAAACATTAATGTTTGCAAAACGATATCAAGCTAAGAACTACGCAACCTACAGTTCAGTTTAGATCGCGAAAATTTCTTTCCTCTCTTTATTTCACGATCTAAACTGGACTGTAGGGATTAATTAGTTGATAAGTAAACTATTAGACCCGCCGGGGCACCGAGGGACGACGTGGGATCTCGCAAAGGACGCCGTGGGATGCGTGCGTTTTAGCTTTAAGTTGCGTGCGTTTTAGCTTTAAGTTGCGTGCGTTTTAGCTTTAAGTTGCGTGCGTTTTTAGCTTTTAAGTTGCGTGCGTTTAGTGCGTTTAGTTTTAGTTAATTATAAGATAGTTTATGTTTGTAAATTCATTGTGAGAGCATTCTGTACAAAGACACGTTTATTTAACTTGAGACGAAATTAGGGACCCTTCTCGCCTCTCCTCTTTCGTTCGTTATTTTACCGTTGTCATTGCTCTAAAGTAAAGTTTCCAACTTTCGTTGTCAGTGTGTCAAATCGGGGGACTGCAGCCTCGTCCGAAAGGACGAGGTGAGGTTCTGGTAGTCCAGCGTCCTTGGTAATTCGACTCAGCGGTTCTTCGGAACCCCACTGTGTCGTTAGGGGTAGCGCCGGGCTACTTGCCTCTAAGTGCTCGAACCCCGATTTGGCACACTGACAAATCGCGACTTCATTTCGCGTTATATCCCTTGCATGGCACGATGTTTAAACGTGTTAATAGTTTCGTTCTCCTAATTTCGTTCAAAGTTCAATAAACGTGTCTTTGATACAGAATGCGCTGGTAGGGCTGCGAATTGTTGTAAAATTATTCTGTAACGTTAATGTTAGACAAGTATGTCGTTAGTATGAGAGGTTGCGAGTGATTGCGACAAATTGTATGATTTGCATTCGTATGTACTGTATGTATTGTATGCTTGCACACACACCGCATGTATTGTATGATTGTATGCATTGTATGTATTGTATGAGTGCATGAGTGAATGTATTGCGTGTATTGTATGATTGTGCGAGAGATGAACCTATTGTTAACGCGATCGTTGTTCAGGAGACAGAGTTCCATGGTTCAATCTCACACATGCGCTTTAGAGTTAAGATTTAGACTTAAGTTTGAGATTGAACTATGGAACATCTGTCTCCTTTTGCGAAACCCCGGGCCAAGTAAAATAAAAACTCGGCATTCATTAAGTTGAATGCCGAGCTTATCGTATGTAATGGTGGGTGGTTGGGATTAGGGCCGGGGCGGGTCTCGTGCGTAGTCACCTCCTCGTGGTGAGACCTGGTAATTGATATCGTTTTGCAAACATTAAAGTTTGTTAAACATTAATGTTTTGCAAAACGATATCAAGCTAAGAACTACGCAACCTACAGTTCAGTTTAGATCGCGAAAATTTCTTTCCTCTCTTTATTTCACGATCTAAACTGGACTGTAGGGATTAATTAGTTGATAAGTAAACTATTAGACCCGCCGGGGCACCGAGGGACGACGTGGGATCTCGCAAGGACGCCGTGGGATGCGTGCGTTTTAGCTTTAAGTTGCGTGCGTTTTAGCTTTAAGTTGCGTGCGTTTTAGCTTTAAGTTGCGTGCGTTTTAGCTTTAAGTTGCGTGCGTTTAGTTTTAGTTAATTATAAAGATAGTTTATGTTTGTAAATTCATTGTGAGAGCATTCTGTACAAAGACACGTTTATTTAACTTGAGACGAAATTAGGGGACCCCTTCTCGCCTCTCCTCTTTCGTTCGTTGTTACTACCGTTGTCATTGCTCTAAAGTAAAGTTTCCAACTTTCGTTGTCAGTGTGTCAAATCGGGGGACTGCAGCCTCGTCCGAAAGGACGAGGTGAGGTTCTGGTAGTCCAGCGTCCTTAGTAATTCGACTCAGCGGTTCTTCGGAACCCCACTGTGTCGTTAAGGGGTAGCGCCGGGCTACTTGCCTCTAAGTGCTCGAACCCCGATTTGGCACACTGACAAATCGCGACTTCATTTCGCGTTATATCCCTTGCATGGCACGATGTTTAAACGTGTTAATAGTTTCGTTCTCCTAATTTCGTTCAAAGTTCAATAAACGTGTCTTTGATACAGAATGCGCTGGTAGGGCTGCGAATTGTTGTAAAATTATTCTGTAACGTTAATGTTAGACAAGTATGTCGTTAGTATGAGAGGTTGCGAGTGATTGCGACAAATTGTATGATTTGCATTCGTATGTACTGTATGTATTGTATGCTTGCACACACTGCATGTATTGTATGATTGTATGCATTGTATGTATTGTATGAGTGCATGAGTGAATGTATTGCGTGTATTGTATGATTGTGCGAGAGATGAACCTATTGTTAACGCGATCGTTGTTCAGGAGACAGAGTTCCATGGTTCAATCTCACACATGCGCTTTAGAGTTAAGATTTAGACTTAAGTTTGAGATTGAACTATGGAACATCTGTCTCCTTTTTGCGAAACCCCGGGCCAAGTAAAATAAAAACTCGGCATTCATTAAGTTGAATGCCGAGTTGCTCGTATGTAATGGTGGGTGGTTGGGATTAGGGCCCGGGGCGGGTCTCGTGCGTAGTCACCTCCTCGTGGTGAGACCTGGTAGTGATATCGTTTTGCAAACATTAAAGTTTGTTAAACATTAATGTTTGCAAAACGATATCAAGCTAAGAACTACGCAACCTACAGTTCAGTTTAGATCGCGAAAATTTCTTTCCTCTCTTTATTTCACGATCTAAACTGGACTGTAGGGATTAATTAGTTGATAAGTAAACTATTAGACCCGCCGGGGCACCGAGGGACGACGTGGGATCTCGCAAGGACGCCGTGGGATGCGTGCGTTTTAGCTTTAAGTTGCGTGCGTTTTGGCTTTAAGTTGCGTGCGTTTTAGCTTTTTGCGTGCGTTTTTAGCTTTAAGTTGCGTGCGTTTTAGCTTTAAGTTGCGTGCGTTTAGTTTTAGTTAATTATAAGATAGTTTATGTTTGTAAATTCATTGTGAGAGCATTCTGTACAAAGACACGTTTATTTAACTTGAGACGAAATTAGGGACCCCTTCTCGCCTCTCCTCTTTCGTTCGTTGTTACTACCGTTGTCATTGCTCTAAAGTAAAGTTTCCAACTTTCGTTGTCAGTGTGTCAAATCGGGGGGACTGCAGCCTCGTCCGAAAGGACGAGGTGAGGTTCTGGTAGTCCAGCGTCCTTAGTAATTCGACTCAGCGGTTCTTCGGAACCCCACTGTGTCGTTGGGGGTAGCGCCGGGCTACTTGCCTCTAAGTGCTCGAACCCCGATTTGGCACACTGACAAATCGCGACTTCATTTCGCGTTATATCCCTTGCATGGCACGATGTTTAAACGTGTTAATAGTTTCGTTCTCCTAATTTCGTTCAAAGTTCAATAAACGTGTCTTTGATACAGAATGCGCTGGTAGGGCTGCGAATTGTTGTAAAATTATTCTGTAACGTTAATGTTAGACAAGTATGTCGTTAGTATGAGAGGTTGCGAGTGATTGCGACAAATTGTATGATTTGCATTCGTATGTACTGTATGTATTGTATGCTTGCACACACCGCATGTATTGTATGATTGTATGCATTGTATGTATTGTATGAGTGCATGAGTGAATGTATTGCGTGTATTGTATGATTGTGCGAGAGATGAACCTATTGTTAACGCGATCGTTGTTCAGGAGACAGAGTTCCATGGTTCAATCTCACACATGCGCTTTAGAGTTAAGATTTAGACTTAAGTTTGAGATTGAACTATGGAACATCTGTCTCCTTTTTGCGAAACCCCGGGCCAAGTAAAATAAAAACTCGGCATTCATTAAGTTGAATGCCGAGTTGCTCGTATGTAATGGTGGGTGGTTGGGATTAGGGCCCGGGGCGGGTCTCGTGCGTAGTCACCTCCTCGTGGTGAGACCTGGTAATTGATATCGTTTTGCAAACATTAAAGTTTGTTAAACATTAATGTTTGCAAAACGATATCAAGCTAAGAACTACGCAACCTACAGTTCAGTTTAGATCGCGAAAATTTCTTTCCTCTCTTTATTTCACGATCTAAACTGGACTGTAGGGATTAATTAGTTGATAAGTAAACTATTAGACCCGCCGGGGCACCGAGGGACGACGTGGGATCTCGCAAGGACGCCGTGGGATGCGTGCGTTTTAGCTTTAAGTTGCGTGCGTTTTAGCTTTAAGTTGCGTGCGTTTTAGCTTTAAGTTGCGTGCGTTTTAGCTTTAAGTTGCGTGCGTTTTAGCTTTAAGTTGCGTGCGTTTAGTTTTAGTTAATTATAAGATAGTTTATGTTTGTAAATTCATTGTGAGAGCATTCTGTACAAAGACACGTTTATTTAACTTGAGACGAAATTAGGGACCCCTTCTCGCCTCTCCTCTTTCGTTCGTTGTTACTACCGTTGTCATTGCTCTAAAGTAAAGTTTCCAACTTTCGTTGTCAGTGTGTCAAATCGGGGGACTGCAGCCTCGTCCGAAAGGACGAGGTGAGGTTCTGGTAGTCCAGCGTCCTTAGTAATTCGACTCAGCGGTTCTTCGGAACCCCACTGTGTCGTTGGGGGTAGCGCCGGGCTACTTGCCTCTAAGTGCTCGAACCCCGATTTGGCACACTGACAAATCGCGACTTCATTTCGCGTTATATCCCTTGCATGGCACGATGTTTAAACGTGTTAATAGTTTCGTTCTCCTAATTTCGTTCAAAGTTCAATAAACGTGTCTTTGATACAGAATGCGCTGGTAGGGCTGCGAATTGTTGTAAAATTATTCTGTAACGTTAATGTTAGACAAGTATGTCGTTAGTATGAGAGAGGTTGCGAGTGATTGCGACAAATTGTATGATTTGCATTCGTATGTACTGTATGTATTGTATGCTTGCACACACTGCATGTATTGTATGATTGTATGCATTGTATGTATTGTATGAGTGCATGAGTGAATGTATTGCGTGTATTGTATGATTGTGCGAGAGATGAACCTATTGTTAACGCGATCGTTGTTCAGGAGACAGAGTTCCATGGTTCAATCTCACACATGCGCTTTAGAGTTAAGATTTAGACTTAAGTTTGAGATTGAACTATGGAACATCTGTCTCCTTTTTTGCGAAACCCCGGGCCAAGTAAAATAAAAACTCGGCATTCATTAAGTTGAATGCCGAGTTGCTCGTATGTAATGGTGGGTGGTTGGGATTAGGGGCCCCGGGCGGGTCTCGTGCGTAGTCACCTCCTCGTGGTGAGACCTGGTAATTGATATCGTTTTGCAAACATTAAAGTTTGTTAAACTTTAATGTTTGCAAAACGATATCAAGCTAAGAACTACGCAACCTACAGTTCAGTTTAGATCGCGAAAATTTCTTTCCTCTCTTTATTTCACGATCTAAACTGGACTGTAGGGATTAATTAGTTGATAAGTAAACTATTAGACTCCCCGGGGCACCGAGGGACGACGTGGGATCTCGCAGGGACGCCGTGAGATGCGTGCGTTTTAGCTTTAAGTTGCGTGCGTTTTAGCTTTAAGTTGCGTGCGTTTTAGCTTTAAGTTGCGTGCGTTTAGTTTTAGTTAATTATAAGATAGTTTATGTTTTTAAATTCATTGTGAGAGCATTCTGTACAAAGACACGTTTATTTAACTTGAGACTTCATTTCGCGTTATGTCCCTTGCATGACACGACGTTTGAACGTGTTAATTTCATTCTCCTGATTTCGTTCAAAGTTCAATAAACGTGTCTTTGATACAGAATGCGCTGGTAGGGCTGCGAACTGTTGTATACTTGTATGCACCTTGAACAGTATAAGTTCTAATTTTTTTTCATAACGTGCAATTTTTTCTTCTCTGTGTTCTCACGTCCACGAGCATCTTTAAAATTCAATGTCGATAAGAACTGCAAGAAAATTCAAGGCAAATATTAAATAATTCATTAAGAAGAAACTGCGAGGATCATGTGGGATATAGCATAACAGTGATTCGGACGAGTGTGTAAGTGCAGAAACGTTTAAAATAAAAGCTAAAAGTGTCTTTTGGCAACTGCCGGAAGTTCCTGCCCGCATATGGAATCGCTGGACAAACGGAATTTTATCGTGTTCGCTTAAATTGATCGCAATGTGACGCGTATCGCAAGGAAATCGTTGTGAAAATGTTGAAAGCGAAAGCAGGTAACGAACGAACGAAATATTTGTGTTGCTTTCTCTTCACTTTTTATGAACTACAGAAACAACGGATTTTCATCGAAATTGTCATGTTGCATTGTCACCAAAATAGGTAAAAATTTGTCTTTTCTAAAGTTATTACATCAAACCTTTCGTATCACTGATTTTCGAAAATTTTACACGATACAAAAAAAAGAAAAAATGGTACCAGTGTGCAGTGAGCCGAAATTTGAAGTTACCGTGTTATTTTAAGTATCGAAGTCGAAAAATTCAAAGAAAGAGATTTTAGAAGCAACGAAAAAAAATAATGGGAGAGCTCAAAATGTCGAAAAAAAAGAAATAAAAGAAATAAAGAATTAAATTAAAGAAGAAATAAAAAATTCTTCTGGCTGGGAATTTAATGTGGACAGGAGACACATCACGGAAAAATTAAAATAAGTTGCAGGAGTAGGAGCAAGACAATAGAACGTTGGAATCAGTTCAATAAACCGATATCCGAAATACATCGCGGGCTATTAAATAAGCTTGTCAGTAAACGTACAACAGAAAAAGATATACGATAACACGAGGTTAAAGACTTGACACCGACGTATTGGAAATAGATGCGGGAGGAAAATCAAAGCAACCGGCTAGCTTCGTAATATTCACGACGTGTATTGCAAATCTTGATAAGCACAGTGACTAGAGAGAAACAAAACGATCGACCCTAAGGCGAAGCAGCGAAATGTGCAATAAAATGTTAGAATAGTATGTTAATCAATTTCTTCCGTTTCAACGTGAAAAAAATGTAAAAAATTTCCGGAATTAATTTCCAATTAATTTCAATCACGATATTTCAAAAAACGTTGAATAAGAGTCGATTTAGAAAAAAAGAGTTGCAAATAACGCGTGAACTAAAAAATTACAAGAAAATTGACGACGTTATAAAGAACAGAACGATCAAGTATAATTAAAAGAGATATTAGATAGAACTCTTTCTTTTTGGACGAGTCGTAATATTTGATGAAACGAAATTGCACAATTTCAACATGAGGTAACATTGGGCAACCTCGCGTCTCAGCTTTCTAGGAAATTATTAACTGCTCGACTATTTGGCAATGTGCAGAAACTTTCGTCCTTTTTGCAATTCAACGTTAATGATCTGAAAATTTTGAAGATGTACATATATAATGAAATATTGTCGATTCGCATTGTTTATTGTACCGTACTCTAAATACTTGCGTTTTAAACGAATGGCGAATGACTCACTCTTAAGATTGATTTTTACGAGTAACTTGAGAACGATTCAACGTGAAAACGTTGAACAGACGAGGATTTGTTTCGTGCGACTTTCCATGCAAATACGAATAGAAGAAAACAATGTACACGCTATTATTATAATGTATAGATCGTGCGAATCGACAACAGAGCTAAACAATTGAACACAAAGGTAGAAGTAAACAGGAAGAGAGCTCGACTCACTCCTCTCTAGAAATATTAATAAAACTACGTTAATCGAGACGAGAGTGGCGTAGTGGGCGGGAGTAGAAACACAGGCGAGGACTGAGAGACGTAAGGAAACGGGGGGAATGGCTGCTGGTGTTCCCAAATTCGAGGCGACACCCGAATTATCCTTCTTATCTCTCGAAACTGTTCCCCAAAAACTGTGCGAAAAATCGTTCCTTTGTTCGACGTGTCACGACCGAGGAAACAGATGAAAAATCGGTGAAAACGGAGGACGACCTGAGAAATAACGCCGCGGCGCTCAGTCGCGCGCGCGCTCGTAAACTAACCTCAAAAAGGTAGTCGGCGATCGTGAGCCGCATTTCGGGATGCAGAAGACGCACAAGTCCAGCGTTCACTGCACTGTAACGCCGCGTGGTTGACGATTCGGGACGCGGCCAGTAACGAGATCACCGAGGGTAATGAAAATTTCTTTTGTCGAGTGATAAGGAAGCAAGTGGCCGCAAAGTGACATTCACCCTTCGTCGTTTGCACACGTTCGCGCGCACATCGACGCCATGCCTTCGTCCCCACCCTCGCTACCGTTTTCGTCTGACGGCAAGCGAATCGGACGCTACCTGGCGACGTCTCGCCGACTGCAGCCGCTCGAAATTTTTGAAACGCAGCAATGCCACGTTAACCTTTTGCGTCAGTAACTGGTTCATGGACCATAACGAGTGACCAAACTGTATACAATAATTCGTCTTCTTTTTGAATTCATCGATATATTACTGGATAGAAATTACTAAGAAGTAATAAATTTATTATTTGTGTTGCCCGGATTATATTTCAATGTACTTAAAACTAAGAGGATATTGCAATTTTTGGCCAAATATTCTCGACGTGCGTGACACGTCATTTCAGCGCAAGAGATTGACTTAATGTCTGTGATTTTGCTTTGCTAACTGACCGTCGCCTCCCTCTTTCCTCTCTTCTCCGCCAGCGGCTGTTTGCAGCTGATCCTTCGAATTTTTCCACTGTGTGTGTGTATACATGTGTATTTTCAAAACTGTTTGAAGTTTTCTTTTTTTTCTTTTTTCTTTTTTCTTTTTAGAGCGAATTACTAGTCCAATTTCGTGTTTCAGGATCGGGGATTAATTTTTACTGACACGGTAATTACTCACGAGCGAGAATGACGGTAACGTCGTACTTGAAGAGGATCGTAAGTAAGAGTTGTATCTTACCCGCGAGTAACTTTCTCAGTGCCAAATTTAAAATATCTGTGCGAAACATACCTAATAAATATGTCGATCAGTTTCTCAATCGAGTCAATTGTATCTGGTCTGCATTTCATTTACGTTCGATAGAGGAAATGTAGAAATCTCTCGATCTCCCTCTGTAACTGATCGAACGAAGTCCCACTGTTGTAGTCATTTGGCGAAACAGTGAGCATACGTTGATGAAATTCTGGAACATAGTGGATAAATAAACAACTGAAACGAAGAGAAACGTCGTACAAGTCAGTTGAGAATGTTAAAGAGACAAAAATGAAAGAGAAATTATGCGTGACAATGAGAGAAATGTCGTACAAGTTAATCTGTTAAAGAGATAAAAATGAAAAAGAAATTAATGCGTGACAAAGTGAGTTTGAAAGCCGTCTTGCGTTTTCTGCGTGATTATTTCAATGCATTTTTCCCGAGGAAAATAAAGAACATAATTTAATCGTGTATTACGAAATATCATTCGAAAAAAAAAATTTCTTTGGCAAATGTGTGTACGTAAGTGTAGAACGTGTTATCGCCCGCATAGTAGAATGTGTAAAAATAAAACACGATTAAACTTTCAAAGCTACGACAATTACAAACGTTGTATCAGCGTAAATGAGAGACAAAAAGACAGTCTGCAAAAAAAGATAACGCATCACGTAAAATGCATATGATCATTATTCACATGGCAAGAGGACACGTGAATTTATATTTTGTATTTTGATATAAAACTTCTTCCGTAATTCCAATCGTAATTTATAATCAAACAAACTGGGACACTATGTTATCAATAATAAAACAAAACAGTTTTTCAAAGTGAAGCTAGTGAAAAATCTGTCTACGCAAAGATACATCTTGTGGAATTATGGATATCGTTCGTCATTCATATGACAGAATTGATATTTTGAATTTTGATATATAAAATTATATAAAACTTCTGTGTTATTTATACTTAATAACGGGAATAAAAATAAATTGGAATGCTGTGTCGTCGATCAAAAGACGACAAAATTATTGTCACTTTTTCAAACAGCCAGTGAGATATATAAAAATCTACGCCAAAAAGTATCTCATGAAATTATAATTATCGTTCGTGAAGATATCCTTTCCGTCGCGCGCTACCCTGGCAGCCATCTTACGAGTCTATCCCCGTTAAATCTATCTCTCCTCGACGCATAAAAGGTTGTAAGTCCCAGGCCGGCGAGCGACTGTAGCGTTTGCGCGGAACCCGTGGTAGTCGGGAACCGGTGAAGGTGTAAGTGGTCTGTCTCGCAATCAGTCGACTACGAGTATTGGGAAAAGCGACGTCGTACGAATCGCGGTTGCGCCGTGTCGGATAAGTCGTGACATAAATCGGTTCAGTTTTCGTGAAGTGTCAGATGATATTGAATCACCCGCTAATTTCCAACGAGTTACTCTCGGCTGACTCGCTAAACTGAAGTACAATTGTAAGTACGTGACGTCAATTAGCCGCGTACGTTCCTCGTGCAATAGCTCTTTATTTACATGTGTACATCTAGACTTGAGGGAACAACGAGACTCCTCTTCGGATCGATCTTCTCGCGTAAGTCGTGATTTACTTCAAGTGTGGAAACGACGTTTACTCGATGTTTCGATCGTAAGCGAGCCGAACTAATTGGACTCCGTCCGAGGATAATCGTTTGATTTTATGGGAGAGATCATGACGCGTACCTTGCGTACTAAAGTAAAGAATTGTTTTCAGAAAGTGCGGATCGGTTTGGCTTCCGAGTTGCAAAAATAATCCGTTGCTGGAATGCCCGGAGAAAGAGAGAGAGAGACAGAGAGAGGGGGGGGGACTGGTCGTAGTTACCGTTACGCGAGTAACTTCGTGACTGTGCTCGATTAGCTTGTCAAAGCACGAGCCATATACCGATCGCAATTGATAACGCAGCTATCTGTGTCAGTTTTCCCATATATCGTTCGTCAATGGAATGGAAGCCTCTCCCTTATGGTGCGCGAACGAGAAGAAAAAATGCTCGGGCGTAGAACGACCAACCGACCAGCCTGAAATGCGACGCGAATTGATTTCCGGCCCGACGAACATTGTCAAACTCCTCGTGGCTTAGTGGCTGGCAGCCTTGATGCGTAACATACCTCAATTACATCATTATTGGGCCCGTCAACGCGCTAAAATTATTGCGCTGCCGGTGTTTATTCACCTTCGAGGAATTTATTCAAATGTGATAGTCGACGCGTGTCCTCCGAATCTCGTCTCAGACGTTCTCTCATTGTACGGCCCGGTTAATCGATAACCGAACCGGCGTTCTTCATAAAAGCCCGTACGGCAGGTTGACAGTGAGATAATTCGCTGTACAAGGTCAGTCCATTAATCGACATTGGCAGAGCGATAATAAACACAGAGAGAGAGAGAGAGAGAGAGAAAGAGAAAGAGATAACAATCCAAGTGATTAGGCCGTCAACGTGGATCTTATCGCAAGGGATGATAAAGAAACGATCCTTGCTTCGAGCGAAATTCTTTTGATGCAATAACTTAATCACATGTATAATTATAATGAATTTGCATGAAATTACACACTGCGTTATTCATATAGACGACTTTTTTTTAATGGTCGTCGAGCAAAATACGAGAACAGAAATATTTATATACATAACTGTAATTCGATCCGCTGGAGAATCAACAGTAACTGGTATAAAAACCTTTTTCTCCACCGTTCTTCATAGTAACGAAGTATGTTTTTTGAACTCTCCGGAAATGTGATGAAAACGTCGACGTGCGTGACACGCCTCGAGTAAAAATATTTTAATAGGCCTCGAAACAAGCACGTCCTGTACCCGAATGTAAATGCCAACTTCATTTACAAAATTGTCTTTTTACGACGCACAATTGTCGTGTAGCACTCAGTTTCACCGAGAATTATTTTATTGCTGTTTCTTTTTTAAATATATTCTTCATACACCTGTTTATTGAACAGTTTGGGTAGGCTCGCCAGGGCGAGCATAACGTAATTCTCAAAAATAACAAGCAAAATGATATAAGCAAAAGATGAAAATGGATTCTATTAGTCTTAAAATGATGCAATGTATGATTTTAAACTTTCTATATTTAAAAATTGAAAAAATTTTTCTTTATTTTCAGCAGCATTTTTTTATCCGTTTATATTATTTATAATGCAATGAGTGTATTTGTTTTTTTCCTAAATAGATGTCAACCAAACACAAAGATCAGAGGAAGATGCAGTCTAAAGGACAAGTGTTGAATGTATTTCACCGGCTAGTTGAATTCTTTGCCAGAAGGATATGTATGTTCATCGCGTTTCTAAAGGGACCTGCAGAATCTCAACCACCTATAAAAGATCTAACGCTTCTACATAATGCGACTACTTTAGCATTGAAGATTCGAAATAAACAGGTAATCTTTCCTCCTGATATGAACCTTATAAATAACTCTAAATTATAGTTGCTATAAACGAACAATTACATTTCACAGTTAACTTCAGAAGAGGTTGTACAATCATACATAGATAGGATAAAAGAAATTCAGCCAATATTAAATTGCGTAGTGGAAGATCGTTTTGAGGATGCTCTCAAAGAAGCTAAGATGTGCGATGAACTTTTAAAATCTGAGAATGCCCCGTCTCCTCAAGAATTAGCTAAAGAAAAACCCTTTTTCGGAGTGCCTTTCACAACAAAGGTAAATTTCATTTCACAGAGTACATGATGCAATGGTTTCAGATGTCAATACAAAAAGGTCTAAGCTCTTTCTTTATATTCTGTCACAGGACTGTATTGGAGTAGCTAAAATGAAACAAACGGCTGGTTTAACTATTCGCAAGAACTTTGTTTCTGAACATGATGCAGAAGTGATTAGGTTAATGAGGACTGCTGGAGCTATTCCTCTGGCCACGACGAATGTGTCAGAATTGGCCATGTGGTGGGAAACGTCAAACTGTTTATATGGAACTACGAAAAACCCTTACAACACGAGGCACATTGTCGGAGGTTCTTCCGGCGGTGAAGGTTGTATACAAGCAGCAGCTGGCTCGCCACTAGGGATAGGATCAGATATCGGCGGTTCGATTCGTATACCAAGCTATTTCAATGGAATATTCGGACATAAACCTTCTACCGGAATAGTTTCGAACGACGGTCAGTACCCGAGTGCACAGAGCGAAGACCAAAACCGATTGCTCTCAATTGGCCCTATGTGTAGATACGCGCAGGACTTGTTACCTACTTTGAAGATTCTTGCGCACAAAAACGTGGATCTTTTGCGTTTGGATGAGAAAGTAGACATTTCCAAACTTAAGGTAGGAAACGGTGTGCTTAAGTGAAAAGTAATGAGTCGTACGTAATTTGTGACGAGAATCTATTTAAATTTAGTTTTATTATATGGAAGACGACGGTGGTCAATTTCTGACGTCGGCAGTTGAGTCAGAGATAAGAGAAGCCATGAGGAAGGTAGTACGATACCTGGAAAAAGCACATAAAGTCAAAGCGACTAAACTCAACATCAGAAAAATGAAAAAGAGTATCGCTCTCTGGATGGCTAATATGATCTGTAAGGGTGAGAAAGACTTCACGTACGAATTGGCGAACAGAGCTGGCCATATAAACATATGGTGGGAATTTTTAAAATGGACGTTGTTCCTGAGCAATCATACGCTGATATCTCTTCTTACTGCCATATTCGAAAGATTCGCTGTGAAGCACGGAAGCGACAAGCATGCGAAATTCATACAAGAGAGTAAAGACCTTTGTCGAGAATTTCAGGTAAGAACCTTGCAGTGGACTATTTATATTTATGAATTATATCAGTAATTTTTTAACTTTTATAAACTGCCGATGCGATATTATACATTGACAAGTACCTGTAATGTAATGTAATCCATCAGGATTGGAATTGGCTCCTACCTTCTTCGTCCTCCTTTCTTACTATTGCGGAACAATACTCTTTATTAAAATGGACGTGATTTCTTTCTCGCGCAAACTGGTCAGATTGCTATACTAGTCAGTTTGTGTTTCACGGTATCACGAGTTACTTGTAATAAGTAGTGAAAAAAAAAAATATTACTCTGCATGCAGAATGAAACTTTTTTTCCATTCAAATAGCGAAAGAACTCTGTTATTTTTTATAAATATTTTTTCACGTTATAGTTCACGCGTTGACGAAAAACGAGTGACTGAAGTTCGAGCATGTGTCCAGAGATATCCAAACATTGTTTTCTTTTTCCAAAGCTAATACATTGTTACTTTTTGTACGTGGCGTACATTCCTAATTAATTTTCTTTTAATAGGACATCTTGGGCGAAGACGGTGTGTTTTTATATCCAACGCATCCAACCGCGGCACCAATGCACAATGAACCGCTGATTAAACCATTCAACTTTTCATACACTGGTATTATTAATGTTCTGGGCTTGCCTGCTACTGCGTGCCCCTTAGGTTTGAACAAACAAGGACTCCCTATTGGTATACAGGTACAAACCTTGTGCATCGATATTAATAAAATTAAAACGAGGAAATGAGAATTTTGGCAATAGATTTGTATAACTTCTGTGTGTTATAGGTTGTTGGTGGCCTACATCAAGATCATTTAACAATAGCTGTTGCTGAAGAACTGGAGCGTGGTTTCGGGGGTTGGGTACCTCCGGTGATCGTAGCTTGATACAATAGCAATCTCTTAGACAATAATCCAATCCAATGCATAAATTTATTCTCTTTTTACGACACAATCTGTCATCATGTTATTTTACGAAAGCTAATTTATACCAGCGAATCTTAAGGTAAAGTACAAAACATTTATTCAAAAAGCAGATGTTTTGAACATTTCGGAGAAAATTAAATAATAGGGAAAAGGGGATTAATGATTCTTACAATATAATATTACAATATACGTAGTATAACAAAGACTAAAATTATCGCATTGATTTGTATAATTAATTATAAACTATATTTCGTCGAAAAATACGCAAAATTTGCGTATCAATATATACATGTGTGTGTTTATACAAATGTATATGAGACGTATATTTATACATATGTATATTTATATTTATATACATATACATATACATATACATATACATATATATAAATTGATGTTATAGAATTCACTTTTCTAACAAAAAAATCTTGTTGAAAGAAGTAATAACATTTGTACATAAGTAAATTACTACACTGTATTTGATTACCGTTTTTATATACCTCATCATAGATCTCTATAAAGGATTTTCTATTTTCATATGAATCAAGAGAGAGGGAGAGAGAGGAAGAGAAAGGGGGAGAAAATGCGTGTATGAACGATAGAAAGAGAAAAACAAATTACATGGTAGTAGAGTGCTTTTGGTAATGTGATAAAAGTATTGAAGATTTTATGTTTATACTGTGTATTGATGTTAATATATCATATACATATATATTTTATATACTAAAGAAATAAATTTTTATTTCTTCCCTATTATTCTATCACAATTTTCTCTTTTACCAATGATTTTTTATAGAGGTGAAAGTAGCTTCTTTTAATTTATAATTTTTGTTGACTTACTTTATAATGAAGATTGTACATGTATTGTAATATAAAATAAATAGATAGAAAGGGTTCGGATATTAAAATATTGTTTTATTTAAAAATACAATTGATAGAATTAAAAAAAAATATCTATGACGCAATTTCTATCACACTTACAGTTCTAAGTACGCATTTTCGAATACGAGACGAGAGAGATCTTCGATTTCATGGTACATTTGATATCAATAAATAATTTAATACATATTTACAATTCTAGTACGAATCGTTCGTCGTACGTTTTTAAAAAAATATGAGTGAAAACTTATGAATTTCGTACATGTAAAAATATCCTCATGGCTTCGAGAAAAATGATAAAAATGTAGCCTATAAAAATTACATCTATGAATGTTTATAAGTTAAATTCAAGATCATAGTATAAGTACTCGTTGCAAGTTATAAACTATATGTTTTTTTACATACGATAGAAAAAGGAACATAGAGACTGTTCGTGCAATGTTCACTTTACTTTCGCAACGAACAGTAGTAGCAATGTATAAATATATTTAAAAAAGAATGCAAAGTTCCAGCGATAATAAATTCATTTTTTTTTTTATATATATGATAAAAAGTACTAAAAATAAAATAAAAAAGGAATGAAATAATCCAGTTGAAACAAAACCTATATAAGAAAAAACAAAAGCCTCGTTAATATTTAAATACTTAAATGACAATGTATATCGTATCACAATATATCTCTTAAAATCCACAAAGAATAGACGGAGTATCTACCTACTATATTTCACTGATGGTAAACCTAGCGACACGATGTTTGATTTAATTATATTTAAAGAGTCAAAGACTTCTCACAGAAGTGCCGCGTTAATTTGTTTCAACCTAAACAGTTAACGAGACTAATATTACGTTATGAGATTTGTTTCTTCTGAGGAAGTTTCGATCTTTCTTGTATCAATTAGTGCATTTTCTGACCTGTTGTCTAACGAATTATCTTTACTATCGTCGCTATCTGGCCTACTTGAGATTTCATACTCGTTTGAGTGTCTTTTCGACTCTAATAAATTGTCATGCGAGTCTTTGTATTGGTCTTTTTTATCGTCAAAATAATCGGCGTTACCATTGTTCAACCTTTTGTCTCTATTTCTGCAACAAGAATCTTCGTCTCTCTCTTCATTCATCGTTCTTCTACTGTCTCTTCCATCTTCTTTCCTTTCTGCATGTCCATTGGTACGATTAATTAGATCTAGCTCTACATTTGTTACTTCAGGTTTCTTCGAGGGCTGATTTTTCATAGAATTGCCGAATGGATTAAAAAATCGCCTTCCGTTTTCTTTGTTCACGCCGTTGCTCGACTTTACGGAGTCTGTCTCCTCGTTTCTCTTGTGATTCTTCGTGCCTTTGGATTCGAGCTTCTTGTCGCAACGCTGGTCCACGTTGCTCTCAACTTGTTCCTTCTCCCTTTTTATCGCAGCCAGTTCGGCTTCCTTCATCGCTGAATGAATAACTGGTTCGGCCCATAGTCCTGGGTTAAAAGCTGGCCCTGTGCCACCTAGTTCCGCTGGCAAAATGTCAGTGGGCAGGTGTTCGTGCAAAGTGCTCAAGTTATTTCCATGTAAGTAAATCTGAAAACGTTGGAGGTATGTTAATTACGTCACAAACTCCATGAAAAGTTAGCCTTTTTATCAAGAATCTTTGAAATTGAAAGGAAACTCGTTCAACGAAATCGGATATTCAAAGTCTATCGCGGTTTACACTGCCTCAAATTATCTTCTCTGGTCAATATTTAATTTCCCGTATCTAAAACCTGTATGCGAAGGTGCTCCAATTTCAGCACGGTGGTCATAAGACGCTTGGAAATACAAAAATTCTTAGAAATTCAATAATATCTTTGTTTGATTAGCATTATATCGCTATACATATTGTGTATTTTATTCCTTTTTGTCTAATAGTTTAGACCTTCGGTTCCTCTTACCTTGTTTCGAGTTTTTTCGTCCAAAAAAGGTTTCACAAGGGCCAACGTGGCTTGGACATAAAGCGGCGCCGACAGGAAGTGTATAGCTTTAAATCTAGCCGGAAATCGTCCCCGGAGAGCAGCTATTAGGTTTCGCAGTGCCGTTGCGCCCAAGGCTCCGCCCTGTCGCAAAGAGAATCCGCTCCAATCTACCACTGCCACGAAACCGGATTGCTAAAAGAAAAAAAAATTGAACGTTCAGAGTCCTATGGCGGGAGTAAACGTGCGAATGCATGCACACGTGAATCATACCTGATTCCTCGGGTCTTGTATGAGAATCTCCAATACCAAGAACAGGGCTCGTTGAACTGACAATGCTGGAACGGCTATTGGATCCCATTGCGAGGCTAAAATGACGAGCACGCATCTTCCTTTTCTGAAAATTTGTATAAGATTATTATTAACAACACGTAATACGAAGTTTCGAAAATGTACAGAAAAACTTATAGTGAAAAATCTCGTGTCGAAACCAATATTTTTATGTACAATATTCCGTTAAATCTAATGTTAATATAAAGTCCAGTAAAGACCGGAAACGAATTTAAATCTCAATACATTTAAATACCTATCGCGCGCAGGAAGTACACCCGGTATTCCAGCGCGTAGCGCGCGCTGCAAAGCTGGATCTCTCGCTGTTAGATTGCCGAAGATATCCTGTCGATGCGCTACTTGCGCCTGATAAGCGACTATCAGAGCGGCAGCTTGTTCCGTGCGATATTTCCGGGCCAGCAGGAAACGCGTAATATATTCGTCCGTGCAGTGCTTCAAGTCTACGAGCAAACACAGAGACGGGTCATTGTAATGCTTCGCGCGAAAGAAAAAGAAGGAAAAAAAAAGATGTAACTGGCAGGAAGCCGGTCGAACGTGGACATTACGACCGGAAATTCGAGGATCGATGCGTGGAAAACGAATCAGTCTGACAAGGCGAACCTAACGGAACCTAACCTCGGTTGAATGAAATGTACTGATACGAGTACTATATCTTCGTAGTAATAAACTATCTTGACGAGATTAGAAACGATATTGTGAAGTGTTTTAAACATTTGGAGATTAATGGAAGAATAATGGGATACAAAGCGACTGTGTTGGTAAAACTCTTTTGACAAGAGGTGGAAGTAGACTTTCTCTTTGTATTGAAATATGCCGTTTTCCATTAGAAAGCTTCGTCTTGACAATGAAATAATTTGTCCTTGCACCTTCAATTTGATAATCTTAGTACGGATAATGTTTAAATGAATTATTCCCTTGGCAATTTTCGGTTGCAAAAATGAAGCCCTTCTCACCTACAGCCGGCATTCCTCGCAGTATCGCTCGAACGGTGTTAATGGCCAGTTTCTTGTCACGTTTGTCTAATTTGCCCCCCTCCTCGTAAATACTCCGTGCAAGTGCGGGGCTCATGTGACCCCTTGTCGAGTCCCACATGTACTCGCAATACTCAGACATCTTGCGTACCCTTTTTCTGCCTTGCCAGGAGGAGATCTGAAACAATCGAACGATCCGGTAAAAACGGAGAATCCTTTCTATTTAACGTATTCTATATAACGCACACGTATGTTTGTTTAGCTGTTATTATATAGATATATAATTGAAAAATTTTTGCGAATCTTATCAATGAAATAACATTTACAGTCCCGTAACTGTATACACGAGATATTAGAGAACGTACGTGCGTGAAACGTACTGCAAATATGGAACGGTTGAACGGACACTCCCTGAAAGTAAATGAGACATGCAAACGAAATTTATCTTTAAGCGTGTGTTGTACAAAAAAAGTGATCAATTAATGTAAACGTTAGTCGATTAACCTATGCGTAACTCGCACGTGTAAAAACATATTTAACGATATGCAACGATCTCGCTTGAAAGGTACAACTGCAAGCAACGACTGAAAATATATTTAATTACATTTCTAGAATTGTATATAGACTCAGCGAAAAGATAATCATTTAAATTATTCAAGAGTTTGATTAGTAAGACATCAAATAAAACTATAACCGTAACAGAAATGACTCATTTCTAAACACCGCTGAGGGGCAACACATCTTGCAGAGGAACCGCGACCGGTTTTGTGTAACTGCTTATCGAGACTTTTACTTCGATCTCGAGAACTCGGTAAAACCTTACGCGAATAATTAATTACCTCGGGTGTACATTTTGCAACGTGAATCACGCAATATCTCGACCGTGAATCTATATTTTCGAAGTAAAAATGCCGAAGATGACGCGAGGTACTGCAAGTTCATTGAGAATAACTCGTCGAGTCCTGTAATTTTTTCAGATTTGTTTCATCTGATAAATGTCGTATATATTATACTTTTCATAAATTATATACAATGTGCAAGAGACGTTTTATATATTAAATATTATACAAAATATTTGAAATTAAAGTTTAAAATAATACAACTTAATGTTTCACTGTGCAAGTTGGACATATGTCGGAAAATACTTCGTAATCACGCCCGTATGGTTAACGCTATTAAGTACAATTTATTTTCTTTAAATACTACAATATTTCTTCAATTTTTCTTTTTATCGAAACAGAAAAATAACATAATTGCGTATAACGGGACAAAGCTGTAACTCGAAATCTGTTAAAAATATAAATATCAAGTCGCGGCGCGTGTAATTACAAAGTAAAATGTAATTAAGCACAGGAAATCACTAAGAACCACGAAACTTAGACTTTGAAACTGAAATCGAAAAAACTTAAAAGCAATCATTTGCAATTAATATAAGTTAGTATGATCAATTAATATGATCAATGCGATCAAATGAATAATCATTAAAATTGTCGATGTCAATCGCGTTTAACTCACTGTTTTGTTCCCGAGTTACTTAACGCGACATCTGCAGTTCGTACCATTTTATCACGTGTATTTCCTAGAACTCATATGTATTTTAAAATTGTAAAACATGCGTCTGCAATCGTTTAAAAACAATTATATTTCAAAACACGAACGACTGCTTACGTACATCCACGGTTAATCTACATTTTTAAGATGAACTTACATAAAATATTTTCAAAAGTTGTTGAATACTTTAACGACGTTCGCACGATTTATTCCTTTTCTTTCCTTCTCGTTCACTTGTCCACTGTCACACGAAATTCCGACGTGATTTTCATGAAATGTGAAATGTGAAATGTACACTTCGCTCCGCACTACTTTGTAACTGTTGCACGATCAATTTGCTCAATAATGTTAATTACAATTCCAGTTGTAACTTTGTAAATAAAAGAGACAAAAAAGCTGGCGAGTAGATCGGAGGCAGCCTTGTTGCTCGAACGGTCACGAGCGAACGGCGCGCAATGAAGTCGCCTGTTGCGATTCGCTGGAAAGTGTTAGAGGCATTGGGAAACAAAGGAGCAAGCGAAACGCTCAAGGAGAGACGTTTGCGCCGCCAGAGGGAGAAGGAAACGAGTCGCTCGTGGTGTAACGATGGACTTGAGACGCATCGGATCGGTACAAAACCGTGACTCGAGCTTCCTGAAAACTTACACGTTATATATTTTATTTTCAATAATTTACACTTGGACGAACCACTTTGAAGTTTATGGACTTTCCAAATTTATTGCAACGATTGTCTGTCTGTTTTAAACTGCGAAATTCAGATAACATTCAAAGTGATGACACTCAACAAAAACTAAATGTAATTTCGAATTGAATTCATTTAAGTACCATCGTGCAATTAATAGAAGAGAATCTGACAGAGAAGAAAGGTAAAGTATTCGTCGCCATTTCGACGAAATAGAATATAAAGGATAAGGGTGTCAGAGATTAGAAGGGAATGAAAATAACCTGATTGCGATCGGATATGAAAAGAACAGGTATTGAAATTGAACGGAAAGAAGGAAGGAGGATGGTAAAAATGGAAAGGGATGAGGAGAGAACTAACTGCGACAGAAAGGAAAAAGTGTAACGCGTGGGGAAGAGATGAAACATTGACACAGAAGGAAAAGAACGATCACCGAAGGTGGGAGTAAAAAAGATAGAGAGAAAGACGGACGAAGCCGGTTACCACTGCGGCTGACTCACCCGTTCGTTCTTGTTGCGCTATCAGGTAAACTGTTCTCCAAAAAATACGAACGTCCAATAATAAAATATGTATGAGGAAACACTCGCAGGTGAAAATGTTACATAATTTTATGCGTGGACAGCGAGAATTGAGTAACATATTGTTCTAATGATCAATGAATCTGTTCCGAGTCATATTCTGAAATTAATGACAAATTAATGTTTACTTCTTTGGCAATTATTTTTAACATAAGAAGTACTAATTGAAGAATAACTTCGTCTTCTTGTGATTTATTGTTGAAGAAAATTCGGCCGAATGACGCAATTATCAGATGTTTTAATGATATTGATCATTCCAGACCTATGACGAACTTGTTCAGCAAAGTTAATGGACTAGATCAGATACGATCGCAGTACTATCATATATGATGAATTTGGCTATGTTTTATATTCCATGAATGATCTTCATCGCGTGTGTTACTGAAAAAAAAATTGCTTCAAGTATTTTCATTTTTAACGAAGAACAAAGATTTCGAGAGTAACGAATGTTTTTTACTTCGGAAGAAGGAGAAACAGATTTATAAAAATATCGCCGCAAAATTGCTGGTCGTGGCTCACTTTAACAATATTCCGTCAAGTCATGCAATTATGTAAAATATTTTCTTGGATGTTTTTACAAACAATGTTGAGATCGTTATGCAACAATCCTTGATACATATGAAAAATATATTTTCGATCATTTCAAAAAATAAACGAGTTCATACTGTTGACATGTTTCTGCAAGAATTGCGATGAGTCATGTTTGAGAGGCGCGAAATTGCAAACGGATTTATAAACATTTACGGCGATTAACGATGGACGATTGTTGCGGGCATACCAATGCACAATTGACATTCGTATGAAAACGATGTAGACGCGAAAAACTCGAGTGTGGAGAACGCCCTCTCGAAACAAACGTCTGAATGATTAAAAAGCCACTGTATATCCGATAAAGGAAGATCTTGTTTTATGGCGCGAAACCATTCAATTCTTCCATCGATCGATTCCGTCAAGGACGAGAACCTGACAAGCGATAGATTAAACGTTTTAGATTAAACACCGTAGCTTACGGTCAAAATTCTATTACAGTATTCGCTGTAGAATCTTCATTTGCGATTAACTGCTTAACAGCAACGTGAATTTTCAAATCCTACAAAGAGATAGATAAAAAAGATGAATAATAATTAAAATAGAATAACAGTTATGTAGAAAATTATAATTACAGTGTTTTCAAAAATTGTTCGATGGAATTTAATATAGCTTTCTAAATAAAGAAAATTGTGACTGATTTTGATTATTTTGAATATTTTGAAAATTAAAATTTTGAATGAAAATTAGAATAGTATATGGAGTAAGTTCTAATAATAATGAAAAAGTGTTACAGTAATGGAGTTTAATAATCCTTCAATATATCACATGACAGGTCTAATTGAGTTCAATGAAACGATTAACTCACTGAAGAGAATAGCATTCAACTTAAACTCGCCTGAGTATACGACGCAGTAGTTTGTATCAAAGTATAGTGTAAATAAATCTTTTTCGCAAGATTAATGTATGAATGCTCAATTTATAACAAAAAAGTAGCAGCCAACTTTTATGAAACTAGCACTCTATATCTTAACATCTGTAAAAAATATCATCAGCTTATGAATTTTAATAACTGAAATCGAATATGTATTGAAATTGTGTAATTATGAATAGATAATCTCGTATAAATCATTGCGAAATCTGATTGCAATACGTTTATTAAACGATCATGGGTTTTTTGAAACTATAACGCGTATAAATTACCAATCTTTTTCTGGTACAGTCTTTCGCCGTACGCTTGAGGGACGAAAACAGATCTGTTCGGGTAACGTTGCCTAATATTACGCAACATAACGGTGGAAGCGTAACAGAGAAGAGGACAGAAGTTACCGGTTTCTTTTGGGGTTGTAGCCGCAACCCATTTTCTCGGCGTTCATGATACTTCGGTGCAATCCGATTTCAGTGCTTGATTCGACGAATCATTCAAATGTTCTCAACAAAATTTAACAGGATATTCATTTTTCACAAGTAAAACACGCTTCGTAGTTCAACTCCGAATGACATGTATCGCAAGTGCAAGTAACGTCGATGAGTTTTCCATTTCTGTTGCAAATTCAAAGTACTGTTAAAATTATTAAATTGTAATTTATACCGTGAAACATGGAGATTCGGTCTTACCGGACATGGAGGCCATAAACTGTGATGCGAAAATAAATTCATCAAGCCAGGAACCTAAAATTACCATTTCCTTTTCCTTACGGCAGGGATTTCCCTTGGCTGTATGCTTCTCTATTTCTTTTTAATTACCAATTCTAAGGCTCAGTTTCTTTATTGCAATCAAAGCCCTTTAACACAGCCCTTATTAAACAGGTAAAAATAAAAATAGAAACAAAAGAACCTAACAATAACCAATAAATCCGGTTGTCAGAAGAACTGTTACCTAACTCAGGTAGCTAACCGAAGTCAGGTAACTAACGATTCTCCCAACTTGGGATCTCGAGAATTTGGGAAAATTATTTCTTGGGTCTCACTTTCCCTTTCTTTGTCAAATCGCACTTAGCCAGACAGAAATTGTGAAGAAGGCTCGAGAGATAGCCGAAAGACCAGTTCAATCCATACATTCGATCAGTCAAAAATATCTTAGCTTTAAAAGCAATTCAATCTCATTCTTGACGAGTGAATAAAAATCTATCAAACTCAACTTCGTTCAATCGTACAATCTTTATCTTTGAACCAACTGCTATTCATTAACGTTGAAGGCAGCGAGTTATCGATAAAATTTTCGTTCAATACGTAGATTTAGATTTAGTATCGGTATGCCACAATTGAAAAAGAAAGTGCAATATAATTACTTTTACGTGTTGCGTTCTTCCTTTCGGAAGGCAGATTAATTATACGTACAAGAAATTACTACTACGTATTGTATAACAACTCACTAATTACCGTTTCAATGAAAACAAAAAAAATAACACGTTGCAGTTGTGAAGTTTTTTCCGCGAAAAGTACAGAGGAAGTTCGAAAAATATTGTAAATATACGTTACTAAAATCGCTCTTTTTATGTTACTTCTATGTTACGACGTGAAACAAATTAAATGAAAACAATTGCCTGCAGAGAGGTTAAACAATGTTAAAGATTCGACGAACCGTAACAGTGGCAGAAAACGGGGTATATAAGAAAAGGTGTAGTATTTCCTGCTCCTATGCAGCCATAAATACATGCACATAGTTACCTGTTTGTGCTACGTCAACAGTTCGGTTTCGTATCGAATAGCCGTGACCGCAACTGACACATTGAACTACTGCACCAAACGAACGAAAAAAAAAAACGCCTGCTGTCGTTCACACGCAGTTGCACATGTAAATGATCCTTCGAAACTGCAAGGCATAAAGAACAATGCTTCTGGAATAGACCAGGTGAACAACAGTACCTTCGGCGCGAAACTGCTTGTTCGAAACTGCCAGTTAACCGATTCGTGAGTCCTCTATGATCCTCACCGTTACTAACACGAACAGTCTTCAGTTCTAAATGAAAATTCTGTTAAAGATACAGCCGAACTGTATTTTTAACTTGATGATATCTTATAAAACGTAATAATTTTCGTAAAATGTTAAAAGGCGACTTGATTGAATCTTTGACAATGTAAATAATATCATGTCAGTTTTTTAATGGTTGTGATTTTTTTTCACGGTTTTTTAATTTAACGAAAACGGTTTTAACAAAACGAAAAATTCTGTTGTTTCATATCGGTTGGGTGATTAATTATTTTTGTAAAACGTCAGATGATTAGCACGACGGAAACATTAGTTAATACGATTACCATATGAGGTCGCTAGTAAGGCTGAAATACGAAATATTGCATACGTACAATTATACGTAAAATAATTATCTACAATTTTTTATCTTTTATATAATTGTTATTATAGTAAATGGCTGCTGTTGCCTAATAAGCTTCAAGAGGTCACAGGATTTTTCTTTCCTTCCTCTCTTCGTTTCTTCCACTCATAGTTTACGTATATTATGGTGATATGAATTTCCAGTTACAGCAAGATTATTTAAAAAAATGTGAAATAAGTAAGATAACATTTAAATTAGGCCATCTAGACATAACAAACAGTAAACAGAAACATTTATCAAACATTCATTATTGAAAATCCAGTCAAAGTTGTACAAATTCTCTTTTTAAATATATGAGCATAAATTCGAGTTATCGTTTAATGACAGATTCGTAGAACCGAATTGAAATTATTTATCAGTTCACTGAATAAATACGAAAATTTTGTAATACTGGCGCCACGGTATGAGACAATTAAGTTATTAATCGCACGATTCTGATTATATAAAATGAAGGAAACCTTTACCCAGGGAAATTCAACGCTGACGAATCAGACTAATCATTCGGTTTGTTTTGATAATTTATATAATTGCTCGTTCAGTATAACGAAACAGAGTTGACTGTCAGTGCGTCGACTGGCTTCGACTGGCGTTGATGTTAACGTATACATTTTGCAACGAAATTTCGTTGCATGTACCGTACGAATACATACATATCTGCAAACGTACATCCGGTCCTCCAGTTTCATTGATCAAGATAATTTTACGTATTCGTTAAATTCTTTGACGTTGTGCAATTATCCGCAAAGGTAAGTCCAAAGTTTAACAATAATTATAGATATGTGTCAATTTGTTCTAACAAGAGTGTAGAAGTAGTATAAGTAATAAATAAAAGTAACAGAAGATGAATGTGATGGATATGAGATTAATTGATAATAATATTAAAATAAATTTTTTATTGGACAATTTGACAATTTTGTTGAACGAATATCGAACGAATAAAAGAAACGGGACCTTCTAAAAAAAAAAAGAAGAATAGATCGAAGCAAGTTATTTAAAGGATCAACCTCATTCTAAAAAAAACAACTTACGTTCACGATAAACATGATCGGATTCAGGAACGAAGAAAAATTGATCGATTTTATTGGAAATTACAATCATTTTTTAGACGAGTAGCATACTCTCAGATGAATAACTGCAATTATGAAATTATTCTTTAAACAAATTTTTCTTTCTCGTTTAATTGAAAAACTTTTCGAAAAAGGGCTAATCTTATATAAGCAGTCTTACATATTATTAAAATTTTTTTAAGAAACTTTCCAAGTATTATTTCTTTATTCAATCTCTATTGTCTTTGATCACTTGGAAAATTAAGTACGATTTAGTTAAACAAAAGGTTAGCGTTTCAGCATAAGTGATTTGTAATAAATGAATTTCATTCGAAAATATAGTTGGTAAATGTTTTTCTAGTTTCTTGTTAAAAATACAAGATACTACATTGGTATAACGGTATATTGTGCCATTTTATCGAAATAATTTCCATTCGTTTATTCCTTCGACATTGAACTTTCTTTCTTGAAATCTACCTGACGATTAATACTATTTATAAAGATAAATGCTTCAATAAAAATCAAAACTGTTATAAGAGAATAATAAATTTTATTATTAGATATAAAGGTAAAAGAATATTATTATTATGTTCATATGTTAATTGTTTCTAATGTGTTATTGATAACTTATTTTAATTTCAAATAATTAAATTACATATGATCATCACATTGTTCGAATCAATTATGTTATATGTGTAATTATAAAACTAATTTAAAATTAAAACAATCATAAAGCCAATAATAAAGTTTTTGGGGAAATTGTTTAAAAATAGATTATTATATAGATTATTTATAATATGTAGATTGTTCGGTCTGTGGATATGTGTTATTTATATCTGAAAGATATAAGATATTTTACTTTCTTACAATTTATACATTTCTATATTTTGTGAATTTTATTATCGTTCTTACAAAAATCTATAGATTACCTAATAATTTCCTAAACCACAAAATCGAATAAAACGATGAATATAATTTATTAATTATACGTAAATATTATTTCTTTTAATTTAATGTTTTTGATAAACAATAACAAGATCGACAAATGTAACATACTCTAGTACAACGATGGCAAATACATGGCAAACTTGGCACGCACGATTTTGTACGGCACCCAAAGAATTATATAAAAACAATTATGTAATAAACTTTAACTTTATGTATCAAACTTTTTTTAAACTTGTATTTTTTAAATTTCTAATTAATGTAGCACTAAAACCCTTCACAGGTTTTGCAACGATTTTATTTCAAAAATCTTTCAAAATTTGAAAGATACTGGCACCATACCATAGATATTGGTACGGGAAGAAAATTGAAATTTTTACCTACATTTGGCACAGCGATCAAATCTTATTTGCCATTCCTGCTCTAGTATATCATTACATAAGTATAACATTAGTCATTCAACTAGACACATTTGCATCGCAATAATATAATTTAAAACACATTTGATAAGCTTGATAATCTTGTGTATCAAGGTAATACGCGCCTTTTTCTTTTTCCTTAAAATAAAATTATTTTATCAAGTTATTTTTCGTTTATCTAATCCTTTGATGATATCAATTTTTGTTTTTTGTATAATTTTTATCAAAAATTTTTCATGCTCATCATTCTTTGATACATAATACACGTCAATAATATCGCGTCAATTTTGCAAATTTTGTAGTAGAAATAATCGTATAATTGTTATCAAGATGGATTTATTATTTATTAAAAATTTCTTTTCTTTTATCTGTCATAAAAGATTATTTTATAATTTAAAAGACCATCATGATTCAAAGGCAGTAAATCGATCTTGCATTTTTCATTTTGCAGTGATTTATTTTTATGAAATTATAAACGTAGTAAAAAAAAATTAAGTTTCTTTTTGTTTTTAAAGTAATTCATTAAATATTAATTGTATTTTATATACATATATAGTACAATTATTGAGGTTGTGAAATGAAAACTGTAGTTTTATCTTTCCGAATAATTTAATCTAATCATAATTCAGATCATTTCAAATTACCATTTCTTTACTTCTTTTTTTATTTAATAATTATTCTTATTTAAAGTTATTCATATTATCTATTTTTTTTCTATTCTATTTTTTCGTAAATGTATAAAAATTGTATAAAAATAAAAATAAATTGAATAAAAATAAAAAAGATTCTTACGTATGAATTTAGCCAATGATGTAAAAACATAATCCGTTTGTTAATTGTCAATTGAATCTAAACTTATCGCTACGAATCAATTTCACGTCTCATAAAAAGTTCACTTTCCTTTGAAAAAAATCAACGAATTAATATAATATAACGAATTATTTCATTTTCTTTTTTCAGAATTTCAATAAAATGTGTACATTGAATCAATTATACCATATCTCATCATTTCTAATGTACACGTACACGACATACGAGGGATTTCTAATAAAATTACCTTTATCTCTCAATAAGATTCCAATTAATGACTTTAATCCAGGAGCACTTAAGTTCTTGACGATATGGAACCTGGTAAGTTGCATTTTTTATTATTAATAAAATCGTATTTCTTTAAAACCATTTTACTTTTTCATTCATCATTATTTATCATTATATTTCATTTATTATTATTTGCGTTTTGTAGCGAGTTTTATTTGCATATTCATTAAATGATTATGATAATACATATTTATTAAGTAATTATAATAAATGTAAATTGTGAAAGATACTGTATTAGAAAATAGTTGTGTCAAAGAATATAAAATACTTATTTATTTGGTTAATATAATATATTTACTGTTAATTAAGTACCAAGATTTTTTAACCTAAAATATACATGTATATTTTTTCCATGATATTTAAGAGATACAAATCATAGATATTGACTCAAATGTTTTGTAGCCTTTGAAAGAATACTTTGCCTTTTTATAATTATTCGTATGTTGCAACAACAAGAACAAAGTTTAAAAAGTAACGTTTAAGTACAAAATTCTTATGTGTTATTCATTCAAAAACAATTTGCTGATTATAGCAATATATCTGAACTGATAAATTTATATTATGTGTTAATATGAATGTTAGCTAAATAAATATTGCGACGCATATCGCGTTGTACATTTTACAACAGTGTGGAAACGTCAATAGATGGCACCATGTTGAAACTTAAGCGTCGCAACAGGCTCGTATGCCTCTATACCATAGTCATAATTCGTGCATAATCACCGATACTGTTACGTGTAAAATAACATGCTTTCTTGACGTTTGTTTGAGCAACAAACTTCTCGTAATACTCATTGTTTTCGAAACACAGTTCCCTTAATTGAACAAAGTTGCAACAACTTAATGAACATCTCACAAATGAAAAATATCGGTGACGAAAAAGTAAATAATGTTAATTCACTTGAGGAATTATAACAATACTTTACAAATTGTTACAAAATACGGTTATGCATTATTGTATACGTAATGTGATTGCCATGCATATAAATTGTCCAACTTTTTAACGTCTGAATCTGCTTATCGATTAGATAGAATCAATAAAAAATAAGCACTCGTATTCTATTTTTTAACGAGGTCAACAAACGTATCTACATGGTGTTAAAAAGAAGTATTTAAAATTTAGGATTTCAAGATAGAAGAAAAAAGTTCTAATGAAACTTGTGCGGAAATGGGAGGGAGACATGTGGAAAATTTATAAACATCAAAGAGAAGAAATAGTAAAATATTTACATATATCAATTACTACAGCTGAAAATTGCTCATAATTTTTTAAAAATATAAATTTTTCGTGTTCATTAGAGTTATTTTCTATTAGTTTCTCTTTCTATCTATCCTTTCTATCTTCTGAACTTTTTTTTTTTAACATTCTGCCAATATCTTGATCAACAAATTGTGACTAAGACATAAAAGATATATGATTTGCGCTATTATTAATACTTACGATAGTTTTCTCTTCCTTAAATAAAATTTTAATTTAGTACCTATAGCAGAGTGTATTACTGAGCATGTGTATGATATAATCGTGAATAGTATGTACTAGGAAGTAGAAAATCACGTAACGTGTTTTTCTCTCTAGCCTCGGGATTCAATTTTTTATTTATTACCAGATAAATACGTAATACGTCTTAACGAAATGAATTTGAACTTTTAATTAGAAAGCGCCAGAAAAATTAAAAAAGAAAAGATTCCCACGTGTATCCCGATAGTAATTCTAAATTTTCTCAATGAAACTAAAATCTATATTTATTTCCGATAATTTTGCTTCAATACAGATCCGTATGTTGAACTAACAATTTTCCATTGCGTATTGAATGAATATAATGAAAAAAATGAACAAATATGATAACTGAAAAAAAAAGATTCAAATTTTTCAAACAAGTCTGAAAGCGATCTTCGACCGCAAAAACTTCCGCGCATTCCATCTGCGCAGAAAAGCATCAACTGTACTGTTTATCTCTGTCTTTTGATGAATCTCTATTTCGTCCATGAGTCTTTATTTATGTTTTATTTCTATATTACATATACTTTCTATAAGATCAATGCACATTTTGATTAAGAAAAATAAAATAAAAATTATACTATTTGCTACGTAGCAAATTTGACAGTGTGTTAACTCTGTCGATAGCAGATACAGTGTGCAGTAGCAGATGCATCCTATACTCTACTACATACATTGTAGTAAATTTTATCTTCTCGCTTGTATTTCTTTTTTATTTTTATTCTTTCGTAAATTCTTTCCGTGTAGACATCCGTTTTTGTTCAGTCTCTATCGTGGCTCTTAACCTGTCGTTATCTTACTCTCTCCGGATAAAGCTTTAGGCACATAGTGAACTATTTCTCTCTTTCTTACAGTGTATTTTCGTCTATTCGTCAGTAATCAGTACGCTGCAGATCGGCGCGGTCGATACTGTTGTAGTGCTGTCTGTACATGTGACCGAGAGAAGCCGAAGTGTTTTTTCTGTGTCAATCACAAAAAACTGTTCGAATATTTAAAAAATACGATAATAAGATATCGCAGCACTGATCAAACTTTGATCCATCGGCATTACATAAGCGGAAATTTAACTGTGACATTGTAAGATCATGAGTGTTAATAACTGAGTACATAATTCTACATTAATTACGTGCATTTGAGACTGATTATTTTCATTTTTTACAATGATTCATCCGAACATTAAAAACAGATCCGAATATTAGAACCGATCCTCTTTTTTCTTAAATTTGTTAATATCTGTCTGAAAGATTACTGTTCGACAAAGTGAATTTCATTGGCTGCAGTTTTTTTCTGTGAATGACTTAATCAAATTTAATTTATCACGTTGCATTGTATTCAAAGCGAGAATTATAGAATGAGGGCATCAACTTATTTTCTTACACTTTATATCATGTATCTTACTTCTCATGTGTTACTAAAAACTTGTTATAAATAAAAGTTTTAACTATAGAGAAGGAAATTAAAAACGATTATATTTATCGATATTTAAAGATCATAAAAAAATCGAAATAATTTTGGATTTCAAACTTCAAACTTCAAATGGCATAATAAATTTGTTTGACAGGGATTATACATTCCTATACGTTTTATAAAACAAGATTTATAAAATAAAGACACTATTAATGTCATTTTTATTACAAATACGAATGTTTGAAAAAAAATTTGTTAAATTCTTGTTAAAAATATTGTTACTAAAAAACTAATTTGAAAATATTTAAGAAACACCAGAAGTTCATTTCGTGAAAATTTTTACAGTTACTGAGTTATTAACTTTTTTTTGAGAGAGATCAATCTTTAATTTATTCTTATGTAATTACTTTATTAGCTACATCTATTCTTCATTTTGCAATTATGAATAATTGCATTGGCTAATGTTTATTACATGAAGTAATGGCTCGAATGACGTGGATAAGCTTAGAATCACAAAAGTAAATGCCAACGACTATCAACAAGTGTACTATTTACAGTACACTGTTTTTTTTTTTAATTTTTTTTTGTATTGAAATATTTTTGGACGTGTGATTATTTTTAATTTTAATTTGATAAAAAAGAACTGTGTACATGTAGATACATGTAAAACATTGTCCTTCACGAAAATTACATTAAATAACGTAAATCTCAATCTTATCATAAATAATTTATATGCATAAATATATGAATGAATAATTTATTCAGTAGAAGTACTCCACTCTCCAGTACTAATATATAGTCGTAGAAATACCGTATAAATAAAATTTTTCGCCATAAATAATTTATATACATAAATATATGAATGAATAATTTATGTTGTAGAAATACTCCAAAGATAAAATTCCTACTGCAACATTATAGACTCTCTATAATGCCAGACTAGAGTCAAGCTCAACAGGGTCTTCTTTCCCCGCTAATTTTTCCAAGCCCGTTCCCTTGGCAGTGGTTTCGCTAGAAAGTAGATAGAGACAGAGGGAATCTCGTTAATCCATTCATGCGCGTCACTAATTAGATGACGAGGCATTTGGCTACCTTAAGAGAGTCATAGAATAAAATAGTGTGAAGACAGAATACACGAAATTACATACTAATATACGTACTGTTTCAACTTTAAATGCAAAAGTCCCATGAAAACAGAGGATCCATTAACCAAATTTTATACGACTTTTACACATCTTTACGATGTTAAGAAACATTTGTTAAAAGAGTGAACATATAGAAAAGATATTTTTTTTTTTTTTATCAATTCGTTCTTGTCTGATTGGTCAAATACGATTGCCATCATAGAAATTTATCAAAACATTTCAGACTACAAAAATATTGTGAAATACTTGCGAGATGCGAGACGGTTTACTGATTGTATTTCACGTGATCTCCTGTGTGCAATTCGCATTCTCCGTGTATTATGATTACATGTACACTGTAGTTCCTCCGAATGTACTCAAAGTACACAACAGCTACGGCGGGAAATTCAAGTTTCTCACTTTTTGGGACGCGGTTAGTATGATGCAACAAACAGATCTTCTTACTTACAATCAGATTATTATTCACTGCGGCATATGTGAGATACATGGCATTTAAATAATCAGAAAATAAATAGGTAAATAAATGCTGAATATTGACTTGTTTTAAATTAATGTTATAAATTTGTTAAATTTAAACGAAAAGTCCGAACAAAAAAGATTAAATATTTTTAACGTATATAGCGGTTTTGTTAGTAATGTACCACAAATTTCGTAATGTAATAATCAATCAATTAACCATTAAAGTTTTGTAGAATTAATTTATTAAGTTTCTTTTATATGTTTTATTTTAATTATTTTTCTTGGAAATATGATGCTTGTTTAATTGCAAAGGAAATACTCCGTTGTTTTGTATTCTCAACATTACGTTTCATTGAAGAAATCGCTTCCTGTACAAGATTGAATTAACCTAGATTGTTTAATCTAATGACTGGTTATATAAATCGTAACAAGAGACCGATAGAACAAAAAGGAAAAACCATTATGAGTAATTTTTAAAAGAAAATATAAATAAGTTTTAAATAGTCGCTCTTATATACCCAAAATTTCTTAATTATTACTCCAAACAGAAGAAATTAAGCATGTAATTATCTCTTGTTTCAGATCATTCAAGCAGTATTTTTCTTCATATGCATTTTGAATGACTGGTTTGGTACAAATGCAGTTAGTCCCAAGAAACCGCCCTTTATACGTAAACTCAAGGATCATATGCACTCGATTCTTGGTTTCCCGATTGCTATGGTATGTTAAAGGAATGGAAAAAATTAAATATCGAAGTTTCATATATATTTTCTTATAATTTTCTTGGATTACAGTTCGTTGGAATAATATTCTGGGCTTTAATGTTTGTGGACCGCGAGTTGGTATTCCCAAGGGCGCTGGATCCATACTTTCCATGGTGGTTGAATCATTTGATGCACACGATGATCATGGTTTCTACCTTTATAGAAATGATATTATCCCCTAGGAAATATCCATCGAGATCATACGGTCTCTTTTGTCTAATCTTCTTCATGATCTTATATTTAATTTGGTACGTTGAGAAATTGTAAGGAAGCTTTTTCAGCTGCTTCGATTAACTGTCCTATCTTACTTTTAAATTGTAAATTAATTTTAAACTCTTGAATATTTCAATTCAATATTTCAGTTATAAATTAATTATGTAAACTGTTCCGATTTTCAGGGTGCATATAATTTTCTACAAGAGCGGTATCTGGGTCTATCCAATTCTGGAAGTACTATCGTTGCCGTTACGAACTGTATTCTTCTCTGTACTCATCTCGGTCGCTTTTATCTTGTACATGATTGGGGAAGCAGTGGACAACTTCTTTTGGGGTAACGAATATACTAAAAGCCAAAAATCTTACGCCAAGAGCAAATAGCCTCACCTATGGTGATTAGCTGCGCTGACTTCGGTTATACATTTAGCCTCCGCTAAGGTGATGGTGAATAAAAAATAAAAACCAATTTTCTACCTCCTCCTTTTCCTATCGTCCACTTGTCCTACGTTACAGCATGCACGTGTATCACGCCAACGAACGAATCTTTTTCTTTCGAAAACTCTTAAACAAAAACATAAAACAATAATATGTGCATGCAGAAAAAAGAGCGCATTTTTTTTAATCCGAAATCAGAGAGCACGAGGAGAACGCGGTCGTTAATAACTTGTTCACTCGAAGAGGGTTGCGTAACTAGAGCATGTAGATGAGACTTTCTCTCGTGTGGTTTGTGTCATACATGCAAAAGAAGGGAAGACTAATTGTAACGACTACATTGCACACACTCTGATGCCTAATATTCATGGTGATGTAAATTAAAAATTGGAAATAAATGTAAAGAAAAAAAAAAAGAAAAAGAAACACGGACAACACACATACGTACACACGATGTAACAACTATTACATTTTTATACGTTGGACAATATTTGTCACTCTGGCAATAAAGAAATTATGTAAAATATAGACAGAAAGGAAGAGTATGCAATATTGAAAAACGGTGAACTGTGGATACGTGTGTGGAATGAATGCATTGTTCCGCGGTTTTGGAGGTATATATCAACAGACACGTTTGCAAACACTATTTTACTGAATACTAAAATCCGGCTGTGTTTGTACCGAGTATAGGAAAAAAATACCTAGCTGAAAGTATTGGACTGGATTTGAAAGCGTAACGAAGCGAGGCGAATCGAGCAAGAGGAACGTGCTTTTGCTGGACTGATCGAATAAAGAAATCATTAACACGTTTGCGTGTTCATCAGGATTCAATCTCATCGTTGGTTCTTATGCTGAGAACATAGTGATTGTAGATGGAAAATGCCGTTTTCACGTTCACAGTAGATCAAACTTTAACTAGAATTCAAGTTTGGCATTTCACTTTTTATATAATGTATAAAAAAATACATGATACATAGTACCACCAAACCAGGAGTATAGGGTTTGTTAACGATTTTTTTGTTATATTTCTAGATAAATGAATTAGAAAAGAAAGAAATATTATTATAACATTACTGTAAAAGTATTAAAAGTTAAAAATCATTGTTGAAATTCATTGAAATGTTTCTTTTATAAAGTTGACAGAGTTGAAACTTTCTGTGCGTAGTTTGGATTAGGACACCGGGAAAATGCTAAACTATTTACGGAAAATATCAATTATCGATAAAGAGTTGACCTTTTCTATAATTGCATGTACGTTAGTAAACCTCAGAAAAAATGCAAAATGATGTGCTGATATTCAAAAGAGACACTTATTTATAAAATTAAATATTTTCATATATGTTTAATTTTTTGAGGATAATTTGTTATTTAAGCAATTTATATAAAACGGAGGCAGAAATTATTATGTAACAAACTTGTTATATATGTATCATTTTTTAAACATTGTAGAATAAAAATGTCTTTTTATATAATTTATCTATTTTTTTTTTATTAATATTATACTTTGTTGTATTGAAAATATAAAATACCACGATTTCTTTCAATTTGTTGCACAATTTGTATTGAAATTGATAGAAAAATTAATAGTATAAATTTGAAATAAGAAAACAATTTTACTTGTATATTTATATCTAATTTAAGTACAATAGGATATACGCAGTTTTGAGAATACTGTAATATACAGAACAATGTTAAAAATAGATTTAGATTGTTCTGTATAAAAAGTCGAAGGAGAATTATACTTACAATACGTTTATAACTTTAATATTGTAGAAAGTCGTCGAATTATTTTTTACCATATTGAAATTATTTATCGATAATAAAATATATAAAAAATATATGCTAGTAAGACTGAGTTACTTTAAAATAGTATTTACAGTACAAGTCATACTTATTGCACCATTGCAAATATACAGTCACAATAATATGTAAATAACACAATGCTTGCTGAAGCAGTAATCAATTGAAAGTGAAAAATTTTGAACTTTACTTTGTTTGAAGTAATTTTAATTTTCGTAAAAAAGTCTTTCGTACGTAAACGTAAACAAATGTTACGTAGTGATATTTTTGTTCTTGTTCAATTGCGGTGAAATCTGTGTTCCTTTTGAGCTGCAATGCCGACTATTGATAATCTCGTCTATGCTTTGTTTCAATTCCTCCATTTCTAGAATGTCTAACGGTAATGATGTTTGCGTTGCCATTTCTCGAGCATTGCCAGTTTGGCCCTCGGTTTGTATGAGTCTTGTCAATTCAGGACAACACAAGGTTAAGCTAGACGCCAGATTTCCCATTCCAGCTTTTCTGTACACCTCTTTTATTTCCGCATCACTTTTCAACTTAATATCATTAGATTCCTGGAACAAATGTTTCAAAATGGTTTCATCTTGGAGCAGGTATTTACTCTTACGACTTTCTCTGCTCCTTCTATCACTTTCGTGACTGTAACTTTTCGAACTCTTGTTACTAATTTTGCTCTTGCTACGTTCGTGAGGTTCTTCGGGATCTAACATCTTTGCCTCCTCTTCCAGATGACTGTCATCACTGTCACTGTCCTGATCTTGATCATCCTTCTCCATATTTCCACCTTCGATATCCGCGTCTTTCCCCGATATTCCTTGATGCCGTTTCTCCTCGCTGCTTAAATTCTCATCGCTGCCGCTTTGCCCCGGAAACAGGAACGGAAGTAGCATTCCCGCGTTTTTTCCATCGAATAGTTTAGGGTTTAAGGCTCGTTCGTCCAAGCCGGCGCTAGCCGATCGTCTCTTCATATTCGGCACTTGAATAGATGGTACTCTCGAATTGCCACCTATGGTCAATGCCGATAATATCTGTGCACCGAGTTGACTTTCCTGCGACGTTGTACTGCCTCTTCTAAACAATGGGCCCACTTTACCTGATCTGGACTTCCCGAAGTCCCGTCGCCGTTTCCCGCGACGGCCGCGTGAACTGCTAGCGACCTTTCGCGTTGTCTTTAGTTCAGCTATTTGTACTGATATTTGAGAGTCCAAAGAGTTTCTTCTCGACTCTACTGACACTCGGCGTACACTGAAGCTGATCTCAGAATCTACGGAATTTCTTCTGTTGCTCGATACAGATCCTGTTGTACCACCGACAAGCGCACCTCTACGAGTAACTAACTTCGGTAAGGCAGCTGCCCACGTTGAACTGAAATCTTGAGAAGCTACGGAGTTTAGATCGAAGTTCAAACCGACCGGGTCTTCGTGGGTATTATGAAAGCTGATGGACAATCGACCAGCATTATTGAACGTCTTTCGTTTTGCAAACGCTTGAGCGATCACTTTATGTTTCTTCAGTCTAATAGGCTCTTCTGTTTCACAATTGAAAGTTCTGAAATAAGAAACATTGACACATTTCATTTTTGTTAAATTTGAAAAACAGACGAGAATAGAATATTTAAAATTGTACCGTCTAAGAAATCTGGTCCAAGTGTCTACTGTTGAACCAGTCCACACCCATGAAGACATAAGAATACCAGCGAAAAATGGTGAGAGCAAATGTAATTGCATTTTAGCTGCACTTGGTCGTACTTTCATTTTACACTCGGAGATATCCAAATACTTTGTTGTTATTGCACATCTGTACATGAAATATAAAAATGTCATTAAACACGATATATTACGACAGCAGTCCCATTCTTTTATGTTTCGATTTCCTTACATCATGTAGTTTCTAAAACTCTGGCGCCACTCCTCAGAATGTTGGAACTCGTAAATGTGGCAATAAAAAGTCACCACAACTGCAGCGAATGTGAAAATCGAGAATAGCCCCATACGTACGATGGTTTCTCGTATTTTAGAACTTGCTCTTTCAGATATAATTTCCTGACTGCTTATTTTTAGTCGAATCAAAGTAATTAATCCTAAAAATATTAACAGGAGTTTAATGTTAGTTAACTTGAAATAAAAATATGACCTTCTTATATTCATTCTTAATAAGAGAAGATACTTACACTCTATGATGTTTATGAAAGCGTACAAAGAAATATATCTCATTATAGTAAGTAGTAAATATAGAATAGTAGTGAGTTTAAGACATAAAAGAGTATGAATTTGAAACATACCTCTGCATAAGAAGTAACCTCCAACGAGTAAAACAATCAACACAGGGCCAAGCAAAAACGAAGCTCTGACTGCATGATTAGTGTAACCCACGAAACATATACCGGTAACACTATTTCCATCGATTTCCCCTAACGCCATGATTGTAACAGTGAGTACAAGTGGTAAACACCAAGCGATTAAATGGAAATATGAACCCTTCTTGTCAATTCTGTCTTGAATTTTGCCTAATGCTTGAAAACTCATATGCCAAGCATACGTAAGTATCACAAACCATACCATAGCTGCCATAAAAGAGTAATACACGAGAACAAATACTACGACACATGACAAATTTTCTCCACTGAAAACAGATTAGTATACAAGGTTTTTATATCCGACTTGATACAGTGATTTTTAACGAAATCACGACATATAAAATAACATGACAATTTACTGTACTATACACAATTAAATAATTACCTTGGCTCACTCATTCTTAAAGTTCCATCTTTTCTACATACGATTACGTCTCTGTTTCCTGTAAATTGAGCAAGCCATCCAATACAAGATACCATAAAACAACAGTTTATATAAAATATAACTAAAGCTGGATATTTATTTGCACTTCTCCAATCAATCAAGAATGTTATCTGAAATAAATTACACTGTTATTCATCTCATATTTCTTATCATTGTGGATATTTATGCAAATTAATATTTTTCTAAATATAATTTTAAAAAATGAAAGCTAGATCTGTTTCTCGAATATTAATTGTATGCTGTAGATTTTTACATTCTTAGAGTCTCAATAAGTGTATAAAAATCCGCGGTTTAATTATTACTTACAACAGTAAATAGATTAAATGAACCACAGATGCCTGCAGCCCAAGCAATGAAAGAATGAATTTGCTTATGCTCATCTGGTGTGAAAAGCGGATCGTTGCACTGTACTCCACAACTTTCAACTCCTTCGAAAATGGCAAGCGCATTATCAGTTGGTACCAATGGCTTTAGACATTTGCCAGAAATATTAAATTTTAACTCTCTAATATCGTTTTTGCACAATCTGGGAAACAAGTCTGTATTTTCACATTTGACAAAACTTGGCCATATTGTGTGATTGAATACAATTCTACAAGGCCCTGAAACCATTTTACACATCTCTTGTGATGGTAAGTCTACTGTGTTGTTGACACATTTGGGCATAAATATTGAGCACAGGAGGGGTTGAACAACTGCCCAACACTTTGGCATATGTCTTAATGCTTGTAATACATGTAATCTTTCCTGCAAAGTAAAAAAAATATTTAACAAAAATAAAAAACAAAGCATTCTTCTAAATGTAAAAAGTAGTTTTAAATAGTAATAGAAATACAGAAGCATCCTAGCATCTAGACATGAGATAGTCACTAAATAGGAAGCACCTGAGGTGATTTTAAATAAGATTTTTTTGACCTGGGACATCAGCTTTAACAGGGGGAATTTACAAAATCAAATGTTATAGTATTAAGTTCACAATATTCACATTTAAAAGTAGCTATATGTGTTATAGTATATGTGTGTAATATAATATACCTCTATAATATCTTGGGTTACATGCTCAGGTATGAGATCCAATGTAGTAGTGACATATGACAATCTCGTACCCATACAAGTACTCCTTTGCATTTCTACACATTTTGCGGGCCTGTGGCAATTCAAGGAATCAGTCGGTAATTCTCTTATGGGGTACCTGTCCAGCAGGTAACTGGAATCCTTGATTCTGTGCCTGGGACTCAGCTCTAAATCGTGTTTCCACGTATCGTTTTCGCTGTTCGAATTAATAGCGAATCCGTGCGTCAGATCCGACGATACACGACGAAAGATTAAAAAGCAACAAATCAATAGGAGCGTCATCTGAAAAAATTGATTATTATCATTATTATTATTAAGTCAAACCAAAAAAAAAGAAAGAAAAAAGAAAAATGACATGTTATATAGCAATATAACTTGTTATTTGTGACTTTTGTAATCGCGCCCGGCATGTGTGTACTACCAACTCAATTCAAAAGAAAAAAAGAAAAATGTCACGTGTACCGCAGTGCCGATAAACAATAAAAGTATTTTTTGAATAAATATAGTACCTTCGGACGCATTATTTACAACTACACGCCGATTGTTTCCCGAACGAGCGTAGAATGCCACGGAGAAAGCTCTCCGCTTCGTTCGGACAAAGCGTCTTGCATCTTTTACGCTCGCGATAGTCGCATCCAGCATACGAACGGTTGGACCACACACGCGTTGCGTTTGCTTCCAGGCCACCCACGACGAGCCCGATGAACTTGCTCATACCTCTTTCCGGTGTTTGAATGCATGGTGGTGTAAAAAGCTTCGCGAATACCTCGTCAGGGGCAGCACTATCGACGATGCGCAGTACGATGTGCGCATCGAGCGCGGGAAATTTTGTAAACAACTCGACACGAAATAAAATACCAACACTTCGCTGTGTTGTATTAATTCACAGAACAGTTATTATAGTCTCCGTGACGAAATATGCTATCCTGCTTCTGTCGGCTTATTTATCAACGAGAGTTTTCAATAATACGTCACGAACACGTAATTTTATAAATTGGTAGTTTCTGATTAAAAGAATATATCACTACGAAAATATCACTTGTATTCAATTGCCAACTCGAAACAATATTTGTTCGTAGGAATTTTTATCGCGACGCTTGATTATTATTCAGTTTCATTAAGCCGTTTCATTTGCATAATCAATATGGAACAATGCCGAGCGTTGTTTTTCAATAGAACGAAGAATGAGATAAACGTAACGAAAGTAATGTAGCACAACGAAAACGCGACGCGTGATGTAATTTCGTAAGTTCCAGCGTTAATTTGCTCGTCAATTATTTTCACCGGTGTCGACCTCTGCGATACGTTTTCCTTTGCAGCACAGGTGTTGCAGCATGTGAATTATCCAAAGGTGGACGGTTTATTTTGGTGGATTCGATAAGTTCATGCTGTTAATTGAAGATAATATACGATAATATTTTAACCTGGCAACGAGTCGTTGATAGTTGAGACATTGATTTCCTTCGTCTGGCCTTTCCCCATTCCGGTGTAACAGGAAATATGATAATTACTCCGTTGATTAGCTGCTGGTGTTGATAATAACATGCTGTTAATATATGATAAGCCTGTGCCGTGTACGTCTGCACTCAAGTTGGAATTAATAGCAGCGGAACGTAATACAACAGGATTTCTTGGCAATCTACGGTCGGTGTTCGATAGTGAAGCAGCCCTTGAGGTGACAGATGTGTCGTAGAATAACCTGAAAAATTATTTTCACCATACCAACGTTTGTCGTTAACAAAAAGAAAGGTAGAGCACTCTTTTTCTTTGAAAGTCAACGTAAACGATATTACAGGGAAACTTCAGGCAAGATATTTCATGTTGGAATTTTCTTTCCTTTATAGCTGAAGATGTCCAAGATCCTCTATTTAGGATTGTATTTGTTGCTTCTTGGAGATTGTATTTGTGATTATCCAGATTGGGACACAAAATGGCAAATGCTGTGCCCTGGTTTATACCCAAGAGCTTTCACGAGTTACACGCCACGTGGAAACCTTTCTAGCGGGATATATACTACTCAGCATCATTTAAGCACTATGAAACACTGTGTCGCAGCATGTTGTACCAAAACTGAGTGCAATGTGGCGCTCATGCACAATGGCACTTGCTATCATGTGCAATGCGAAAGTTCCAAGAAATGTATACCTTTGTATAGAAAAGACTTGGCGAATGAAACTCCTCCGAGCATGGTGCTAGTTAAACCTGTAGAAGAGGATGAGATGTGGAGCGACTTATTGGATCAGATAAATGTTGATACTGGGTAAGATTATCAGAGTTATTTTCGAGTTATTTTTTATTATAAATTTGATTAATGATTGTTTTTGATTTAATGTTCCATTTAATATTTCCAGAGGATTTCTTATGGATGGTACAGAAGGAAATCACATTCTTTTTGGTGGATCGAATGGGATAAGTTGCATCACTCAAACAAATTGTTTAGAGCATGAAATCTGTGTTAAATCTGTGTTATCTGAGGATAAGTCTGACATTGGAGTTTGCCAATGTTCTACTGGATATAAACGAAATATGGCAGGTAATTGTACCATTGGGTGTTTGTATTTGTATGTATTTTTAATTTGTATGAATTGTGGTAGGAATTTGCACTTTGGTGGAAGACATGGAACTTGGTGTAACTCCACAAGGAAACCCACAAAATATAAAGGATTCCAGTACATCTATGAAACCGCCAGTGAAAAGGCTGTTAGTTTCTGCAGTTTCAAAAGAAGTACGCTTGCCAGAAAACGAAGTAACATTGTCTGCGTATACCGTGCCGGCAGAACAAGAAAATGAACATTACAATTATGCTTGGAGTCTTTTAAGTCAACCAGATGGCCATACTGGCATAATGACTGATCAAAACCGTATGACTGTTAAATTAAGTAATTTATCTGAGGGTTTGTATGCTTTTAAAGTAACAGTAAATGGCCCAAATGCTTATGGTGAAGCATACGCAAACGTTAGCGTTTTGCCACGTAAGTATTTTTACTATATTTATATTTTTCAACTTGCGATCATTGTAATTTATAATTTAATATTGTTCACAGCTAAAAGAATAAATCAGCCTCCAATTGCTATAATATCACCCGCGTCACAAGTTGTGAAACTTCCAAATACGGGGGCTGTATTAGACGGTTCATCAAGTAAAGATGACGATCGTGTTATTTCGTATCATTGGGAATTGCAACGAGGTCCTATTGGATATCACCCTAATCTAGTTGACACACCTACTTTGCAATTAGATAATCTCATCCCTGGCAACTATACTTTTAAGTTAGCATTGAAACTATTTATTTAAAAAAAATTTCGATAATTTTTCTATCTCGAATATTTTATCTCCTTTTAGATTGACGGTCGAAGATTCTAATCATATCACTAATTCTACAAGTGCTAATATAACAGTTTTAAAAATAACTGATTATCCACCTAGTGCTAATGCCGACCAAGACATTATTATATATTTACCTCAAAATACATTGACACTTAATGGTAACCTAAGTACAGATGATCATGGAATAGCAAGTTGGGAATGGACGAAGAGTCCGTCAGATCAAAATAAGGCAGTAGATATGCAAAATACGAGAACACCGTATTTACAATTGTCTAATTTAGAGGAAGGAATGTATACATTTGTACTAAAGGTAACGGACGATTCAGAACAATCGTCTACAGCTGAGGTTCATGTATTTGTGAAACCACCGACAAATAAACCACCAAAAGGTAATTACAGCAGTTTAATTATTCTTACATTTCCAATGAAAAGAAGCTAGAATATTATTCTATTTTATATGTATATTAAATAGCTGATGCTGGTGAAGATATAACTATAGCATTGCCCGAAACAAAAACTGTGCTCGATGGTCGGAAAAGTAAAGATGATATTAAGATTGTATCTTATCACTGGGAGCAGTTGAGGTAAATTATTTAATGTTAAACATATTTAATTATATATTATACTGTTATAATACTAATTCAAATTTCATTTAATAGCGGGCCTAATAATGCTGAATTCTCAGCAGTGAATGAATCGGTTACGAATATTACAAAATTAACAAAGGGTGATTATGAATTTAAGCTAACCGTAATTGATGACAATGGAAATAAAGATTCGGATATCGTCAAAATAAAAGTTACACAAAGTATGTAAAGTTTTATCTTGTGTTCTACTAACTAGTATTTGTAATTATTTGATTATTAAAATAAATTTTATTGTGTAGATAAAAATGCTGCCCCGAAGGCTAACGCAGGTGGAGATCAAGTCGTTGTAGCGCCTATTAGTGCACTAATTATTAATGGGTCTCGGTCAACTGATGACTTAAGAATTAGTGAATGGACATGGTCGAGGGATCCGTCTAGTCTTGCTATAGGTACTATAGTTCAGAATTCTGACAAATCGCCAATTCTAATGGTAATAATATTTAATAATATTTCAAATAGACAATGCTTTGTATTCATAGAAAGTATCTCTGAATTTTATTCTTAGTTGACAGATATCGTGCCAGGAAGATACGTTTTTAGATTGAAAGTAACGGATGATCAAGGTCTTAGTAGCGAAGACACTGTATCCGTGATAGTAAAACCTGGTAAATATTGAAAAAGAAAAAACATATTAAAATAAAACTTCAAATAACGTATACATATTTTTTTTTTATAGATCCGCAGTTACTAAATTTAGTTGAATTAACATTGAATATCGGAGCAAATATGTTAACCGTCTCACAAAAAAATTCATTGGTAGTGAAATTACAAATGTTATTGCGAGATGAAGCATCGATTGTTGTTCGGAATTTAAGAGCGGAGCCACATACTGGCAGAACTGTTTTAATTTTCTACGTAGATAAGAAAGGAGGAAAGGTTACTATGCACGGGCCAGAAGTAGTCAAACGATTGAAAGAAAAATTAAGACAAGATTCAGGTCTTCTTCAGTTGTCCGTTGCAAATATTGATACTGCCGTGTGTCAAAATAATTGTTCACGTAAGTATTTTTTTGGGAGGTTAAACATCATTTGTTATAAATAATTTTTTTGTATAAAATTTGTTTTTAAATAGGCCATGGAGTATGTGATCAAGAAACAAGATTATGTATGTGTGAGGCATTTTGGATGCAAAATTTGATACAAAAATATTTTGGCAATGGCGAATCTAATTGTGGTATGTTAATAAATGCAAAAGGCAAATTTTAAATATAAAAATATATTAAACTTACATGTAATTTTCAGATTGGAGCATTCTTTATGTGATAATAGCATTATTATCTCTAGTCGTATGTTGGGTTGGCCTCATTTGGGGTCTTGTTTGTCTTTGCCAAAGAATATGTACAGGTAAACGACGTTCACTTCGCACCAAGAAAAAGCCACCGCGTTACTCCCTTCTGCAACCGGAACCGGAGGACGACAGCAGCACATGTACGATATCTTTCCTTTTATATGAATTTCGAAATAATATGTAATGAATCTTCATGTGATTATTTTTATAGTTTCCACACACAAAATGGTACTATCGGAATCTGATACCGATTCTGACGACGTCTTATTCGAGCATCGTAAAACGAAAAATAGCAGTCAAATAAGAAACGGTAAATCACGAAATGGCTTTATTAAAGTGGGTTCTAGAGTGAAAACATGAGGTAACAGCCACTTGTTAGCGTTTAAACAAATTGTGCTTTAAGTTACAATTTAACCGTGCATTTCAGGAACGTATAGAACATAAGATCTCGTTAAATGACGCACATTTGTGAACGTTTGGCTAAAAGAAAAGAAAGAAAAGCGTAAAATGCTAGTCAGTTACAAGGCTGTAATTTTAAGTATGTACCTAATAAAGATATGATTTCTCAGACGGAAGTCGCTACTTGTAAAAAAAAAATTTAACGGAACTAGATTAGAAACAAGAAGTCACGCGCTCACTTCATTGCATCTTATTTGATTTATTCGAAATAATGCGTATATTTATTGGTATTGTGTACTTGTATCTGAAAGTTTTATTAGATAATTGTAGATGTATCGCCGCATATGCCGCGTGCGGTATCATAGTACAATAATCAAACTTGATTTGATTACGGCCTTAGAAAATATTGGAATTAGTATTTATATATAATAATCATTTCTTTATTCATGTATCCCTTGTCTGTAATACTTGCTCTTTAATATGTATATCATTGATCTTATTTTTACACTGCATATGGATAAATAATAAAATTTATTGTCCATATAGCTAATGTAGTAATTTATTTTCCTTAATATGTTTGTTTAACATTTGATGTTAAGTAAAACAGGGAAAATGATTTTAAATTTAGTATAAAGTATTCTAAAGCATTTTAAAACAGCCACAATTTCGTTTCGTATGCGTTTGCTTTAGCGTTATTTTTAACTCATTACACTATTGTAAGCGCGAAGTAGTGCAAAAGTTATTCATACCATCATCCACTGACGAATTTCTGTATGCAATACGTTACGCCACTGTACGCCATAAATTAGTAAGTTCTCTATTCGTTTGACATTAAATCATTTATTTAATTTCAATTTTATCAACTAATGAATTAGCTTGGCAATTTAATGGATTTTATCATCTGCTCGAAATATCAATATATAAGAAGTTGCTGTAACGAAAAATCATCGATGGATGGTGAAAATGAGAACAACGAACTTCGTAATGAAAATTACATTTTCCTCGAACGAAGAAATAAAATCGAAGGTAGATATCCCGTTGTCAATGTAGAGCCATTACATTCTGGTAAAAACGAACGGTAAGTGCTATTTTTAATTTTTATTATATTACCTCTATCACTTATTTCACGCTAAAGTTTTTAAAGTAAATATGAGAATGCTTCGATAAAAAATTTTAAAACAATTTTCTATCATAAAAGAAGTTAATTTTTGTTTATGTAGCTATGATAAGTGCTCTAATCGATCTTTATCGTGGAATGGAAATAGATCAGATTTTGTTCATGAATTTTCTGAGTTATCTTTTGGTATGAAAGACCAAATAAATAATGGAGATACACAAGAACAAAATTATTCTTCTCTCAACACGCAAGAAGACAAAGATTTTCGATGTCCCAGATGCGGTCAAAGGATGCAAGAACCTAGATTACTTCCTTGCTTGCATCCCATATGTTCACCGTGTGTTGCAGAATTAATGAGTAAACGTAAGTGAAAAATTTAATCTACCTTTCCAGAAATATATAAATCATTTTATTATATTTTCTTATATTATATTTCTATGTTCTCAGCAATTTATAATTCTTCAAAAAGTATTAAAATACAAAATACCCAATTGAAAAGCGGTAAAAATAAATATTACGAAATTTGTCCTTTATGTGATTTTCAATTACCAAACGCTAATTCAACAATTCCACCTCCGCATTATCCTCTTCAACATCGTTTAGTAATGAGTGCTGTTCGCTCTAGATTTGCAAACAAAATACTTTGTGATATTTGCCAAGATGAAGTTATTGTAAGTATTATTTTTTCAATTTAAAGTAAATTTTTGTCTCAAGACATATTTAAAAATATTACTTTTAATATATCTAAAGGCAGTCGTTCAGTGCTCTACATGTCTTCGCAATTTTTGCTTGGACTGTGGCATGGAACATCAACAAATCTCGTTGGAATTAAAGCCATTGAAACATTCAATAAAACCATTATGGGAAGCTACAAAAGTACGACGTACCACACTTTGCCAACAGCATCCCACACACGCTTTGCGTTTTTATTGTATTGCTTGCCAACAGGTTCATAATTTACTGTTTTACTTATATAATAATTTTTTATTTACTGAATTGCATTGTTTAAACATGTTAAGTATTTTTTAGGTAACTTGTAAAGAATGTATGTGGAGTAACAAGCACAGAGGTCATGCAAGCGAAAATGCTGTTGGAGCTGCAAAACGAGTTATTTTGTATTTAACTAAAATGCTGCAAAGGGCAAAAATACTTTTAAACAAGCTCTTAACGCAGTACGACCGAGATGCATTCTCAAATAGTACCTTTGATGAAATAAGGGATACTTTCATTTCAATAGATTATAGGTATGTTAAACTGATAAATTTTTATCAGTTATTTACATAATATAAAAAAGGAAATAGGAAGATTCTGAAATAAAAGATATACTATTATAAAAAAAATATATGTACATACTGTACATGAATTGTCATGTGATGATCGTTATTATAGATCTTAAAATTCAATTAAGAATATGTTGAGACTGTCATTTGAGGTAAAAATTTGTACATTCCTGTAGAATATAAAAATCTGTGACAAAAAAAAGATAAATATTATATAAATAATTTTTAAAAAATTTAATTTTATATTTTTATTTATATGTAATAAATGTTTATTTATACAAGGAATAAAATGTATTTAAAAAATAAAATTTATTTCAAACCAATAATATTAAAACAACAATTGATGTATATTTTTTTGAGAAGACAGGCAACATCCATAACGTAAAATTGATCCACAGCAAGACCAATGATGTACTCCAGGATGTCCAACATGGCCATGTCCACAACCTTTATATCCACCTTTAATTAAATAATATATTCTATATTATAATAATATAGAATAATAATGTATAATAAAATTATTAAAAATATTTATACCAGGCATAAGTCCTTTACATCCACAAATAGCTTCTTTCTTACCACCACTTGAACAGAAAGTACAACAATGATAAATACCAGTATGAGGAGGTTTGAACATAGACATCCTTGTATCTTCTCTAAAATTTTCTGTAAAAATTCGTATTTATTCAAAGAAAACTATAACAACCATATAATATGTCGTTATATTTCAATAAATGTCCTTTACCTGATGTTACATTACATACTCCTAAGACTTTAAATCTTTTTATTACTGTAGTAACAAGACTCAGTATTTCTACATCTGAAGCATCTGCAAGTAATTCATTTGTAAGAGAGATAGCATCAAGAAGTTGTCTTGCCTTTTTTAATCGATTGAATTCTTGAATTCTTTCATGTGCCTGTCTAGCATATAACGCTGTTGTATTATAATTCCTGAGCTTTGATCCATTGTTCAAAGGCTCACTGAAATATCTAATTAAATTGTAATTAAATTAAATTAGATCATTACTTATACTCTAAACATGATTATAAGCAATATTATTATAAAGATTATATATGTAATATACAATAGATTGTACATGTAATTGCCATGTGATGAATATTTGACAAGATTTCTTTTTTACATAAGATTTATATAATAATTCTATATTACTGTCATTTGGGGTTCAAGTATATGTTTTTAATAAAACATATTTTAATAAATTTTAAATTTATCCTCTTACCTAATCGCATACTATTATACATTATGTCTTAAAACAATGTAGTAGTCATTTTTCAAGTTTTAATTTACATTATTGTAACTTTTTGTAAAATATGTAATTATACATGTAAGTATTGGGACAAATTCGTACTTATTTTATATAACATGGAAACATGTTAGGTTAGAGAAACATTTCTTCTGAAATTATGTTCAAATTGTAATTATTTCAAATGGAATACTCATTGTTCCACATCTATATAAATCATCTCACTATTTGATGTATTATTTTATATACATTTAAAAGTACAAATAGTTTTTTCACAAGAAACTTACGTACAAACATGCAAACATACATTCTGGCTACTAATGCTTAAATTAGAACAATGTAAAACTTGAGATTAAAACATTATGAAATGAGCTTTAATAAGTTAAAACTAATTATTAAAGAAAGTTTAGCATAAATTATACTATTTAGAATAAAATATATTAACAATGTTTTGTTCCAATTGATAAAATATACATGTTACATTAACATTAATCTACAAATAGAATAAAATTTTTAATTATGTTTCGTTCTCAATTAGCAAATTAATATTATACTGAGTATAATATTAAAATATTTTGTTTCAAACAATTATAGCAAATTAATTCTAAGCTAGAAAAATATGTAGCTATAGCTGTAAAGAATAAAATATAATATTTAGCTTAGCTTTAATTCTAGATTTAATAGATGATAGCTTATAGTATGAAGTCACAAGCAGTTTTAGTATTTCTGAATAAATTACATTAAATTTAATGAGTGTTACAAAAAAGAATTGTTATACACTACAGTTAAGTGCAACACCTAGAAAATCTTCAAATCCAATACTAATTACACCTGTTTGTTCAGTATCTCTTACTCTAAAAGCATCTGTAAAAAAGATTAAAGATATATATATATATATATGCAATTTAGTTTTTAATATTTTTGTCATTTTTTAGGATTCTAACATTTTTATTTTATATATATATTTACCTGTAAATCTTTGAATTTGAACACACAATACAATAAACTGATCAACAGTAATGTAAGAATGACCATTAGGATCACTTTTTTTTATAAGAAACGATATGAATTCTGGGCTTAATCTATATCCCATTCGTGTTAATGCTGCACTTAATTCATTTTCTTGTATGCTTCCAGAATTATCATGATCAAAGCCACGAAAAACACCTAACCATGAATTAATGTAATTATAAAGAGCTTGAAATTCATACAGATCTATTGTACCACTTTTTTCCTTATCAAACATTCCTACAAAGGAAGAGTGAAATGTTTTAAATATTCTAAAATTTATCGACAAGTTAAAGTAATTAAATTTTAAGAACATACCTATCATAAGTCTGCAAGCAGTATCTGAAAATGTACCCCCTTGCCCATTTGCCAATGCAGCTTTTAATTCTGTAGCTGTAATTCTTCCACTGCCGTCTCTATCAACAGCAGTAAACCACTGTTGCACTTCTGGATTCACTTGTGTTTCAGAATCAGTTGCTCCCAACATTGCGCTCTAAAAATGTATAACACACTTTGTTACAACAATAAAATACAAACAAGTAAAACTGTAAATAAACAAGGAAAACTGTAATATCATTTAAACAAATATCATAATATTTTGTAAACAATTGTAATAAACCAGCAGAATATACTGAATGTGTTTTAAAATGATAAAATGCAATTTTATTTATTTACAGAGTATTTTTTGTTCAAATAACAGAAATATAATTACCGGATAGGCCATAATCAATGTTTTCTGTCAGCTGTCACGATATTAATTATCGTACAATATGTATTCAATGTATTCAATTACTGTATTGCCATGCAACATAAGAGCAGTATAATACAATACACATAAGTTTTGACGGGAGTCAATTGTCCCCCCTTCCGTTTTCATGTCACACGTGACGTTATCAATTGAGCGTAAGAATCACAATCTGTGGTATCATTGTGGTATATAGCACAGGTATATATAGATAATTGCTCATTTATACAACTCAAAAGTTGATATTTAATTTTTGTTTAATATAAACAAATGTTGCTTCGTCACTTATACTTACATGAAACGAATAATTCTCATAACGTTTTATTATCAAAATATTTATGACTTTTATATTTTCAAAGGTGACCCGCTAAAAATCACAGTGCCATCTTACGAATTGTTTTGTATTCAGAATGATCGTATACACACATAGAGCGTAGGGTGTTCTCTAGTGTCCGTTTTTGCTTGAATTTTGACAGAAGTATTGAGAAGGAAAACAAAACCAGCTGTTTGTCGTTATTTTTATCCTTGTTAAGACGCTGCCAATCTTGATCCAACTATGGACGATTTGCAGAATTATAAGCTACAGCTTCAACAGGTAAACTAGTTCTTGTTTTTTTGCTTAACCTAACAAGAATGATGGTATGGTGAGTCCATTTTTGGCGATACTTTGATTGTTTACGACGATGGAGCATTAAATGAATTTCGTGGTTTTAGGTGGAAGCAGCGCTTACCACGGACCCCACTAACGAAGAACTCCTGAAATTGAAAATTGATCTTGAAGAAGTAATAGAGCTGACACATGATTTAATTAAATCACAACAGCAGGAAAAAAGGCAAGCCAATGGCATGGATGCTAAAGATCCTATTTTACTTGCAGTTCTGGCCAACAAGTGGAAGGTTGGTGACCAGTGCATGGCACCTTGGAGCGAGGATGGCAAGTAAGTAAACGCATATGTTTATCTTTCGGATAAATTAATAGTCATCTATGGTGGCTCACTGAAAGTATTTAAACCGAAAGTATCTACTGGTTTAACTCTTACAAATAAATTATGTGTCATAGAACACTTGAAATTTCATTAATGCTGTAATGTAAAATTTAAAATTAATATAGAAATGTACATATAAGACATTTAATGTATCTGATATATAGCATTTTAAACATATTTACAATTATTTTATGCTTTTTGTTATTTAATGCTTAATTGAATGTTTAAATACTTTAGTAATCTCTGTAGAATATATATTTGGATTGAATATCTGTGACTTTTATTATATTTGTGATATTAGCAAATGAAGCTATTATGAGAACCTATGCCTATTGTCATCATTGAATTTTCAGATATTATGAGGCAACCATAGATGCAATAAGTGAAGATGGTGTTGTCAATATAACATTTAATGAGTATAAGAATACAGATGTCACAATGCTTAGTCAATTAAAGTCCGTAGCTAAAAGGCCAGCATCAGATTGGGCAGATCAAAAATCAAAGTGAGTTGACAATTATTTATTAGCTTTATTTATTCATTATTAACATGATCCTCCCTCTACAATTTTGAGCATTTATCAGTTCTTTTCTAAGAACATTGCGGGTTTAATTTTACAAGAAATTATATTACTAATTGTTCATTTTTCTCCTTATTCCTTTATCCCCAATTGGCCACGATATTCACTCCACTGTTTGGTCTGCTTCGATCTGAAATACCATTATTGTTCATTTGTCTCTTGGTGTCGCACTGTTCGTGTACATCGCCGGAATTCAGGAAAAGGTAACAAGAAATAACAGATTTTTTTGTTGAAATATTCTTTCTTATCTTTTTTGTACATACAGACACACGCACACACGCACGCGCGCGCGCGCGCACACACACACACACACACACACACACACACTTATATATATATATATATATAATATGAATAATATATATAATTATATATATATATATATATATGAATGACTTATATGATTTAAAAAGTATGCTAGTTTAAATTGATTTGAGTACAATGACAATATTTCTAGAACAGAATAATGTTAAATAAATACATGGAATTTTATGATAGTCAAATTTAGAATAATGTGTAAAATTAATAATTATAAATCTTTAGCTGTGTTTTATATTAATTTATATTAATAAGTTTCTAGGTGACTTAAAGTTATTTTTATTTTATCATTATACTTATACATATGGAGCATTAAATTTTATATTTCATGAAGTAGTAGCAATTCTTATATATTTATATGTAATCAATATTGATTTATTACAGCATTCTTCATATTTTCTATTTTTAGCCAGAAATTTTATATGGAAACATCCTGATAGATTTGTCTCTAGTGATTTCACGAATGATAAGCTTATTCATTTACAGAAAAATGCAAGCTGCTGCAGTAGCAGGCTCAGATCCTAATAAACAAAGGGAATACCTAAAGAAAAAGAAACAGAGGAAACTTCAGCGATTTAAGGAGCTTGAAGAAGAACGAGAAATGGAAAAAAATAAATGGCTAGCATTTACAAACAAGGTATTTTTTAGTTGAATCTGCAAGCAAATCTTTTAATTATTAACGCACTACGTTTTTTTTTTTTTTTTTTTTATTACAGTCCTCGAAGAAGGGTGTAATTAAGAAGAGTATATTTGCAACGCCGGAAAATGTGAATGGTCGAGTTGGAATTGGTACCTGCGGCGTGAGCGGCCGAGAAATGACTAAATTTAGTAATGGTGAAAAATGGAGAAGGGGAGCATGAATGCTATTGTAAATATACGATTTAATAATTTGTGAGATAGAACTATCGATTATTGTTATTATTACAATTCAGTTTTCAAAGCTGAATAAAATGTATGTCTTGTGTTGTGAGAATGTTCTCAAGTACGTGAAACGGAGAGAATGTTTAGCGGTATTTGTAGATTGCGTGTAGTCATTATGTTATAAGCAGGTAACGACCTCAAATAAATCCGGAAGGCACTTGGATTTTCTACCTTTAAGAGCGAATGATTGTCAAACTGATGAATGTGTTTCTAGATTAATACATTTATGTGGGTATGATTTGTTTATAATCTATAATGGACATGAATAAATGTATATTTTAAAGTCAGATTGTGTAATATTCAAACTATTTTTCATTAAACCCTTTATATTATGAAATTTTTAATTCGTGATTAATATTATTAAATAAATAATTCTAAGAAAGGAGTGATATATTTCTTTATTTTTTGAATATTTAACGTATTTAGTAACATCGTGTTTCATTACAAAAATGAACTAATCATTTCTCATCGTATCTATAGTTGATAGTTGATACCGTTAGGTCCAAAATGGTCGTTTTATCGTGGAATAACACGTCATCAGTACGTGATATATTTGATGCGATAAACCTAATATAAGATATTGATAAATTTAAAAAAATGAATGTATTAAATTGCTATATCATTGTGCAGGCCTATAATAATTACTGTTTTGTTTAAAACTCTGGAATCGTGTTCTAACCTATTTTTATAAAAATCGTCAATAAACATTAGATATATTTAACATTCTCCTTTCGTTATAATAGTAAAATAACTGATACTTATGTCATTCAAGTTCTATTGATTCTAAAAAAAATTTTTTAAGATAATAAATAAAATCTACCTTAACAATTAGTAAAGATGATTCTAAGAGAAAATCTTTTCATGTGTTTATTAGTTTATCGTTGAAAATCTACAGAAAATCGGAATTGATTGAAAACAAGAAGACTGATTCAATTGTTAATAATAGATCATTGTTAGATAAAGTATTCTAATTGTATAAAAGAGAATATGGAGTCAAATGAAAGAAATCAAATGTCAAATGGAGATGCTGCAAACAACAGGGATGTCGATTGGTCTAGATATGGTTTGCACAATAATGCAGAATCCGAAAGAAATAATGAAACACCGAGAAATAATAGAGAGTATGAAGAATTTGGGCCTGAGATGTATCAAACTGGAGCAAATGAATTGTTTGCTCAAGAATATGTAAGTGATCAAGATAAAAATATTTATGACTCTATTCTTAAAATTCCTGCTTTTCAGAGTGCTGATCCTTGGTGGAAATCAAATTTTTTTATTTCTCAGCCTGTATTATTTGGAACGTGGGATGGGGTTTTTACATCTTGTCTAATTAATATTTTTGGAGTTATTGTCTTTTTGAGATCAGGGTGGATAGTGGGCCAAGCTGGTGTTCTTAATGCTGTGTTAATAATTTTATGTACAGGTAATAACAATTGTGTCTGCATGCACCAATGACGATTAAATTGAAACATTTGAAGCAACTTGATGTTTCATCATTATTTTAGTATGTATTGCATTAGTAACTGTATTGTCTGCTGTGGGAATATGTGAAAGATGTCGTGTAGAGAGTGGCGGAGTTTACTTTTTACTATCACATGTGTTAGGATCAAGATTTGGTGGAGCTATTGGATTGTTATATTGTTTTGGACAGGTGGGACAATTTGTATAATGACAATACTTAGAACATTACTTTAAAACCCTTTTTAGGCGGTGGGCTGTGCTCTAAATGTTCTAGGATTTGGAGAATCAATGGCTGGTCTGGTGGGTTTAGAATCTGCATGGGCAGAACGTGGTTTTGCTTGTACTGCCGTTATTTTATTATCTGTTATTAATATCGCTGGTGTAAAATGGGTCATAAAACTTCAATTTATTCTTTTATTAATTTTATTGCTTGCTGGTGTAGACTTTATGGTTGGAAGTTTCACACATGTGAATATTGGTAAGATGAGATAGTCCATAATTACTTACTTCTATTCTTACTTATGAAAATAAGTGTGTATAATTCTATGTGTGGATTGTAGAAGCTGGTTTTGAAGGATGGTTATCAGGAAATTTAAAAAATAATACTTTCACCAACTATCAAGATGGGTATAGTTGGTTTACAGTTTTCGGCGTATTCTTTCCCACAGTAACTGGTGTTTTAGCTGGTATTAATATGAGTGGAGATTTGAAACATCCATCCACTGATATTCCTAATGGCACATTGGCAGCTGTAGGGACTGGGTAAAACTCATAATTCCAAATCAGTTATGTCATGTTCATCGTTAGAAACTCTATCATAATTCTGTAATTTAATTTCAGAACTTTTTTGTATTTATGTTTTTCATTGTTTCTTGGGGCCACTTGTACTCGAAAGGCACTACTTACCAATTTTATGATTGCATCAACGGTATCTGCGATTTCAGTATTACTACTGGCAGGTCTTTACGTGTCATCATTTAGCAGCTGTTTGGGTGCAATGTATGGTACACCTCGAGTTCTTCAGTCTATCGCTAGTCAAAACGTGATACCAGGAATCAGTTGTTTGCAAAGAGGAGTAAGTGTGATTTTATAATTACATATTTTTTCGATCACTATATGTGATGATCATAAAATAATCATGTTTAGAAAGGACCAAATAAGGTACCTGTGTACGCAATGTTAGTCGTTGCCGTTGTTACACTGACTTTCATTATTACCGGTCAAATTAACACGCTTGCGCCAATTGTCACAATGCCTTTTCTCTTAACATATGCCTGTTTGGATTATGCATATTTCGCCCTTGCGCAAACATTCGACATACAATTGTCTCGAGAACAGAGATTTCGAACACAATCCCCAACGTTCGATCGTGACTATGGCTCTGCAAGTAGAAATAATTCCATAACGGATACCGACAATGATCTGGATAATTTATTTCCCGAACGAATAAGGCATAAAAATCTTATCGTAAGTTTAAATAAATATTTAATTAATTATTATACGAAGAAGAAACAATAAGGAGTATTGTATCTGTTATCTCCAGAGAAATCCTAGTCTTTCCGAAAATAACGTGTACATAGATTCCTCTCCAAGTATTGATGAAAGTGTCAGCGGTACAGATAATTCGGAACGAAAAATTCATATTCATAATAAATTGGGAAATTGGTATAGTCCTTTGTGTAACAGATGGTTTTCATTATTAGGGGTAAGTTTATTCTTATGCATTATCAAATATACCAATGATTTAAATATAATTGTAAAGTGAATTTGTTTTGTAGTGTCTTATAAAATTATTTATCATGTTTCTTGTTCATTGGGGTTATGCCATTGCCAATATTGTTGTTGTTTTCCTTGTTTGGAGTTACATTGGTCACGCCAATCCTGCAGTTAAACCAGGTGTTTCGTCTGAATTTAAACTGCTTAAATGGTTGAAAATGTTATTATTGAGAATTATGGGGTAATTTTTAACACTATTATAATATTTTTACAATATTTTTTTCTTTATGAATCTGTAAGAGGCATTGTTCACAAATTTTAGAAGAAAAGTTTACGATTATGAACAAATCGTGGTTACACCCGTGCATCCTGGTGTAGAAACTTGCTCAGCACAATTAAACGAGGAAAATGAAGATTTTGCTGGCAGAAGAAGATATCATCAAACAGCCACGGTCACAGGACAATATGTCAACATTGATTAAATGCTATGATTTACAGAGTAACTAGGAAAAATATTCATTGGGAATCATACGTGAATCATTTCAAAAGGAATTGTATAAAAATCATATTGTTCTCGCATTTTGAAACGGGATAAAACAGGAAAAGAAGCGTTGTTACTTGCAACGTTGTTGACCGCACAAAACTAGTCTAGTTAAGAACATTTCATATCTTGTAATTAGATACAAGGAATTTTTTATAAAAATATCACGTGATAGCCTTAATAGCACTAGTAACCGAATAAGAAATAAGAATACAAAATACGGCGTTGTAACTGAGTAAAAAAGTCACATGACTTTTTGTCTACCAGTCTACTCGATGTATCTTAAATATATTTGAAATGCCATACTGCCAGAAGCATTTCTACAATGGAGGGTCCATATATTCAGTAAATTATTTTAAGAACTATTTCTTGTGACATGAGATTATTTATTCTTTATAGTTCTTATAATTTGTAGTTGGAATGAAATCGTAATGTTTTATGTATCATACGAAGGCATGAAAAAAATGATGCTGGATATCAAATCATTTATATTAAATACTCTGTAAATATGTAGTGATGACATATTTATATGCTATTTAACATTTTTATAAATGTCACTATAAAGATGAATACGTTACTAATAAAATATACATATATATATATACACATATACATATATCAATAACCAAAATATGAATTTTTATTTTTTATTTTATTTTTCCTTTTTTCAAACTGAAAAATATTAGATATAATAATAATTACTGAATTACAAAAATATTTTGAGCTTGGAGAAGTTAAAAATAGGTGTGTTACTAGTTTTAAATTTCGCGCTCAAGTTTTTCTAAACCTACACTAGTCAATTGCGTGCGTGTAATTAACATTGGCGGATTTTACATTTCGCAAGTTACATTATATTTATAAATTTTTCAATATTACACTGTCGTATGTGAAATATATATTAATATATTTAATACCAAATAAACAAACTAAGACAGTATTTATTAAAAATAATAGTTCGGATTCCTTATTCTTACCATGTAGTATTAAATTTCAATAGAAATGCACTTCCGGTTAGATGGAGTGCTTGGCCAAGTCGAGGCGTTTGAAAGTTCGCGTCGGACGTCTGATTATTTCGCGCTTAGTTATTTGTGTAATTTTGCTTAATTAAATGCAAAATGTAGTGTCTTGGTTGTTTCTTACTTTATCTTTTAGCAATGTTAAAGTCAGTGCGCGTTGTGATGTATCTTACATTCTTTTCCAACCTCATTTATTCGCGACTCGTTGTTTGAAATTTTTGAAAATTTTTCCAACATGGAGGGATGCATTTCGTCTACGCTTTTACAGGTAGAATTCTTAAAATAATGGAGAGAAACTTGCAAATTGGATTTATTTACAACTAATTTTATGTTTCAACGTTTTCAGGTTTCTAGATTGGTATTTCGCTTGCTGACGTTATCGTTGGTAAGTTTTGTAACGTACATTTTCAACATTTTTATCATCTTCGATATTTTTAAATAGTATTATACAGTAATATATTACTGTATAATATATATTATGGGGTAATTTTTAACACTATTATAATATTTTTACAATATTTTTTTCTTTATGAATCTGTAAGAGGCATTGTTCACAAATTTTAGAAGAAAAGTTTACGATTATGAACAAATCGTGGTTACACCCGTGCACCCTGGTGTAGAAACTTGCTCAGCACAATTAAACGAGGAAAATGAAGATTTTGCTGTATAAGATATTACTGTATAATATATCACTGTATAATACAAGCTATGTATACCTGTATGTGTATATGTATGTACGTATATATATATATATACATATATATACACTAAAGATATATGGCGAATTGCAATGTGTGGGCAGCACATCTAATAGCAGTAATTACAAATTCTCTTTCTTTTAATGTATCGAAAACTGCTACGTCATTTCCTTTTTTTTCCGGATCAATTAAAATATCAGTTAACTTTGATTGTCCTATTACATAGTCTTCGTATATAGTGGTCATATTCATTTTTTTTATTTAAAATTCTTGTACATTTCAGTATATTTGTCAATTGTAAAGTGAAATTAAAGTAGAATAAAGTAGATTTGAAGTAGAATTAAAGGCTGACGATACTCTGACCAATGCTACTTGCGGATTTCTGACCATATGTTGACCTACATCACTCGCCCATTTCTGACCATACGTTGATTTTATTACTTGCAAGTAGTAATGGTCAGACATCTGCAAGAAGTACTTGCCACTCCTCACTAACCTCGCTAAATTTTATACGATTCGTCACCAGGCCCTTTCGGAATTAATTCAGTTGAATATGAGAAAACCTGAAATATAAATTCTTCGAGAATTCAAAAGATATAATAATTTTACGATACCCAGCGTATCAAAACCAACGAGAAACAGAAATTGGTACAAAGTTCGGAATTACTCTTAAAACTAACGAGTACATATTCAAAATATATATTCATATTCTTTTATAATTTGAAATTTAAAATTTTAAATACACTGCGTGGAAAAATATCGACGAATTCGCGAAACACAGATACACGTAATGCAAAGTTTAAAATGCAATAACTTTGCGTTTTTCGGAATTTAGAGATAGGGATCCCTTCGGGACGGATTTCATTTTATTTAATCTGTTAATCATATTATTTCGTATAATTCTCGCTAATTCACCATTGTTTGAGCGTACAGCGCGCCACTGAAAGTGATTTTAGCGAAGGTAACCCAGAAAATCGGGCCTTTTCAGATGCAACGCTACGAATGCAACGAAAATTAGCGATTGGTTGATTTGGGTCACGTGATTCGCGAGGGAGCGTGAGGTAGACCTTGATTAGGAGTGGCGTTATCTGGTACCGAACGATCGCGCTTGTAATTTGTTTTCTGTCGATTCAAATGTTTGCGTATCAATAAAATTTTATGGCAAAAAAGTCGTCTTCATTTCCGGAGTCGGAACAGTTGCTTCTGGGCCTTTCAGTGGGACGAATCGTACCGGGGTGCAAGTCGTGCAGTTTTTTTTTTCCTGCTCGGTATTTCACACCCCGAGACACCAAAGTCCCATTTAATGTCCTTAGTCAATGGTGATATACATCAATTGATACCGCCGCCAATTCGAGGGATTACCGTCGTTTGCCGTCGATCTCGCTACAAACGGCGAGACTTAATCCGATCGGCCGTTTTCAGATCGTGAATGTAACTCACGCGTTTATTATTTATTCGCGAGCCGTCCCCCGGCCGGGGATTATGTTTCGCTCATGCCTGCGCATACACACGCCGGGCGCGTTAATCGCTCTAGACTCCAGATTTGCTAAGTACCGACGGTCGGTTAAACTCGCGGCGAGAGCTTTGGAAGCTAGGAGGTTGGTGGTGATCCCGCGGCCAACCGCGATGGTTAACCCTCCCCCCCCCACCCCCCGCGCGTGCAGTCTCAGGCGGTTGTATGAAAATCCTCTCTGGCATCAGAATGCGAGATAATTAGTTACAGCCGTATCAACCTGTATTTCTAACGGGTTCGATCAAGAGCATTGTACGGTGCTCTTAGTTTCCCAATTATCGTTAGATCGTTGAGCCACGCTGCTCAGAGAAGAGATTAATTCTCACATTGTGGTTATATACGTACACTGTCGTTCAAGAGTTTGTACGATGTTGGGATTTTTGAAATTTTCTTTCAACGGATTTTCTCACGTGTAAATATTTTATTTACGATTTATTAGTGTTTTCAAGCATTGAAAGCATTGAAGCTGTAATTCGGGTTGCAAATGTTATCGTCGCGAATAGATTTTAATATGTTTCGTGCACCGCGCAGCTCTTTCGCGTCATATCTCGTTGCTACGAAGTATATTTGAAACTCTAACGGTGGACGATGCTTCTACAATTTTATGAAACAGCTATTCCTTATCAGATTCTTTTACGTAAAAGTAAACTTACTACCATTTGACGTACATATAATTACTAATTGCATTTTATTGTAATATTATTATTATACAGTTGTTATTGGATTGTGAATTTTTATGCATCCGAAGGGAAGTCTCGAAGATGCAAAAATCTATACGACGCAAATATTCAAATTGGGCATTCGTTACAATATCAATTAATAACATAATATGCTATCAGATGTCAATATAACAATACTTTCATTGCACGAAAGAAATTTCCATCTTCTTTTTGTTTTATCACGTTTTATCCATAAAACTATGAAAACGCAAATATTAAATTAAATAAATATATAATTGTAGCGGCCCTACGATTCCTCGACTACGAGTTTCGAACACTCGACTAGCACAAGCCGCAAGTGGCTGCGCGCCTAGCGTCGAGGTCCTGCCGATCTCCGATGTTAAGCAAGCAGCATGTGGAACCCCGCTAGGGAGGGGGTTGGTGATCCGGACCCAGCCTTAGCAGGTAGTTATAACAACAAAGCGTGTCTGGGGTAAAGGAGTCGCTGCCATCAGCCCCCCCACTGGATGAGTCTAGGCAAGTGACTCCGAGACGAAACGCAATCGTCGCCTTTCTTCTCGCTTTCCTCCTTCTCTTCTTCTTCCCAGCAGCATCCTGGGTCTTTAAATTCTTCTTTACAGATCCCTAAAATAATAAATTAAATATACAATTAAACATTTACAGTTTAAGAATTGAATAGTAAATAATACGAACTAAATTAGCTACGATTAAAATAATTAGTTTTTATCTTTGTTTCATCGTTCTTTTAAACAAATTCAGACAGAGTTTGAATGTGCAATGTATCTGCAATATCTTTCGTCTCAATGTTCTTGAGAAAGCGCTAGCTCGCTCTTCCATATGCTGAAAGCAACGTATTGTAATGTACACGAGTCAATGGAGAGTCTTCATCGAGCATGTTTCCAAGGTAAACACGCAAGGAAAACTTTGATCACTGTCGCACGCGTGACGTTTGCTCGAGAAATATTATGAGAAACTTACTCAAAGGAGTCATTGTGTACACATCGAGTAGGCAAGGTTCGCGTAAACGAGTTGTTTTATCCGGGCGTCGCCGGTGGGAAGAGCGCGAGGGCGAGTTCTTAACAAGTCGCAGAAACAAGAAGCCGTTTTGGCCGCGGTAAAAAAATTCTGGTGGGAACCGTCGATCTCTCCCCGGAGAGATCTGATCCCCTCCTTCGCGGGAAAACCGCTTTTCGAAAATTTTCTAACGCGAAGTTCGCTGATCCGCGGATCATCCTCGCCGCGGATACCTCTATATCGCTATTGACAACGAGACATTTCTCAGCTTTTGATAGCTATCTCGCTTCGGTTGGGAATATCTCGATCGCAAGGAAACAGGGAATCTCGCAGGGACATTGTTGACTTTAATTGGAACTTTTTAATCGAAACGGTAAAAATTGTTTCTGTCTCTCGCTGATGATAACTTATTAATGCTTATTTATGCTAAGAATGGAAATCAGCACGCCTATTTAAACCTTTCGCATTCGAATTTTCTACGAAAATTCTCTGGAGGAAAGTCTCTTACGTCTGAAAGTGAAATTCAACTTTTCTTAAGAAATTTTAAAAGCTGCTCCTTGCAGCTAATAACCAGATCTAGCACAGTACAGTTCTTCCAAGAAATCTAAAAGAAGCCTCTTGCGTTTCAAAATAAAATTCACTGTTTATGTTCGTCCGCCATTCAATTCTCACAAACTCGGAAACTTTTTCTTTCAATCTCCCAAGTTTCCAAAAAAATCTGAAAAGGATCCCCCCCCCCCTTCTCCATTAAGGATTTAAAATCTAGCGATTCAATTTTTGAAGAAATCTAAAAACACAAAATTCTGTCTTACCAATCAACTCCAACGATTCCCCCGATATTTTGATTTTTCCAAAAGAATCTGAAAATGATCCCCTATGTTTAAAATTTTTCAAGAAACCCAAGAACAACCTCTTACGTTCGAGACACGAAACTCACTCCTAACACAGCTACTAATCAATCCTTTCAAAATTCCCCCAATCTCCTAAATTTCCAAAAGAAAATCTGAAAAGAACCCTCTACGTTTAAAACTTCAGAGATCCAATTCTTTTAGAATTTTCCAAGAAACAAAATCTTTCATGTTCAAAACGCAAAATTCACTCTTACCAATTAATCCTCACAATTCCGATTTTTCCAAAAGAATCTGAAAAGCAACCTTCAGAAGCCTCTAGCGATCCAATTCTCTTTTACCAAAATTTTTCGAGAACAACCCCCCTTACCCTCGAAAAAACACAAAACACACTCCTCACGCCCCCAAGATTCTCAAATTCCAAACTTTTCAAATTTCCAAAAGTACGTGAAAAGAACCTTTCTGGAATCTAGGAACAAAATCCAGCACGCTGCTATCCAACCTATTCAATTCTTCCTCATCCAACATGCACGTACACCGTCTCTCACAATCCGTACGGATCAGAGCAGCCTCTCTCTCTCTCTCTCTCTCTCTCTCCCCCTATCCGCCGGCGTATCCTCTCGAGATAAGAAGAAACTACTTCATCTCGTCCGGCCGCTTCCGTCGGGGCGGCTAGGTGTCAGGCGGACAGGGTGGATAGAGGGATGGATGGTCGTAGGTGGAGGCGTACGGTGACGCCGGGTGACGGTTTCGAGTGGCGGCTAGGCGGGAGGGTTAAAAACGGCGGGGGCGGGTGGGGGTTGTTCGTCGACGCCGGGCGTCGAGAGGGACGTTCGGTGGGGGCGCCGGTGTTCGCCGGTGTGGGATGCCTAGTCGGATGCCGGATCCGCGGTGGAAACTTCAGTGCGCGATCAACCACCGACGTGTGTTTACGGTCGGAGCTCCAGCGGAAGCTGCGAGGCCTGGCTGCTGCGGGGGGTGAGATATTCATCTTTTCTCCTTCATTCCAACACACTTTTGAATACGCACGAAAAAATTGATTGAATCGTTGCCTCGGAACAGCGATCCGATCGTCCAACGTCACTTTCACTTCGCTTCGCTTCGCTTCACCGGTTGCAAATGCCCGAGATCGCTGTGCCGTTGGGTCAAGTTCGCTTTCACTCACGCGTATGTAACTCGAGTGAGTTAGAGTCTACGCGGCGAGATGGTTCTTTGCCGTCTATTTTGCAAAAGTCGCGAGAGTGAAGGTAATAATCGGGATAACGCAGTTCGTAAGTTTGGTTCTTTTGCTTTCAGCTTGTTTGAAGTTACCGAGTGAGAACGGTGGATTGACGAGTGGGTTAGGCTTTTCTTTCTCGCCACCGCGGTGAGAGCGAGCGAGTGAGTGAGTGAGTGAGTGAGTGAGATCGACGGAAGGGCAAAGAGGGGTAATTCTTGGTGGAACGCGTAGGATCGGTGCGGAGGACACGTGGTCGGTGGGCTTGCGTGCAAGCTTGCCTCGCGTTTAACGAAGCCAGCCCTCGTTAAGCCAGCCTTCGAGCTGCGAATTTCGCCGATCGTCTCTCCCTCTCTCTCCCTCTCCCCAATGTTCGTCTTACGACGTGTGTCTCGACGCTTGCTCGATGAGGAAACCGATTCTCCGAGCGCGGAGTGGTTGCAACGTGAACGTATCGTCTTCGAACCTGCGTGCGAACGCTTAATCGTTCAGCGTCATTAGTCAAAAGTCGCGTCTTTGATCGAGACTTTTCCGCGATTTCGTGAATTTCGAATTTACTGTTGATGCGAGGATTATTGTAATTACGCTTGCGCAATTGGCGCAGATTTGTACCCACGATAGCTTCGAGAGACAGACGAATAATCTCAATTTGTACTCGATGGAACTCGATTCAACTTTCATGAGATACTGTGCGTTTTTTCGTTATCTGGTTGTCGTTTGGTTATCGTGTTGTTTAACATTTGTGGCTTCGCCCACGTTCCCGCAAGAATCTTCAATAAAAAAGTCGAATCGGAAAATCACACTTGCCAGTAACTATATTGTTTCACATATTTGTTCTTACAAGTTAAAAAAAGGAAAGATACCTTCGAGTCGAAGACAACGCGGCAGGGTCTGATTTCTCAGACTAATTTACCATTTTCTCCAAACTCACTCTGCGCTCGTCCCGTTCGAGTTTTCACGCGAAATTAGCTCCAACGCGAAAAAGTACGAGTTCGTACCGTCTGTGCGCACTCCCGTTACCTTTTTGCTCGTACGCGAGGAAACTTTTCGGGAAGTTGCTGGAAAGTTATGAAGTTCAGTGGCTGTTCAGGGTCAAGGCGTCGATATCGAGAATCCAGATGTCGTTCCGCCTCTATTTTAATGGCACTAAGTGTTCTCGGATTCTCGATATTCCTGTTTGAAATTCTCCCGTTCTGGCGCACTGTTCGAAGATATTTGAACGCTCAGATCGTCAGAAAATTTTGCGTGACATTTCGAAATTTTACTAATATTCTAACAAGACTGTAGCCCGTTCATTGTCGCATTAGTCCTGATTATGTTGGCAAACTTGACAAATATTCCTTTCATTCAAATTTTTCTAACAAGTATATTATAGCTTTTAGTTACGATAAATGAAATTTCAAAGCACATTTTTTTTTTCAACACTTAAAGAAGTTTAAATATATTTGTGAAGCACTGTGTACAATTGAGAGAAACTCTCGCAGCTCGTCTCATTCTACATTGCAACAAATTTTTTTTGTCAAAATCAAACACCGAAGAATAATTAGAAAATTCGTAAAGTTATTAATTTCAATCGACCGCGAGTTGCTGGTAATTTATTACCGTGTCCGGTATAAACGCGCGTGTATAATCGTCTCTCGACGATGTAAAGTATTTCCCACGGGGTTGTAAAATATTTCCCCTTCCATGATAAATACAAGTCAATCAGTGTCACGAGGATGGCACGAGCTCGGCGAGGAAAATCTTCAGCCAGAAGTTTCGTATCATCGATCTTCATCCGGTAACGTCAGCGCGCACTATTTTTGGCGAGAATTTCCCGGAGAAAAGTTTGATTCCAATCTGTCATTTCGAACGAAGGAAATAGGTCAGCTGAACTGTTTTCAAGAGGCTTTCACGTCTCTCTCGCGTGAGAATTCGCAGTACGTGGTAATCGTTTGAGGCTGTCGTGGAAAAGAGACGAGACGAGGCTTTGGTAAAAAAGAGAAAAAGAGAAAAAGAGAGAGAGAGGGAGAAACGATAAAATCACGCCTCCGTTCGAGAATCAGCTTCTTTTCAATTCGAGACTCGACCGTCGACAACGAGCTCTCCGCCAGAAGATATTTAACATTTTCACGAATTCGCCGATAATTCGATGGTAGCTGGGAGTCAAATTACAAGTTTCCATTGTACGAAAATATCATCGTCTCGTACCGCATAATAATTACACAAACGAAATTGAAAATTACGAATGAAATATTTCGGATCACAGGGTCGTAATTTGATATTGAGTCGTGGCTGCGAAAAGGTAGACTTTTTTTAGGACAAGCACGATATTTGTTTCAAGAAATTGGAAAGATGGAATAATTATCAACAATTAAGAGATTCTGGATTTATACTCGTACGAAACTATTTAATAGGTATAATTTAATAGGTGTATTTAACATGTTCATATAATTCATACTGTGCTATATTATTAATATTTTCAATTATCGTCATAGATTATATTACAAATGATAATACGTTAATGTGATGTACATTTTGTATTAAATTTTCTGTCATTTAGTGGTTTTACGTGACTGCGAAAATTGAAACGTGGAACTTGGTGAGAAAGTGCTTCTTGCGAATATTTCACTTTTTTGCAATCACGTGTGCTAATACTATTCCTAGACTAACGTTAGTATATTTTTACGTTCGTTCCACGCATTTTCCACAATAAATTTTAAACAACTTCCTCTAAATGAAAAATTCGCATTCAGTTAATTAATACTTAAAAAAAAAAACAAAAAAAAAAAAAAAAAGTAAATAAAAAGATGATAATCACAGCTCCCAAGAATGTCATTTCCGCAAGGAATAGTTTTGTATAAATCGACGATTTAACCGCTTTGCTAAACGTGAAGCGGGATTTGAACAAATTCTGTCGCGAGGAAAGTTGTAATGATTTTTCTCTGATGGAAGATTAAGAGACGAACACATTTCCCTTTTATGGAATATTTTACTGGATCCCGTTCGTGGTGGATGCGAGGGATCAATAATTCAGAGATTCCGGCTTAGCGGGCTCCCAACGTGCGGAGAATGGTTTTTGGAATACCTTCTAAAAAGAATAAAAATGAAAGAAGGTGGGGTAGGGAAATACGTATGTCAGGGCCATTTTTATTTCGAGTTTAAGCGTAAGAAGTTTATTCGAGTCGTAGCATCGCGTAGAATGACGGTAAATCGTCCCAGCAAGCGTGTCGGAAGGGTGTTTGGGATCTTTCAACCCCTAGAAATATCGCGTGCGACCGATTGCAATGCTTAAAATTCAGTGGAAGTGAATGTAAAAATTGCCCCCCCTTAATATTCTTCTTGCCTTCGTTTGATTTTCGAAACGACGTGCAGTGTTGGATGAATAGAATCAACGACGATTAAAATGCAAAATTTGTACAAAGGAAGGGTGTTTGCAATATGATAAAGGACACGAGTCTTTATATATACATTTTTTATTATTTAAATCTTTACAAGTGTTTACCTAGATGTAAATGTAAATCTGGGAAATTTCTGTGAAAGCTTTTTAATAATGAAAATCACTCTGATCTTGATTACACAGTTCAAGTATATACGTGTATAGTTTAGTTTGATACAACGAAAACGAAGTATAGAATCTGATAAAAATTTTACTGGAAGATTGCTTTCAAAAGGGAGAGTACAACATGACTCTTTTGAAAAATTCTCAAAAGAGTATCGAGAAGGAAAAACGGAAATTTTTAATAGTTAAAAAGTAAGTTCGAGTAAGTTGGATTTCTGTAAAACAGCTCGGAATATTAAGGCACAATTACAAAGACAAAAAAAAGAAAAGAAAATAATAAACGTAAAAATAAATGAATAAAGTTCTCGATAAAAGGAGTGGGCAGAAAAGCTCGAAACGCAGTTCCGAAAACGATAGAAAACGTTCATAAAAGATTCAGGAGTGAAGAACCGTGAAACAACAGGGACTGGAAAGAAAAGAAAAGGTTTGAGGGATAAACGGATGAAAAGTTTCAAACAGAAATGGAACGAAAATGATATGAAATTAACGAAAAGTGTCGTGAACTTTCAATTTGACGACGAAAGAATAACCTTGTTATGCAGTCTGCGTGACTATACTTTTGTCCGAATTATATTTCTATACAGTCAAGAAATATTTACAAAAATATTTTGTCTCCATCTTTGCATATTTTTCTATAACACGCGCTGTTGTATTGCACAAAGATGAATTTGCATAAACATATTTACGAACCTCTGTCGTAGCTGTAGGCGTGGAATTTCCCTGCTTGTGGCAAAGTTACGGTGTACACGTACGCGTGCTTGAAGATGGAAGGAGAAAAGTTTGTTAAGGGGCAGTTGGGGAATTTGCGAGAGGCACGGAGCCACAGACAGTTTTTGCCGAGATTGTTTTACACGAAGAAGGTATTTAACGAACCTCCACCTCCTCGTGGTTCCTAAAAGTCCCCGAGTGACCTTTCGTACGTATTCATCGCGAATTGACGGCGAAACGAATTGAAATTACGAAAGATCGAAAGAACGATCGCTGCGATACTTTTGCATCAACGTGAAAAATTCACTCGTCGTATTAGTATAAAGAAACACGCCGTTAGTGAAAATTATCACGATTCGATGCGAAAGCCCGACAATTGGTCCCGTGTATCGTAATTCGCAGCTTTGATACTGATGAATCGAGATGAATCACGCCATTCAAAAACGAGCCGTGCGTTTCCCTTTGGACCTTCCCCATAACTCGTCCCAATACCAGAAAGTATATAACACATGAAAATCGATATCCAACGCGAAATAAATTGTCAGTCATATTTCTCCTTTCCTCGAAACATATTGCGTTCCACCCCCGATTTCCTTCTCGTTTCATTGAAACGTCACAAGGAAACTTCAACAAGTTCCATTCACGTTTCATTCCAAGAGCGAACTCCTTGCTCGATCGGCGAGTTAACTCGCGCCTCGCCGCTTTCGAAATTCGCCTGCAGTGTCAAGGTGACCGATAATCAGACTTGGGCGAACGCACGAGCATTCGAAACTCCTCCGGGCGAGGAGAACGCGAGGAACGCAGTATCGCGGCGGTGGTGCCGGTTTGCGGCGGAACACACACGTTAACCCGAACACGGACGTCGTCGTTTCGAGTGGCGTAAAAGTGGTGGTGACGTGGTAGCCGTATCGTGGTAGCAACAGCAGGTGGTAGTAGTAATAGTAATAGTAGTAGCAGCAGAAGCAGTAGTAGCAGCAGCAGCAGCAGCAGCAGCAGCAGTAGTAGTAGTAATAGTAGTAGTACGATAGTACAACGGTGTGTCTGGCGAGTTCATGAATGAACGACCACTTCGCTTTCGCGCGAACGCTAATGGGCTTCCTTTCTCGCGCGCCGAACCGCCCCTCGTGTTTTTGTTACCAGGCCGCTGGGTCCCGAGCACCTGTTACCAGGATAACGAATCGCCCTTTCGCTCGTCGATGATGCTCGGTGACGATACCGCCTACAACTGACGATTAATCCTTCTTCCTTTTTTTTTTTTTTTTTCTTTTTTTCTGGGAGTTTTTTTCGCGCGATAGGGCCGGGTCGTTCTCATTCGTTTGAGGGCTGGCATTGGGAAATGGAGTCAAAGTGGAGCTCGATGAAACAACGTTCCATTTGTTCGTTTGGAATAATTATTTGTCTCTCTGTCGACTGAAATTTGTTTGATTCTACAATTTTACATTACGTTACATTTGTTTTTCGCGACGAACTCGAGATAGTTATTTCTCTCATCGTTCACGCGACCAAGTGTTTGAATATTATTTTCGCGAAATCGTTCTTGATTATTTGCTTTTGCCAGTGAAATTTTGTTTACGCGGTACTTGTTTCAACCTCGCGTCGCAGGTTGAGCGTAACAACAGTAGCGAATCCTTTTTCGTTAATATCCGTCTTTCCTCCATTTTAAATGACCAATGCGAGTTTCGAATTGTATTGTATTACAATAATTACTTCAATGAATAATTCCCGTTCGTGTGTTTCGATATACTTGCACGTGTCACTGTCAAATAAAATAAATTTTCAAATACAAAACATATATTACACGTGTTTCGAAATGAAATATTTTGACATTTCTTGAAAAAACATTGTAGTGGCTGCGACTTGACTTTGTTCATTCATTACGTGTCCACTATTTTTATGATAAATATTTTGTACACGTGATACACAATTTTTGGAAAAGCGTGTGAAAGATTCATGGTTGTTTGGCCTCGGAGATTGTTTCGATCGAGTCCTTGTGTCTAGCGAACGTCACTGGGAAAGTGAAGAACATTCGGTACATGTGCATACATCTATAAAGTTCACCGTAAAGTTGATACGTTCTGAAATAAAAATTTATTACTGTTTTATCACCGTATGTTACATTTCGTTTATTTTCTAAACAAGAATTTCGAGTAGCGTCTAGCATTTTTAACGTGCTCAAAAATGACGTATAAAGTCAACTTCACGTAATTATGTGCATGTAAAGTTATAAATCATATTCTTAACTAGAAATTAACTCAAGAACATTTACTTGTTTGGCAAGAGGGGAGAACTTGTTTAAAAAGTTAAGCTCAAATATTTAACCGAGATACCAAGAATCTTTGTCCTCGTAAATTCTTTCCAATTAAAATCTCGTTTCGTTCCTCAAAACCAAGTCGCGCGAACCGTCCGCCCTATCGCGTGCATATTTCGAAATTTCGAAACGTCGTAAACGTAAAATATGAAATATGAAATCACTGTACGACGTTCGAGATCAGAGTGCGACTATTTGCGAAAACAATTTTTATCGAAATGTCACAGAAAAGCACGATATTTCAGACATTTTTGCATGTCTCTTCGTACTTTGCGTACTCGAATCACGCATATTCGTGTTACTTGGAATAAATATCCAACAAAAATCCGCGAAAATTAATGTTCAAAATTAATTCTAACACGGCGGAAAAACCCGAGCCGAGTCGGGAGAACAAAGTCCGCGGGTCTCTACCTTTGAAGTCGTGAATGATTCAAGACATCAGAAACGCTTCCGTAACGTTTCCATCTTCTCTAGAGCAGCGGCTCTCTCTTCATTCTCTCGCTATGCGCGCGCGCGCGCGTTCTTTTTCTTCTCTTCTCTTCATCGTTTACCTCGTTGCACAGTAGCCCGGCAACTCGCTAATTTTGCCCGTCCAGTTCAAACAAGGCGCGTCCAGCCGATCTATCCCAGACCAATTTACTTTTCATACACCCTGTTTTCCTCTTTTTTCCTCCCCCCTCCGCCACCGTCGTTCTCTTCGTCGTTCCGTTCCCTTTGACCAGCGCACACGAGGTCTCTTTTTTTTTTTTTTTCGATCGTCGATCCGTCCATCGATCGTTGCGCTCGCGTCTACGTTTTCCCTCCGACGATAACGAGAAATCAACCCGTTTACCCCAGTTATTTATTCCCCGCGGTGTGTGTAAACACGCTCTTATTTTTGTATAATTATTCCGCGGGCAATCGAGTCGGTCGATGACCGGTCCCTCTGTATTTTTAGTACGATCTTGCTGGAATTTCGTGGACGTTGGATTGGCTCGTACGAATCGTCGGTGTTTTTTTCTTTTCTGGGCTAGTTTTCTCTTCGCGATACACGTATATTTGATAAAAACAATCTCCACGCGACTTGATCTCTCTCTCTCTCTCTCTCTGTTTCGCATTGGTGATATTATTCCGAGTTCGTCATCGATCCTCTAGGATTTAAAAATTCGTGGAAATTTGAAGAATGATTATCGAGTAATTCGATCGCGTTCCTGCTACGAATGACCCCATTTGCATTTTTATTGTAATTTCAACTACGTCGAATTCCCACGGAATTTGCGCAATTCGCGATCTTGGTGAATACCCGTGACGTGTTCAGTGTTTCATGACTCATGGTCGATTAGGTTGTTTCACGAGGAAATGGCTACTTTCTTTCGCCCGATCCGCTGCTCCATCGGAAATTTATGTCGCGATTTCACGACAATTTTTATTCCGTTAAATGGCAGTTTTATTTCCCTTCTTCCACTCTGACTTATTCGGACACATTTGATTAAGAATAACATTTCCTTTTTTTCGATACTCCGAAATAATTTAGACAATTTTCGTACGATCATTTAGATCGATTAAAATGAAATGCGTAAAAATTTTCACAATATCGCATGGAACGTTGAGAGAGTGTAAAAATTCTTCAAATCTTTATTCTTTAAATACCTGCGTTAGAAACCTTGAAAGAGGAAATTTTAAAAACCTTTGAATAATTTAAATAGTTAAACGCTACGAGGTTATTGTCGAATTGTTGTTCAAAATATTTCCGAATTTCATGGTCAAAATATTCACGAGAGTGTCAGATATCGTTGAACACAGTCGTAGATGTTGCCAATTCTTAATTGAAAACTATTAAAAGTAGACATGTATTCTTCATTTTATAAACGTGCGTTTTACGTAAGATTTCGAGAGCAGCAAAGATCTTTAAATTTTCTAGAATTCGCGATAAAATTTCCACGCCGTTTGTTAAAAATAACACCCGTAGAAATCCACCTCGGAGGAATTATAATCATCTTCTCCGAGAAAGCAACGAAAAATTCATTTCGTTTGTAAAATTTTTAATTAAATTTAATTTCAAGTCTTCGAGGTTTAAACGAAACGGGTACGGATTTTGCAAAAGTTTCCGATCGATGAAAAACTAAACTCGAGAGTTCGACATATATATATATATTAATTGCGAAACGAAGCTAACCGAGTTTCAAAAAACAAACAAACTAATGCAACTTCGACACCGTCGCATCTGCATTATCTGTTGTACGAGGAAGAAGAAGTGGCGTTGATTTTAATAATATTTTTCTCCCTACCTTTTACGAAACCGTCGTACAGTCAGCCACAATGAAAATAACGGAAGATGTTGCACATACATAATGTCGCTGGCCGTGATTGCACGTACGTTTACGATGCAAATTTTACTCCCCCGTGAAATGCATATTCTCATTAATTACACGGGGATTCTCGATCGAATGAAATTGAGTCGGTGTCCGTGTTATTAGTCTAAATAGGCAAAATTACGAGGCACAAATAATCTTCATTTTTAAACGACAAGGCAACTCTTCGATCCTATTGTCGAATCGTACGATCTGTTTAACGTTATTTTATACGTTTTGCAAATAAATTAAAGTAAAATTAATCACGAGAGTTCAATACGCAACCGAGATCGTGACAAATGACAGTCCTTCAAAATGATCTGCTTTTATAATTTTACAGTTGGTCGTCGGATTTTAGTTTTCAAATCGGATGGATGGTTAATTTCACAAAATTCGTGTTAACGCTAGTCCTTTCGATATCGCTCGCGGGAGAAAAATATTTTACCTCTGTTGTATTTTCATTTTTATCCACGGGGCTCTCCGCGACGATTTTTCCATTTTCCGAAAACCGCTTTTCTGCTTTTCAATATCCTACCCGATACGGCGTCGAAGCTCTTCCCTCTCTGTCAGCTGCACGATTTACATATTTCGCGCGTACGCTTCTGCACAAGAGTGTTATGTTTGTTCTAGAATTGGAAAAATCGAATACAAACACTTTCGACGATGAAGGAAGAATTTGCAACGTTAGCAACGTATTATCACAGAAAAGCTGCACGATTTGAATCGATAGGAAACAAGTTACAGGCGCGATCGCTCACGTGACCCAAATCAACCAATCGCTAATTTTCGTTGCATCAGCGTTGCACCTGAAGAGGCTCGATCTTCTGAGTTGCCCCCGCTAAAATCACTTTCGGTGATAACACACACGCGCGGTTTAGAAATTTTATTATCCAAACTAAAGTGAATATTAAAAATAAAAAAGTAGATTTCGATTCTCATAATCGGTATCTAACTGCACATAACACGTAACCAAGCAAGTTCTTTTTTCTCTTATTCGAAAACTCTCAAAGACTCTCGTAGGACTATTGAGTTACAAGTATAGTAATTATTGAAATTTGTATTTTATTTAAAATTTTCGTTACATCGCTAAAATTTAGAATATTTAATACTATTTTACGATAGACTGAGATTAAGTGAAATTTAAAGTTTCAAAATGAAACAGTTGAAATTATTGTGCCCAGTTTTCATATTAAAGTACGTACATTTGTTCCAATATTTTCTCTGTGTTTTGCAAGACAGAACTTGGATCCAAAATTTACTCAAGAAACAAATTTTCGAGTAGCCCGATTTTTCTCAATAGCTTTAACACTAAAACTACCGACTGTTATATTGAAGCATAAAATTTCCATTAGGGATTAAAGTCAAAGAATGAAAGAAAAAGATAGAAAAAATTTATAATACACTTTGTATTAATTTTTTCGTGCATTCTACGAAAAACAATTTAAATCTTTAAAAAATGCATTGTTTCACATCTACCTGCGAATTGCGAATTTTGATCATTTTGTTAATTCTAGTGTTAATAGTCCAATACTCTCGAACCTGGTCTAAAAGATCGAATAGTAGCCCGATATTTTAAGTCGCAAAGTTGGACAGAACTCTCTGTATGTATCTGTAAGCAGGAAAATGGTGGCCACACATAATACTGAAAATAATCCATTAATTACATTTCTAAGTAAAATAATAAAAGATTAAAGAAACGTGTGTTTGTAAAAATTACTTTTGTTTCGTATCGTTCGGTCTTTCATCGACCAGCCTGTATCTCAGACACCCACTCAAACGTGTTCCGACTTTGTTCAAGCTGATCCGAGCCCGAAACATCAGACACACTGCGTGCTTCTGTAATAGTTTGAAATGTGAAGTAAACAACGTGCGGAGTTTACGAAATGGCGTGGAACCGTTCGCGAACGTTCGCTAATGGAGCCCCGGATTGGATTCGGAAGAAACTCGATTCGACGTGATAAAAAGCTACTGTTCCGTGTGTGTAAATTAATTGTAAGCCCAACGCTGATATAATAGCGTTGTTATTTGCGTTCGGTTCGACGTTGCGTTTAATATTTCAAACCCGGTGGAGGGGCAGGGGGTTTTAATGCACCCGCGTACGGAGTGACTATCGGCACCGAGGGGGGCTACATCCGCGGGACGTGTCCTTCGTGACGTAATAACCGATAATGCCGCGCGTCGCACGATAAATTTCATTCTACGGGAAAACCAAGCTGAATATTGACCGACACGCAGAAGGCCCCCTCCCCCTCCTCTCTCGCGCGCTAAATCATTATGCGAGTACGTGACACGCGCGTATTTTCGTCACGGCACGGGGCCGTGTTGCTTCTTCCGCTCTTTCGTTCTGTGAAAATGTTCTCCGCGAATTTCGTTCGTAAGTCGTTATGTACACACCTATATACAGGGTGCTTCGAATTGCAGCGATGCGATAATACGAAAGTGACCAGTTCATTCATAAATTTTTAGATATCAGTGTCAATTTTTAGATATCAGGTCAAGTTGATGTATTTTTTTTACCAGCTACACGATACAATAAAAAAAAAATATATATATATATATTTTATATTTTATTATAACTGTATAACTATATATATATATATATATATAGTTACGTGAAAAATAATATCAATGGACAGTCTTGGAAAGTCTTTTGGCTTTTCGATGCCATTCATGCCAGGCAAAAGATATTCGCAATTTGTGAAAATATTTAGGTGGCTTCGCTTAAATGAACCATCCTGTATATATATATGCTTGTTCACGATAATATTTGAATATTCTTCTATGTTTTGACTCAGCATTAATGAGACAGGGATGTCTCGATTGTAATTGGTAAAATTTGAAATCAAATTTTAAGATTACGGAAATACTACATATTTTGAAATTTCATTAGCGCTAATGAGATAGAAGTATCGGATGATCATATGTATATTGGTTCAAAATTTTAAACAAGATGTGCAAACAATGATTGTGTGACATTCCGAAATTTCCTTTTTGACCAATAAGACAGGAGTATCGTGAGTATTGATGAAATTTCGAGATCGTTCATTAATTATATCGTAGTAATAAATTTCGGTATTCAATAGGATCGTATTTAATACATGCTAATATAATATGTTTGTACCATTCACGCCATTCATTCTTTAGTCGATAAATCTCTGCGATAAATATCTTACAATTTTTCCTTCAACAATTTTACGAAATTATAAAGAATCGAGGCATCGTGATAGAAATATCGCTTGATTTTCAGTTGACCATTACTCGAGATGATTTTAATCAAATGAAAACAAATTATAACCTTTCTACGTTATCTTCATCTGTTGATTAAATTCATCGAGTCACGTTCGAAATTAAAAAAAAAAAAAAATGAAAGAACGCTTTCGAATTGCAATTATTATTACGTCAACATTCAATATAAGTATGAACACAAAGGTAACGCGCCGGATCGGATGCGAAAGATTCGAACTGGATTGGATCTGATTAATCAGTTGATCTCGATTGAAACAATTGCGAGCTCGATATTTTGTCGATATTTATCTCGATATTTATCCCGATCTCTGCTCTGTACGATGAATTTCATTCGCAGTTAATTCTCGGCGTTAATTCCAAGTGTCGGCGTGCGAAAGAATGGCGAAGATCAAACGGACATATATATATATATATATATATTATAATACATCGGTACGGAATTCAGCAAAAATTCAATTAATCATCGGTCGCAGTTGTTTTTCTCATTGAAACGCACGCGAGCTTTTGTACTCGTTGCTCGTGCATGCGCGTTGAATTTTATTTCATCGATGACGTTCCTACGTTAATTCGCTCTGTTAATAGAGACGAGCGTGAAGATCAGGATATGACCGTAGGCATCGTTGTGATGATTAAAATTTAATCGCAAGTTCTTACTTGTTATTGGCTATCGCGGATTACAGCATGGCGAGCAACTGATCAAGTGCAACCAAGTTATAATTAAATTTTAATTAACTTCGGCGAGGGAGGGTGCGTCGCGCGAACTGTTTCTCGCTTTTCGAACAACGGGAGGACATCACTTGCGAAAGTTCAGCACGATCAAAGGCAAAGACGGTGATGTTCTCGAAGCTCGATTTTCCTTTGACCAGTGCATTTGTTCTAAAGTGATCGTTTTCCTTCATATCTGATATGAGGAATCGGTTTCGAATAATGTTAGCGAAATTGTCTAAAGAAATGCGAATTTCTTGGTAAAGAATTGGGATAAATAAATTAATAGCAGTTGGTGCGCTCTTTTACTTACGTTTCATTGCAAACTACTTTTTAGTAGCAAATTCAGTTCCAAGAGATCGTCAGACCGCAGATTTTTACGCAATTTCATATTTCTGCGAATTTTTTCAATTTTAAGGAGTAAGCGCCGCTTATTGAAATTGTAAAATTAACTTAGGGTATTCACAGTATCAAAGCATTATGTTCATCAGTGTACAGTTTAATGAAATTAAATTTGAAATTTCATAAGTTTTACAATTTACTTTTTCTTTTAAATCAAGACCTTAACTTGTGCTAAATTTTACAACGAGCGCTCCACATTCGACACTTTTTTTACGTTATTTCCGCGCGTGCTCTCTGCATCTTTGCATTCTCAAGTCTCTCAATTATTCTCGTCGTATCGATTAACGTTGCCAATACAGAAAAAAAAAAGAACAAAGAACACAAAAAAAAAAAGAATAGCGAATATAACGAATATAACCGGTGTCTGCGTTGGTTAACGAGCGTGTAACAATTGACGCGATTGTTGCACGCGAAGTGCAACCATTGGAAACGTCGAGTTCTGGGGTTAATAACACCCCCTCTCCTTCCCTCAACGCTGGTATTATGGTAATAAAGACGAATGGGCCAATTAACCCCCGGTTAGTCGGTTAATCCGCTCTGGACGCTTTATCGTCTCCCCACTCTCCAACTGTCGTTCCTCGCTTTTAACGATCGACGTAACCGTTAATACATCGATAGGTATTATAGGTGCGTCGCCAAGGAAACGACACGAATATCACAGTTTCGGACATTCGTTTGTAACTTTCGATGACCGGAACGATGACAATTATTTCCCTCGGCGCGATAGTCGATAAATTAAATAACGCTCGTTGTAAATCACGAGTGGGAGGGAGGGGGGGAGCGGGTGGAGAGGTGGAGGGAAACTGTGGTTGTTAAGACTGAGTGGGTGGGATTCGCCGATCGGTAATTCATACTTTCGGTGTTAATTCAATTGGCGCGCCATTACCGCGGCGATTGAATGCCATCGGTGGGTAGAGATCATTTGAAATTTATTTAATCGGGCGAATCGTTTCACGCGCTGTCGTGAACGCAACGCGGGTGAAATATTCATCGTTCGGCGAGCGACGCTCGTTGTTTATGCAGGGCCGCTTTTTGTCGCTGATTATCTTTCGGGTTCGGCGCGGTGATCTAACAGAACGAAATTTGCACGTTTGCAGGTTCGTAATTTGACGAAATTTTTATCACTGAAAGTGACTTTAGCGGGGGTAACTCAGAAAATCGGGCCTTTCAGATGCAACGCTACGAATGCAACGAAAATTAGCGATTGGTTGATTTGGGTCACGTGATTCGCGAGGGGGCGTGGGGTAGACCTCGAGTAGGAGTGGCGTTGTCTGGTACCGAGCGATCGCGCTTGTAATTTGTTTCAAATGTTTGCGTATCAATAAAATTTCATAGTCGGAACAGTTGCTTCCTCATCTTTTTTTTTTTATTTCTCGGGGAGTTTTTAGAATTTCTTTTTTCAGGGGTTGCTTTCGAAGAAATTTTCAGTTATTTTTCGATTGTTGAATAATTTTAACCGAAGAGAAGGTTCAGCCATGTTTCTCAGGAATGAATTTCTAGATTTCTTTCTCTTCATTTGTTTTAATATTCATTGATCGATAGATGAGATCGATAGTTGGACGTGTTTATCAATTTTTCGGTGTACTTATTTTATCAAATGAAAAATTTATATTTGAAGTCCTTTACAAGAAACATTCGACTGAAAAGAAACTTTCGCTATTGAGTTCGAGTGGTTTTTAACACTACAGATGAATTTTGAATGAAATTTGATTATCAATGTTTCTTTTTTTCACTGTGAGCGAATGGGTGAGCGAAAATAGGAAATGTTCCTAGAAAAAAGTTCGCGGGAAAGTTCTTTGTTTTAGGATCGGACGGTGGAGGAATTCCGAATGAAATTTCAATATTGATACTCTTCTCTTCTGTTCGTGATAAATGGGTTAAAAAATATAAAAAATTCATAGAAATCGAGATTACACAAAAAATTATTTGGAGAAAAAAAGAACTGAAAGTTCCAGCAATGGTGATGATTTATAAATACTTTTATTAGTATCTCTTTTGTTGATGCCAGGTTTGAAACGGATTGAAAGATATGAAATATTCATGAAAAATCAAATTGTTTGCAATTTCGTTACAAAAACACCATCAATCTGGTCTTATTTCGAAGAGTGAAGTCTCCACTTTCAGAATTTTTAATTATTTTTATCTTTCTCAAAGATATTCTTGAACCATTTTGTTGGTGCTTCTCTTTTTAAAGTAGTCAAAATATTTCGGAAAATATTCGAGCGTCTCCATGGACGTTGAAATAATTCTTTCTAGACTGATGTTATCATCGAATAATTTGAAGATCGATATTTTCCCTTTGAAAACGATTCCCTGAAACTTTGACTATCGATTTTTCTTATCGCCATTCTCTCGTGCTTCGAATAAAACCTGGATATACACGTTCATCGTGTGCAAAGATGAGATCACGATGATCGTTTCCTGATTGTTTCTCACGAAATATCACAACGAAGTTGCAAACGTCGACGATTTTTCGCGGAGAAACAATCTTTTAATTTCGTCGAGCGAGGCAGTAGTTGCTCTCGAGATAAGCAATTCATTAAGCGACACTCTGCACGGTGTAGTAATTTTTCTTAAAATAAGCTGCAGCACCGATGAGTTACCTATCCCCGAGAAAAACGATCAGATCGTGAAATTAATTATCACTGTACAGCGAAGGTTGTTAGTTAAAGTTCAGCGAATTCTCCATTTGAAAACGAAATCCTTTCATTTTTCTCGGTCGCCAGTGTGCTTTAAATCTCTCGTTCCCGTCGCGGAAGATAAGTCTTTACAATACACGATTAAAATATCGCGATCCCGATTTAAAAATTTCAAACTTTCAAACAAAACGGAAGCAGAAGCGTGGCTACGAAAGTCTCTCTCTCTCTCTCTCTCTCTCTCGATATTTCGAAAATTTCTGTTCTTTACGACCCTCGTCGTCGTCGTTCCCTCTACGGCTCGCCGTGGAACGCGAGTGTTCAAAGTTCATTAATTAAAATTCCCTCCCCCGGTGGGTAAAGTTGCAATTACGACCGGCACTTCTATTTACAAGTTCTCATTCATCGAAACAGCCGTTCGTATTATAAATATTCAGCGGTGCTGAACGTTCGAGCGTGTGGTCGGCACTGGGATAGCCGGAGCGAGTTGAACGTTTTAATTTTAGCTCCGGTGAGATTTCTCTGAAGCACCCCCCGGCCCCTCGATTTATCGGAAACCCGCGTAATCCCTGTCAATTAGGAGATCTCTGAACTCGAAATTCGTCGCTCGGAAATTAATCTCGGCCCGCCGCGAAATAGAGAAAATCGCTGTTTCAAATTTCGAGCTCCTGTCGACCGGTGCTTGAATAACCACTGAACGCCGAATAACCGAACCGTGACAACTATGGATATTTGCTTTTCCTTCATTCAGCGATCTTCATTTTCTATATATACGTACGTATATACGTATCTCTGCAGCAATTTATTCGCTGCTCGTTGAACGTCGTTTCTTTCTTTATTTCTATTTTGTATATTTCTTTTAAATTTTTTTCTTTCCGCGTCGTTTTTGACGTAATACTCCAGTTTTTCATTCGCACAAATACGTAATTAATCGAACGACCGGTTTATTTCTACAAGTTTTGTTTCGCGCAGGACGTGCGTGCGTACGTGAATGATAAATTAACGTACTCGGTGAAACTTAGTTTAGTGCACGAAGATTTAGTTTAGAAAGCAGTGATCATAGTTTCGAAGTAAGAACAATATAAATCAAAAGTTTTCTTGAAACTGTCGTGCTCAAAAATTTGGAGCGCGTTGAGATCTCCGAAGAAACGTTTTATTCGTAAAATCACTTGTTTACGTTATTGAAGTTTCAATCAGTTATATTTAAAGATCAAAATTATAATTATAATTTCTCGTTTCTCAGAGAAATGTGCATAACTTGTGGGATGAATCTCGTCTTTTTCTCTCAAGAGAATCAGAAAAGATACGATATATTATAAAAAAAACTGCACGACTTGTACCCCAGTACGATTCGTCTCACTGATAGGCCCAGGAAATGAAGACGACTTTTTTGCCATAAAATTTTATCGATATGCAAACATTCGAATTTGAAAGAAGAAAACAAATTACAGGCGCGATCGCTCGGTACCAGACAACGCCACTCCTACTCGAGGTCTACCCCACGCCCCCTCGCGAATCACGTGACCCAAATCAACCAATCGCTAATTTTCGTTGCATTAGCGTTGCACCTGAAGAAGCTCGATTTTCTAGGTTAGCCCCCGCTAAAATCACTTTCAGTGATAATATGTCTTTCTGTGAAAAATTATCCCCTGCCAGCTTGTACATGTTATTCCGTCGTATCCTATACAGTGTAAAAATAAAACACGAACGATGTATTTTTACATTCAACTATACTCGACAAATTTTCGAAGGCTTCACATCAAAATTTCATCCTTTCTTTCCGACTCAATTTTTCCACGTAGAATCACTCTGCGTGCAAAGACATCCTAAAAAGCGTTTCGGCGAATCGTTTCAATTCTCTCAAAACCTTCTGCACCCATTACAAATGGGTTCACTTGTTCCTCGTATCACAGACATTTTCCACTCCGAAATTTCCAATTCAAACAGATGTCATCTTCATCTCGAATCCTTCCTCGATGCTGTCCAACCCCGGGACCACCCGCCAGCACGTTTTTATTAGCGGAACAGGCGCAAAGCGGCTGTTTAATAAGAATCACAATCTCGCGATTGTTCTCGCACGGGATGGAGGGACTCTGTCGAGACGACAGATGTCGATTGACACTGGCTCGAACCGTCGAACGACGACGACGACGACGACGACGACGACGACAACCGAACAAAAGTTTTTTGTCGTCCTCTCGTCCAGACAAAAGCCTCCCACTTGCCTTTTCGGATATATATTATACTTTCAGCCACTCTCGCTCCCTCCCTCCTCCCTGTTCGTTGATTCCCTTCTTCTTCCTTCCTCCTTTTTTCGTTCCTCTTCTGCCCTGTCGAACAGAGAGCAGGAGCTCTCGGAAGTCTCTCCCCTTCCTCTCTCTGTCATCAACCCTTCCCCTATGGGAATTCAGCTCCCCGATGGAACTCGAGTGGCACTCGTATCGAGCCGATGAGACGGCAGGACGAGATTGATAGGAAAGATCACGATGATATCGATGACGAGTAGAACGACACGAGGGGAAGATCGATGCCGGAAGTATCTTTGTGTAGGGAGAACGGTTTTATCGGGGACGTCGAACCTCGTGCCGCGCGATCGAATATTCGACGGAGTTGCGGTCCCGCGAATTTACGACCACCTTTCTATCTTCGTCTCGCTTCGACTCGCCGCGCTTCGAACGGGGTATGTAGCGTTATTTGGTATTCTTCCACATTTTTGTTTCCCATGGCGTTTCAAAGGATGCAATTTGGCGATTGATTTCTGGACTGGGCGATGTTTCTTGTCGGTGATTCTTAGACGTTTATTTTACCAAGCTTTTTATTTTATTTTACTAAGCTAATTGTGCGTTGATTCAGTATTTTAGGTGAATTTCTTCTTTTTTAGATAATTTTGTTTTCTGGGCGTAATTTGACGACAGGTTTTTGGATTTTGGAATGTTTGGTGATTTCTAGGTTCTTCTGAGCAAATCGAATTTTTAGATTTTTTACATTTTATTAAGTTTTCTTATAGGGTTTTGTTTTCCATTCTATCGAGGAGTAGCTTGCAAATAATTCTTTTTTTTTTTTAGATATAATGAATGTTTCAGGTATAACAAAGATCTAACGAATCAGAATTTTTAGATGAATGTTTCTTGAATCGTTCGTTGATCTGATACCTTATACGAAATTAAATCCTAGATGATGTTGTTCGATCTTATGTTCTTTTTAAAAGTTGCGTTTCGCAAGTGCCCGCATTAGGAGACACGATCGAGCATCTAAGAAAAGATTTTAATAGAGACGGGCTGCGAGATGAATATTATTCATGAAATTCGAGCGTGTCAAGAAGCGACGATGGAGGAGATATTAGGTTAGATGAATTATTTGATGTGAAGGAGAATCGATGAGAAAAGCGGATTATTAAATTTGGCCGCAGAGTTAATCGGAATATTTGAATATCAAGGGAGGATACTGACGATACTTTTTGCGTTTTGTACACTCGGTCTCTTCGAACTTCTCGAGAGCGAGAAATGAATCCCGACGCAGATCACGTTCGCGGATTCCCAATGTAGCGGTTTAATAACGGTTGAAAACCATCTGACGCCATTAAATCCAGCGCAGAACTAACAGACAGGCTTCAACGCAGAAACCCAAAATCCTTCGCTCTGATTTTCATCCTTGAATCTGCTACTCTGTTCCCTCAAAAGTCGACGTTCAGTTACAAACGTGAACGAAATTCCCGGCGAAGTTTATTGAAATATCAGTGATTGTCGATTATCATTGAATTTAACAAATTCTCAATTTTGAACGGAAACGTAGAGTTATTAGAAAATTCTTGGTTTTGCCAGAAACTTTATTGTTTTATCTTGAGATACTGAATTCGTGAGATCGTTGAAACAGAGTTTTCTATTATCTCTTGAATTCTTGGAAATTCGACGTTGAGTAAACCGAGACTTCATATATGAGAGAATCGAGAAGAAAGGAACAGCAATCAAAGTAAAACTGAATGAAATAAATTGTGATAAATTTTACGGTTAATCAAATTTCCTAAGTTGTGGGAAATTTTGCAGTATGAAATATTGTGTGCAATAAATAGTGCGATATGAACATATATATAAATGATACAAATGATAAATAACAAACGTAATAAAAATGTCCAAAATATCTATATAACAATAATAAAATAATAAAAATGCCCAAATCCAAGCTTCGATTTTTTTCAATTTTGCTGTCAAAATTACAAGTGCTTTTGAAATTAAAAATCTCCGTGAAAATCTAGTACTAAAAATTCGATACAAGTACGTTCTTTCAAACAATAGTCCAAACATCACTTGATTCTATTCCCCGTCAAATCAACGAATTAAACCAGTCGCTCGAACCAAAGAAAGTGCCGCGATCCTGCAATTTGCTAAGAAAACGAGTAGAGGAGGGGGGGAGGGGAGGAAAGGAAGAGAAAGAAAGCAAGCGAACAGAGGGAGAATAAATCGCCCTGAGCGAGAGAGAGAGCTGCTGAAGGGGACCGCCTATGACAACCTAATAACGCCGAAGACCATTAAACGCCATTAAATTCAGCATGAAACTAACGCGGGCCGGGGAATTAACGCTCTAAAAGTGTGAGAACGAAAAATAATGATCTCCCTTTCTTTCTTTCTTTCTTTCGTTCGTTCGTTCGTTCTCTCGACGAACGAGTCCCTGAACGCGCGCGGGGCTTATTAGAATTTTTCGTTCGAGATATCCACTTAATTGACTCCGCGCGAACGGACGGGAAGAAGAAAATCGCGGAACCGTGCCGAGGATGGAACGAAGAAAGGGTAACGAGAAGAGGATGGGTCCAAAGAGTTGGCGGCGGCGATGGTGGTGTCGAGGGGGAGAAGGAGGGGGCGCGATAAAGGAGGGTACGAGAATAAGTGGCGGAGAGGCTGGTTGCGGATGAGGGGGTGGGTGGGGGCGCGGTCTCCATTATCGTAATTAATACCATTACAATTAACGCGGCAGAGACGTCGTCGGTACGCTCGTCGAGCGAGCTTGGATTCCTTTTACTGCACTTTTATCGCGACCAAGCTTTCCCGGCTACGGTAACGAGCGGAAACCTCCCCAGCCTTCGAATATTCTTTCGGATTTCCGCACACGCGTCCCGCGTCAAATCTCTTTCTTCATCTTTATCTTCTTTTTTTCTCTCTTTCTTTCTTTCTTTCTTTCTTTCTCTCTCGTTTTCTTCTCGTATTCCCGCGACGCGACTGTCGGATAGAAATTCGTACTCCTCTCAAGAGGAGGTTACAATTACTCTTTGAACGAGCGTTTACTCTTTGCGTCTCGCTTTGCCGATCTCCGCGGCTCTTTACCGGTAAAGGGTTGTTTTTTTTGACGTTTCGGTGATTTTTTTTTGTCTATCACTGAACGTGATTTTAGCGAGGGTAACCTAGAAAATCGGTCCTTTCCAGGTGCAACGTTAATGCAACGAAAATTAGCGATTGGTTGATTTGAGTCACGTGACTCGTGAGGGGGCGTGGGGTAGACCTCGAGTAGGAGTGGCGTTGTCTGGCAAGTGGAAATGAAAGTGAAAATAAAAGTATCAAAGAACTTTTGAAATCAACATCAATGTATGAAATCATTTATTAACTTGATTCGTAAAAATATAACATTAATAAAATTGAAAATAATAAAATAATGCTTGAATAATAGATACAGAAATTTCTAACGTTAACAGTAAATTCTCAACGATTACAGCTAATGGTAAAATTGATAATCAATTTATTATAAAATTTCTTAATAAAATAAAAATTAAAATTAAATGTCCAGAAGTTAAATTTGATGAAATTCAAGGTCGAATTATTAGTCCAATTAATTCAATAATTACTATAAAGTCTATACATGGTATAAGAACTAAATGTTTTAAAAACTTAATTCGCGGCATTTTCTTCTTCTGAAACTTCTCAGCTCGAACAATGAGGTGTCCAATGAATCACACGATGAACATGCGGTTGCAAAATTAGTTACAACTTTCAAGATCTAACCAAAAAAACAAAAACAAAAAAAAGGGACGCAATTACTTTTTGGCCCTGGAACTGGAAAGAATAGAAATAAGGGTGGAACGTGTTGAAAAGTGAATGGCGCGAGATGCGCGAGATGAGTTTTTTAATCGCCCGGTGAAAGTTCAATTCGCAGCTGGCACGCGGCCGCCATTACCGTAATCAACCGTATGTGTACACTTTTGGTCGGCGCGTTGCAGCACGATGCAGCCTGAATTCTATTCAAGACGCGTTTATCACCGGGCGCACGGTTTGTTCGGAAGCGCGAAAACCCTCGTTTCGAAGAGTCTTGGATTTCCAAGGCTGGCTGTGAATGCGCGTGTTTCGTTTCCATCCTGTTTTATTGCTGGTCGCATTGTTGTCCGCCGTGTTCAAGTCCCCTCCTTCATCCACGCTCTCTGCGCGCACCAGCCACCGTGCAAAAGTTGGCCTATCTACGATAAACGCCACATTTCGTAATGAAGACTAATTATTTCTCAGAGAGAGACATCGTTTCCACACGGTGTTGTTGCGATAATTTCATTTTCACGGCGACGTGTTTAAAACTTGAGCAGTCTTCGGTGTATCTCCGGCGATCGATCAAGAAAGTGCGAGTTGTTAAACTTTGGTTAAAATAATATGAACCGTCAGTCTCGGAGAAATGATGTATACTTTATAAGTATAAAACTTATCAACCTCAACGCTCGAAATCTTGCATTTTCTCTGACGAGACGGCGCAATGAATATTTTATTACTTTGCCCTGCGTTTAGATTTCGGTGTGTTCGGTGAATTGAGTAAATTTTTTAAAGGAAATCCAAGAAAGTATAGCGTAATGTTATAATGTAACGTTAAATTAATTATTCGAAGCATTATACAAGCTCGTGTCTGGACATCGATCTAGAATTAAATATTTCCTTACTTTACGTGTTACCTGTTTCGAATTGTCCAAACTTCTTTTAAAAAACACCGAAGGAAATGTTACACGTTTAATATTAAATTAACTGTTTTTTCAAAGTAATGGGAGATTTCGTTACGTTGATTCCGTTCCGGATCTCTCACGTCGTTGAACGAACTGAGCAAATTTTTTGAAAAAAATCCACTGCAACGTAATAACGTGTTATGATCTTTTTCTTAAGCCGCTGAAAGTAATTTAAGTAACACTATAAATATCGTCGCCGTAACTTCACATTCAAAATTAAAATCACTAAAGCTTTCCTTTTTGCCATGCGTCTAGCAACAAGCTTAGACACCCATCCTCGTCTCTCTCCGTTTCTCTCTCCCCCCCCCCCGGAAGCACATGTTTTACGACGATCAACGCTCCTCGGGGTCGACAGAACCCCCGACGCGTAACTACTCGCTCATTAATTCACCTGATAAATGAATCCGTGACGGGCCGACGGCTGATTAATCTTTCTCGAGCGTCTCGGCGCGCATCGCGATCGATAGATCGCGAGACGAGGAGCGTCATCGGTACGGCTGGTTCGGTTGTTAATCGCCAAAGGAACAATGGAGGATCCTCATCTCTGCTCTCTGTCCGCGTGATAATATTCCCATTCCCGAAGAGGAGAGATAAATTATGCGCAGTTTCGAGTACGGTTCATTCTCTGGAAGGATCCGCCAGTTATGCCGACGTTAACGTTTCTCTTAATGTTTGTCATTTCGCAGCTCGGTGCTGCAAGAAGCTGGTGCACAGCCAGTCGTGGAGCCAGGATTTCGTTTAGTTTATGGCATTTGACGCGTGCCGGTGAATTTCCTTCTCCCGGTTGCGTGTCACGTCCCTGCGGGAGCGGCGTGAAAAGCGGTCGCGTCATTTGTCATCGTTACGCGATTCAAAAGAGCTGCGCGTAATTTTAATTTTCGAACGCGTACGCGACGCCCGTTTTCACCGCCCTCATGCGTTGTTGTTGTTGTTGCTGCTGCTGCTGCTGCAATCTCGAAATTTCGGAAAAAATCCATCGATGTAGTCGCGGGAAATGACACGCGCGAAATGATCGATGACGGGACAGTGCGTGCGCGTTTTCGGGCACCGGATATTTTCCGCCGCGTGTTGCGTCGAGAGCGGCGGTGTCAAAACCGCTCTCGATGAAATTACATTGCTCGCGACGTCGCTCGAAACAAATTGCCGGGTTGTAACGGACGTAACCTGAATGAGTTAGAAAAGCCACGGTTGTAAAATGTGATAATAAATATCGCGGAAACAATGGACGAGCCGGCGGAGCGCGATCCGAAAGCTCGAATTATATGTAGTACGTTGTCAGCGATGTTGATTAAATATGTCTTTGTCACGTGTAACGTGGCTCGGTGAGAGCTTTGACAATGTCATTATGGTGAATTTTTGTGTGAATTCCCTTTCGTAGATTCGTATAATATTACTTACGTATAATGTAATATCGTATAATATGAGAATTTAATATAACATAATTTACATAATATTCATATAGTATAATATTGTTTTTAAATACACATGAGAAATCCCTATGTCAAAGTCATGTCATATCAGGGACATAGGTATCAAATTATACATCTGTTATCCTACACAGAATGTGTAGAATTTAATATAACGTAATTTATATAACATTCATATGATATAATATTGTTTTTAAATACACATTACAAATCCCTATGTCAAAGTCATGTCATATCATGGACATAGATATCAAATTATTCACATCTGTTATTCTACACAGACTGTATGAAATAATGGATGTATATATTTGATATATGGCATCACATGATTTTGCCATAGGGATTTACTACTCTTATTTTATAATAATATGCATAATTATTATATTAATATACGTTAATGTATATAATAATATACACCATCATAATATACAATCCTATTCTACTTGTGAACCATATCAATCGAACTTTTTGCATCGATTGACTTAATCCTAACAAATTCTTTTTCATTTTTGAGACAACACAATGTCTGGTCTAGAATTGATTGCCTAAATTCAAAGAATAATTTTTGAATCTGGTGTGTACACCTGATGCGAAATCGTAGCTTATACATATAACACGTTATTCAAATTCATTAATTTTCTCACACAACTGTGGTAACGCAACATCGCTTTCACAAAACGCGGCTCGTAATCCCAACGAAAGTGTTTGAAAGACTGTGCTGTTTCGAGGCGTCGGACAAAAGGATCGAACCAAACGAACGGCGAACATTTATCATTTATCAAAAATCCACTGCGGGCGATTTTCGCTAATAATCGTATCGCGTTATTGTCCGCTCGAAACGTTTCCACGTTTTCGCTGACAGGGCGTTCCGCTCTCTCTGCTGAGCTCGTGTTATTATCCCCCAAAGGCCAAAATGAAAAAAGGAAGACGAAAAAAAAAAGGATTTTGATTTATTTGTCGATCTGGCAATTTTAATAACCCTCTATTCCCCCCCTCGCAAACACACCCCACGCGCGATGAAACTGTCGAGTTTACCGATTCGTTGGCCGAGGCGGTCGCGTTTAATTTTTCAATTTTCTCCTCCCTCTCTCCCTTCGCTTCGCTCGCCAGGCATTATTCAGCGATGGGGGCAAAAAATGCATCGTTCAATGTATAAATAAACATCGTGCGGGACAGTTTTATGCAGTGATCGATTCACCGAAAGAGAGAGAGAAAAAAAGAGAAATATCCGCTGATCGACACCTACTGTGATAATTCTCACGAAGTTTTGATCCGCTTGTTCTCTCTCTCTCTCTCTTTCTCTCTCTCTCTCTCTCTCTCTTTTTTCACCGCTCGTTACATCGATCGGTGCTCGTTGAAACGAATCGCCCAACGGGATCAATTGAAATATTAGCGCCACTCTATAATCCCATCTATCCGATGGAGATATCAAAGATTCACGGGTCGACGTTTCGCGGAATATTCGACGACACAGCCTCGCGAGGGAGGTGGAGAAAGTATTCAAATATCGCGGGCACACGCCGCTTTATCACGAACTCCCCTCGTAAATTTGTAACGTCGATTGAACGGAATTGATATCCGACCCCTCGACGAGGTGCACCGCGGAGACTTTAAAAGTCTCGGGGAGTCGTCGCCGATACTTCAATTTCAGTCACGTTACCTTCAGATCCCTCTCCTCCCCGTTCCCGCCTGAGCTACAGTTCGCGTTCTTTCGTTTTGCAATGGACTTTTATTACTCCGCACCTTGTTCTCTTTCTCTCGTCTTTGCAACGAGGCTGTCGGGAATTTTCGAACTCGAATTTGAACTTTCTGAAAAAGTGAAGGTCAAAGCTTGTAAAAGTCACAACTTGTAAAAATATAAAAAAGTAAAAAGTAAAAAGTCATTCGAGGGATGTTGTTTCTCGCACAAAATACCGAAACAAATCCATTGATTATATTTCCATAAATAAAATAATAAAAAATTAAAAATACGTGTTTGTAAAAGTTATTTTTGTTGTATATCATTCAGTCTTTCAGTGACCATCCTATATACTAGTTTGAAGAAAATATGAAAGAAATTATCAATATAAATTAATTGGAAAAAATTCTTTTGCAAATAAAATATCAACACAACGACGTCAGTCCAAACAAATAATTCCTCACTACTTACCATTTTATTCGTCTTCGCGTGCAAGTCTCGCTGCAGCGTGATGGTTCCAGCGTTTTATTAGCGAAATTAACGAGGTGGCCAGCCAGAAACGACATAACAAAATGTAACGTATATATATATATATATATATATAAAAACAGGCTTGTAAAAAAATTTACGAGCCGTTAAAACGCGGCGTTCGCTGCCGCGGCATCGGGTAATCTAGAGTGTAAGAATTTACGACCGGTCACGCCCACCGAATTTCTCTCCCCCGGCTGTTAGTTCGAAGCCGGATGGCTCCGGCTCGTGTAAGCGAGAATCACCGAACGTTCTTTTCGCTCCCCATCGTGCCACTTCCGATCCGCGTCCACCTGAATTCACCGTGTCCGACACACCATTCGTTTTGGACCTCGGGCCGAGTTTCAACCTCTTAGCTGTGAATGAGTACCGAAGAAATGGCAATTTTCTTCCGTAACGACAGAAAAATGTCGTCACGCGAGAAGAATAATTACAATTTGTTGTTACGTGAATTAACCTCTTGCGCTGCAATGACGTGCCACGCACGCCGAGAATTTTTTGTCTCAAATCGCAACATTTTCTCAGTTTTAAGTATATTTAAACGTAACCCAGGCAAAACAAGCGATAAGTTTCTTAATAATTTCTATCCAGTGATATCATACCGACGAGTTTAAAAGAAAAAGAAAGCGACGAATTATTGTATATTGTACGTTCGGTCACTCGTTATGGTCCGCGAACCAGCGCAAGGTTGCCAGCGCAAGGGTTTAAATGGAGCCAGAGATGAATATTTATCAATTTATCAAACCAATATTTTATAAACCAAAATTTATAAAAACCAACGTATTAATTAATAAAATTTGAACCTGAAGAATTTAGTTTAAATTTAAATTTAAACTGAAGCTAGCGCGAGTTGCATTCACGTTTGTAGGTCCAGCGTTTCATTTATGTCGCCGTGAAGTTTCGTTCGGGTTCGAAAATGGCGTTGGTGTTACACCAACGAGCCGGGAGTTTAAGGGCGGCATTACAGCGGCGCGAAATACACGGAATGCCGGCCTTTTGATACCGCTGTTACAGGATCGCGTTAATTGCTCTCGTACTTAAAGCGTTGCCGCGGAAATTAACGCGAGCTTTCCGTGTCTCGTCTTTTTTTCCTTGCACGCTCGTGCTTGCACGTCCCTTTTTCTCTTCGTATTTCTCTCTTTCGTCATCCACATTCTCTTCTTCTAAAATCACGATCACATCGATCTTCGCTGTCATAATCGATGATACGCGAATCGACTGTCAGTCGAGGATAGAGGATTCGAAAGTAGAAGCTTCTGACAAGCAATTGAAATCTTGTCGATAATTTAACACCTTTAAACAAGTAACTCTTGCGAGGAAGCAATATTTTCCTACAGAATAATTAGAGGGAGAAGTAATTTGGATATTCCACCTCTTCACCGTGATTACGATTTTCGATATTTCCTCAGTTCTAACGAGACTAGAAATTCAGGTTATTTGGATGACAGTCCTTTCACACCGCACAATCTTGGGATTAATACCGCCAAGAGCGTAAGTTCGATAAAAGAAAGAAAGAAAAAAAAAAAAACACTTGGACAAAAATCCTAAAATGTGACCGTAACGACGAGCAAAAGCTGAAGCTCTGAAAACAGAATTGCTCGGGGTCTCTTCGACTCGTCCCGTTTATTTCTATCGACAAGTATCGAGAGACGTCTCTGTATAGGCGAGCGAAAATAACCCCGGTGTGTTATTTCGGTCTGCGAAGAAACACAACGTGTTTCAGAAAAAAAAAGAGAGGACCGAGAAGGTGAAAATAAAAAAAGAAGGAAAAAAGAGAAGAACGAGAAAAGGAAAATATATAGAGGAGCGTATCGCGGAGATGAAGCCGGCTTTGACACGGCGCGCAGGCATCGTCTAGAAAAGCCGGTCGCATTTCCTACGTGGAATCTAATTCTTGTCATCCATTTCCCATTCCATCGTCGTGCTCCTCTCATGAATATGACGGCCGGGTGACAGCGTGCAAATATTTCAGCTGGAAATTTATTTTCTCCCTCCCGCGCGCAGACGGGACAGAAGCCGAGTGCCCAAGCTGGCCAAGCTTTCACGAGTGATTCGATTAAACGCGGATTGCTTGACGGCCGGTCCTCCTCCTCTTCGAAAGTTTCGAAAATCTTGGTCGTTTCCCCTGTCGAAAATGAGTCAGTATTCCCGCGGCCAGTCGTTCGTCGAACCGATTTCTTTATCTCTCGTTTCGCTTGTAAATCAAGATATTTTCCGTCCATTTTCCGAAAACATCTGTTTTTTCGTTGAGAGTAAAACGACAAACCAGTTGTTTTCGCCAGAATATTTTTTGGAACTGAATGTAGAAAACGAAACTTCTTAATCGTGACAGATTTCGTACATCATACGTATCTTAAAAGAATCGATTTTCAAAATTCTTATTTAAAGCTCGAGTGTCATTAAAATATATCAATCACGTAAAATTCTTAGCTGATAAAATTTCACAAAATCTAAATATCTAAATTTCTATTTTTCGTGCAAAAATTCGTACAGGAATAGAAAACAAAATCAAAAAATTCTATCTCGTGATTGCGCGAATGTTCACGCTCTCTGTTCATTAATATTCCCCCGCAGTTTTCCAAGATTCCCGTATCAAGCGCGAGAGTGCAAACAATATAATATTCACTTTATCGTCTGTCTCGTGCTCTTCGCGCCCGAGTCACTTCCTGACTCTGAGCTCTCGAATCTTCCGCTACCGCTATTCATCCCCCCTCCATTTCCTCAAGAGGGCGTAACAGTTCGTTAATGTCGCCTCGCGTTCCGATCGCCCGTGGGAAGGAATTCGGTAAAAGTTTCACGGGAACCTTGCCCTCCGTGGCGCTTCGGTGTGGATTATGCCGCGCCGGTAATTCACTTTGTCGCGGCTACAATCGACTTGATACTTTCGGGCCATTTAACCGGGTAATCGTCGATACGGTGCACGCTCGCACAAAAGGCATCGACCGCGATCTTAAATTGCCACTGAAATCCACCTCATCGAGGTGAGAAATTTAATTCCGGTGGATTTGCATACCGAGGGAGAGAGAGCGAGCGAGCGGGCCATTCTCGTCCCTCGACGGAGGAAAATTTTTTTTCCCCTCGCGCGCTTCTTGTCGCGGGGGAAACTTTTCCCCAGACGACGCTGCACGCGCGAGGGCAAACGATCGATGCGTTTATGCTAATTTACCGAGAGTGGAGGATGGTCGTTGTTCATATTCAAATTTCTCCACAGCCTTTGGATATCCTATCCGACTATTTCGGAGGAGCGTACCACCGCGGGCGCAATGCGTCTTCGGGGTTTGCGAAGTTGCGCGGCAGCGCAAGGTCTTGGAAAGGCGTTGAATTAGCGCTCGCGCGAGAGTGCGTGGCAATGGCGCGGAATTGCGAGGATACTAGGAGGGAGGGTACTTCTTTTTATTGAAATTAGAGACAGTTTCTCGGGTACTGCAGCTTGCTGTATAATGTACGTCGGTGACGTACGAGGGATCTTTATGGGTCTTCTTCTCGCCGGCAGTACCGGGAAATAGGAAAATATTAGGAAATTAAACATTTCCTTTTCTCTTCTCTTCTCCCTTCTTTCCGCCGTCCCGCCTCAGCCACGAGGGTGTGCAAAGTTCCGTCGCGTCGTTATTATGCGCGGCGTAATTCTTCGGGCCGTCTTGCACCGCTGGCATCGCGTTAAAACCTGCGTTTCCAGTAGCGGCGCGTTGGTAGAGGAGGTCTCGCGACAACAGAAGCCCGTTCCTCGCCCGTTCATTTTGCAGCTACATACATACGTCACGGGAATGTCATTTGCAACGTTCGCGTACGCGCGTCGCGTGTGTATTATGTAATTCAGTGGCTGGGTGCAACCGGGTCACATGAGTTACAGGCACGTAGCGCGAGTATCTGGCCGGGCTGGTCAAACAGGCCGCGCTAATTACAACGCAAACCGGTCGTATAATCAAACAGGTTACGTATACGTCAGCCTGGGGTTCAGCCAGCCTCTGCCTCTCGTTCGCGTATTAATAAACACTCGGGATCTGACGGACGAAAGGTCCTTTGGTGTTCCCCGCTTTCTTTATTTCGCGCTTTGCGCGAAAAACTTTGCTCCTTGCAACGTTGTCCCAAGCGTCGATTGACGCTTTGGGTTATCAGTCGCGTTTGTAATTGCTTTTAGGCACGTGACGGTGGTATGTACACGCAATTTGTGTATTCGCAGAGGTAGAATTTGGGTTCTCAGTTCCCCCTTTTGGCAAATTTGTAAATTTAAGAAAATTTCGGAATCTTTGAACACCTTGCGTCCATTTGGTATTTGGAATAGGAATTTTTCTTTCTGTTTATTAGGAGAATTGGAACGTGTAACGTAATTTGTGAGAGAAGTGGATGTTTTCCTTTATTGAAGATTGAGTCGAGATACAGAAGCATTGCATTCTCTTGGATATAGAAATCCAATAGAAGAAATTTCATTTTTTTGTCTCCCATAGGAACTTGTTTTTTTGTTTAGAACGCATAACATAATTCGTAAGGAAGTAGAAGTGGAGTTTTCCTTTTCTGAAAACTGATTCGAGAGATAGAAATGTTGTTTTGTTAGATTCGAACGTGTGATATTGGGATTTTTGTGGAGAATCAGAGACAGAGTTTGAATTTTTGGATGTTGCGAGATGTTAACAATTTATCTTAGTTAACTATTTATTGTTGAGTAATGCATCAATTTGACGTGTCATCCATAATTTGAATGTTATTGATCATTTCGACTGTTAAACCTGATTTGATTAACGCGAATTGGAAGCAAAGGGAATTTTGGGACAAGAATAAAGCGACAGAGTAAGTTCTCAAATTTTCTCTCGAGCTTACTCTCGTTCTAGGAAATAAAACGAATTTGCAATGTTCCAAGAAGATGCCTCGCGCGAAACTCAATTGTGAGGATACTTTTTGTTCAAATTTGGGATATCTTTCAATTTTAGGAAAACACAAATGGCTCGATAGAACGCAGTCGAGGCAGGCGTATGTAGGTCGTCGAGAAAGAAATCAGTTTGTGAACGATGTTAATGTCTCTTTTTAGCATAAGATGGTACTTTACGATCGTTCAGGCACGCATTAATTAAATGGTAATCGAGTTATTAAACAGGTGGAAGAGGATGCTCGACGCGAACAAGCAGCTTAATGGGGAAATAACGAACAGATTTATATCGGTACCGGTTTAAATTAAGATTGGAGAGGGATCATTGATTAAGACGAATTGGAAATAACGCGAGAGTAGAAAAGCTTATCAAAATATTAATATTCCTTATTATTCTCAATAAGTGAATATATAGACTGGGTATTTTATTGTCAAATGTAAAATTGCAACGTGAAGTGAATTTCAATTTTACATTCTGAAATCGTGACTCTAATATTTTACATGATAGCTAGGTAATCTATCGATCGTTGTAAATTCAAATTAAGAACACTCCAAATCTTCTTTAAAAAACGTTCGTTTTTTTCCTGGAAAAAAATTGGAAACGAATTTCAGGCTGGAGGGAAATTCATCACGAGATTTAAATCAGAAATATTCACGTTTCTTAACAAGGAAACGCTGCTCGTTCCAAGTCAGTTGTTTCTTTCGAAATATACCTTCCAAACATTTTCAACGTCGCATTGAAAAAAATCCACGCGAGTGAATAACGCTTCGCCAATAATGCGCCAAGAGACGACGCGACAGGATCATATTTCCGTTGGAAGGACAACAGCTTCACATTGGCGAGTTAATTATCCCGATGAAGTCGCGGGGGGATTTGCGCTCTTCAATTAGCACGATCAGGACTCGCGTTCATTAGGCGGAGCCTGATCAAAATCGGCCGGTATCCGTGACGCGGATCGGTCTCATTACACGCCGCGGCTGATTAAAATCCGCGTGTGCCCCGTCTGAAGAGTGCGTGACTCTCGCTACTTCGGCGTCTGTCGCGTCGCATTCACGCCACGGGGGGACTGGCATTGAAACGCGACACGCGCCGATCGTCTCTCCCTCCTCCCCCGCGCGAATTTTCCATGGAGTAATCGAGCGGCCGGCTTCTGACTCGCGAGGATCGGTATAATGCGAGGTCGAAATGAAAATGGTCCGGCGCACTTGTCATTCCGTAAACGAGCGTTGAAAGTTTTCTGTTTTTTCTTTTTTTTTTTTTTTCTTATTTCGTATTATTTGGTAGTGTCGGAAGAATTTGGAAGCATGCGGAAGCGTCGGAAGAATATTTATTTCTGTTTATTTGTTACTTTATGGGATGGAAGGTGTGGATTATAAATTATTAATAGGTTAGATAGAAAATAGACTGAGAGAGTAAAACAAGTGTGATACGATAAAATGAGGATATAATATGATATAATGGAAATGTTGGGAGAATATATACATTATTTATTATTTTATAAGATAAAAGGTCGTAGGTTATAGATTAGATGGAAAATATTATAGGCTGAGAGATCAGATTGAAAGAGAAGTAAGACAGAAGTATAATATGACATAACAAAGAATAAAAATTTACAAGATGTATTTTAGATGTATTCTAGAGATTGAATCGTCGCGGAGAATTTATTATTCACTTAATCATTTTTGTCTGAAATGATCGGGATTGATAAAAGAGGGAATGAATCTGATGATTATTGGCAAATGCGATCATATTTATATTACGAATGTACACGTGAATCTGTCATATATAATTCAAAGAACGTAGGTATTACGTTATTCTCATGTAACACATTGTGTGATATTATATTTGTAAAGAATCAACGTCTTACGTAATAACCGATCGATCGCTTCTCCTTCTACATTGACGGAAAGAGGTTGCTACGAACAACGTGGACGGATTCTCTTTTTTAGCAATTTTCACGATCGAATTTGCAGTACAAATTCCCCGAGCAGCACTACTGGCCTTTCTATCCAAGACGCGCGCGACTAAGTAAATAGGAAATTGCAAAATCCGATTAACCGGTGGGTGAGGGGAGGGACACAATGATCGAGAAGGAAGCGAGTCCGACCGGTTAAAAGCAACGAAACGCCAGATTTAATAGAAATCGAGATCGATCTTCTCTTTAAAGACAGACAATTTTCGACGAGGGTGAATCGGCTACTTCTTCGGAGTATGCTATTATCTATCCCGTTGCCCTCCTCGTCGACTTGTATCAGGGAAAAATGGCGTAACGTGATTAAAGGCGGGACTAATTTAATTATCGAGCAGCCTTCGATCGAGCAAGGGTGTGGTAATCGTCTGATAGCATCGACGAGGGGCTCCGAATCGAGGCGGCGCCCGTATGTTTATCGGGTTATTTTCGACTACGAGCAACTTTAAATTTAGTACTCCCTTTTATGAGTTTCATAATAAAATTCTGCTCTGCGGAGATTGGTCTCTAAAAAAAGTTTTGTTTTTACCGAAAAAGTATACACTTACACGGTATTGTCTTTCGCCTTATCAAATTCTATCAGAAGAGCGATCTTCTTCGATTTCCTCGAAAACGGAGGCTTTAACGAAAAAATTTTATTTTGCGCGCCTCGTTTATTTTTACACGTAGAATAACTTTCTACTCGATCGAATTTTCAACTCGATTTCCTCGAAAACGAAGCGTCTTACGAAAAAACAAATCTCATTCACACGTTTTCCATTTATTTTCGCGCATAAAGTAGCTTACCGATTCATTCTTTCCTGTCGCTAAATTCAGGTATACTTGATTTTCGTAATTTTCAAACTCGAAGCTTTCACGTGGAAAAATTTCCTTTCCTATTCTTCACTTTTGCACGAAGAAATCCCACGATTTCGGGAGTGTACCCTGTCTAACAAGTGTAGTACCTTCTTTCAAGCCAAAACAATCTCCAACGATTTCGAGATCGTCCGATCAATGAGCCGTATTAATGGCGATCAATCGACTTAATTACCCGGAATTATCTGGAAAGACTGTGCAAAAACGTTATCTCATCCGTTTCCATGGACTCCGGCGATTTTCCCCTTTCGAGGAAGGGGAAGAAATCGGTCGAGGAGGTGGGAGGGGTAGAAAAAGCCGGAAGGAGGAAGACGGATGGACGAAGATCGCGGCGCGATTATCCGGAAGGGATAAGGGTGACCGCGACTGGGGGTAACTGATCCCGGGGTAACGGAAGGGGGAGGGGAAGAAACGAGTCGAGCGTTTCGGGGGGCCGTAGCCATGGATCTCCGTAACGTATCGCGGCGGCATCGGAGCGATTTAAAGAGAGAAACGAGCGGCACGGTTTAAAAATGTTTCCACCGCGAGGCAGTTCGTTTCGTTCTGCCAGCCAGTGGTCTGCTCCTCTCGCCCGTTACGTACGAAAAATTCGCGCACCCTCAGTTTCAGCGTCCCCTCTCCCCCGGAACACGTCGAGCTTCCGCGAGGATTTTTACGACGTTGCTTCATTCCACCCTGCAACCCTGTGTAATTGTTTCACGGGATTCCGAGCTGTTTGTTGCGCTCGCGAGAGCATCAGAAACAGTCGAGTTTTCGGTTTTTGGCTTTCGGCTCGGTTGAAAGGGCGAATTTAGGGAATGTGGGAGGAAGAGGATATATTTTCTCCTCTTGAGATTTACGTCCTTACGAGACCTTAGATCGCAGGTTTAATACACGAGAGAAGAATGTTAGGAGAATTAAAAAAAAACTGCACGACTCGTACGCCGATTCGTCTCAGCACGATTCGTTTAAAATTTTATTGATACGCGAACATTCGAATCGGTAGAAAACTCGGTACCAGACAACGCCACTCCTACTCGAAGTCTACCCCACGCCCCTCGCGAATCACGTGACCCAACTCAACCAATCGCTAATTTTCGTTGCATCAGCGTTGCACCTGAAGAGGCCCGATTTTCTGGATTACCTCCGCTAAAATCACTTTCAGTGATAATAAAAAAAAAAAAGAAGAGTGAGATTTCGTTATCCGGAAAACCAAATCGCGAGTTGAACGAAAACAAAGTTATTAGTTATTGTCGAAAAGGGAAGAAAAAAACGACGCTACGTTAGTGGAAACTCAAAATTTGAATTTTGAGTTTTCTTCTTTCTTCGTTCTTCTTCGAATTTTCGATAGTTCTGTAATCATTTTTTTTCAATCTTCGGTAATAACTTCGTTCACAACGATGAACTCTCTTTGTTTCTCTTTTTTATTCCTCTTTAATGATCCTTCTGTAATGATCTAAATTCTCTAATTTCGCGTGTATTCTTAACCCCTTAACCTGCAAGCTATGTTCCAACAGTCTGGGCCCAAAGCGTAAACAGGATCGCGCAGCCTTCGGGCAAGTCGGTCCTAAGTTGCACTAAACGCGCACCACTTACAGAATGTAAATACACGTGTAGGATACAACTGGTTTAATTTTCTGGAATATTTGCTAAGTAATTATTAATCAATCACTAAAATGTAACATAAATCAATAACATTTATCTGCAATTCCTGAATAAATTAGCAGCTCACGTAATTAGCATAAAAAAATCAATAACAAAAAGCATCTTGTGGGGATTCTTCTCTGATATTTAAGAAAATATATTTCAACGTGCGAACGTGACCGAGGATAACGTGTAACTGATTACGATACAAAGAGACGATAAGAATCTAACACGAGCCGCGACCGTCGCACGACCCGTGATATTTACATTTGACTCGATCATTCTACCGGGGGTCATACCCGTGATATTTACATTTGGCCCGAACGATGTACTACGGGCCAGGCCCGTGGTAATACGTTTTGGCCCGAATACAAGAGTACGAGTCTCACACGTATCCTTAAGTTAAGGGGTTAAACATACGTTCTTTCCGCATAGAACCAAATCTTTTTACTCGCCCCTCGCGTACATTCAACGAATCGTTTTTCACGCGCGATCGATACTCTGAACCAAACATTCGATATCCTCTGCTCCTTTTTCAATCGTGCCAATAATTTTCACTCCCACCATTTACGTAAATTTTTAATCGTTTTCAAGCTCGAATATTCTAAAAAGTATAATGACGAATATAAAAACATTTCTATGATTTACTCTGTAAATTTTTAAATCATAATTATCCTCTGTGTACCACGTTTCACATTTTAATCATCAAATATATGCAATTCTGCTTTCTAAAAATGTTCCCTCAAACTTTCTTCATTCTTATTTCCATTAATTCCATTAATTTTGCCCATTTGCTTATTCATTATTTATTTGCTCTCTTTCAAGTTTCAAGAAAGATTCTGCACAGCTTCTGTGTTTGGGAAAGTGGTTTCCGGCAGTGTACGGATAGTTGGAGAACTAGGTAGTTTCAGTTCGAGCGGATGTTTGAGAGATGTTTGCGAGTTGGTTTAGAAAGTGAAGTAAGTGTCGAGCTTGGGTATAGGCTTGGGTATAATTAGGAGGGTGGTTTTAGCGAGGAATTAGGTCGCTGGGGTAATTGAGTAATGGAGATTCCGTCCCGCTCACGAATTGTTTTTTCCATTTTATCTTTCGAGAGACAAATTTCGTATGGAGCAATATTGGGTACTTGAAAATGGATATCTTTGGAAATTGAAATTAAATTTAAATCACTTTGCGCATATTGTAAAACTCACTGCAAGTGTTTTCTCGAAAATTTCAAGATTGAAATTTCGCGTTTGAGAGATTATTAAATAGTGAAAATTAGGAAATTCGACGCTGCAATTCGATACTCGATTAAAGTTAAAAAACTTTAATACCAACGAGAGACCAATGAGAGGCCAGGACAGAAACCGTTGTTTGTCGACGTTTGAAGCCACCGCGGTGATACGTAATTTCTTAGAAAAGCAATTTTCCATCAAACTCGGAAGCGCAACTCGACAACGTAGAGAAGAAACAAACTGCCGATGAGCGAATATTTGATCTGAAAGCAAATTTTATCCTCTCCGTTTGTACTACAAACCTAGTAAACAGCATAAATTTATCCGCGAAAATTATGCTCGCGGATTCGTCAATAACATTGAAATTACGCAGGAATAATAATAACAATAACAATCACTGTAATTTCTGAAATCGAAGCATGTTCACGTGTATTAATGCCAGCGTAAACAGGCCACAGTGAAATTACATCGTAATCCGATACGATCGAACATTAACGTTTCAGCTTCGCTAATTAATTGTTACTTGTTTCACGAGCGTTCGACGAAGAGACGAAAATTGGTTGAAAAATACTCGCTTTTGACGAGCCGGGGGTTCTTTGATTCGTGCTACGTTACTGGAGGACATTACACGCTATTATCCGTAACATTTTGCTCTTTCATTTGAACTCGGTCCGGGATGAATCGGACGAATTCCGTTTTGCTATTCGAGTTGAAATTAATGACGAACAAATTAGAAACGGCAGCGTATTTACCAGTATTTGCGTCAAGTTCATCAGATGGGCCGCGAGTTTCAATGATTTATTAAACTTTGGGGGGGAGGGGGGGGAGTCGAAGGGTTGGAAACGAGTTTATTTTATTTCATGCGAGAGCCCCCGTTGAGGAACAGCAAATAAAGAGCTGCGCGTAAGAGGCTTTGCGTGCTTCAGTGATGATGTAAATTTAAATGTGACAAAATATAAGAGATTTTGCATTTTATAGATTCGAATGTTAAATATATTTTACACATCTCGCACACTTCATTTTATGCGCATTTTACTGTAATTTTTGTCCAGATTCTTTTTTCGTCGCTCGATGCAAACATGAATTTTTATAATTTTAAATCGTTAACGCATTGGAATAACTATAACATTATTGTCTTCGATGAACGTGACGATTAATAAAAAAAAAAAAAAAAAATAAATTTGTTTTAAACGATCAAAATTTGACAATGTACTATTTCCAAGTACAAACGTTTGCCAAGCATCTCAATAATTTTTCACCATCGGATTGGTTAATAATTTAAAAAAACGAGTCGAAAATTCGAGCGCCGTGAAACTCACGAGCCCCACTCGCTCGTTTTTACGAATTCAAACGAAAATCTGCAGTCCTGTTAATTCCCGAAAAACGAAAGTCGAACGAATAAAACAGTTCGAAACGCGGCCCCGTTGGCCCTGTCAGAAAAATGAGAGGGGCAGAGTGTCGGGATACTTTTGGAGGGTAGTGTACGCGCGCGGGGCTGCAGCGGGATTTGGCGTCTCCATTCGAAGCGTGAAATCGTCCAGCGGTGCATTTTTACGCCGCCCCCGTAATTTCTCGTCCTTCCGGCGACACTTTCCTTCCACTTTCTTATTGTTGGTAGACCGGCGTCGCGGCCATGTTTCGCTAACGTTGCCTCGAGTTACCGTTCCGTTCGTTGCCTTACGAGAGCTTTTATATAAGACGTTCCCTCTCTCGGTTAGAAGAGAGACGTTCAGACGCGTCGTCGTCGTCGTCGTCGCGTTGGTTCATGCGCCGAACGCAACAAATCTACCCGGACCGTGTATAATTTTCTGGTATAACGAGTCGCAGAGCCGTTCCCCGTGATGAACTTTTTCACGGCGATCTCCGTGGATAATGTTCTGAGAGTTCGAGAGTTTCTGATTTTGCTTTAGAGAGATCTAGGAATATTTTGTGCTACGAATACGAGAGCTGCGAAACGTGAAACGTTTTAGAAAAAACAAGATCAGAGTTTGACGTATAATTTTTTTGGGGAATTTTGAAATTCTGGAACTCTCTGGAGGAATGAGGAACAAAGGTTACCATATCGCGATTAATTTCACGTTTATTTTAACGCAGGATTCTACATCGGTTTCCGTAGAAATCATATTTCACGCTACGCGGCGAAACTTTCGTAGCCGGAGCGCCGCGAAAGTTTTTCAGCCTCGGCGAGCTCGGGAGAGAAATAATATTTTTACTTCTCTCCCGAATTCCGATGGAAATATTTCACACGGCAGTGGGGAACTTGTTCGGAAACTAGTTCTAATATTTCACGAGATCGAGCTTCTAAACTGAAATCATCCTGAAAACGTTCCCGACTGCTGCTCCGACTCGAAGTAAGTAATTAACTCCAATGGTCGCGCAATCTTGTCTTCAACTTGCAATACCTGCTCGTCGAAAGAACGCGTGTGAAATGTTTAAAAAGCGACTTAAATTCCACACACTCGCACTGGCATATTACCGAGAAATACGAAACGTGTCCGCGTTTCCGGGGATAAAATCCATCCCTCGGTTCCTCCTCCTGTTGTCAGGGGGGAGTTCCGCAACTTTTCGCTCAGCTGGTTCTCCTCCGTGCCGGCCACCTTCGAGTTTCAACCGTGAAATACGTCTACGAAGTATCGGCCCTTAGGACACCCGGTGACACAATTTACGACGCCGTCCCTTTAAAAATGATTTTCCCCTTCGCGCGAACCCGATCAGTTCCGATCGAGGACAAAGTTTCGAGCGAAACTTTGGCGGCCGATGTTCGGTGGATCACACGGAAATTACAGCGGTGTATTACCGTAATTTTGACTGTAGACGAAGGTTTTCGGCATTTGAATTTATCTCAGGAAATTTCACTGTTACGCAACTAGAAGATTTCGAGGGTTTTATTAACATATCAGTTCGGTTGCGTTAATTTTTGTCTATGCGAGTTTTTATGCTTGTAATTTCGATTGTAAAAATCGATTTTTGGAAATTTGAATTTGTCTTGGTGATTAGATTGAATTCTTAATTTGAAACTATCGACAGTAACTATCATGGAATTAGATTTCGAAAGTTATTAATGTTAATCTGTATTCTGTAATCTGAGTTAATTTTCGTGTATGTAAATTTATGTTTATAATTGTAAATGTAACAGAATGTAACACATATATTATATATTTTGATTGCAGACGAAGGCTTTGAATTTAAATTTTCGTCGTAGGTTTCAACTCTTAAATTGAAATTCAATTATTGTGCAATTAGAAGACCTCGAGGGTTGTTGATATTAATTCTGTTAATTTTTCTGTATGTAAATTTGTGTTTTCAAGACTTTCGCTCGTTTCCGGAGAGATGTTCGGAGATATATAAAATGGATCTAACAGATCCAATTTTCTCGTTCTCTTTAAAAAAATATGACTGCGCAAAAGTCATCACCTATGCTACTTCATCACCACGATATTTTATTAAAATTCTCTGCAGATTACAGAAATTCTCGCGTTAGAAATTGTAATTCCGACTAAACGGAAAGTCTCTCGTCTCGAGTGTCTATCTGTTAGTCTGTCTGTCTGTTTTCTAGACGTTGCAGAGAAGATAATTCTTCTTCCGGCACTAGCAAGCCTCACGCTTGCAGATAATTATACGCCGTAAAACGTGTTTACGGGTGTTTAGTGTTTGTCGTTAATTTGTTACGTCCACGTCGTAAAATAATTAATAAGCTGTTTATACGAGTCTTCAAACACGCCTCGTCCGTTTCATGGCAGATGCAATATGTAACAGGAAAAGTTACGTCGTTGTTGCTACGTCGTTAACCGACTTTCGATGGTTCACGTCTAGATTAGAACGTCAATGATACAATTTTTGCGAGACTTTTCTTTAAACATTTCGATTAAACGTACGGTAAAAATTTCCAAGTGTGTAATTTCTTCTTTAATGTTCTAATCTCTTTGCTCTTTAATCTTCGCGAAATTTCATTTTATTTGTACAAATAGTTGTTACATTATCTGTGTTATAAAGTTTAACAACAAATTTCTGAATTCGTGATTTTTCGTCTATTTTCCGTAAAAAAACTCGAATTGGAGCAACCTTTTGAGTTGTATTATAAATTCTCAATAGAGGATATTTCGAGCTCTATCTCTCTGCGATCTACAATCGCAAGCAACTCTTTCTTTCTCCGTATCATACCTCCCTTTTATAAAATCTCTATTTAAGAACACGTCGACGCTCTCATTTATATCATATTTCTAAATAAGTTAGTTTAAACGTACCAACACTTTGTAACACATACATCTATCTCTAACTAGTCAAACGACCAATCAAGATGATATAAAGACGCACTTCTAACGTAACTTTTAGACAACAAGGGGAAAAAATTGTACATTTTCATTCTTTTCAACCAGAGTTAAATCAAACAAAAGAAATAAGTTTAAATCACTTGATCAGGCCCGGGTTGGTGTTAAACAGAACTCTCTTTCTCTCTCCTCTCTCTCTCTCTCTTTTTGTCTCATTTCCCTCGCACGCGAGAGCCCCATTCGGAAACACGTCGATCAAGCTCGAATCGTCGCGAACCCCGTCGATTTCCCATTACCGGCTTGCTATCGCTCTCCTCTCTCACCTTTTTCACTTCTTTTTCTTCCAATTCGCTTCCTACTCTATCGCGTTTCACAGTTTCTCGCCTGTCGGGTAACGGGGCAAGAATTACTCGGTCGACGAAAGACAGCGTCGGGGCTGCAGAAAAATGGTGAGAAAGAACGCAGGGGAAAAAGGGGAGGAGAGGTTGGGCGCGCTCTTTCGGCGCGCGGGATCTCGCGCGACTCGAAAATGAATGGCACTTCAATCCTCGGCCCAGGACGAGGGGTCAGACGACGCGGTGGAACGGCACCGGCGTTCCCCATTGTAAAATGATACAAAGAAGAATGACAAAGAGAGAGAGAGAGAGAGAGAGAGAGAGAGAGAGAGAGCAGAGAGAATCGGAAGCGTTGGAAGCGCGTGCGTGCGACAGGTAGTGATGGGATCGAGTGAAACGTACAAATACGTACAAAAGGTTCGATTGCACGCTGGTCGACGATCCGAGTGAATCAAATTTCATAAATTTCTTAAAAAAGTAAAAAATTTCTGAAAAAGAAACTGCACGACTTGTACCCCAGTACGATTCGTCTCAGGAAATGAAGACGACTTTTTTGCCATAAAATTTTATCGATATGCAAACATTCGAATCGATAGGAAAGAAATTACAGGCGCGATCGCTCGGTACCAGACAACGCCACTCCTATTCGAGCTCTACCCCACGCTCCTTCGCGAATCACGTGACCCAAATCTACCAATCGCCAATTTTCGTTGCATCAGCGTTGCACTGGCAAGAGGCCCGACTTTCTAGGTTACCCCCGCTAAAATCACTTTCAGTGATAAAAAGTAGCGATCGAATCCTGAGGAAAGTTTGAGGAAATTGGAGGATGCTCGTGCACAGTTTCTCAGATTGTACGCGCCGATTGTGCTTACTGAACTTTGGCATTTGAACGGATTGAATCCGTTGAAGGTGGCGGTGAGAAATTCTCGAAAGTTCGCTCGAGCGCGCCATTATAACCTCGTTGCGGTCGCAAACTAAACGGAAGTCTGTCGCTGTCGCACGATCATCGTAATCATTATTATTCCTTGGCATTTATTTTTTTAAACGAAACTTGATAATTCTCGTTTGCATTGGCGTAAAATGCTGAGTAGAACAATGTCTCGTCTTTGTAATTCACAATTTATCGCAAATTACTCGATCGTGCATTTGTCACTAACTCGCGCGTGCGACAACAGAACTCCAGAATTAATTAATTTAAATTAACATATCCGCTATATACATCGACAATTCGGTTTCACTTGATTTTATTCAAGTACGGCATTCGTGTCATTTGATTTCGCGGAATTGTATATGTAGGTAGTTGTTGAAATACTCGCGACAAAACACTCGACACGAGCACTTGCGTTCGAATATTGTTTATATATCGATCACAGTTAGACAATTAGTTACACACTTGGTCCCATCGCTAGCGACAGGCTGACGGAAATGAAGACGGCAGCATACTGGCTTCCGAAAGGATAGAAAAAGAGAGAAAGGGGCAAACACGAGTGTCGCGTGTCTGTTCAAACACGTCCCTGTTCCCTGGTTCCTCCTTCACCCTCTTTCAGTCCATCCCCCGTCGCCTTTTCGCCCTCTTCGCGTGGAACGCGCGAGTACGAGAGCGCCACTCCAGCTTCATTGCATAATACATACACGGGACACCGAGAGAGAGAGAGAGAGAGAGAGAGAGAGAGTCACCTCGAACGTACACGCTTTGGTTTCGTTTGTTGGGAATTTTTGAATTTCTCCCGCTGCTCGAGAGACTGACGTTTCGTTATTATTATTATTATTATTATTGTTGTTGTTTGGCGCATGGCGCAGGTTGGATCGCCTGAGAATTTTAATACAACACGTTCACGTACTTGTAACAACATAACGTACACGAATACGACGGCAGAGTTACCGAACAAACTGTCGCAATCACGCGAATGATTTTTCTCCGTGACCAGATCTAGATCTTCACTGTCCAACTTTTTCACTCTTCTCGTCACTCGATTCGATCTCTGTCGACGCGTTGGAACTTTTTGAACTTTTACGGTTTACTCCGAAGCAACGAAATTTCAATCGAGAGATCGCTGCGAAGAGGCGACTTCAACTTTCATTTGCACCAAAATAACAAAACGTTCGTGCCAGTATTTAAATGCGAGCTTCGAGTCGAAGCTCAAGGTACACATACATACATACATATATGTATATATATATATCGATCGACGAACGAGAAAGAATAAAGAAGAAGGGGAGAGAAGAGAAATAGAAAATCGTTTTAGAAACGAGGGGATAGCCTGGGAAAGGTAGCCGACCGGGGGCCGGGGGGGGGTACTTCCGGCGAATGGGTCGTAACGCAATTACCACAGGCTGAAATCACGTTTCGGTCAATCGAGTTTGCGAACGAACGAACGGACGAATCGGTCAAACCGTCCCGTGATACCGGAGGAATCTAGGCGAGGTTCTTTCTCCAAATTGATCCTTGATGTTTCATTTTTCCACCAAAATGATCTCTCTCGTCGTGGAGAGGATTTCGACGCAGAAGTTACTACGAACCTTGGGCTGCGTTTCAACGAAATTTTCTTACATAACATATACATTTTATTTTAATTTTATTTTATTAATCTTTGCAATGTCTCAATTTTGACTCGATGAAAGAGTCGAGGCGGGATAATTCTCGTCTCTCTCTCGGAATGGTCAACAGTTTTGCATTTCGGAACAATCATTCGCAGAGTGAAAGGGTTGTGTTTTTCGTAACTAGCTGAACGAGTTACTCTTACGAATGGCTAAAAGCTCGTATCGCGAGCTGTGTGTCGAAAGTGTTTGCCTCGTCCGGACAATAGAGCCGTGGAAAGAAAAGAAGGAGAGAAGAGGAAGAAATCCGCGATAGGCATTGTTCCCCCTAATGACTCGGTTTTCGCGGTTTCCTTTCGCGACCGTGTCGTCTCATCGCCGCTCGAAATTTTTAACCGCGGAATCCTTTTGCCCCGCTGCGTCGCCGCGAATAATTAACGAGCGCGCTTTGTCGCCGAAAAAATTGCTCGGAAATCGCTCTGGACCCGGCAAACAGTCCACCTGTCAAATTAGAGTTTATTCAGCCATTTCGATTTCCTGGATAAACTCTATCTCCTATGGTTCCTGTTGCGATTGCTTTTGGAATGAGATCTGGGAATTTTTAGACGTGTTCGTCGAATCTACGAATTTTGTTCGGAATTTTATGCGACACTTTGTGTAAATTGGAATTGTTGATAATTTAAATTCACGTAGCTTCGATAAGCGACGATAAGTTGATCTCATTGTCAAAGGACAAATCATTCATTTCGACAGTTTCAACTTCGTTTCATTATGATTTTACATCGTGTACCGGACGGCGGATACCTTTCGCTCGAAAAATTCAAGATTGAAATCTCCTCGCGACGACCCCTCGAAATTTTCCGTACGATTTTTCTTTTCCATTTTGAACCGAACTTTGAACATTGAAGCGAATTTTAACTCTGGTGTTCAATATTTAATTTAATAAAATTGTGAAGAGAAATCGTACAGCAAGTTTTGAGTGGCTCCTGTAAAGGAAAAGAGACTCTATTCTTCAAAATGACGGCGGAGCCGACTAAAACAATTTTTCAATATTCTTGGATTAAATGTTATAATTTTCACAACTTTCTTTGCTTTTCCACTCGTTGTGTGAATCAAAGCAGACGTATAATTCTCTTTGACAAAGTCAGCGTAACAATTTCAATTGGAGAATTTTCAGCTTGCAGGACGATCCAATCAAAGTCCCCTTGTAAAGGAACGGTAGAATTCCAAGATTTAATCTGATTCTACAGTGTGGCGTGCCGGATGAACGCGCAAGTTTGTGTAACTCGCGTTCCGTGAAGATGATACCGCGAAGATGGTGGCGTGGAACAGGGACAAGGCGGAATTAAATCGGCGAGATGTCGGACGACGTTGCCCCTGATGTAATTCCTTGATTAGGAACAAAAGATCGGCCGCTTTACCTCGGTCGGTTCGATCCTCGATTTTTACTTCTACCGAGGAGAATGGGCCAAAGAAAGCCGGCCCTTAACTTCCCTCGTAATCTCTCAGTGAACTCTCTCTTGCCCGTTGAACCTTTATGATCGCGTTATTGGAATTTACTCGCGGAAACGTTTCGTTAAATAGACAGTCCTCCTTGATATTATTTTCCAGATTGCTTCACCTGAACATTCTTGTCGGCTTAATTGATTCGGCGTTGATTACATCTCGAACTCGTTGCGGTGAAATTTTCAATTTTAGAAAAATTCTCAAAACAAACACTTCAAACTAATTGAACAAAATTCCTCGTTAAAGCGATCAATGAATTATTAAACGACCGAACGAAATTTCGGCGATCGAACGAACGCCGGTTAAAAATTACCGATATCGAAGGCACAAGATTTTGTAAAATTCACGAAGGAAAAAATGTAGCAGGTGAAAAGACGCGATCAGTCCAACGTATCCGCTTTCAGCGAGAGCGGTAACACGGTATCAATCACACCGCGGTAACTCATACTCTCTTTCATCCCCGACCCGTTTCATCCCTCGGTAACAATCGCGATAATCTGATCGCGAAACGCTGCACGCTGCACTCCGGCGGAACTAAACTCGTTGGCAAAACACACACAGACGCGCCACGTCCCGCTCGAAAACGGAAGTGCCGTTAAACTTCGTCGAGCGCGAAACGTGCGAGGGGAGTTGCTCAAGGTTTCTTCTTACTTTTCCATTGCACGCGAGGGTGTCATAAGCTAACGGGCTACTGTGATCTGCGTTTGTCCGCGTATCGCGACGAAATCCTCCCTCGCCCACGGGCTTCGTTCCTCGAGTGTTCCCCGAGTGGGACGTTGGGAAAATTTTTTTTTTCATTAATTTCTGTAGACGATACTTTTGCGAATACGAGTAATTAATCTGATGCGATGTGATTCGAAGGAGTTTTGAGAAATTTGAGCAGAACAAACGTCGAACCAGTATTAGAGAACGTTCGATCTTTCCATTTTTGTAGGAAAATGGTGGTCAGATCTTGGGTATTAATTGTCAGTCTTCGCATAATTACGTACTTTCGTGCGAATATTAACTGCTAGGTTAATAATAATTATGATAATAATAATTTTTCTATAAATAAGCTTCATTTATATAATAATGTAAGATCTTAATAAAAGATCTATAATCTATATGATCTGATATAATAAAATGAGATCTTGATGAAAGATATAATTTCTCTACAAAATATAGCAACCTTTCCATAAAAGGATTATTCGTTTGCGTAATTTCTGGGAATATGAACTGCTAGGCTAAAATAATAATAATAATAATCGTTTAAAAAGACTTCGTTTCACTATTAACATCAATTATATAATATTGCAGTATTACCAACCGTACAACACTCGTTGCTCTCATACGCTTTCATGCACGTTCAGAAGACCCGAGCTAAACAGGGAATATCGCGGTCGTGTAATCCTAATGGCGGATTTTTCGAATCGGATACCGATAAAGGAGATCTACTAAACATTAATGAACATCGAGCGAGTGGTATTCAGCCAAGAGGAGGGTATTCTTATACAGCCAGTTTCCTATCCATTTCCGGTAGCTGGTTTCGACCTTCTTTCACCTCTTTTTACCTTTTAATCCGCTGCAATCTGCCGCGGTTCCGCTCACGGTACGTTTCAAGCGTTTCCCCGACACAGATTTGCATTAGCGTAGTTTGTATCCCGTCGGAGGCGAAATCGGATATTAAGTCTTGGGAGAATAGGGAGCAGATAAAGGCCACGTGTGTGTGTGTGTGTGTGTGTGTGTGAAAGAGAGAAAGAGAGAGAGAGAGAGAGAGAGAGGAGGATCTCTCGAGGATCGAGATTATAAACCGCTTTCTGGCCTCTTGGTAAGGCTAGGCTACGATTCGACGCGTTGGAATAATTTTCCAAAGGATTTCAAGAGATTCTGATAGGTCTTTAAATGGAAATGAAATTGAAAAGGCGAAGGGTTAAACTTCCTCCTTGGAAGATGTTCCGAGCTTCTTCCTTTGTATTCCGGGGGCGGTTCGAATTGGATTTTTAATGCAGTTTCGTTTGACTGCAGTTGAAACTATCACAGGCTCCCGTTAGAGAGAAAAATATTTTACTACTTGTACTACTCAAGCGAAATTAACTCGCCAAATGATTCATTAAATAAAATATCATATCACTGATTGATGAAAAAAAATCGTCAAGTGATTCATCGAATAAAATATCGTGCTGTTGATCGATAAAAAAGATCATACCGTTAGAAAATGACAAATTTGCGCAATTAATGAATTTGTTGCCATTAAATGCCAACTTGCAATTTTTTGACAGAGATTTAACAATTTGACAACGTATTTCATACAAATTTCTTTATTACGTATAAGTTTCGTATTATCACTGAAAGTGATTTTAGCGGGGGTAACCCAGAAAATCGGGCCTCTTCAGGTGCAACGCTAACGCAACGAAAATTAGCGATTGGTTGATTTAGGTCACGTGATTCGTGAGGGGGCGTGGGGTAACACCTGAGCGATCGCGCCTGTAATTTGTTTTCTATCGATTCAAATGTTTGCATATAAAATAAAATTTTATGGCAAAAAAGTCGTCTTCATTTCCTGGGCCTGTCAGTGAGACGAATCGTACTGGGGTACAAGTCGTGCAGTTGTTTTTGTTAAGTCTAGCATGAGTCTGTCAAAGTTTAACATTAGTCTTCCCATTATTGTATTAATGAATTGTAATTATATTACAATTATTTTTCACAGAAATTTTACAATTTGATGAACGTATTTCCTACAAATTTCTTGTGTTCCATATAAGTTTCACACTTTAGTTAATTTTAGTGTGAGTCTGAGTTTAATATTTGCTAGTCTTCTCACGGTAATATTAATAAATTATATCAGCGAATTCAAATTTTCGTCGCTGTCTCTCCTCTCGTTGAGCTCGGTATTATGAAGACGTTTGAAGAAATTGTTGTCGCAATATTGTCAAGTTGGTACATCATATCCATCGAAACGAGCGTTTCATTCCAATTTGTCCAACATTTTATATTCACAGCTGTTTCACAAAGATTCAACGGTGATGGGCGTCAACAGTGATTAAGTAAGCTCATCAATAACAGGTTGTATTTAAGAAGCGACGAGGATGTTTGATCGAAATTAGCTGCAAGAGGTATCCAAAGTTTATCTTGCGACAAAATCTCGGCCGCAGAGTAAGAGAGAGAGAGAGATAGAGCCAGAGAGAACGATAGAACTTCATCTACTATCCGCAAGAGTGTACTTTGTTCCATCAACAAGATTACTTCCTAACAAGTACTCGGTTTAAGCCAATTTGTTTAAGTACCTTCACAGCTAGCGGCGTCAGTTCTGGTATAGATGTAGAGGCAGGATGTGTAAGTACAGCGATTTTAATGCCAGTCTGCTGCCAGTGAGTCTCTGGCGTCCATGCCGTTGCATAAATTTCGCGAAAATAATTTTAGCAACGTTTACGCGAAAATTCACGGCAGACACATTTATTCGTTCGACGTAATTAATATTTAACACATTGTCGAGACGTTTTAGTCGAGGTGTTATTTAAAACTTCTCGAGTATCTAATAATTAATTTATTATTTCCTGATTAACGATGAATTAAAAATTTCGAATTAAACGGAAATGTTTAATTAATTGAATAATTATCTTCGAAGATTAATACGCAAAGTTTTAAAATGTATCAAGTTCTAAAAATACTTTAGTTTCCACAAAAAAAGACATTTCACACAACATTTACACACATTTTATATGTACATTTATAACATTGATATAACATGAAAGATATTAAGATCGGACTTTACTCTAATTGGAAGCTTACACGCAAACGAAAGGTTTGTAAATTCAGGTTAAATTGAGACAGTGATATAGGATCGTGATATGTCAGACGTGATACGAATCAGAGTCAATTTAAGCAATGGAGGAACGTGTCTGGACAGACGCGTCGAACTTCTCGAAGGTCTTAGAAATTTTACGATCTTTTACTGAAACCAAAAGTCTTTTCTAGTTAGCTTTAAAAGTGGGATTTTTAAATATTTAACATCCTATTTTAAAACCTTTCGTAAGAATAAGTAAGAGTAAAATTCTCCGTTCTTTCTTAAAATTTATGTATTTCTGAAACGAAAATCTTTATCTTTTTTGACATTTTTCCATGACTCGTCGAATCGTACGTTATATGTTATGGTGAAAATTCGTGACATTTTAATAAAATTGAATACGAAATTGTATATACAACAAGTACAATACACAGTGTGCAAGTACAAATTATATACGCAATGCGCTATGTATAATATAAATTATTGTATTTACAATGAATAGAGTACATAATATATTTAATACAAAACATACTTTGCACAATAAAAATTCTGTTGATATGTATCAACATATTGTTATAATACACGATAAATACGGAATGTTAAAAATATTCGTAAAAATGTCCTAAGATATTAGAGCGACGGTGTAGGTACAAGATAATAAAACTGATAATCGTCTGAATCGTTGTCACATAATTTGACAACTCTGCGTCTGTCACACGTACAATCTTAAAAACTTTGAAACGAATTACTGATTTAAACGTACACGCGTTAACACTGAAACTGCTCAAATGATTAAAATCTGATCAATTTATAATTTTTATTACAGACGTGAAGCGGAGTATTTTTAAAAATTCAAATGATTTCTCGTAAAATGTACAAATTCGATTTTAGTATACATTTGTTAAATATTAAATTTAATTCGTATTAAATCGGCACGAACTTTCCGGACAACCCGATATTATAAAGTCTCCCTGCGTTTTCGACTTCAACGTCTCCGATGACTGAGAATTTTGTACTTCGATCGTCGTTGATCTTCACCTCGTACAAAACGGGAGAGACAGAGCCAACGTCAACAAATTCCATCGTCCGTTCGCCATCTAATCAGAATCTCTTACCCGACGCGTGACGCTCGATCGGGGACACACTGCGGGATTGCAGCGAAAAACTGGTTCGCGTCACCGTCCTTGTTTGCACGTCACCTGGAAAAGAGGAAAGAAACACGAGAATCGGAATCGAATTCCTTCCTTCGTGAGAGCTAGTCTCTGGGTGGTGGAGGTGGTTCGATTCCTCGGGGCGGTAGTTAATTGGATCGAATCGGGGGCGAAGCGAGGCCAACCCCCCCCTCGAGGTCCTAGTCGTCGTCGTCGTCGTCGACGTCTTCGTCGATGCGCTCGTTTCGCGTCTTAAATTTCAATTACTCCGAGGCATCGGCCGAAGGCGAAGGGTCAAAACGTCGAGCAATTTACCGCTGATAGGACGGCGACGTCGTTTCCGCTGACTGACCGCAATTAATTAAAGTCAGTCCTGCCCCTCGACGAACGGAGGAAACAGGGTGGGAAGGGTTTGGGTGAAAATCAGTGCGTCTCTGTTTATTGTGTTTCGCGTTTCGCGTTTCGCCGGCCGAGGGGAATATTTAAAGAGGCTCTTTAAAGCTCGTTTCTGTCGACTTCGATGAGCATTAACGATTCCCGCGAGGCTGTTGCTGCTTTCTTAGTGTTTAAACGAGGTTCCGGCGCGGACGAACTGGGAAATATTATTTATGGAAGAGCATCCTTCCTTTTATTACATATAAATGTATGTAGAAATATTTCAGCGTTTGGGAGTCTAGATTTGATACACTTTGACATTACTTTTATTTATTTATTTCTTTGGAAAGCACGTTTGTTCTATACTTATCTACGCACATTTTGCGCAGGGTGTCCCTGAAATCGTGGTACAACCGGCCGGAGGGTAATTCTACATGCAACAATAAAGTAAGTGCTCAAAGAAACGAGTGGAATCTTCTCGCCTTTTCAGAGGCCTAGAGTTTCGTACGCGCAATGAAGATTTGGCCGAGTATTCGATCAATTTTCAAACGGAATATAATTTCCTCGGAGATGAAGGCGCGTCGTGAGATTTTATTCTACTTTATAACTTCGTGCAAAGTTACTCGCTTCTGTCCAGTCAAACAGAAATACACTCGACAAATTCTAAAACCCGATCTTCTCGAAAATGAAACTCTATAAACGAACGTGAAATCACTCCTCGCGAGTTTACCTAGCTCGCGATTTCCCAGAGACGCTTTTTCACGGTCCGGAGACGTTTTCCCGAATCGATCCATCGTCCTCCTCGGAACGAGATGAAGTAAAATCCAGCCGGACGGGAGACGAAATTCCGTTAATTCCTCGAGCAATCCGTTTCTGACTAAACTTTTTCTAAAATTCGGGTGAAACGCTAGATTCCATCCTCCCGGAGGAAGAACCAGAGATCTCCGCTCTCGTCCGCTCTTATCCCTTCAACAAAAAAAAAAAAACAAAAAAAAAAAAAAAAAAGAAAAGAAAAATTCTCTTCCAGCCAAAAGAAGAGGCAAAACCCAAGCACGACGAAGGGAGGCGGCCGGAATAATTCATTTCCGAACGAAATCCTTTTAAAACTCGGCGAATGCCCTCCAAGAAGTCCCGGATTACCGGCATTAACGTGAAAGCTTATCGCGAGCAGGCCCCCTCCGTAGCCAATATTCTCCACCTCCACCTTCCTTGACAACCTCTCCCACCTTCCAAGACAACGAGCTTAAACTCGCGGCTCGACAGGGGGGGGGGGTGTACGTTCCACCATCGTCGATGCGTCCGCTCGTGCTCGTTACCTTCTCCTCTTTTTTCTTCTCTCTTTCTTCTTCGCCTTTTTGCATAGGTAATTGCCTCCGCCGGTGGGACCAAGGTGGCAAGAGGGTGGATGAAAAGGGTGGGTGGTTGCCGCGCATTACGGACGGCCAGACGAGCAGAAACTCGCCGAGGGGGAGGGGGAAAAAATTGGATTGTACGGTAGCCGACTAACGCGGAGGCGCACGATATAAAGGGGGGAGGGAAGGGGGGGGGCCTCCTCGTTAAATCCTCTCGCCCAGTCACGCAGGATGTTCTTCGATCACGATGCACCCACTCTGGTATCCGCTTCCTGGCCCTCCTCTTTCGCGTCGTTTCGGCTCGTTCGAGCCAGTTACACGTTACTCCCTTGGCCAACCCCCTCCGCGACTACCCCTGTTCGGTGGTAGTTCCAACCCTTTTGTGGCGCGTAGTTTTTTTTCATTGCGAAGCCGCGCGAGTTTCCTCGTGAATTTTGCGATTGGCAGCAGGGAGATTAGGAAGGTCATTACATTCGGGTTTACATTTTAGGGGAAGGCTGTAATTAATTTCTCAGTATCGTTCATCTTCCGAGGGATGATTTTGTTTTTATTACTGAAACATTAGTGCAACGAAAATTAGCGATTGGTTGATTTGTGTCACGTGATTCGCGAGGGGGCGTGGGGTAGACCTCGAGTTGGAGCGGCGTTGTCTGGCACCGAGCGATCGCGCCTGCCTGTGGGAGGTGTTAATTTTCGAAGATTTTCGTTAGGAAGATTCATTTTTCAGAAATATTATGAATTGATAGTTGTAATCGCTAAGAAAGATTGTGCAGATCGCAGAGAGATGCTGCCAGGTAGCAATCTTTTATTTTATATCGTGCAAATCATATTTATGATCATTCTCGGAAAGTGTAATTACATTTACATCGGAGAAGAGAAATCTCTCATTCTACTCTCTAGCGAAGCAATTTATCTTCGTATTTAAATTATCTTCAAAAGTGTCAGTTACTTAAAAGGATTATATATCCACGCTTGCACCCCTGAGAGTTGTTACAGTTTTATCCCACGTAATTAATTCTCACGACTATTCCTCAAAGAGCATTGAAATTTAAAAGCTTCACAGATGCTCCTCGCACGCTTTGCACGCCTTGCTTCGTGAAATGATTACTCATGCATGTACGATAATTGGTGGAATTTGGGAAAGAAGGAGAGTGAGAGTGTTCTCGAGGCACTCAGGGGGAAGGGAAACGACGTGGAGCGAGTGATTCTGTACGTGTGTTCGGCGGTGTGCATCCGATAAAGTTAAACAAAAGTGTCCCACGCCGGCGTTGGAATAATTGGCGACGAAGGGAATTAAAGTTTTGCGGATGTGGCCGCGACGCAACTCCGCGAAAATCGATTTAAGTTACTTGCATGAGGGATACTCATTTATGAGGGAAGCCACGGCAGCTTGAGCTACTTCCGCTTTAATGAAACTTTGTTGACTCCCGTGGGATTCGGCGGTATATACTTCGTTACTACCCTCGCCGCGGTCTGGCCCTCCCACTAGGTGAAATACTTTTCAAGTTTTCATGCCGATGCTCGCCGATGTTTGCGCCCCGGATCTTGCAAAATCTCGATCTAATTGACTCGAGGAACGGTTCGTTGGTCGATATTTGCTCTCTTGCTCCGTGGCGAAGCTGGAATTATCAAGTATCACGATGGGAAGGAATTTGAGAGAACTTTGGCGGTCTTTTCGAAATTCTTACAAAGGTACGTATTTATAGGTACGATACACAGTCGAATTTTAATTTCATATTATTTCTTCGAGATATCTATCTTCATTCGTAGACTCGATACTAACTAATTTCTATCAATATTTCTCCAGTTGCTATTTTACTTGGAAAGATACGTAAGAATTATCGGCTCTGGACGAAGAGGTCTCAAAGCGATGTAGCTATAGTTGTAATTTGTGAATGAAAAATTTGCAGATGTTTGCCGGTTTTTACAAAAAACTTAAATACAAACGTTAAATACGATGATATTTAAAAAAAAAATACTGTATCGACGTATTGTCAGATTAAAAGCGTCCTTCGTTGCACGGAGCAAACGGTAATAATCGCCCTGAAACTTTCAAAGTTTCAGCCACGACACGAGAAATTCGCGCGTCCCCGAGCTAACGGTTCAATTACACCGAATCTTCAAATTGGAGCAAGAAACTCGCATAAGAACAGAACTTCTTCCAGCCCCATTTGACTTGGGGAATGTCCTACATTTTCGGACGGACAACCGGAACACGCGTTCACGGTGTAACAAGGGGCCTTGCATGCGCCAACGTCGGCCATTAATTCCATTAAGTGGTAACAAGTGCTTATAAGTAACGAGATCTCCTCCCCCCTCCTCCCGAGCTCGGCCGCCACGTTGGATTTACATTTCCGCCGTGTTACGGTTTCATTTGCATTCCGGCGCAGCTCCTATTACCGATTTCGTAACGACCGAAAAAACGAGTATCCACCGACTACACTGGCTGTCTCGTCTCTTCTTTTTTTCTTTTCTCTTTTCTCTTTTCTCTTTTCTCTTTTCTCTTTTCTCTTTTCCTTTCGTTCTTTACCATTTTCTCCGGTTTCTCTTCTCTTCCCGCCGAGCCAGACCGTAATCACAATTATCCTGGCACCGTCGCCCGTGGAAGCGGAAAAATCGAAGGGTTACATCCCCCCGTCTTTGCTCGTTAGCTCTGGCTTAAGTGAGTGGAAGGTCGTACGGCAGACTGCGAAGATCGCGTACCTGCAAATCCAAGAAACCCGCGTCACCGTAGGTTCAGTTGGGATGAGGTTAGGTCGAGTTCGATGAGACGAGGTTTGGTTATTTGGAGGAAAGTTTCTCTCGAAAGTAACCCTCTTTTCAATTTTTCTGTCACGTCTAGAATTAGTTAAATTCAGGTATGTGATCTAATCTCGAATTTTCAAACTCGTCTTGTATTTAAATTTTCTTCGACCTATTTTGAAACTTAGAATCGGCTTCGAAAACACGCAAATAGCCACACAAAGAATATTCTTCTAATTTCACGCAACACGCAGGTAAATAAATATTCTTGCACAACTGCCCGAGTAATTTCGCGAGCCGCAGGATTCGATCCCACTTCATCTAGTACGAAGGCCGATTCTCCCCAATGGGGAGAACGTCCGAATCGAATTTAATTACCGATGTGCAGATATTTACTCCGTACACCGGTTCGCCGGCGACGAGCTCGTTAAAAATTTAATTTTCAACGATGTCGAGGTCCGCGGCTTCGGCTACACCCTCCACGCCGAAAGTTATCTAAAGTGGATGGAATTTATTTAACCGCCAACTATCCTCCGTGTTTCCCCTTCTATTTCTTCTTTTTCTCCCCTTCGCTTTCCTGTTTCTTCATTCGAGAGTGAATTTCTCAGCGGGACGATATCGGCGATGATTTAAAAATCGAAAGAGCGTACTTTTCTTTCTCTTTTTCGTTTTATTCGTTTTCAAGGTAGTAGAAACCTCGCGACGTACTTGTGTCTTTTTGGACTTTGAAACATCTTACGTGAACCTTTGCAGTTTAAACTGTCTTCTACAGTCGTTACAAATGTATAAATACAGCACGCGTACAAATACGTGTTACATTTTAACAGTGAAAATATACAAACATTTTTGTTAAAACTGTTTTAGTAAACAATCGATTAATATTCCGTCGCTGGTGGAAATACTACGTTATACATATTATGTACGCGATATAAAAGATTAAAAGCCCATTACTATAGTCAATATTGAAGCTTCGACAATCTACCAATAACTCTCTCTCTCTCTTGCCGCTCTCCCCCAAGTATAATCCTCATGTGAATTTTAATTCAACAGCTGAACGTTGTACAACTCGCGCAGAGTTTATGAAATTAATTTTCGGCATTAAAAGCAGAACGATCGCGTCGAAAAATCCGTAGACCAGAGAAGAAGAAACTGAATCCACGCACGGTATTAATATTTCGAGATAAACAGTGGTCGTGTTAACGGAGGTGCATGTGTGTATATTTATACGCACGTCATCGTCCGGGGGGACGTTCGTCACTGCGGTTCCTTCGAAACGGAAGGAGATACTGACCCCTCTCGGGGACTTGCGACACAATCGCGCGGCGATGTTGCAACCTCGCGAAATTATTAATACGTTTGCGAGAGGATTCGGGATGGTTGGCCAGGGCCCATTCTCTCTCGGACCGGTGCAGTTGCACGCTGGGAGGATAAACCCCCGCGAGAGACGCCGCGCAATTAATGGATGAATACCGGCGAGATAACAAGTCCAACTTTTTTAATAATAACGCCAGTTTTTCGCGGTGTTCCGGCCTGAAAGGAGAGCCACTCGTTCGAGCTAGACGACACGCTCCCTCTCTCTCTCTCTCTCTGTTTCGTTATTTCGACACTGCATGTCTCTCTGTCTCCCTTTTTCTCTCGTCGGTGCGTTCTTGTTTGATTTGCATCCGATTGCACGACGACGACGACGACGACGACGACGTCGACGTCGACGATGGCGATGGCGATACAGCACGGCGCTATTTCTCTCTCCCTCTCTCTTTTGTTTTTTGCTTTTTTTCCGACGCCGTTGGCCGCTGCTTTTCGTTTTTTCCCTTTGTTTCGCCGGACCATTGTCTCGCGCGCGCGGAAGCTCGTCGATGGCGCGCAGGAAATGCCTCTCCCGAATGTCCGCGCTGGAACACCGTGTCCTTTGCCTGCTCGCTATCCTGCTACATGCTCCTCGGTTTTTCGATACTGCCGCGCGCGCGCGTAAATGCGATCCCGTGACACGTGATGTCTGGATTTCCGTACGATCCCGCATATTTTCCTCTTTCTGCTTTCTTTCGTATTAAACGGGGCTAAGCTGCGTAGAAATTCCCTTCGTTTCGGATGTTTCGTGCATTTTTCTTTGAATTTCTCGCGCTGGAGACGCGAGCCTGAAAATTTTGTTTCTGCAACTCTTGATACTTGAGCGCTGGAACGCTGAAATGTTCCTCTTCTTAAAAAAAACTGCACCGCTTGTACTCCAATGACAGACAACGCCACTCCTACGCGAGGTCTACCTCACGCCCCCTCGCGAATCACGCGACCCAAATCAACCAATCGCTAATTTTCGTTGCATCAGCGTTGCACCTGAAGAGGCCTTGAAGATTTTCTGGGTTTGCGCGACTCTGCGTTCAGAGATTTTGGAGATTTTACGTTTTAACGCCTAAAACTGCCTCAAAATAGACGAATTTTTGTAAAATGTACGAATAAAAGTTCGTGTTTGCATCGTCGTATTGTACACCTTTTCAAGCACTTGCTCCCCCGAGTTATCTAAATCCTACCTCTGCATCGAAGTAATTAAAAAAGTGGAAACGTTCAGTGAAAGAGAGACTTAATACGTAAAAGACGCGGTATTGTCACGTCACGGTAAATCACAATCACGCGCGCGAGTGTAAAACTCTCCTCCGGATCTACCACTTTCGCGATTGACATTCACGTATTATCTAAGGCTCGTATTATCTAAAGTAAACGAAGAGATGAATATGGTTAGAGGAACGCTCTTTGTAATTGCTCGGCTCTATTTCAAAGCGTCACGGTGTACCGTTAATTTCGGTCGCAAGCACACACCAGTCACGGAAGCTCGAGTGCACGCTCGCGTCTCTCTCGTGGAACTTTCGTTTCGACGCGTATACGTACGTACGTGTCTCTCTTTCTCCTCTTTCTTTTCGTTTTATTAGAAAAAGCGTGGAAAATTGAGTAAATCCGAGTGAAAAGGCATTTAAAGCGGGCACTGCAGGTGTAACGTGGCGCGGAATGTAACGCTGTGTCTGGGAATGTAACCAACGAGAAGGTGGCGAGGGAAAGTAAAAGCACGGCGCGAGAAAAAGGGAGAAAGAAAAGCTCCGACGGGGAGAACCCCCTTTTCAATACGCGATATCGCGTATTTTTCAATTCATAAAAATGTTTCCACGCAGATGCGCCGCCCGTTTCCCTCTAATGACTCCCATATAGGTCAGCTTTTATTAAACCGCGAAATTCCTCTTTTTCTTCCGGTTTTTATCGCCCTCTCTTTTCTCTTCTCTCTCGCCGGCTGAATGCGTGTCTCCCTCTGATTCCGCGGGGGAAGTAACACCTTCTGCTGATAACGGCAATGGCCGAATGCCTCTCGAAAAGAAAGAAAGAAAAAAGAAAAAAGAAAGAAGAAAGAATTCTTGTTTGGATTTCGGATCAGTTGAAAGTAGGTTCTCGCATTGAGGGTGATCGAGAGATGGTGAAAAAGAAATGCAAGATCGTGCAAGATGCTGGGCGATATAGGTTAATGAGGGGTGAGAAATGTGGGTTTTCGAGCCGTGTGGCTTTCGGCTGGTGGCTCGATGTTGCGCGAGAAGTGATCTTTGTGCAATTGTCATCTCGTGGTTTGATTTTCGGTGCTTTAGAAAAAATTCTAGAAGAGTTTTTGTTGTTTATTTTAACGGGATTCTGAAAGTATTCTATTGGTACTATTAGCACTAAGAAATCTAAAACGAAATTCTGACAAAAGATTTCTTCCAATAGGAGATTTCTTCCAAACTAACTCCACTTTCTACTCTCTCTCTCTAGGAAATTTCAAAATTTGCCAAAGACTTGCTCTTTCCATTCCCCCTTTTTCTTCGCGAGACTTCAAAGGACAAATGTTTCCAGACACACAGAGATCTCTGAATAGATTCGCAAGACGAGATTCGCAAGCTAAACGCATTGCGTCACGAAATGCCTAGCAGGATAGATAGTATTGGTAATAGGGATCGAAGCATTTCGATGCTCGAAGAGCGGGATCATCTTCATAGAACAGCAAAGCCACATTGTGGGCTAAGTGTGCTAGAGGCATTCGGTTGTCCACACTCAAAGGCAATGGAGACCTGAATATGGCAGGTCAGGCACTCGTACCCGAAATCCATTGATAGGACGTTCTCAAACGGACGGCCAATAATCTGCGCGGCTCGTTTCCCCTCAAGGTATAAATGACACTTGGCATCGATACAACGTGCCATTATCATCCACGCGCCGGCCGACTCTCTTTCTCTCTTTCTCTCGGAGAAACGATTTTTCTTTCTTTCGACGTTCGTACATTGTTGTTCGAACAAGACGTTAACCTCTTTGCGAATCAAACTCACCCTTTCACGGATTAAGAAATTCTGGAATCTCTACAGTAAGATGAACGTTTGTTACTCGAGATGTGTTCGATATTTCGTTGCATCTCAATTTAGAAAAATTGAAACCATCGTTGACCCAAAATTCGTATCGAGATTCGAAAATTCTTAGAAGCAGTTTCCTGATATTTTGCAATTGATGTTATATTACAAATTGACATTACCGTGATTAGTAAATGTTGCTTCGTCCATAAACACGCTCTACTCACGTCCGAGTGTTTTCATCCTCGAGTTTTTAAATTCTCGTAAAAATATCTCCTTAGGTTTAGCCACCAACGTGGCTCAATACTTTTTTACTTGGAATTTAACATTCTTTCGATTTATGATGAGAGAAAAAATATATATATTTTGCCTTCCTTAAAATCTCCCTGCACAGCTTTTGTATCGAACAATTTTTCATTCGACGAATAATTTAAAAAGTAGTATTTCAGGTTGCGTGAATCACCCTGTACAATCACGCTGAACTGAAGGAGTTAAATGCGCAGCCGAATTCAACGGACTCCAGTTTACGCGAATAGATTCTTGATTTCCTCCTCGAGTTCGAGGCTGGAATACCGGTTATTTAAATCGGCTCGCAGGTGCGAACCACCGCGGGCCCTTTATTACGCCGTTAGGTCGGATATTTCACGGACTTTTAATTAAGGTCGGGGCCAAGAGTCACTTTCTGTACTCGGCCGGGAAATACATTTTGTCATTTTCCTTGGGAATTTCGTGGGATATCTCGATGACATTGCTCTTGGATTGCCTTTGCGGATAGTGGATACGAGGAAGATAGAGAAATTGTCAGCAAGACCGCGCTCCTCTAAATCACACGTTAACGCTGAGAACAGTTTACAATAATTTTTGCGCACGTCACACGCACTCTGTCGAAACATTTCCAATCCAACGAAATGTATGCAGGCTGAATAGAAAAAAGGGTTGAAGGGTACTCGTTGAAACATGAGAAAAATAAACATGGATCGAAAAATTCTTAGAAGTCTTTCAAACGTTCTAAACGAGTTTTTGCGAAAAACGGATGTTGGAATACATCCAGGAATCTTTGAGAAAATATAATTTTATTTTTCTTTCTTACTTTCTTCTCTGATACTTTTTAATATTTCAGTAATATTCAATTTTAGTAATAGAAATTAGAAGATATAATCCATGAATGAATGAATTATAAGAAAACATTGCAGAGGTGATAAATTTATTGGAAAATTTTCCTTCAACGACACTTACTTTTCTTCTTTTGAATTCTTGAAACACGATCCAAACGGGATTACCTTCGCAAGCAAATTTTAATCTTTACACACACACGGTGTGTAACTCATCTTTTTAGCTAGGAAATGCATTGCAGACACGGTGCGAACGGGTTGAACTGCACGCGCTCGCGAGTAAAAGTAGTTTCGGAAATAACGTTTCAAATTAATGGTAACGGTATATCGGTATCGTGGTGTAACAGGGGTCGTGGAGCGGCAATTGGACGGTCGTAGGGGCTGTTAAGTAGGCCGATCGCTAATTTAACGCGTTTGGGAGGGTGGTTCGGGCTGGTGTGCTGGTATGTAGGTCGAACCGTTGGGTCGACCACCGGCGCGACCATTGAAATAATTACGCTCGCTGTCCGTTAATTTCGAGGCTCGCCGCGATATACGTGTACGTCAGTTGCGCGAATCTCACGCGTATATCCCTCGAAAACGAATAATCTCCGTGTGCATAATGCGGCGTTCGCGGCCGCCGTTCCACGTGTATTCCCATGGGAATCGGCCGGTACCCCTGCAATCGGTTCTCGGTTCCACCCAACGGCTCGTTTCTTCCGAAACTACTTTCGTCCTCCGACGCTTCTGCTAATTTGAAATGTTTCCAAATGGCCGAAGAATTTTAATTCTGTGTACAGAGTTTTCATTCTTTTGTTTTTACAGTTCCTTGCGTTTCCTACTTCGCTCTCGTGAAATTTATTTCTATCACTGAAAGTGATTTTAGCACTCAGCGTTCAGGGTGCAACGCTGATGCAACGAAAATTAGCGATTGGTTGATTGGGGTCACGTGATTCGCTAGGGGGCGTGGGGTAGAGGGTACTGAGCGATCGCGCCTGTAATTTGTTTTCTATTAAGTAACGCTTTAATAATTTCTTTCGACGGTATATTGACTGCAAGTGTCCAGGGAAATTCGTGTAATTAAAGAGGCAGGGCCTAGAAAATTGTTTTACGTATCGAATGTTGCGAAGAGCACGCTGTGCAATTTTCCAAGTTTCTTACAAATACACGAAACGAATCGAAGCATGATCAATGTTGCGTGATATTTCAGTATCGTTTCCTCCGTTTGCGAAGAAACGAACCGATCAAATTTTTGATGGGATAAATACCCTTGAATATACAGTCTCAATTCGGATTATCTCGTAAGCGATATTGCGAGCACTCTGTACATCTTCATCGAACAGCCGTCTGCAATGCCCTATTCCAGACGTGTCCCGATCGACTGGGTTAATTCGCTCGTATCAGTCTCTGAATAGTCAACAGCAATGTCTGAGATGCTACGATCCACGAGGAATTCAATTAACTTGTGTTCTGTACTGTGATGATAACCCTTTCCGAAGTGGAAAATGGACATTACACGGGTTTATTCCTCGAATCAATCTTCCTATGCGCTTACGTTCGTCCCCTCGTTACGTAGAATTCGATTTTCCGTTTTCGAAAACAGCAACTGCGAGACATTTCTCTGTGAAATGAAATTTCCCTTTGTACATAAAATACAGAGAATTAATATTATTTGATGTTACATTATTTTGCAATATTCTGTAATATCAAAATGAACCTTCTTTTTCTATTTGCAAGTGGACTGCGAATTTTTACGCATTCGCGGGAAATTTGAAGACGCAGAAATTCAGAGAAGTTTTTAGTAACGTTTAGTTAAAACTGCTTTTTCAAAAAAGTCTAACGTTTCGTATAAATCTTTTACAAGATTTTTCTTTCGCTAGACTCCGCGGATTTTTATGAACTTTTAAATCTCTACTTTGCATTCGACTATATTTATATTCGTTGGGAATACGAAATGTCTTAGAACGACAATGTTCTTGAAAGCGACGCGAGAAACGAGCAACTTGAACGGTTCAAGTTTACATTTAACTTCGAAACTTGTTTCCTTCGATAAAATTCTTATTTCAGAGAATTGAGTATATAATTTCTTAATTGGAAAGTTGCAAGAAATAATTTCGATCAAATCCCCTTCAGTTCTGATAACATTTTCAATTGCTCTCCGAATGCAATGTAACACTAACGGCGAGGTGACGTCTTTGTAAAAAAAAACCTACTCTGAAACTAAAGCGATAACAAAAACCAAAAAATAGAACTGAAAGTTATCAAGAAATAAGCGAAACTCGTTGCCAGTCGAAATTACGATCTACTGGCTTCTTAACTCCTCGAGTTGATGAAAGTTTTTTCGCCAAAAGTTTTTTGAACGTAACATATTTGCTTTCGGTAGGAGGATTTTAATTCCCACTGAATATTACTTATTTTCGTAAGAAACGTTCGATCTGAAATAATTCTGTTTTATACGACGTTTGAGAGTATCTTTCGAATTAATAATTTCAATCGTCAATTTGCATTCGATCCGAAACTACTCTTTTGAAACGTACACGTTCGCGCGTTCGACCTAGTTCCAGCGAAGCGTGTATTATACAGGGTGTTTCATTTAACTTCGACGTCTGAAATCACAGCGGCTAATGAAAGAGAGTTTCAAATTTACGCAATACTTTTCTCTCTCTCTCTCTCTCTGTGTGCGTGCGTGATTGTTGGTATTTCAATTGAAGATTTCTTACGATAAAATCTCGTTTATTTCAAAGTTCATTTCGATCAAATCGATCGATTGTATCTATTTGTTTAAGCACGAGCCGAATGAAAAATTATCAATTCAGGCTCTAACTTGTTCCGTATAAACGGAGTTTCACTTCGCTTTTTGCAAATTTAATAAAAATTGCCATCTAGTGACAATAATTTAACTTATTGTAACACAACCTATGTTGTAATTTAATATAATCTATATTCTAACATTCTTAAATATATTAACATTTAGAGGGCTTATTGTAAAATTATATTACCGATTAAATCTCTATTGAAACTTTCCGTTTTCTGAAGTTGTTATTCCTTCGCATCGTTTCTGTTTGGAATTTAACTTACTTTCTGCAACGAACGATTTCTACGACAATTCAAATTCTTCTGTCTCACGTTCCACAAAAATTCGCGTTGCACCATTAGCGTTGCACCTTTTTCGGTAAAGGCCCGATTTTCCGCGTTACCTCCGCTAAAATCGCTTTCAATGATAAAACACTAGCGAAAAGAACTGTTGAAAATTTTTCTTCCAAACTTTTTATTTTTCCGAGATGAATATTTTCATATTTTGATTCGTTGAAATACAAAATCCTTGAAAGAAGAGATCGTCAATCGCTCTTCGAGCAAAATCACTTTCGACTTCTCTCTCATAACCAGTTTTTTTCGTCAGAAATATTTAACTATTTTGATTTAAAAGTAGAAATCTCGAATCGTCGAGGCACGATAATTCGATTGAAACGTAAAATAAAAGAGAAAAGCTCTCGCGTTAAATCGAGAGGATTTTGTTCGAGGATTTTATTTAAAAAAAAGCAGAAGTTCGTTGGAAATAATATCGTATGTTAATCAACAGATAACGACGTACCATTAGCGAGGTTTTTTAAATTAGAAGACCGCTCCGTGCGGATTCCCTGTTTTTCTCGTCTAGAGTTTCGATCGAGATTCGAATTTCTCGCTTGTAAATTGTAGAGGTCGTGTTTAACAAAATGCGTATCATTTGAAATCATGGCAATATTCGATCATTTTTCCTTTGGATTAAGAAAATTTCATCGTGTTACAACGACGTTGTAACCATTGCATTAAAAAAAAAAAAAACGAGTATAAAATTTTGTTAAACGATTTTTAGTTTCCAGAGTGTTAGAATGAAATTCTGAACGTTTCCTTTTAAATAAACATTTGTGTTGTTTAATAGTCGGTATAAATTTGCACCGAACGATTTGAATTCGAGGGAATTCACGAAGCTTCTGTTTGTCTTACATTAAATATGGCAATTAAAGAAGGAAACTCGAGATAGGATAGTAAAACAGAGTAGTTTCTTGCTTTAATTTTTAATTTTCAATTTTTTATTACGAACGTATCGCAAGATCATGAATCATTTTATATTGTCACTTTCTAAATTTTACAACTATAATCGTAATTGTGAAAATTATGAAATGACGTGCTCATTCAAATCAATAATTTGATTTACCACGACAATTCGCTAAGTGATTCTGCAAATTAAATACCAATTCTTTTCAAAAATAATTATCGTCAAATTTAAAAATTCAAATTTAAAAATTCTCTCGCCCGAAAATTATATATCGTCAAATTCTAGATTTTTGTGATTGCAACGCAGTTTGCTAGAATTATCAAGCGACGTGCTCAGCTCACTGAGAACAATTCAATTTGACAATTCGCCAAATACGCAAATACCAATTCTTCTCAAAAGCAATTGTCTCTGAATTTCTGCAGAATCCGAAAAAGAAAGGAATTTCAGCTGAAAGCTGAATCCGTTGCAGCTTAAAATTCGCGTCCTTCAAACATCCCGGTGAAACAGCTCGCGATCGCAATTTTAATGCTCTCCGAGGTTCTCGCTCGGCGAAAACAAATTAAACCGGAATTCACCTGTTTTCGCGGAATTTTAGATAAAGGGCCAAGACCAACGATTAAATCGTCGAGCAAATGTTTGTTTTCGTTTAGCGGCGGGTGATACCGTTCAGAGAAAGATCAGAGAAGCTCGACGAGGACGTACGCCGCGCCACGCCGGTGTGTTTCCATCGTGAAACGAGGAGAATATCTTGCAGACATAATTGACGCATGTTACGGTGACGTGTTCCTATAGCGGTGGCAAAAGCACGCTCGTACGAGCGCAAAATCGAATCGTTTCCAGCGGGCGGCTTCGCAGTTTATTGCTAGATTCTGCGCATCGACGTTGCATTCTGGGAATGTCTTCTCCCTGAATAATCCTCGGTAATCCAACAGCCTACTTCCGCCATTCTCTCTCTCTCTCTCTCTCTCTCTTGCTAATTTTTTTCACCATCTTTTTAAGTGTGATTTTCTGCACAGTCTCGCGTAAAGAGACGAATTTTATGGGCCGCGATACTCTAACTAAGAGCTTTTGGACATTAATTATTTACTTGGGAAATTAATTTAGGAAATTATTTAGACACTTCATTTTGGATACTTTGGGAAATTGAATTTGGACGTTTTGGGTTTTTTATTTTTATTTTTCATATCTCACGTGGCGATGATTTGGTTTTCTCTTTATTTGAAACTTACAACAAATTTTGACGTCGTGCACGCCGGAAAATTTTGCATCACGTAGTACAGCGTTTTGCGAAAAATTTGCCAGAGGAGGCAAAAGGTTTTTAACATCGAGGACACTACTTTCAGTAGTAAAGTGCATTTCCAAAGGATGTTTGGAACTTTCGAAGTTTCAAGCTACGAAAGCACGGTAATTACAATTTGATATTTTAAATAACGAAGGACTTTTATAATTGCATTCGACAGAATCTTTGCAACCATCTGAAACATATACTGAAAAATATCGAGTTCGAACTTTGCGTCGAACTTTTTAAATATCGCACTTCTTGACAAAAATTAACGTAATAATAACACAAAGAATTTTTCTAATTCTGTAATATTGCGTTTCTGACAAAATCAACTTTGGCGGGCACGTCAAAGACTAAAGGGCCTTCGTAATCACGTTAAATTGCTCGATGTTCTCGTTTGGAGAAAAACAAAGGATCCGCTCAAAAATGTCCCGTCGGACGTCAACCTAATAATGATTACAATTTATCAAAATCGCAGCGACAAATTTGATTACCAACTTCGTTCACGAAACCCGCAGGACGGGATGTTGCCCCCCCTCGTTTAAGAATTATTACAATGAACTTCCAATTATTTCCTTGGCGTCCTTTGGAAACGAAGCTTCCTCTGACGTTTCCACTTAATTTGAAAACCGATAAACCAGTTTCGAAATAAACGCATCACCGTCGCGATGCGAGCCCCGTGTTTTCAAGGTACATCGAGTTACCCGATAAAATTTATAATTCGCCGTAGAGCGGGGAAAAATTCGCCCGCGTCTGTCCCCGGTCCCAGGTTATTAAATGCCTGCTAAAATGTTTTCAAGATAATGTGATTAAAGCGCCGCCCGTCGATTTCCCCGTCGTTTTCGCGTGCATTCACGGGAATGAGAGGCTATAGATACGGATTCGGGGGGGAGGGGGTTGGATTTCGCATGACGACGGCGCGCGCAAAAATGTTTTCATCAGTCAAATGTTCCGCTTCGAAATACGCGAGAGACGAGCACGGGAGGGGAGGGGGGAGGGGGACACGTGTCCCGTGAATGCGCGCGTAACATTCGCGCTCGCACGCAACTCCTCTAAATAGAGTTTTCCACCGGCAAAGGATGAAAAACAGCGACGGGTTTTTAGTATATCGAGGCACGTTGGCTTCTCTTGTCGTTGAAAGAAAAGGAATTTTTTTTTCTTTTTTTAACACACAGAGGACGAGTCCTTTTTTTTTGTCAGAATGGCTACGACTCTTTTCTCTCCGCTTTGCTTCTCATTCTTTCTGCCTTTTTTTTTTGACATTTTGGGGGAAGAGATCGATGGAAAGGATATTTTTCTTCCTGTTCCTTTTTTTTTTTTTTTTTTTTTTTCTCAGAGGCGGCAGAGGCAGTGCGTACGTTTGGGAGATTGTTGTTCGTTTCTTCTTGCAAGTTTCATCTTTGGCCAGATAGAAATGTTTCGTCTTTGAAATCGAGTCATACGCGGATGATAGAAACGAGTCTGCATTTAATACAATGAGTAAACACGATGCTCTTGGACAGTTACGTTATAACGAGAGACGCGCGCTAACGAGATCCTCCATTTTGTTTTCCTCTTTTTTAGAGAAAATGTCGGTCCTAGTCGCCACGTCAGCGCCCCCAACATTCGCGTGGCCGTAACAACCTTTCAAATTATAATCTCGAATCTTTAAAAATTTGGATATACGTTTCGTGAATCATACAGATCTTTTAGTATCCTTGTCTAGAATATGAGAAATGAACGTGATGTAGCCGAGAAACACGCGGGAAAATATTAAAATAACCTTGCAGCATGAGTAAAAGTACAAATGCAGTTGAAGCGAATTAACGATTAAATATACTTAAATATCGTACGATTCTTATTATTTAATGCTTATTATTAATAGATAATGCATGATATTGGGCAAATATTCATCATTTTGATGCCATCGAAATATCTCTGGGGATCGTCGATGGAAATTTTCGAGATTTGATACTTTCTTGGCATTTCTTCGTCGTTACAGAAAGATAATTAACGTTCAAATATACTTAAATATTAAATACAACTAACAATTAAATATCGATATGATTCTTATTACTCAATGCTACAATGCATACGATATTCATTAGTTCGAAGCCGTCCGAAATATTCCCGAGGATCGACGAGGGAAATTTTCAAGATTGACACTTTCCTCGGCATTTCGTTCTGGAAATATCGACCCCGAAAGATGACTCGACGAAGAACGAGTTCCCTTCGGTATCTGTTTTTCCCATCGAGAGCGAAAGAAGACGATACGATGTTGGAGGAGGGGTATTGTTTACCGGGGGCAAAAAAAAAAAAGAAAAAAATAATTCGCCGACATGGAGTCGCGAGCAACTCGAGTCTGTCGTTTGCTGACAGACTCATTATCGACCTGTCACCCGCACAGGCCATAACATTTTTGAATCAATCAATTGCAGAGGTTCGCGATTCCGCGTTTATATAGGATCCTGCGTGCGGATTACGAACGTTTCGCGAACGTTGTATCGCGCGATTCACATTCTCGCGTCCTGGGATTGATCGTACCGCGGCACCAGCTCTAGCAATAACCGTGATTGCAACGTTAGTTTTTTGTTTTATCGTTTCTGTTCCGTGTGTGCTTTCTTTGCGAGCAGTTTCCAACGACGTAACGGGGAATAGAGAGGCATTCTTTTAGAAACGAGCGGATGTGACGGAACGAATCGATTCAGCTGACTCGAACAGATAAACGTTTCCAGCGAAACAATACACTTAACATCGACGTCAGGTTCTTGGCAACGTAATGCGTTGTAAAATTTAAATAATAATGTCCGTAAGTAGCAATTTTGGCTTATTTTTCGTAATAATAAAATTAAAACATTTAAACGCGATAATTTGACCTCGGACAATACAGAGTCAATGTTGAACTTTTAATTCCTCACTTTCGAAGTTTCATAATTAATTTGATAAAGTAATTCGTCAAGTGGCGATGGGCAGACAATTTCTAAATTGTCTCTGTGAATTTTGTTATTCGTAACAATTTGCATTCGTATCGTAACAACGCTCGACCACACTTGGAGTTTTATTTCGTAGTTTTATTGCAAACAGATAATTATTATTCGGATCGTTATTATCGTGTCAAACATTTGAAATATTTCAAATATTTGTTCCTGCAGTCAGACAAAAATTGGAACATCAAAGGAATATCGCAAGATAAAGAGTATTAAAATACTGTACATATTTAATATTATGTATATGATTTTGATACATCCATGAATACGGATAGTTAACTTTATTATAATATAATAATAATATAATAATAATACGGTATATAATATGTAAAAAAAACAACGGAGGAAAAAATCATTTTCATACTTGCCAAAATACTGTAACACGCAGTGATAAATTGAGCTGTTCAAACTGCTCTCCACGGTTAAATCGAACGATTCTTTCAATCTTTATCGCGCCATCTTCAAAAACAATGGCGTCCTTTGCTCCATTAAGCTGTCGCACCGGAAACTCTCGGGATCATTCGACGTAAAGAAACATCACATGCGAGTTAGTAAGTTTGGCAAAGTCATTTATTAAGATTGCTTTTAAAATTGGATAACTTTCCCGACGAGAAGTTACGATTTTCCTCTAAGTGACTTCAAGCAAGGAATTAGGAAGTTAAAAGGACAACTGAACCTGGAACGGTCTACGGAGAGTTTTCCTATAATATTATGTAATACACATTTTCCCATTGCAATTACGATTCGCACGGTATTTCTTAGAACTTGCTTCGATTTCGTCAAACATCTCTCGTTTTAATTCTTTCGAACAAATTGAAATTAAAGAGAGACTGTACAGATGAAAATGAAGTGGAACAAAATACTCTTTAAACAAGTGCGATTTAAAATGCAATTGTTTAATATTGCAAAATTTCTTTTAGGGCGATATTATACTTGAATATAATCTATTGTTATTTAGTAATCCACTAAAAATCTTCTCATTCGTATCACCCTTTACTCACAGCTTAGCTGATCGAATAAAAAGTCGAGTTCCCCTCCATAAAAAATGTACGGAAGCACGTTTCTTCCCAACTTCTTTTCCGCGCGTTTCTACCACTGTTTCAAAAAAATAGCACGAAGCTGCAGAAGTTTCATCCTCGATCGATTACAAATCGTTAACAAGGAATGAACCGAGGTACATAAAGTTGCGTCGTTAAAAGTTCACGCGAACAGGAAGAAAATAGAAACGCGAGAGAGAGAGAGAGAGAAAGGGAAACGAGGGAAACAAAATGGAGGGAACTGGAGGGACTGTGTATTTATACGTTCATTAACCGTGCGATCGAATTCCTCTCGTTGCACGTTTTTTCTCCAATTATCCGCGGGTATCGCGACGGTTTCTCTCGTCTTCCACGCGGAAAAAGAATCGAAACTTCCCCGATAAGCAAGTTCAGAGATCGAAACTTGAACGTTTCGTTCAGAGACGAGGAACTCCCAAGAAAAAAGAAGGAACGTCAGAATCTCGACTATTTTTTCCTCTAACATTTGTTGCACGTTGCGAGTTAAAATCTTCCGATTGCGATTTTTATATTTATATCTCATATCGATTTATTATCAATTTGATAATAGAATTATACGTAATGTATATGTATAATTTTGTGAAAATGAACCAAAAATTTATGTGTGTGTGTGTGTGTGTGTGTGTGCGTGGAACGAGGCGCGCCGCGACGATGAGGGACACGCGAGGAAACAATAAAGTGTTTCGCGTCGAGTTATCCACGTGGAAATTCGTGTAAAATTTCCAGTGACGCGGAAGCGGACGTTCGTGTCTGGAAAACGGGACATTCAGAGGGAAACTGTAATGTCTGGGAAGAATTATAGCAGAGGACTGTGATTAACGTCGGATCGACAAAGTTATCGTGCAATGAAATTAATCAACGTAATTGAACACGTGAATTGAAATGGCAGTGGAAAAGACATTAAAGTCGCCGGAAAATTGTAATAGAAGTAGAAATTTCAGCAATGAGGGAGACGGGAAACGAGATAAAAAATATCCAGATAAAAATTCTAAAATTGGGAAAGATATGTTTCAGGTAAAATTTTCTTCTACGTTGTAAAGAAAAATGTTAAATGTTTGATAGTTGACGAATTCGAGAACGTCAGAGTGGAATTTTGACGATTATTTGATATTACGTTTACATTTGATAATTTTAAATTCAACTCAGATATTTGTAATTAGTCATTGTCGAACAAGGACGCTTAATAATTATTTTACAAGCACCGATTTATTTATTAGTTAAAGTTACACAGGCTCTCGAAGAAACGGGTACGAAAAATTGGAAAATCTCTTGATATTAACGCATTAAAGTTCTTCCCGTTACTATAATCCCAGAGTAAGTTCCATCTTCTATTTCACTTTACTAAGTAACTGTACAGATCGTGCTTCTTTCCCATTTGTGCGATACATGGATGAAATCGTTTTATCGTTCTCGATCTAACTTCAGCTTGACAGCAGATCGATCGAAATGCTTCTTCCTTTGACGAACGTGCGTAATAAATTCTCGCAACCTACCTCTTAATTAATTCGACGAGATTCTGCAATGTCGTAGATTTAAAACGCGGTTTTATCCTGTTTCATCGTCTTGGAAGAACGATGGCGCGCGAGTCGATTAACCGCGATCGCGAGCTCGCTAATTACAAATTATTAAGTAAACGGCAACGGGGGAAATCGGGGCGGCCATTTGCGCAAACAGATGAGTGCGCGCTGACAATTATTGACGATAAATTTGGCTCGCGGGTTAGCCGAGCGTCCAAAGCTTGTTGTTATCGGTCGGCGGATAACAGATTTCGCACACGGCGCCGCGATACCCGCCGGACGTCCTAATTGTCGTCAACTGTTTATAATACCCGTAATTTTCAACCGGCCACGCTCGACCCAGATTTGTCGACGCCCTTCTTTTTTCCTTTCGCCCCCCCCTGCGACAATCGCGATAATTGCCCCCACACCTTCTCGGCATGAAGCAAAAACAGATCAAACGTCCCGTTGCTCTGTATAGTGACGTCAAATTATTAAACGTCAAATCCTAGCTACAGATGACGTGTAATTATTATCAGTCGGAGATTTGCTCTGGTTAACAAGTTCGATCGGGTATAACGCGGTTTGATTTTGCTCAGATACGTTTGTCACGTATTAGAACTGGATGTTAATTTTGGTATTAACATTAATCTTATATTCTTACTATATTCTTTTTTGTATTCTTAGTATGTCCTTAGCATATTCTTATATTCTTTTTATCACTGAAAGTGATTTTAGCGGGGATGACCCAGAAGATAGCGGGCCTCTTCAGGTGCAACGCTAATGCAACGAATAATTTAGTTCAACGACCAGAAGAAATAGAGTCCTTAGATATTGAAAAATAAAACGACAGTTTCCATCCTTGATTTCTGTTTGGAACGAATGGGGTTTAATATCGGCAGAGTGATTCTCACATTTTCGTGCAACGTCTCGAGGTCTAATATTCAACTAATATTTAGTAAGAACGAGTTCCTCTCTCTCTCTCTCTCTCTCTCTCTCTTGTCGACTTTATTTCGATACGCTCGAACGCGGCCGTATGAAATATTACCGTTTCTCGGTCGCTTATGGGTGTCCTGGAAAATACGGAGGTTGAACGCGCAACTTCTCGACGCTCGTTCAGATAACGGGATATTTATTATTGTCGTTATTATCGGAATTTTGTGGAGATGTTAGTTAAGCGTAACGAGAAGATGCTAAGATTGCTCTTGTTTTATACGCCCAATAAATACGCTCTCGGTAATACGTTTAGAAAATTTTTTTATTGACCTGGAATTTATTATCGATCAATTTTCCGATTTTTAATTCTTTTCTCTCGTCGCATTTTCGTTAATGAGATTTCAAAAAAACTTGTAAATTTACGCAGGCAACAATTATTTACACCCTGATAGTTGTCAGAACAGTCGCTTCTGGGCAACTTTCAGTGAGACGAATCGTACTAGGATACAAGTCGTGAATTCTTTTTTAAATGTCGCGTGAGTATAAGGTGTTTCACGGAGTTGCATTATACCATGTAACGAATTCAACTAGGGACCAGAAGGGGCGGTGAAGGGACAGGGGAGGGAAAAAGGGCTTTCGGTGAATCGCGGAGGGAAGTCACGGCAGATGTACACAGAAAATGCATTTTTTAAAGTGAGCCCGGGACTTTTTGATGCGACGAGAATCTCGCCGGATCTTGTTTGGTACTTGCGCTCTCCCCATCCCCGCACGTTGAAATATTTCAAAGTTTCACGTGCCCAATCCTTTTGTGCAAGCGCGTGTCTCGAGTGTAACGCCTCGTTTCGGCCTTGCAATGGTCTTTCGCGACGTGCGAAATCTGCGTTAGTTATCACCGATCGATAACGGCGAGTAGGATCGATGATTAGGAATTGCAATTTATGGGCAGATGGAAAACGACGAGTGGAATTTTCGACGCGTAACGCGCGGCGAAAGAATCGAACGGGAGGGGGGGGGGGTGAGAGCGGTGGTCGGATGTGTGCTCGCCACGTATCATAAAAGGTATCATAAAGCTGCGGCAATAAACGTGGTTTCTGAAAAATGTGCTCGCCGCCACGTGGCGCGGCGCGGTTTCCGCCGCGCGTGCATTAGCGAACGACCGTCTGCTGGTCCCGTTCCCGGGTTGTGGATCGTTGGGAGTCGCAAGTCGCAACAAGGCCTTCGAATTACACGTTGCGAGAGACGGATACGTTCGATAGGAAAAAGTTTAGAAAGTAACTCGATAGTTGAAGCTGAAACTCGACGTTTTGTAATGATATTATGACGTATCAAAGATATTAAAATTATAATGAAAATATGTTATGTAATAAATTTGGAGATTCGATTGGCAATGTATCGAATGTGAATGAAACAATTGTTTTGCCATTGGTAGACAAGGTCATCGATAATGTTGGCAACCAGTCGTTTGTGTATATCGGTAATTGCTAAAATTTGATTTCTGTCATCGATGATGGTTTCCAGTGTCCGAAAGAATTTTAAATCATTCGTTTAATGGTTCTTCCTAATAAAGAACGATCAAGAATTAATACTTTTCATTTTTTGAGAAATTTCTCTCGAGAGATTCAATAGTAAAGTGACTATCTACTTTCATATTATTATATAATGGTGATTAACATATTACTAATTACTTATTAAAATATATTATAATAATATAATTATTATCGTATATTATATAAATGTATTAAATGGCCATTTAGTTTTGTACCACAAAATAATTATTAATACAATACATTATACACGATATGCAATTATATTTTATATTTCATTTAATATTTATATAATATTTTTATATTACATTTTATATCGTATATATCGTAACAATTATTATAACAATTACTTAGATAATAATCCACCGAAATAATCGTAAAAAAGTTAACAACAATTGTTTTATCCTGCGAGATAAAGTCCCACGTTTCACAATCTACCAAGAAACCGCACTTTACATCAAAAGTAACGTATCAACTAACCTTCGACCCGCATCCACCGAGACACACTTGTTACAACGAGCACTCTCTGTCGGTCTGTCTCTCGACTTTCTCATATCGAAGATTCCAGCGAACCTATCGCAGAACACTCGAGCTAAACTCCCGTCGTCGTCGTCGTCGTTCCCGGAAACTCAATATACGCCAGAGAAAAAGGCCCCTCTCACGTCTCTCGATTCCCGTGATTATTGCCGGAAAATTCAGTCGACGTTCTCCCGACTGCGAAAAGGGGAGGGAACAGAGAGGCCATGTCGCGGAAGAATACCAAGAATTTTCGCCGGGTCGGAAGTTTTCGGTGGGTCCAACGATACAAGCGGGACAACGTTATCCTTGGCGTAAAACTTTCGGCGTATTTGAATTTCAAACTTCTGGACTCGCCATCGCCATCGAGCACGGCGACGAGACAGAGAAAGGCAAGATGGAGAAAGAAACAGAGAATAGGAGAATGGCAAGAGGCGAAGTCAGAAAGAAAAAGTTTCGGTGGATGGGGAGTGGGGACGAAGCTGCGTCGGATAGTTCGAATTGAAACACGGCCACGGATACACACGGTTGCCTGGGAATATTTTGTTGGGATTCCGAGTACGACTTCTGCTGCCTTCTGACGGGTAGGGGGAGAGAGAGAGTGGAGTATCCCTTTCGTCGTAACTTCCGCTGGAATTTGTCTCATATTTTCGCGGATGTGCTCGCCACGCGGACGATGAAACGCGGTTTCTTCATAGTTTACTCTTCTTACGTCTTACCAGTTTCTCCCGGTGAATGTTCCTCCAATGGAGAATTTGTTATTATCACTGAAAGTGATTTTAGCGGGGGTAACCCAGAAAATCGGGCCTCTTCAGGTGCAACGAAAATTAGCGATTGGTTGACTTGGGTCACGTGGTTCGCGAGGGGGCGTGGGGTAGACCTCGAGTAGGAGTGGCGTTGTACTGGTACTGAGCGATCGCGCCTGTAATTTGTTTTCAAATGTTTGCGTATCAATAAAATTTTGTGATTCAGTGAGACGAATCGTACTGGGGTACAAGTCGTGCAGTTTTTTATTTGCTGCTTTCGTTTTGTGGTTAACGATTTAATTAGTGCAGGATTCGACGCGTTTTCTATTTATTGATAAATTGTTCGACCTGATAGCAAACATAATTCTTGTCTACGAGTGTTTTAAGGACATTTGGCAAGTAAAAATTGCTAAATTCAAAATAATATTTCGTCCGCAACTTCGAACTTCGAGAGCTGATTGATGATTCCTTTCCTTTAGGTATTTTTGCCGCTAAATATCGAAATCAGGAAATTAACTCAGCTGAAAACTTCTCCTATTTGTTTATTTTTCCCTTGTGCTCGCGTTACGCTCGAAACATTGGTCGCAGCTACAGCAACAAAATACAGAAAACCGGAGAGGAAAGACGGCGAAAGAAAGGAAAGAAGTAATGTAAAACAAACCGAGGGGATAGAGAAGATTCCAAGGGGATCTGCATTCGAAAGAAGGAACAACAGAGATTTGTTCTCTCTCTTATCGAGTTTCGAGTTGTCTCCTCGGCAACATTCGTTCGTTCGTCTCCTCACGCAAATTGCCGCGTTTGAAACACGCCACTTAATTAGATACTTTTTTCTCTCCGAGTTTACCAGCTGCGAAAGCTGCTCCATCCCTTTCTCTCTCCTTATTCCCTTTTCTTTTTTTTTTTTTTGAAAAACCTCCGTGGTCCCTACGGCCTCGCAGAGTTAGATAACGATTTTACCTTTTCCTATTTCTCTGCAACGGGGAATTTTCAAAGGAAGAGGGGACAGCGCGATTGTACTCGGCAATTTGTGGTTATTACGTTGCCCTCGGTGTCCAGCGTTGGATTTTTCTTCTGGTGAACTCGACGCCAGTGTCGTTAAGCGGGACGACTGCTTTCGTCGCGTAGTACTTAAAGCTGTAATTTCCTTTTATTATTTCTCCTCTCTCTCTCTTTCCTTTTCTCTTGCCTTCGTATTTGTCGTATCCCGGGACCGGGGATTTTCGGCTGTTTAAATTTTACACACCAGTTCACGCAGGTTCATTTTCATTCGGAACGGGTAATCTGGAAATTAGTGGATAAGAATTGCGTTTAAGTAATTTTAAGAATGTTAATAGACACAGGTTTTTTTTTTAATTTCTCTTCGAGGGATTCTGTTCTCTCTCATTTGATTTTGACAATTTTTCTTCTTTCTGCTTTCTGTACGAAATGGATTGATTTACGAATAGTAATTACACTGTCACGCATCTTTTAGAGTGTTGCATTTCAGCGCTCGTTTTTGCAGTGAAATTTCTTTCTTTATGCGATTAATCTCTTGCGCTGGAATGACGTGTCACGCACGTCGAGAATATTTGGACCAAAATTTTAGCAATATTTTCTCAGTTTTAAGTGTATTGAAATGTAATCCAGGCAAAACAAATGATAAATTTATTACTTTTAGTAATTTTTATCCAGTGATATACCGATGAATTCAAAAAGAAGACGAATTATTGTATACGGTCTGGTCACTCGTTATGGTCCGTCAATCAGTTACTAGCGCAAGAAGAACGATGTCTCCCATTAGGCTGTGCGATTTTGTTTGAAACTTTGAACGTCACGGTTAAAATTCAAGAAATTCTGGCACGTAATCATAAAATTTCTTTTTCCTACTTTCGCGAGTCGCTGTAATGTCAGCTTCAAATATCCTAAGAGTCAAAAGAAGAAAAAAAAAAAAGAAATCAAACACTGTCCCCGTGGAAACGTGGAAGAACCGCCTTAACACTCGACACCGTTCCGATATTAGATTCCACAGGGACGAATGAAAGTTCTCTTTATTCGCGGGGCGCGTCAAACGTCCAGAGAGTGGCCGCGTTCTCGTATGATAAAACCGTGACGTTCGAGAATCTCCAGTTTCACCGATTCCTAGTTATTTGCATCGTGGCGACCGAGTCGCGTTCCATCGAGTTCTCGTCTTTCACTCGTCTTTCACTCGTCTTTCACTCCATCTTTGGTCTCTTCGTCACTAGGTCACGAAACACCCCCCTCCCCCTCCCATCTTTCGAACGAATCATCCTGTCTCTTTTGCAATTATTACGACATTCTTCGTTTTCTGATGAAGGAAATTTTCAATTTCAGTCATCTCGGGATGATGATCCTTCTAATCGCTGATCCTTCTAATTCTTTCTTTGGAAAAAATGTAGGATCCCTCGCTTTTGTAACTTATGAGAGAACGAAGTCGATGGAAAATGTTTGGAATTAAAAATCTAATTCTTCAGTGTTGTTGTATTTTCATTTTCTTCTTTACTATTACTATATTCAGATGGTCTCAAGATAATTTTTCGAATTTTCTGAATTTAGGATCTAGGAGAATTTTTGGAATTTAGGTAACTTTTAGAATCGTTCAGATTCCCACGGAATTTAATTGTCGCTCAACGATAATTATAATATTTATAATTGTTCGTTTCGAGATATTTGGACAATCAAAATTTGAAGTTTCTCTAAGCGACAGTCTCGTAAGAAATTAAAAAACAAAGAATGATTTCATTGAAATTAAAATCAAAGGTGCTTCGTTTGTTAACCGTTGCTGATAAAAATTATAAAATAATTTCCACGTTGTTCAGTTTCAACTTTCGTACTGTTTTATTTCAAATTAATATTCACGGCACGAGATTGGATTTTACGAGTATTTCTTGAGAAATACAGAGTCTACGTCGCAACAGGTATTTCTACGAGATAAACACTGGCAAAGTCCGTTGGCGGTTGCTCTTCCTGTTATTTATGGTACTTATCCACTCCTGTAGCCGTAGGGTCTTCCTTTCAGGATATTTTCGTTGATACGTAACATTAGGTTCGTAAGGATTCTCAGATTTCCTTTCAATTCAGTTTTCTTTCTCGTAGATAACGATTTTTCAAGTATTCAGCTTCTTTTTGGAGATTTCGTCCATTTATAAGGAATTCAAAACTCGAGTTGCTTTTAAATATTTTAACTATTTAAAATAGAAAGGTCGAGGAATCGGGTCCTCGAGGATTCGAGAATTCGAGAATGCAAAAGTTTGAGAATTCGAAAGTTCGAAAGGTCTGAAAGCTCAAAGCGGATCGAACGACTCGGAACTCTCGAAATCGAGGAGGTTGAAAAAGAACTCGACATTTTACAGATTCGAATGCTCGAACGAGGAAATTCGAGGAGTTTGAAGTTCGTGAGCGTAAAAATTTCGAAATTGGGAGGTTCCAAACACAATGTTTAATGTCGTGGAACTCAAAAACTCAAAGATTTCTAACTCGAAAAATAAAAAATTTCGAAAGTTCTAAAATCTTAGACTCGAAAAGCTCAGAGATTTCTAAATTGAAAAATGTGAAAGTAAAGATTGAAAAATGCAGAAGTTCAAAAGAATGAAGCAGAAGCAACATTTGAATCGATAGAAAACAAATTACAGGCGCGATCGCTCAGTAGGTTTACCCCACGCCCCCTCGAGAATCACGTGACCCAAATCAACCAATCGCTAATTTTCGTTGCATCAGCGTTGCACCTGAAGAGGTCCCGATTTTCCCGGGTTACCCCCGCTGAAATCACTTTCAGTGATAAAAGCTCTGAAATACCCTCGACACCCAAGAATCCCAAAACTCGAAATTATAAAATATCCCCGAGAGTAATTATTCGCAGAGACTTCGAAATTCCACCCAACATATGTTCTCCCTCACATAATATTCGGGTGTTGTCAAACAGTCTATTTACCCTCGGTCACGCAACAAAAATTCCTCTTTCGTCTATCTCGCTATAACAGGTCACTATACTCTTTCTTTCTTTTTCTGTTTGCTCGTGAACTCGTATCGTGGGACGAAAGAGCGGGAGGGGGGTGGAGGGTGGACACGAGAGGAGGAGCAGCGTGAAACAGGGTAGAGGATTTCGCGGGAGCTGCGGTAGAATTTTCGTCGGGTCCGTTAAGTCTTTAAGCGGCTTACGACTTCGTTCTACGTTCGCTACGCGGATAGCGTGGCAGAGGTGTGTGTGCCTCCGTGGGACCGGAGGAACTTCCTGTCAGACGAATGGCGTGGAAATTCGAGCGCTGGACGAGGAGGATCTCTCCCTGTATTCCGGGAGGAGGACTTTCCCCCCTTCCGCCCCTAGTTTCTCGATTCTGATGCCCTCCTCGGTTTTAAGTTGCCTTCGATCTGCGAGAGAAATTCCATTGAAATTTTTTCCCTCCCCTCGTCTCGGTCTGTCAATGGGTTGGCGGGTGGAAGGGGGAGGGATAACGGCGTTCAAAGATGAGATTACGGTAGGATAGTCGGCGTAAGGAGCTTATTCCTGTTGCTAAACGGATAATTGTGTAACGTAACGTTTGTGCAGAAGCGTTTTGGGGGATTCGTTGGGATTTTTGCACGAAGAGATTGATTTTGGTGCTTTGATTCGTAGTTTAAACTTCGAGGCGTATTGTAATATTTAGAACAGGAAATTGATTTTGGAACAGGCTGTTTTACCACAATCTTTGCGATTTATATTTCAGATTTAGAAACTTCTCTCTTAACACTGCTTTCACGCTGCTTTCACACTGCTTTCAATGCGTCCATAAAAATTTTAAAGATTCTCCATCCAATTGTAATACTCCACGACACTTAAAATCAAAAATTCAAAACAAAATTCCAATTGTTCTCACACTACGAAGTTACACGTTGCGTATTATTGGTCTACAAATTCACACTGGGCACGAGACAATTCACGCACGTGAACAGGAAAAGAAAAAAAGAGAAAAAAATCGTTTCGATTGGCGAACGACAATACCGAGTTGGCGGTTCTGTAACCGAAATCGAACTCCAAACAACGGGACAATTTCACGAAACGGTACCTCGGTGGAGAGAGCACACGGAGCTCCCACCGAGGCACGGTTTGCCCATTTTTAATAAACGAAAATTGGCGAGTGCAAAAAAGAAAAAAGAAAAAAAAGAAAAGAATGAAAGAAGGCCGAACGATGCGTATCGATCGTTGGCCATAGGTGAAAAAGGGGGGGCCACAGGCACGGGAGAGGATCGCGGAAGCCCGGCCGATTTGAAATTTAAATTCGGCTCCGGCCATGGCGGCGCATTTAATAGAGCAACAGTCGCGCGCTAATACGCCCGTATCGGCCGCGCCCGTACATTAATTAGAATAATAATCCCAGCCGTGTCCCGTTTAATGGTATGCGCCGCGGAATTAATTGTGTCCGACACGGATCGAACACTTTCTCGCGATCTCGCGATCGAAAGCGCGAATGGCGACTAACTCGTTGGTTCTAAATATTCGTTTGGCACTTTCCCTTGTTTCGTTGAAAAATTCGTCGAGTTTACGGGCCGCAGAAATTTTAGAGTTTCTCTAGGAGATGATTGGAGGAGATTCGCCTGTTATTTTAGAGATTCAAGACTTTTGTGGCTTCGTGGTTTTTCTTGTTTTTCTTCGTGGCTTTGTTTTTTATAGTTTTAAAGTTTCACTAAGAGAAACAAGGTAGGGGGACAAAACGAGGTCAACAGGGGAAATTCTTTTTCTTTTTTCAATAGAAAAATTTGTCCGGTCGATGAGTTGTAAATTGTAGATCACGGAGACTTTGTCTTTATAATTTTATATTTTTGTGTCTTTCTATAATTTTACAGTATAGTGTACTGTTTTATATTTTGTTCTAATTTTATAGTATATATTTTGTATTTATATGCTATTAGTATATATTTTTGGGATTTATGTCCGTATGGAACAGAAATAAGAGAAATATTGATTCTGACTAGGAAATGAAGACGACTTTTTTCCCATAAAATTTTATTGATATGCAAACATTTGAATTGATAGAAAATCGCTCAGTACCGGACAACGCCACTCCTACTCGAGGTCTACCCCACGCCCCCTCGCGAATCACGTGACTCAAACCAACCAATCGCTAATTTTCGTTGCATTAGCGTTGCAACGAAATGGAAGAGGCCCGATTTTCTGGGTTACTCCCGCTGAAATCACTTTCAGTGATAAAATACATTAAAATATATTTAAAAGATACAATATGCAACGCACGAAAAAATTACAAGTACACAAATACTGTCAACACCAAAGTATAAATTCGGCTCGATAACGAGATATTTTCTTTTCTTTCCCCTGGCAGGTGAACCTGGAGGTGAACCTGGAGGCCAGGCCTGAAAGATCAAACTCTACAACGTGAGTGTTCGTCAAATTTCATGTACGATACAATAGCGCCTTAAATAATGCATCTTCGTTAATTAAAATTATTAATTGTCGCGCGGTAATTATTAATCGTCGAAATGCTCGTTACCAAGAGAGAGAGAGCTGAAAATTCGGATCGCGTTTCCGCGATCGACGATGAACTATTAGCTATTAGCGAGCGAGTCGCGAGCTACGAGCGCCGGGGTTCGATTTCGAAATTCGTTTCGGTAACCGAGTCAACCGGTAACAAATGTATTTAATGGCCCGTCTAAAATTAGTCGCGTGTTTAAGGCTAATTCGTTGGCCGATCCTGGAACAGACCGTTGGCGTGACGTTCGGTCGGATGCTTTTAAGTTATTACCAATCGGCGATTCATCAATTAAATGTTCGTAGCGTTGAACTCGCCGCTGGTCGAGTGTCACGCGATTTTGGCGTTACATATTTCGCGTGTTGATTGTACAAAGGGCATTAACTTGTGTCTACGATTGCGTAGCAAACAAACGATCTTTTTACTCTTTCGTGGTTTGTTTTCAATTTGTTCGTTTATTTGTTTATCGTACGTTAGGGGAAAGAGATTATACGTAAAGGGGGTTATTCTACAAAATTTGTATTATTTCAATTATACAAATGGTATTGGTTAATCGTACTAATGTGTACTAATAACTTTATTATTTGACAATTTGGAATTGTTTCGAAGTTTATTTATTGTAAATTAGTAAAATAATAGTGCATCAGGAGAGAAATTATTTCATCTTCCATTGCGTGTTTGAAAATCTATTTCAAATTATTTCGGAATATTTGATCATTTTTATTTCACTTTCGATTTATTCGTTTCTCTCGTATTACGTATTTTGACCTTAATCATTTAATGCTATAATAGCTAGTGCATCATCAGCGGAGGAATTATTTTGATATTTACGAATTTTTATTCTGCCGTCCGTTTATTTATTTATTTATTTATTTTGATCGTTTAATAAATTAATAACGTTGGAAAAGGATCGCGAACTTTATACGATAAAACGCACGCACATGTACACTTTAAATTTTGTTTTCCCTTGATGGATCGCTTTCGTGCATCGTGTGTTTAATGATATTCGTTCGCTGCGTTCATTCGTTTACTACGACAACGTGAAAAACATCGTCAAAACGTCGTTACTCGATTAATATTTTCAAAATATTTTTTAAAAATCCGATCGCTGTAATCTTTCAATTATTATATTTGTATTTTATTATCATATTTAACCCGTGAAAACATTTCTCTCGTTGTTTGATAATCAGTATCGTCTCGTTTTCAAATTTCCGAGGCTACTGTCGACGAGCAATTTTCATTGCATAATCGATCGTCGTGTCCGATACATTACGACACGGTTTCTGGATTCTTTCCCCTTTACAATTGCCAAAAAGATTTATTTATTTTGTCAAAATTAATATTGATAAATTGATGCCCGCTGTAAACTGTTCGCCAACGGAATAAATACCGTCATAAATTGTCAGCAGAATAAATAAATAAATTGCCAGTTGATAATTTTTTTTTAGTCGCGTAGTTTGATTGTATGGATCATCCACGATACCGTGGCAATATACATTTAGTAGCTGTAACGTGTATCCAGTTGATGCCAAATCGTCGTGGAATATGTGCTTGCGAGCGTAATATTTAACGAAAGAAGAACCGCAGTAGCAAAAACGCGGCGGCGCAGCGTTGCGCGTACCTCGCGAGGCGGGGTTATTCATTTGCTTTTGCAATAACGCTCGAATTAGTAGTGTTTCAACAAGCGTTTCAAACAGAGAGGGCTTTCGCAAAGTAGGAACAACTTAAAAACTGTTTACTCGTTCTGCACGCTCCGTTGTTCGCTCTCGAATTTCGCTCGAAATTGGTAAATTCGAATTTTCAGATTCCAGATATCGACGGATGTCCAACGGACATTCGGACAGCCGCGAGTTTGTTTTATTTTTGACTTTGTTCGTAGCTGCAGTTTTCGATAGTTTTTAAATGCACTTTGCCGATGAAAATACGATACACGTAAGTCGTTGAGAGCAAGTCAGTGAACATGGATTGTAAAATTCATACCGAAATGTAGAATGTTTATAAATGTCAAGAATATTCTTGGATTTCTCTGCCGAAATGTTTAAACACTTACTAAAAAACCAAATTTCTCGATGTTTCTTCGGCTTTGCCGTTATACTCGCAGACTCCACCCGTGTATCTGATATTTCTCGCGATATTCCCTCAAATTGGTTTCGCGATTTCACTCAAACACGTTCGACTCGCTTTCAAATCGTCCCCGAACCCCGGAAATATTTACCAATCGCGCGCCAGGTGGTGCATTATAATCAGCGAAACGAAGAAACGCGTTCGTTAGCACGGCGGTGGTCGTTATTAACAACCATGCGGACGAACAGAACAACAGTCGCGTTACAGTTTTGTTACAGCGAAGAAGGGCAAACAAATATCGACAGCCAGATCAAACAGATTTTATGGGGTACCGGGTCTAATAACAAGCCGCACCGCCGAAACCTCGTTATCGAAAACACACGTATCGCTCTGTCATTGACCGGATAGCGTTAAAATCGATCACGATACCACGCCCTTTCGATAACGAAGCGGAATGCCGTTCACGATCCGGAGCCCGCCGGTTCACCGGAGAGACTCGCGACAGAGTAATGACACGAGCAGTTTCTGCTGCCTTCGTGCTCGACCTAGCGTGTATTTGCCCACTGGACATCCATACAGCCAGATACACAGGTCCCTTTCACGTCCTCCTCCTCCTCCTCCTCCTCCTCCTCCTCTGTAGTACGTGTGTACGTACGCGCACATGCACGTTCAAGTGAAATTACACACGCGTGCAAATGGGTTACGTGTACACTGACCTGGCTGGCGCGGAACTGCGTCCAACGCGGACGAAATGACTCAACCCTTACGGGCCGAGACTATCGGAGGAATTAATTTTGGGACAGGTTGGAGCAGAACGGAGTGTATCTGTGTGTTTTTAGGACGTCGAGAGAGGAGGGAGGGTTGAAAGGGCTAGGAGTGTCGACGCAGTCAGTAAGTTGTTGGGTTGGGCAAAGAGTAATTACATGTTTCTTTTAATATATGTAGACAGAGTTTTATATGTACGGGTTGATGAATTTGCGATTTAAAATAAAGTTAATTACATTTCAAAATATAATATAACGTAATTCAAGTATGATGTGATACAGTTCAAGTATAATTTTGACGAATCTTCAAACTCGATCTTCTCGAAAACGAGGGTTCTCGAATGGGAATATTAAAAAATCATTGTATTTTAAATCATTTCAATGCTCTTCAGTATTAAACTCTCAATCAGTGTGTTGTTGGGTTGGACAATCTAACACAATCGATGTTAAAAATATAAATGTATGGTTTATGAACAAGTATAACGTGAATATAATATATGATAGATATGAATATATAAATAAACATAATATGAACACGTGATTTATGAACAAATACATAATTTGACGTTAATCGATGTTAGAAAAACGAATTTCATTCGGTATCAAACTTTTAGACGATTTCGGCAATTTGAAACTGTACAACTCGCTCTCCTCTGAAGACACTTGTCAGCTTCCCAGCGAATATTCAATCTCTTTCTGCAAAGTCGTAAATGTCCCGCGAAAGCGGAGGGCGAATATTAATTCTCGCCGAACGGTGGAATTTTTGCGAGGCAATAGCAGCGACGGGTCACATCACCGGGTCACGCGGGACCGATAACGAGGTGCGACCTCTCCCCCCCCCTCCTCTTTCTCCCTCCCCCTCCCTTCCTCTCCCTTCCTCTGGCGTTTCTCTCGCGGCCAGCAGGACGCGGTCGAAAGGCCGGTTAAAGGGCAACGAGACAGAGGTCGAGCGACCCGCTCGTCATTGTTAGGACAAGCTTTGATCTACGCGAGCCATCCAGCTGCGGCCACGCGTATTTCCGGCGCGGATAATTAGCGGCGAAACGTCCCCGCGATATCGCGATATCGCGCGGAGAAAAATTAGATCCCTTTGACGCCGACGCAGAAACTGCGGTTCACCCTGTTAATTCGTACGGCAACAACGTAATGGAAAATTCATCTTCCTTCCTTTCTCTTTTCTTTTCTTTTCTTTTCTTTTTTTTTTTCTTTTGAGATCGGTACCAGCACAGTTCGTAGAGAATTTCGTTATTTAGGAATATTTTCAACTTTATTGTTCAGGAATATTTCCAACTTTATCATTTAGGAATATTTCTAATTTTATCATTTAGGTACATTTCTTTGGAATAAATTTGCAAGTTCAAGGAGATTACTCGCCATGTGTTTCAGATTTTAAAAGAGGAATATTTTTTTTTTAATCCGACAGATTATTTGGGATCGGGTCTTTGATAGATTGATAGACGGAAGTATGCGAGTAATAATTTCTTCACAAACGTTCAACTATATCTGGAATATTTCTTTGGGATAGATTTGTCAATTATTCGTTCGGATTATACTGGACGCGAGTATATTTCGTATGGATCGGGTTTGACGTCTTTGATAGATTAGCTACTGGATTGATCGACTGACGGATTATTCCAATGAACGTGACAGATCGAATTATGCCGCATAAATATCGAAATTGAGAAAATGTAAATTTGATGTCGAGCGGAATCACTGAGAGAAGAAGCACACAAATCATTTAAAAAAGAGAAATGGTTCCTGCTCCGAACCGAATCATCATTTAAACCTAAATGAAATGAAAAATTTGTTAATTTGATTTGCTATTCTTCACTACTAAAGAATCTTAGAACACTTTTTTGGTATTCCACAAAACCAAATTTGTATTTTCCTTTAAAATTCGTTCGATATTTCTCGTAAATCATAAATGTTCTTTATACAATGTAATTTTTTTAATTTCGAAACTGTAAAATATAATTACTCGGCCCAAAATTTCTAACCAGGGATGTCACATAAACTCCCCAACATATTGCAATATTCGTTCGATTTTTACCCTTTCAGTGGAGCCAAGAGCCGATATATTGGCTCCGCGATTTTTCTCTTATTTTTCACCACTTTGAACATTTTCTGCAACGTTTGAATATTTCGGCCTTTTTTCTTTTACCGACTCGTTGCCTTATTTTTACGAAATGTTTCCACTGAAAAACGTCAAGTATGTTTTTCCAAGATTTTTGCAAGATGTTTCGTAGCTGGACAATATGTCTCGTAGTTCCAGACGATATATTAAGTATATTTTTCTAGAAAAATTTTAATAAAATCATTCTTCAAACATTTGCTTTAACAACCCTTCACCTCGACAAACCCGAACGATCACCAAAAAAAAAAAGTAATCGCTCGTAATTCGTCAACGAACCAAATCACGCGTGATCGTCGATGGATCGCGGTGAAACGAACAACGACGAAGAAGGAAAGGAGCGTACCTCCGGAACGCGAGGGAGACGAAACGGTCGAACTCGACGACGTGGAGCCGTGGAATTTAGAATCGGCAGCGGATCTAAAAGCGGCGAAACGGTCGGTTCGGCGGCAGGGTGTTTGCCGTGGAATCGGGCGCAGGACGAGCGCGGAGAGGTATTTGCCCCGATGAAAGGCCCTTTCAGGCCGAGACAAAAGCGCCGCCGGCTTTCCGGCGCGGATCGATCCGCGCCTATGAAGGGACAGATGGAAGCCGCGAGCGGACTAATTCGAGAAACTGTCCTCGAATCGGCGCGTCGCCGCGCGTCGGGGAAAACCGATCGGCAGCCGAGCGAGACCAACCCGTCCAAACGGGAAGGGGCTCTCCTTCCGTGAAACTATTTTTCTCGCCGATTGAAACGTTGCGCGACGTTTTCTCTTTTTTCTTTTTTCGTCGGAAAATTCATTTATCGCAGTTTTTGTTTATCTTTGATCGCTCGTTCAAAAAATGCAAAATAAGTCGGCGGTGTAAGTCGGCAGTTTTTTTATCGTTTCGAAAGCTCCTTTGAAAATCTCCATTTTGTTTTGCACGGAAGTGGCTCGAGAGACGCAGCGTAATAAAATGGCTCGCGTGAAAGGGATGAAACGTTCTTTGACGTTTTACCGCGTTTCGTCGAATCTCTTTTTTTCTTTAATGGTATTGAAAAATGCCTCGCTTATCTTCTCTCTTCTTCAAAGCGATTCACGAGAAAGAGAACGCTCCTCGAGGTTGACCTTTGAAAATGTCTCTGGACGTCGCGATTTCTCAGTTTGTTCATCGAATTTCCTTCTATTTCTTTTTTGGCGGGGAGGAAAAAACAATCGCAGCTGACGATTTTCGAGAATCTGGTTTCTTTTTTACTCAAAGAAACGAACTTTCTGAACTTCTTGCTCGTCGGAATATCCAAATTCCTCTGTCGCGCACATCCGTATCTCGCGAGAGATTTCAGATTTATATTACGGTCTCGGTGGTTTCGTAATACGCAGAATTATTATCCGTCTCCGAAGGATTTACGTGAAAATGCCTTTTGTGTTGGACCTGACTCGCGGTAATCCTCGATACGACGGCACACCCTTGTATTATCATTTTAAAAACATTTCCTGAACTTTTCTCGCTCGCCCCCCCCCCCCTCTCGATCTCTTCTCGCTTCTCTCGATCCCCGTTTCACGGTTTTTCCATCGAGACGGTGTGTTTGTCGTTTGAATTCTTGTCGATCAATCGGTGGACGAGATTACGAAGATTGCCGTAGATAGATAGAGATTAAAAGGGAAAGAATGAAAAAAGAAATGTAATTATCGACAGAATTGGAAAATTCTGATCATTACGAAGCTTTTTGTTTCTTTTAAATCGAAAGAATCGATCATGTTGGTATCGCACGATTAAATTAGCTTCGTTATCGCGCAATGCTAGAAGAAGAGTAGGCCAATTGTAATTACACGCGAATTATAATCGAAGTTGCAATGGCTGCGAATAACATCGCAGGATGATAACGCGGAAACGAATATTCGCGTGAAATGCAATTAGATTTAATACCAAGCTAAAAGTAATTTCTTTCCCAGCCACTTTTGTCTGTCGAAACATTTGTTCCTTGATTATATTTCACACACGTTGTACGTGTCGTTCGTGAGTTTTTCACGAATCGTTAGATCCTGATGTTTGAATCCTTTAGATCCTTTCGTACAAAGATTCGCGTTTATACGAAATAATGATCGTTCGTCGGTTTGATATCATTATTCCCAATATGTTTCACGTTCGTTGTACTGTACCGACGTAAATTGTATCAGCGATTCGTATGAAACGCGTCGATGCAAAGCGCGCTCATGAAAATAACATTTCCACGCTGATATCATTAGCAGAAGTTGTTTAAATTGGACGAGAAGAAAGATTATGTTGATGGCCGCGCGTAACAAGAGGGGGGGGAGGGGAGGGAGTTTCACATAAATATATACTCGCGATTAATGTTTCCTCTGCCACTCATATATTCAATTTTAATCCATCCTCGTTTCAGATCCTTAATCTTTCATCTCGTTGCAAAGCTTTCTCCATCCCCCCTCCCCCCTATGTTCCTCGAAGCGATAGGGAGAGAAGCAGAAACGACAGAGAACGTTTCAACTATAATAAATATCGTAATAAATACAACGGTCTCCAGCTGCAAACGAAATCCCCCGGTAATCTTTTCGTGATGAATTAAATATAATACTTTTAGTTTCGCAAGTTTCTGTTCCCATTAATTAGGATTACAGTTGCACGGAAGATAAAGATAGCGGGACAGAGGGGGGGGGGGGGAGGAAGAATTTTCTTTCCGCTTCTGTGTTTTACTTTTACGTCTGAGATTCCGGGGATGAGTTATACGTCGCGCGCACAAGTGACACGTTGCTTGGAACGGCGTTTTGTTCTCCAAGAAAGGCAGAGAAACCAACTTTTTCTTTTTTATCGCTGAAAGTGATTTTAGTAAGTAACTCAGAGTAACTCAGAAAATCGCGCCTCTTCAGGCGCAACGCTGATGCAACGAAAATTAGCGATTGGTTGGTTTGAGTCACGTGATTCGCGAGGGGGCTAGACCTCGAGTAGGAGTGGTACTGAGCAATCGCGCCTATACATATTCTATCGAAATTTTATGGCAAAAAGGTCGTCTTCATGTTTCCTAATCGGAACAGTTGCTTCTGGGCCTTTCAGTGAGACGAATCGTATTGAGGTACAAGTCATGCAGTTTTTTTTTTCTGTTTTTTTTTGAACAGAGAGTTTGAACATAGAGGTGCGATTTTCTGCAAGTTCGTGTAAACTTTGACTGTTTGAAAATTACGTGATTGAAATTATTATAGTTCTTAGTGACGAATGGAGCTTGTTAGATTGATAATTTATGCAAAATCCAATCTCGCAGATAGTCATGATCCCCAATGATGACCCCGAATTGAATATCACGACTGTTTGTGAGATTGGATTTTGCATAAATTCTCAAATTTTTAGATTGCACTATTAGATTGCCGATGTTTGTACAATTTTGTTTATGTGAAACTTAATTACACTAGAAATTTCAAAAGAGCAATAAAATATTGTATAACATATAGAAGAGTGTAAAGAGTCAATAGTAATGATAAAGTAATAATTACGACAGAAGTGATATTCTTGAAAGAATCAGAACTAACTAGCTCCAGAGAGTAACTTGTAGTTCTAAAATACAGTAAAATAAAATAATACATAAATATAAGGTGGAGTCAAAAGTTTCTTCCACATGTTTTTTTTTTTTAATACATAAAGAAGCAAATTTTATTAATTTTAAATTAAATTTAAGTTCAAACGTGAATCAGTTAAAAGAAAAATTGAAAGAAATATAGTATATTTCTAAATTTATATAAATATAATATATTTATAATAACATAATATAAAATGTTATAAAAGAATAACGGATTTATTTTTGTAGAAATTGGCGAAAGATAGAATAGAATAGAAATTTCTTATTTTTAAATCGTAACTTGAAGATCAACCAATACATATGTATCGTCTCTTAACAGCATGAAATTCCCTCCCACACGAAATTATTAATCGTGCGCCCAAAAAAGGCCAGAAAAATACGAAGAAGGGGGGGGGGGGGAATAATGAGAGCGACGTTTCATCTTGTTTCATCCTCTGTGCGCGAGAGCAGGGGAATATCGTTTGAGAGGAAACGTAGCCATGGGGCCTTTGGGATGTTGATTCTCCGTGAAACGCGTGGAACACGGAAAACGAGCCTGCGTTGGCCCTCAGCCTCGCTAAGAGAATACACGTTCTTCGATGCCGAGCATCTTTCATACCCTGGCTTTTCTTTGACATGTAAATGCCACCGGCGTCCTATAACTGCTGAAATATCGTCCAAAAGGAAAGTAGCGGAGAAATCCATCGAACTTTTCCAACGGGGCGTTTCCGGTAGAACACCCGTTCCGTGTTCGGAACGCACCTCTTTGTACTCTGCTCGGCTATAGTTTCTCTCTCTTTTCTTTCCTTTTCTTTTTTCCGCTTTTGGTTCTTTCGAGATGAAATTCGAAAGAACGTCGAAGCAGCTTAAAAGGGGGGAGGAGCCTCGCGATAATTTACACTCGTCTCGTTCTCGTTGCGCATTCGCGCGAAGGACAAAATCTGCTGCTTCAGAATCTTTTTCATTTCGTTCAGAGCGGTGGCCGCGTAGGGCGAGATATTTCCCCAACAGGTGCGTGAAATGTTCCATTAACACCGTTCAGAGCCAGTCGACTGTTGCTCGCAAGGAAGTAATTTCGTTCCTCTGCAACGCGAGGGAGGATTATTGGAGACGTTCGTGCCCAAACATTTTTACGAATGTACGTAATTTATGAATATTACCAAAGGAGCGGAGTCTGAATAGAAATGGAAGAGCCCTCCTTCGAGTTTGCTCGAAGGAACTGTGGATATATTGTAGAGATATTTTTAATCGACCACGCCGCCTCTACGAATATTCAATATATTAATTTTCCAAATTAAATTGTTATACAAATTATTCTTGATTCTTGCGATTTCGTTGCAATTGTTATTGTTATCTCGACGTAACTTTTTACACACCCTGTTCGAAAGTCTGAAAGTTCACGGAAAAACTTTCGACTCCCATGGCGGATCGTCGCCACCATGGTATGTTTTAAACGTGTTTAGGATACGAAGACTCTTCGAGAACTTGGTTCGCAACTTTCTCCACCGGGGAAGCAGCTACGAATTTTTCTTTCATCGTATTCATACATTTTCTCTCTCTCTCTCTCTCTCTCTCTCTCTCTTTTTTTCTTCTTTTCGTTGTTTTATTTTTTCGAAGGTTTCCGGGCTGACGCGTTGTGATTGAGGGCGCGCGTGCGTGAGGGTGGTTTTACGAAAAGGGAGAGTGATACGAATTTACAGCTCGATTCGAGAACCCCACTTTAAACGGTGAAATATACCTGCGCTTCCCTTTGATTGATCCTCTCTCTCTCTCTCTCTCTCTCTCTTCGGTGCTTCCTTCTTTCTCTCTTTTTTCCTTCTGTTCCTTTTTTACGAGAGGCGGGTGGAAAATTTTGAATATTTTAAGAACTCTCTCTCGTGAGTTTAAAGGCGATATTTTGAAAGGCAATATTTTTCATAGTGCATACCATCACAGTACGGAGCTGTTTGATGTTTTCTCAATTTTTCAGATTCCTCGACGTTCTTCGAAATTGAATTACAACAAACTAAAAAAGTGAATACTATTTTTATAATTTTCAAATGTGTCCTTTTTTTTTGAGTAAATCTAATTAGAAATTCTTCGCTTACTTTACAAAATCATTTCATCCAACGAATCAAGAAGATGAGAATTAAGATTAAAAAAAAAAAAAAAATACGTTCGATTACATTCACGTGTATTTTATACAGCGTTTTATACTGCAGAAAATAATATAATAATACACAAAAATGTTCTCAAAAATCTAGATCAACAAATGAAATTTTAATTAGTTTTCAAACAATTCATCTTCGCTTTAAAGGAAAAAACAGAAAAGAAATTTGCAAAGTTCACCCATGTTTTCTCTCATTTTTATACATTTACACTGGAGAAGTTAAAAAATTAAAATACAAGCGACAGTTTCCCAAGTTTTCACCGAAATGTCAACGAAATCTCCGAAAGTTCACCGCGTCGCGTGTGCGTATAATTTTTACAATCTCGTCAAAGTTCAGTCCGAACTTTGTCAAAGAGAATCTGTATGATCGTGGTAATAAGGATGCGACAACACGGTTCCGATCGACGGACAATAGACACGCCGTTCTCGTTATTTTGCGAAAGGCGCCGAGTTTCGGGGCGAAACTTCCCCTCACCGGTGCCTTCGTTTCCTTTTTCGTCGCTGCTTCTTCAGAGTGGCGTTCGTTGTCTTTCGAGCGGCCATTTATGTTTGTCCCGTCCTTTGTGCGAAACTTCCGAGCGACAATCTTAATTATTTCCTTCTGTTTATGTTTTTCATCGCTGACGCCGCTTTTTCGCGTGTTCTCGATACGATTGAAGGAGAAGAAGGATGAATTTTAACAACTTAGCACTTGTGAAACAATCACCTACGTTATTATTGCAATTTCGTTCTGACAATTGTCCGTGTTATTTGCTCGTTGGAGAAATTATTACTGATATTCGAATCATATTTTTTTACAAAGTACACTCGTTCGTTCGTTGTAAATTTTGTAAATTTATTTTTTTTTTGAGAAGAGAGTAGTTAATTTCGATTGTTTTCGGAATAATGGTAGAGTAAAGAGATTTTTGCTTTTAGCAGAGAATGGTAGTTAATTAAGTAATAATCATAATAATGATAATGATAAAAGTAATTTAATTGAAACTCTTCTTATTTCTTTCTTGGAAAATTATTTCTCAAACTATTTCCCCGCTTAAATCGGTCAAGTGCTGTCTTAAAAAAAAAATTTTGGCCACATTTCTGCAATTTTAATTATTAGTTGCAGTTCTCTCCTTAAACGTTTAACAATCTCGGATAGAAATGAGAAATGAGAAATTGTAGAGAAGAATTATCGTTATTGCACGATATAATAATTGGAACAGAGGGGTGAGGGACGAGAAATATCTCGTTGCTCTCCGAAAACTTGAATTTTCACGCCGCCGTGCAGCAAGATTGTTTCGTTCACGTAATTAGTCGGCGAAAAAACGAACCGGCGGAGAGGGGGGAGGAAGTCAAGGGGTTGTAATTGCGTAAAAAATCATAGTGCGGGTCTCCCGGGGTAACAAACCAAGACAATTTATTTCGACTCGTCGTCAAATTCGTGAAATTCGGCCATTTTTTCTGAAAAAAAAGCCCTTCGAATTGCCAATTAATTTTCTACCTTCAAACTTCAATTACGATTTGATACAAATTGGCTTCGTAAAATGTTATTAGTGAATACCTTTCGCGATTTCATTATAATCGATCATAAAATTATAATTTCATTGTAATTTTTTTTGTCGATTTAAAGATATTAAAAGAAAATTCATTTATAACATTTATTTGTAACATTCACGTGTAATATTATACAGTTGTAATAGTTTATTTATTACAGTTGTTGTTATTTGTAAAAATATTTCGAAAATGGTTGACTAATGTACCGAACTATCTTCTGAACTAAATTCAGAACCTTTTTTTCTAAATAATACGCTGAAATATTTCCAAATTTCTAACCTCCAACCGGAAATCCCAACTTTTCTTTCGCAGAGAACAAAACGGAAAATTGATCACGGTAAAATCAACGAAATCGCGAAACCTACATTCAACTCGTATCAAATTCAACAACATTCGTCGCAATCTTTAAATTGATCCCAAACGATGTAAAATCTGTTTCCTCAAACAAATTACCAACAAACCAAACCTCTCCACCCTCGTACAACCGTAACAGTCCTCGTCCGACTGTTTCATTCAATCGAAACGACAATGATCCCGGTAAATCGCGGTTGCGTTACGCTCGGTTTCGACCTCACGCCCCCGCGGGGTGTCACCCCTGTACAAACAGGACGGCTTTATCGTTGGCTAGGGTTACGAAATCCCCCCAAGGGCAATCATAAGGTGTTTATATCGCGTTACACGTGGCGCGCCTGTTGGGGAAGGCTAATCGTCGCCGCTGCGTTGGGAGATCCAGGCTGGCGGGGGACACCCCGGGTATTTAGATAGTTATCCGGTGGCGCTCACGCCCTCGTGAAACGGCTATTTATCGTTATTGGGCTGCAGTTGTATGGATTAGGCCCACAGCGCGCCGTGGTGTATCTGAATGAATATCTGAGCAGCGACGACAATGGATATCTGTAATCGCGTTGTCGATTAATGCGCGTTCGAGTGCGAATTAACGTTAATTACACTGACAGAGTTCAAATATCGGAATTTCGTCGAGAATAATTACACGTTAAAGTTAGTAGAAAATAGTAAGTGAGAAATTTATATCTACTTGAAAAACACAGTCGCGCCAAGCAGAAATCGAGAAGCGTCGTGAGAAAGTGCTTTCTCGATTCGGTACGAAGCGAGCGTGAGACGGTATTCGGGATCAATGGCTCCTTGGGAGAATTAAAATTCTATTGGGACGCGAACGGCCAGTGATCAACTGGAGCGACCGGAAATGGTCATCCAACCGGCTAGGTGAAACGGTCCCGCAGGCGTTTTCCCCGGTCGTAGAGCCGGACGAGGGTCAATCGGAATTTTAAATCGTCGCCGAGGCACGGATGTTTGCCCCGAAAAGCTTTCAGCCCGTAAATTATTCATCGTACGGCCCTGGCCGTCTGCTCGGTGACGCATTAAAAAAAGAGCCTCTGTCACGATCGTGTTGCTCCTAATGTTCGACAGCGTGCTCGATCAAAAGACCACTTTGAACCCGTCTAACCCTTGGTGGCGCCCAGAAGATCGCCACCAAGAAGAACCAATTGAACGAAAATCTTCTGCTTCTGCCTTTCCATCCTCGTTCGTAGCCTTCCTGTCTCCTATTGAACATTGAACGCGCGAAGAATTTTCACGAGTTTGACCGCTTGAGTTTTTGAGTTTTTGAGTCGAGAATTTTTTGTCCCAAATTGCAACATCTTCTCAGTTTTAGGTTTATTATTAAATGTTAAACCCAGGCAAAACAAATGATAAGTTTTTAAAGTGATATCATACGGACGAGTTTAAAAGAAAAAGAAAGCGACGAATTATCGTATACGGTTCGGTCACTCGTTATGGTCCGCGAACCGGTTGCCAGCGCAAAGTTTCATCCCGTGGAATTCACTTGCAAACGTTATTATTGTATTTGTTTGTTGTGCAATCGTTGACGTACGATTATTCTCTTTCTGCGTTTAAACTGTGATCCTGTCGCATTGTCATTCTTGTCAATTTCATACGGATTTAAGAGAAATATCCATAAACACTCGGCTGAAACTTTTCGAGAAAAAACGAGGAGAGAAAGAGGAAAATCTATTTTCTCGAGTCTCAAAAATTTTTACCAGTCTCAGCTGTGGTGATCTAAACATATATATATATACACGTTTGGATCATTTATTTCCAAGATAAAAATTAAACCATTAACCCCTAATACAAAAGATGCGAAATAAATTGAAAAAATTTTTTTTAAAAATTCATTTGCATCGCTGCAAACTATCGACAATATTACGAATTGAATTATTAAAGACCAAACTTGTCTCTGACAAACAATAACTGTCGACTAATAGTCGAACGAGCGTATCGACGACGAACAGTTTATTCGAAATGAATTTCGCGACACCGGCAGTCTCGTTCTTCGTCGCTTAGAGGACGATAGAAAATCGTAGAAAACATCTTGGTCCTGGAAGCGGTGGAAAAAGCGGTTGCACGCCTCGCGATTACTACGCGAGGCATTAACTTCTCCCTCGGTCGGGTCCATTCTCCTGACGTCGTTTTTTTAAAGGGCGGCGGTATCGAGTTTCCTCTCCCTTTCCTCTTCTCTCATCTGTTATCGAGGTCTTAAACCCTCGTATTGTCGTTCCCGTACGAAAGCTTGCGAGCCTTTCGCCATCTCGACGAACTTTTCGACGAGAGTCTCATTGCCGCCCCACGGGAAATACAGGTATAATGTGCAGGCGATGCAGATGTTGCTATTTGCTCTCTCCCTTTCTCGTCTCCGCCGCGTTTTCCCTCCACGCTGGCGTTTCGCGACCCCGGCGAAATTATATCAATAGGGAAGGGTCCGCGAATGTTTGTCTCTCGGATTATCAATAAGAGCCGTAAGTTCATTGAAGCTACGCGAATGTTTGTCTCGAGCGATCTTGAGTAATTGTCGTTTGTTTTGAGGTGATTAATTTCAGACGTTGATGTCGTTGCGTTAATTTTCTCGTATTTATTAATGCTCGAGGACAGGTTTCACGCTTGCAGGAATTGTTATATCGATATATCGCGCGCGTGTAAATTCGTTTTATTTGTTTTATGGAATTTGACGAAGACCGTATATTTACGTCGAATATTGATATTTAGATTAATCGCAGATTCCAGCGAATAAATCGTGGAATCAAAAATATCTTGTTCGAGGAGGACAGTGCAATATCAATGACAGAATAAATAGTAAGAATAATGACACAGACACGTCCGAAATAAATAATAAACTAGGATTTAAAAGAAAATATACTAAAAATACTAAGAACGTACTAGAACTAAAACCGTACTAAAAATGTTAAAAATATACCAAAACTAAAATAAGCTACGAAAAATGAAAAAAAAATAAATAATAAAACTGAAGTAACAAGGAAAATCAAAAAATAAACGAAATGCTTCCTTACACGTTGCAACAAACGAGATATGAACGATAGATCGTTCAAAGTTCGATAGTAACCCAGCAGGGAGAACATATATATATATATATATATACAGAGGGACATCCGGATGGGAAACGAAAACTTTCTTCGAGCGTTCGAACGTCGAACGCTTGACCGTGGGCCATTGCCGCGAAATTTACGAGAGGGAAATGTTCGCAGATCTTAATAAACTCGCTGGCAGCGGGCACTCCTTTCTGCCTGACAGAAAAGGGGGATTGGGCTGGTAATGCGGTTTCCCGAAAATCCTTTTTTTCTTCCTTCGGGTGGGGATACAGCGCTATTGATTTCTCCTTCGTCGGGAGTGATCCGACATCTAACTCTGTGTGACGCACGATCGGCTCCCACTAACGAAATCGTCAGAATTCATTTCTATGCAATTCCGCGATGGAACCAATTCCTTCAAAATGCACGCTGTTGTAATGGCGTTGTAACGAGATCGTCCAGTCAGGTGCCAGGATTTACGTGACGAGCGCATTTGAGTTGAACGATAGAATCGATCGGGTGTTGAAAATTTATATTTGATTAAGATTTAACATATTTTGACTGAAATTCAACGTTCCTTTGTAGAACGTTCCATTATTTATTTCAATAATTCGACCATCAAACGAGAACAAACTTTTGTCCAAATTCATGATAAAGTCTCAATGAAACGTCACAGTATTTTATACAAATTACAAATATTCGAATATTTTAGTGACCAACGAAACAAGACTTCCCTCGTCCACATTAATAATTCGACCATCCAACCTCGTCAAACAGGAACAAACTTGATATACCGACAACATAATTATAATAATCAAGTCTCAATGAATATCAAAGTATTTCACATGTAAAATATTCCAAAATAATTCCTAACCAAGACTCCCGTAATTCGACCAATCCAATGCGGTCAAACGAGAACAAACTTTCGTCCAAATTCACGATATAATTCATCAACACTCGGTCATAATATTCGAGTGTGAAAGAGTACTTTGTACTCGCGTAACATATTCAAAAACGATGCCTACAAATATTCGAACATTCCAATCCCAAAGTGAAACGAGAAACAGAACCTCGGTCGAAAAATCACGGAGTCGAAACCGTTCCAATAAAATCGCCGGGGCATCGGTCGGAACATCACGCGTTCGATATTCCACTTGGCGTAATATCGAGGGAGAAGCTGTCGTCATAAACGTCGATGAGCGCGCGTGCGGCGGTGTACGCCGGACATCCGGTTAAATACTCGCGGTGCCGGTGACGGTGCATTCATTTGCCGCGTCGACGAGCGAAAGTAGCGCTCGATCGTTGGACTGAGGGGGTCTACGTGATGTTCTCTGTGTGTGTGTGTGTGTGTTTTGCCATTGCACGATACACATGCAGAGAGGGAGAGAGAGAGAGATTGTGCATACTATACACGAGTCCAACTCGAACATACTACACTCGGACTCCAACGAGAAATCGTCCGAGCGGAATATACTCGGCCCCGCCGCGCTGGCTCGGTGCACGCACCCGCTCCCTCTCGTAATTCAGCGAGAATGGCCGCGCCATCAAACGCGCGACGATACTGCGGCTGGCAGGCTTGGACAAACAGAGGTGGGACAACGCTCGCCTGAAACAACCGGTTGCTTTGTAACGGGCGATCGTCGAGGGCCATTGCCGGGGACTCTGTGTGCGAACTTTGGCAACGGCATTGCGACGTGTCCGCAGGTTACTTGGAATTGCAACCCCTCGCGCCGGGGCAGGTTGATTTCTTGACACGGGAAGAATCTCGAATCAGGCTGTGACGATTGGTTTCGTTGGTTGTTCGGATTTAAGGAGGATTACTTTGGATGAAAATTGATTTCGAACGTGCTTGTGCGTCAAGTTGTTTCTAAAATTTGTATTTTAGATTTAACTCTTGATTCGACACTTTTCCAACGAAGTGAATTTTATCACCGAAAGTGATTTTAGCGGGAGTAACCCAGAAAATCGGGTCTCGAGGATCAGGCTTTGGGAGAAACTCTTTGCCACAATTTTAAAAATATCATTCTGCTTGGAATTGATCCTACGATCCATCAGGCTACCTAAATACAAAGAATATTTAAAGTAGTAATCGAACGTAAATAAATTTCTTTCAAACTTTCTACACTGATATAACGTGGAGGTATAGTTTGAATGCAAAGTGACCGTGGGTGAGTCGTGGGTATTCGAAAACTTTTTCGAAGGATAGCACGCAAAGGCAAAGAAATGCAGATTCGGCCAAGGGAAATACCGATTTGAATTTGGAATCTCATTAGCATAGAATCAACATGCATTACCTTTTTCTTTCTTCCTCCAGTCTCTCCTCCATTTTTCTAAAAAAAGAAACAAAAGAGAAAAATAAAAAAAAATAAAAAAAGAAGAAATCTAATCCCCATCTTCGGAATATTTGATAGACGACGTTTGGTATTGAAGAATAGTCTGGTATGAAGGAATTGGAACTTCGAAGCTGATTTCGTTCGTTCGTTCGGCAACATCGAAAGACAAACCGGCGAGATAATCCAGGCCATCGACGGATTCGTTCTCCTTGAGGCTAATATTCAGATGGCTGCCACCTGCAGTGCTCGGTACTTCGTATTTCAGTAGTTTGTGTACCTAAACCTTGACCCATTTCCTCGACGTGAAAGCAGCTTCGTACTTTTGTCTCCTCCTCAACCGGTGTGCACTCTCCAACTGTGCCAAAAACGGTTTTTCGACGAAACGAGAGTTTAGCATTTTCGTTCTGGATTCTCTTCATCGAGTCGCGTCTGTCATTGGTACAGAAGTATCGAATCAAGTGTTGCGAATGACATTAGATAAATGAAGCGTGTCGTTGGTAAGATACTTGGTCAGTGAGAGAGTTTGTTGATTTTTGAAGTCATGAAAATTCATCGTTTACTTTCGAAGAAAATGTAGTATTATTTTTCGGAAAATTCGAGAACAGAGAACGAATGTTGGAATAATTTTCCTAAACGTAAAGAAGAAACAGCTTCTCTATTCTGCATTTAATTGTATATCAGTTCAGTGTCGTTCTCTCTCGTGAAATCAAATCAAAAATAATGCTTCTCGGAAGTTTCAAGAAATACATGCACGTTCTACGAAAATCATATTTCAAACCATCCTGAGAGAGATTTAACCTGCCAGTTCGGGACGACACGTCACAATTGCACTGTTGGATGCAAAAAGAACTTCAGCGACATGTGTCTGTTTTCGAGAGAAACGTCTCTAAACATTTGAAAGATAAATACTTCTCGCGTGTGGTAAAGTTGTTGCAAGATGCAAAAAATTTGCAACGTAGTATGGTTAGATGTAGTTACATAATATATTGAACGAATAAGATGAACTTTAACGGTAGCTGTTCTCACGTATAAAATGGCAATACGCACGAAAACAATGTTGTTTTTAGATACATTTTCAATTGTTCAAACATTACTTCAATTATTTCGTAATATTTATTTCTCGCTTGCACGACGTTTCAAAGAATACGTAGTATGAACTATTAAAGTGATTTTAGCGGGGGCAACTCAGAAAATCGGGCCTCTTCAGATGCAACGCTAATGCAACGAAAATTAGCGATTGGTTGAGTTGGGTCACGTGATTCGCGAGGGGGCGTGGGGTAGACCTCGAGTAGGAGTGGCGTTGTCTGGTCACATTGATAAAATTTTATGGCAAGAAAGAACAGTTGCTTCTGGGCCTTTCAGTGAGACGAATCGTACAAGTCGTGCAGTTTTTTCATAACATTTATTTCTCATTTGCACGGAATTTAAAAAAAACCCACTAAATATAAACTACTACTAAGAAATAAAGAAAGACGATAACGTTCGTCAACGTCCTGCAACGTGCGTATCCGGCATCATGTTCTTCTTCTTGAGCAGGTCAATGTTCCTTCCTCGAATGGATTCAAATTCAAACAGAGGGACGAGCGACTCTCCTCTCTCACTCTCTCTCTCACTCACGACTATCGAAGCGCGCAAACTGGCAATACCGGTGGAAGGGCGAAGAACCGCGGATTTTCCGTTTCGCACGACGGATATCACGCGTCGCACACACACACACACACACACACACACACACAGATAGGCGTAGCGAGTAGGGTGCGATACATTCGTAGAACGGACGGGGTGTATATAGAGACTGGTGGAGAGATAGGGCTTTGGATCCGGTCGAACACCGGCAGCAGGCTTGGATTTATGTCCTATTCATTACGCAGCGACACACAGCGACGCGGCGTCACGCCGCAAACGCACACACAGCGTGGCTGGCAAGCGTGTGCGAGCGTGCAAGCGTGCAGCACGCGTCCCCATCGATCCCCGCGGTGGTGTAGTAGCTGCTATACCTGGCCGTGTTTACCGTGGACCGAGCCGCTGTTTGCTCGCCAGCTACGCCACCGGTTACGCGGCGATACATTAATGACAGGCGGACGCGAGCGCGGTCCGCCGACGCGGATAAGGCTCGGCTACCGAGCGGACGTTGGACTCGCTGAGGGCCACTCTGTCACGGAGTGTTCCGCGGTAATGGATGGTTTCGTATCGTGCGATGGTTTTCGGTCTCGCCTCGGTGAAACGCTCTTTTCGGCGACGCGGACGCGTGACGCGGGGCTGCTCGATCGACGATGGCTCGCCTAATTTGCATTACGTTTCAATTTTACAAGTTTCGTTCGATTTTTACCTTGTTTTATGTTTTTCATTTGTGCGTTATAATTTCACATCAATAAGAATTTTTTTTCAGACTGAATTTTTTAGACTAGTAAATAACTTGATTATTCGTTGCTACAAACGTAGATTTCTTTTAAGTTATCGTAAAGTTTCGGTTCCCCGGGGACGTGGAAATATAGTACGAGGTTTGGATGTTGATCTCGATTTATTCTCGGGCTGTTGGGTTGGAAGAAGGTTTCGGGGTTGATGCCGACTTATTTTTGCAGTATTAAGCAGTTAAGAAAGAGGTCGTTTATTTTAGTCGAATTTTTATGTAAATGATGGCGTTCTAGATCTGATCTGATCTTTTTGGGATTGATCTGAGTTTATTTTCGAACTACTAAATCGAACGGAGAGTTTGGAGTGTCCAACTTTAGCCGAATTTTCGTACGAAGAAAGCTTCTCAGAAATTCGAGTACATTTTTCCGAATTGGTTTTTGAATTTGTTAATGACGTTTAACAATTTTTAAGTTAAACGCTGCACGATGTAGAAATTTTGTTGCAAAGATGTGTCATTTTGTTGAAACTTTTCTTTTTCGAGAAAATATCGTTGGTATTTTACAAAATCTTTTAGAATCTTCAAAATGAAGATCTTCCAATATCTTAAAAAAAAAAAAAAAAAAAAAAAATCGTCCATGTTTTATACAAATTCTGTTAATCTCATGAGATCCGATTGAAGACCATCGCGCGTCTCTGTAAAAATTCTGCTGTTCGAGATGCTAGAACGGAAACGGGGATTACATTACGATAAAAGGATAAACTTTCATGAGCATCGTCCATAAATCCAGCGTCCCTGTCAAAAGGGATCGAGGCTGCTGAAAAATGAAGTATGATCTCTGAAGCCTCCTTTGGAAAGAAGATGGATACGTTACAACCGCCTCTATCTTATTTTAGATTTACGATTACATACATTTAGAACTGAACTGAAAATTTCCCCTTTAGCCAGTGGTTGTTGTCGGTAGAGGTGAAATATAGCCGTATATATTCATGTCAGTGGCAAACTAAATTTTCGTAAAATTTTTCTTTCAAAAAGAAAGATTTCTGGTGTTTTCTTTTCCACAAATAAAATTCTTTTTGAATGACGTGGGAAGTTGAAGGTTCGAGAGAATCGATTACCTTCATTACATATTCAGATACGAGCTTCCAAGTGTCACTTTAGAGTGATAAAAACGAGCTGAAATGGATCTTTCGTTATTGAATTTAAAAATCAATAGCGCCTCATTTGACATAGTGCTTATCCGTCGAGTTGCTTCTTAACGTCCAAACGAGCCCTCGATACTGTCACCGAAAAATTATCTCGAGCATGCTCTGCCGTCGTTCCTCAGATATTAAATTTAAAAGCGATCTATCAGTGACAGGGATGATTTATCGACCCGGTCTAATCCAATCGCGTTTCAATCCCTCTATTTACCCGTGAGAAACTCCCGCGTGACAGCGCGAAAATAAACGAAAGGACGACATCCTCATTATACAAACTCGAGACACACAATAAAAGAGTCGTTGGTCGATCGTGAACGATCTCGTCACGCCTCTGCATCGCTCGTCTCGCACGCATTTTATGGAAAATTCATATCTGTTGGATGTTCTTGATCATTGCTCGAGACAACTAGCTGGCCGATTTAGAAAAGATTAAAATTAAAAGAAACGAATGTAAATTTTAGTTGGAAATTCAAATTTACATTTTTCAGAGCTAAAATAACGTTGATAAATGTAAGAATTAATCTATAACATAATTTCTATCCTTGTTGCCGATCTTCAAATGACAGTGATTTTGAAGCAAAATGTTAATTAAATTTGAAAGAAACAACAGCATTACTTGTGTGAATACTCTGTTCCAAAATATCCCACTTATTTTTTCTTTTAACAAGACATCAAAATGTGATTAAATTAAATTTGAATATGTTCGAACACGATCTTTTTATTATTTACGTTCCAAAAATTATTTCTTCCAAACGTTTTGATCGCCATGTTTGTACTCTCTTTCCAGTCTGGGAAGTGACTTTTGGCTCACCCTGTATATCCGCTGCTTCCTAATTCCATTTTCTAAATACCCAGCGCTTCTTCGCTTCGATTTGTCTTTCGAATTTCGAATTTTCCCCTTCCAGTGTATCGTCGACACTTCACTCGCACTTCAATCACGATAATAATTAGATACTTGAACGACCATCTTTTCCCCTCCCTCCTCGTCGTCCATAAAACTGCCATCACCAGGCAGAACGGCACGAATTTAAAAGCGTCGTATCGCCTCTGTTTACGCAATCGGACGCAGCACGAAATGGCCCCCCCCAGTGCGTTAACGACGATCAGACGGGAAGCGCGCGTATCCCACTGCGCTCCTCGCGAGCGAAAACAGAAAACAGAAAACAGAAAAGGGAATGCGAAAACGTATAAAATATCGCGTGATTCGTCTCGCCGCTGATGAAACGCGGTTACTACCGCGGACATAAATTTCAGTGGCGGCGAACCCGATGAAATATACCCGATCCCCTTTGGCCGCCGTCTTCCTCCGTTTCCGTTTGTTTCGTTATTTCTTCCCTTTCTTCTTTTCCCCCCTCCCGTTGCGCGACCGATCGCAACGCGCACTCACAATCAGCTGGAAACTGATGGTAATGGAAACGTGAATTTTAGATGGGCCACGGCGACCACCGTTAACGGTTAATGGTCGTCCGATGATCCGACGCGCGGCTCGCAATTCGAATGCGCTATTCTTCCGTGATCGTGGCAGAATACGAACGAGAATTTAATGGTTGTGAATTTTCTATCGCAAGGCGAGAGGTGCCGGGAGAATGAAGTCCGTTTGCGATCGATTTTGCGACTCTTTTATCGCGTTTCCGATTGACCGGGGCTCTCTCTCTCTCTCTCTCTCTCTCTCTCTCGTTCAGCCTGTTTTGTCTCGCGAATAAGGAGGGTCTTCCCGAATAAGAAACGATTCTTCTTTCTCTTCTTTTCTTTTTCTTCTTCCTCTGTCAAGGACGTGCGATACGACCGCTCCGTTTCGAATACATTGGGCTTTTCCTTTGTCGCTGAAAGTGATTTCTTCTTTTTTTTTCATCGTCCAAGTTTCTGCAATAGCAACAGCCCCAAAATCGTAAAAAATCTCAATATTCGTGGCGACCTGAAACGCTCGAGCATTCCCCCTCCCCTCGCGTCCCCGGGAAACGGGGATTTTGTTATCGCGGGATGGTTGATGATAACGAAGCACATCCGCGTTTCCGTTCCCCGGGAACGCGAGAGAGACATTTGCTCGAAATTTTCCTCCGGTTCTCGAAAACGAAACAATTCTTCGCGGTCGCGTTGGAACCACCCCCTCTCCCCTCTCTGGTCACGCTATAAATTTCAGTCACGCCACGGTGACTTCCTTGTATCATCGCGAGCTTCCGTTCAGGACCGTGCCGCTAACTAACGCAGCAGGATTCAAACTCGTTTCGAAAATTTCAATGAACGGCCGACGCATAAATTTTCGCGACTCCTTCCGGCGCGGCTTGACCAACGCGCCCTCGGGCTTTCGAGGCGGAGGCAGCGGAGGTCGCTTCCGTTTCCGCGGAGGAACGAGTTTTTTTCCCTTCGATAAATCGCCCGACCGAGAAACATTTTCGGCCGTTGCGCGCGCGATTGTACGCGCCGGACGTGATGCCGAGGCAGGCACTTCTTTATTTGTTTAACACTCGTTGTTCCACGTACGTGCATATAGCGCGTTCCAGTTTTCCACTTGCGAAAAAATAAGCGGAAAAACGTGGAATGAAGTTTTTTTGTCGTTCGAACGAGGCTTCGCCTTTTCCCCATACGACATTACTTTGTATAATAACACGTAATGTAATATAGTATGATAATTTTCGACAACGATTGACTTCGAGTCGGTGTGTTCCTTGATTACCCAGATTTTCTCTTCTTGCTGAACTTTTGTTCAGACAGAGTCACGATCCTCTACGCGTGTTTCTTTTTTAAATTGCGATCACTCGTGTCGCGGAATATTTCGATCCAAGTACGAAAGGCAGTTTTGTTAAAATAATTTTTTTTTTTCGGGAGCGGGAGGAACAAGTGGTCGATGCGAAAATATTTTACAAAGTAAAGACGCGAAGTGAAAAAAAAATCGTGGAATAAAATTGTTCAATTTTCGTTCGAGAAAATGAATTTTGAACATGCGGTGAAATTGACCTGGCACACGTCCGGTTGACGAACACCGAAATTTAATTTTCCTGAAACGAAGCGTCGTATTACGATGAAAAAACATCTTTCTACGTTTTTCTTTTCTCTTTGGCTTATTTTTACACGTGGAATCGCTCTTTCCTCAGCCGCAACACGAAAACTGGAACACGCTGTCCTAACCCGTTTAAATCCGTCGTGCTTCTTCTGTCTCTGTGACTGGACGTTATGTAATTAAAATACACTGAAATATTTTACTTCGGTAGTGGAATAAAATCTATCGTTGTTAAAATGTAACGTTGCAATACCAGAATAATTTTCCAACACTTGGTTTCTAACATTTGGCGTGATTTTAATTCGGAAAAATTTTGTAATCGCGCCAAGTGCGTGAGTTGATATTAATTTTACGTGATATGATTGATATTAATTAAGCGTTAACATTAATATTATACGCGAGAAGAAGAAGGAGCAAGAAACGTTTTAATAACGTCTCGAGCGGGACGTTAAAAAGACGCGATTCATTCCGTGGAATGAGAAAAAGACCGCATCAGTCTACGCTAAAGAGCTCGTATATCACGTAACGTCCCCCTCGAAAACGATTTAACATTCGCCGTGTGCGCGATTTTATTTTCTATCTTGAACTTTTTCGAAGCTGCGCCAGTCCAGCAGCCCCCCGGTTGTATGGGTCACCTTGTATAAATGGCCGTGTGTCGCACGACGTTTCTGCTTAATCGTTCTGCGTCGCGGCGATAACGTTTATTTATTAGCCGGATAAACCGACTGGATTTTTTCCCCTTTTCGTTCTCTTGGAAATAATCGGGCCAGCTTTATGCAAATCTGATAACGTTGCGTTGCGGTTCTTCGCACGATGCATTACGAAACGAGCGGAGAGAAAGAAATTAGGCGTAGGATTTTCTAATAACGTGTAATCACTTTTGCATGGGGGAGGCATTTCTCCTAATTTCAAAATTTTTTGATTCGATACTTGTGAAATGTATTAGAATCGAACGTGTAATTAATTTGCGTATTTCTAATTATACATTTTAATAAACGTATTATATAATCTTTTTGTCGATCTTTGAAAAATAGAACACTCGCCTGAGCTTGCTCAAGTAATTCGAAAAATTACTTATATCATATCAAACCACGAGTCATTTCTTCAAATCGAAAGCTAACAATCTTTGAAATTCCACCGAGCCAATAATTCCAAACACCTAAATATACAGATATTACCTGCAAACAGAAGTAGGTGAAGATATCCAAAACGAAAGAATCGATTCCTCGAGAAGAGACTTGCCCCAATAACCTTTCTTGACTCGTCCAAAATTCTCCAGGAGAACCTTTATTCCTTCGTGCCTCAGCCCATGGACACCATGGACAAACAACCATCGCGAGGATGAACAATGAGCAACGATCGACGATCGTACTCGGATACTCCGATACCTCGATGTCATCGACTCGCCTCGCCACGACGAACGACTTTCACCCTCGCGAGTCGTCCGCCGAGATTATCCAACTATTGTGCGAGGCTGTGCGTTTCGTATTATCGCTGAGAACGCAGGGAAAAAACAGAGAGAAAGAGAGAGAGAGAGAGAGAGAGAGAGAGAGAAGAAGGATAGATTATCGCATCGATGGATAGGCAGAGGCATCGGTGATTGGAAATGCCCTTTGTGTTTCGGTTTCCAGAGTTCTGATGATGGAATCGCGGAGTCGCGCGAGGGGATGGATGATGACGGAGGGAACAATGCGGCCTCCATTGTTGGTCATATAGCCTATTGTTGTGTTTAGATGCGATTCATCGCAAACGATTTTCCGCCGTCGTGAAACCGTGAGAATCAATGATTAGGATACCGAGGAGATACCTTTGTTCGCCGTTGTCGGCAACCACGGAGTTACGCGATTACCGATTCCGATGGCAACCCCCTCGTCGATCCCCTGCACCTTCGTTTTCGGCTTTCGACCTTGCTCGCTCAGCGAGAAAGATTTGAAAGTAACGAATTTCAACAAAAATCGGGATTCCAGTTTTTTTTTTTTTTTTTCATCACTGAAAGTGATTTTAGCGGGGATAACTCAGAAAATCGGGCCTCTTCAGGTGCAACGCTGGTGCAACGAAAATTAGCGATTGGTTGATTTGGGTCACGTGACTCGCGAGGAGGCGTAGACCTCGAGTAGGAGTGGCGTTGTCTGGTACTGAACGATCGCGCCTGTAATTTGTTTTCTATCGATCTAAACGTTTGCGTATCAATAAAATTTTATGGCAAAAAGTCAAAACGAAAGTTGCTTCTGGGCCTCTCAGTGAGACGAATCGTACAGCAGTGATGCAAAGAAAGTAATGAAAGCGTATATAAATGAACTGATAAACTAAAAACTCCATTTCCATAAATCGCAATAAAAATGTCGCCAAGTCGAGGTAGAAAACTCCAACAGCCGGAATAATTCAAAAAGTTTGCCCGACAAACTGAAGAAACACTCGTTCATCTTCAGAATCTGTGCGAGCTTACACCGTTCGTGAAAGTAGCCTCGGCGAATCAATGGGTCATCGTTCAAAGTTTTCATCAATCGGCGACACGCAGTGAAAGTATTTGAACGTTAAATTTCCGACGCTCGAAAGATTCTCGACGTTTAAACTGCCACAACTTTGCACAGCGAGTCAGTTTGGACTTATTTTCAACGAACAAACAACAAATTGCTGTAGTTAATTAAGAAATATTGAAAGATTTTCCAACCAAATTCTAAAATCTTGCACACTAGAATCTCGACAGAAACATCCCTCCGGTGTCACAATGGAAATAACGCGTGGAAACAATTAATATCGGCGTACAGTCGCGGGAGGGCATTTTCACGCGGGGACGAGCTCGGAAAGGCACTGGTTCATTGTTCGAAAGGCGAAAGGTTCGCAAACCTCCGCTAAGATTCCGCAATTAAAACGACGGTCCATTATGCGGCCCTTAATTACAGAGGAATCGCGCGTTGTTCGCGCCCCGATGCGACGAACGGCCAGACGAACGTTTGTTTTGAGAAAGTGTATAGTTCCACGCCGAGCGCGAAGGGGGATGAGAACGAAGGAGGGGGGAAAATGGTCGAGTATTGTGCCCTTTGTTCGGGTAATTATCGCGTGTTGATCCTTTGAGTCGCGTGCCACTCCTTCGGAACACCGTTTGTTATCGAAGCCCCGGCGGGTGTAACAGCGCGTTTAAGCGCGCGCCATTCCCCGGTTTTGTCGCCGGGACAATTATTAAAGAAGTTTCGGTCGACGCTCGGTGAATATCGTTAACCGTGCAAACGATAAATTTCGGGATTGCTCGCGACGAGTGCGAATTAATCTCGCCTTCTCCACTTCGAACTATCGTTCATCTTATTTCTACGTGTTTTGAATTCTTACTTGTCTGTTTTATTTCTACGTATTTCCAGAGATAAATTTCAAGATTGTTTGGGTGAATGCGGATTATTCTTCTGAATATTTTGAATTATTGTCCATCTTTTTTATTTCTATTATCTTTATTTATTTAGTATTCGGTACTTCACATTTTCAATTATTATTCATCTTTTTCCATTTCTACGTATTTTGAATTATCTTTTTATCACTGAAAGTGACTTTTAGAGGCGGGGGCCTCTTCAGGTGCAACGCTGATGCAACGAAAATTAGCGATTGGTTGATTTGGGTCACGTGATTCGTGAGTGGGCGTGGGGTAGACCTCGAGTAGGAGCGGCGTTGTCTGGTACTGAGCGATCTGTAATTTATTTTGTTGCTTCTGGGCCTTTCAGTGAGACGAATTGTACTGGGGTACAGGTCGTGCAGTTTTTTTATTTCTGTGTATTTTGAACTGTCGTCACTTTTTTTATTCTCGCGTACTTTGAATTATCTTTCCAGAGTTCGGAATCGTTTTTCTTCTTTCTTCTGTAATTCCTAGAAATGCTACAGAATGTGAAACTCGTCGAGCGAGTTTACAGATGGGTGTGACTTTTTACAAGAATTGAAAGTACTGTTGAAATTTTTACGATTCCCGAGGATGGGATTGCGAAACAGTTTCGCGCCTCGAACAGCAGGGGGTCAATTATTAACCGCGATTGCACGAGTTACATTATAGCGACCGTGTTACCGCAATCCCCACGTTGCCACGAGCTAACGAGTTCTTACGAACTTTCCATTCGGCGCGTATCTAACTTTGAATTAGAAAATCAAACTCCGAAACTACCCGAAACTACGCGTTTACCTTCTTCAAATATGAAATTGCAACTTGGCAATCGGAAGGAAACATCCAGATTCTTTCACGTTCCAATCTTTCTTTCTTCTTTCTTTTCTCAAACATTATCCTCGCGAGGATTTAGATATCCTCGCAGTATCGAGGCAATCTAAATTACGCTTGATACTTTTATTACTTACAACAATTACCATGTATCGTAATATAGATTTAAATCAATAATACATGTTGTAATTTACACATTTTCTCATATCACGTGCAACCTTTTCAAAAAAAAAAAAAAAGTTTTAGAAACGTCGTGAAACGGCGTGAAAATCCAAAACAAAAAAATCAAAAATATATAAAATTATTATGATACAAAGAAATATAGTCACAACGATCCGACGATCATATTGAAACGCAACTCTCCAAAAACGAAAAAAAAAAAAAAAAACGAGACGGGACACAAGATATTCACCGTCGCAAAACGAGCAGCGAGATCTTCGACTTCAAAGAAAGGAAACAGACGCTATTAGCAGAGGTGTTCATTATCGTCGCTTCCGCAGTTAATGGGACAATCAGTCTGCAGGATCGCGAAGCGGCGCTGGAGGAGGCGGGGGAGGGAGATAAACAGCGAACGAGCCGCAAACTCGGTGGAAATCAACGCCGGATATCCGCTTGGAATCTGCACCCTCTCCCTCGAAACTTTCTGTTTAAACACTGGAACGAACTTGCGCTAATTGTAACGTCGGAGGGTACACGTTGGGAACACAGGTTGCCCTTATTTCTACCGATTCGCGTGAAATTATGGCTCTTACAGTTGGTCTGCGTTGACTACGTTCGTAAAAAGGAAAATGCCACGTTCGTAAGGTTCGTTAATAAGACGCTGGACCTCGATTGCGAGGTAATTGAGTCTGCTGGTTAATCGCACGACCCTGGATCCCCACCCACGGGGGGATCGACGAGGCTTCGACGAGCCTGAAATATGCCGGGAACTCGGGACAGATTCTTGAGAGAGATCTGATCGTCGAGAAGCTTGAGAGTTATCAATTTGAATGATTGATTTATTGATTTATTTAGAGGAGATTCTGCTGTTATTTTGGCATCATTGTATTCTTTTCGAGATGAGTTTAAGATGGTAGATGAAATTGATTGAGAATTCGATTCTGGAATTTAGGATTCCATTAAGGGATAAATTTGAACGAGAACAGAAATTAATTATAATTTTTTTAGTGTCTTAGATGGAGTAAAAGAAAGTTGTTTCTCAGGGATGAGTTTAAATTAATTAATATTTGTTTCTGGAATTTAGGAATCTATGATTTCTTTAAGGGGTGAGTTTGGGTGAGAGCAGAAATTAATTGCGAGTTATATTGGTTATGAATTATATTTTTAAATTATAGTTTTTGGACGAGGTAAAAGAAGGTTGCAGTATAAGAATTATTCTTACAATGGATTCAGAGAGGATTCGTTTATTTTTTTATTTGGGATGAGTTTCTGTTGGAAAAAGAAGATTCGTCATGAGTGATAGTTTGAAAGACTTTTCAGCTCGTGAAATTATCATTTGAAATTACGATTCCTAAAATGATTTATCGCATACTGAGCATCGTATACCGAGATTTATCTTACTAAGTAAAAGATTTATCATGCGCAAGAAGCTTGATTTGTCACAGATCTGTGAAGCATACTACACGTACGATATATAAGCGTATAAATAATAGGGGATGTAGAGCCGAAATATTATACGCGAATATATAAATTTCACCATGTTAAAGGTTAACAGGATTTATGACGTTTTATTGGTGGCTATTCTAGAATTTACAGTGTACGGACTGGGACAGAGACTAGATTTATGCTATCGCTGGGAAAGAGAATCTTTTATTATATGGAGTAAATCCTCTCTTTTCGAGTCTTCAACGTAAACCTCCTTAAAGAAATAAACCTCCCTTTGATATGCAGTTCCTCTTCTTTCGTTTCAAATTATCTCAACAGCGTCAAGCTCGCTGTTTAAAAATAACGGAACAAAGTAAAAGTAACGCAGAATGTACGTGAAAAGATGGAGTAAAAAGAGACGCGACAAAATTAGTAATTACTATTACTAGATAGCTATTTATACATTGCTAATTGAGATGTACACGTATATTCTAATATTCAAGTAAAATATTTCCAACCAAATATCAATATTAGATCAAATACTTTGTACAATGTTTGGAAAATATTCGAAATATCGTTGCTTACTTTTGTTGTTGTTCAAAGTATTCGATCGATGAACAATTTTGATGTATCAAGTATATTAATACTCCGATAGACACTTTCCATCAACAGTAACATTTAACGTTTGAAAAATATTACATTTGAAAAAGTAAAATTCTAAAATTTTTTCTTCGATCTTCCCCGCGATGAGCGCGCGTAATTGATCGACGTTAATCCTCGAGGGGGATGGACGTGTTTGCGAAATAGTTGGCGAAATCTAAGAAATCACGAACGTGATTTGTGCCTGTCGCGACGCGTTCCTCCATTGTGCCGCGGTTATACCGCTAATTTACGATCACTATATCCAGCCGCGTTTCGTGAAATCCGCGCGAAAGCACTTTTACACGTTCGCCGCCGGTTGACATTGTTTATTGTTCGCGGGCGCGCTTTCGCGCGGACCGTGGGCGATTAATTTTTGTTACATCGCGCTTTCATAAATTCCCTCCACGTGGATTTCGTATATTCTCTCTCTCTCTCTCTCTCTCTCTCTCTCTCGTCCCTTCGTCCCGGGAATTTACGGATCCCCGCCCACCCCGAGGAAAAATGTATTCTCCCGCAAACACGCTCTTAGCAACTAATTACGAAACAATGCCCGCTATTCGATTTATTCGCGCCACTCCGGATTCCTTTTGCATTTTATTCCTTTATAATACGCGTCTCGCGCGTACGTTCGTCGTTCATTCATTCCGCTGATTTTTGTGACAGCTGGATGACTAAGGAAATTCGAGAGAAGAATTTGTAATTCTTTCGGAGTTTCAAGTTCAAGTTTATAATTTCGCGACGGTTGTATCAAACAATTTGTATCAATTTGCATTATTTTTGATTTATAGCGACTTTGGACTCCAATTAAAGAAATGATAATCCCCTTCGACGAGTGTGAACGTCGTTATTCGTTAATAAATTATTTATTGTCTTCTCTGATCGTCGAAGATCGTTTGCAAGTTCTAGAAAATCATCTTCACCTTCGAATTCAATCTTCACAGTTGTGAAAATATTTCCGAGATCGCTCTCCGAAAATGGCAGAATTTAATTTTTAATCCACGCGTGTCAAATGTTAACGTTAAACGCAATTCGCATGCAACTCGAAGGGGAAAACCAAAACTCGCATGCAACTCGAGGAAAAAACGAACGATCTCCAGAGCGACGTTAATCGACAAATTAAAATCTTTTTGCAAAAACCGTTTTCAACGCGGCTCGAAACGCATTAATCAAGAACCATCCTCTGAAAAACCATCCAGTTTCGCCCTCCCTCCTCTTCGATTCTTCCACTCGCCATACTGAAACCATCGACCACACGCTTGACTCTCGCTCCCCTCTCCCCTCTCCGTGCTCGCTCGCTAATAATTTCGCTGGAAAATAGAATCGAGAGTCGTGGATACGCAAACACGATCCGACTGTACCTGCTGGCGATATTTCAGCGTGCAATATAAGCTGATTGCATTTCGACCGCATAAAAGATTCCATTGCTTGCGGGTGGGGGGCGGAAAGGAGGGTTTACCATTCACCCCTTCTCCCGAGGAGACCCGCGTCGGCTTCTACCCTCGGTTGGAAAATTTATCTAACCGGAAATTAAACCGACTGCTCGGACGATTCGTCCGTCTCCCGCTCGTGTCCTATTTCTTAGACTCTCGCCGTTCTATTTTTTTTTCCCCTTGCAAGTCTCTTTCATCCTTTTACTCTTGCCGGCTATTCGACGATGGCAAATCTTCATGGATCAAGGCACGGGTGAAATTATTGGGCTGGAATGTTTTTTTTTTTTTTACCACTGAAAGTGATTTGCCCCTCTAGGTGGCAACGCTGATGCAACGAAAATTAGCGATTGGTTGATTTGGGTCACGTGATTCGCGAGGGGACGTGGGGTAAACCTCGAGTAGGAGTGGCGTTGTCTGGCACTGAGCGATCGCGCCTGTAATTTGTTTCGCATTTCGATTCAAATCTTTGTATATCGATAAAATTTCATGGCAAACAAATCGTCCAATGTTTTCTTTATTCTTGCAGTTTTATTTCTTTCGGTGGAAGGCAACTGCGGGAAGAGAGAGTTTTCGATGAATTTAATCCTTTCTTCTCTTCTCTTTCGAACGAAGAGTGACTGACAGTAACAGTAATTAAATTGAAGAGATATAATTATTGAAATGAAAATTAGTGCGTTCGCAAATGCACAAAATGCTGGCTCTCGCGCGTGATGAATAATTATATAACTTATCAAGAGTGCTCCGACGAGATTCTCTATGGTGATGGTAAATGATTAATAATTGAGTCGCCAATGGGAAATAAATAAAATATAGTAGATGAAACAATTTCCAAGTTTCATTTCTCAAATTATATTCACAAGAAACGCGAGTATTAATATTAATCGTTTGCCCTATGAAAATTTGTTTCGTCATTTTGATTGTTTTTGTCGCGGTCGATGTTAGAACGTCATATTTAGAGCGTCACCGATTCATGTGATAGTGGAATGTCTTGTACCCTCGATCTCGCCGCAACTTCCTCGATTGATCTCGATAGGGGACGAAGATAAATTACCCTACTTTCAAGGTCGTCGGGAAAAAGGAAAAAGAAACAAAGTGCAAAGAAACTTGTAATGAACCAATCTCTGCGCGCTATTGAATCGAAATGTACTTTACAGAAAGCCGCATTACGATGCAGATTTATGACGCATTACACCCAGCCTTTGTGAAATTGTAGCTTTTATCTAGAAAGAGAGAAAGAATCGAATAAAAATTCTCCTTCGCAACCACAGCGTTAGAATTGAATTCAACAACGTAAGATTCGCCCGAGGGAATTGCAAACGAAACACGTTAACGCGGTATCTCTTTGAATTTCGGAGGGGCTATTAAATTCTAGTTGAAGATGAAACAACGACGAAAAGAACATAAAACGAATCCTTGAAATCCTCGCGATCACGATGGCTGAAAAGTGAAATCCAACGACGTGAATTACCCGAGAATTACGGAAAAATTGGGAGCAAAGTCTAGATGAGAGGAGAAACTGATGACGGGACGAGAGAAATGAAGCAGATTGTTGAAATAAATTCGTCTCGCAGTCACAACATTAAACAGGATAGAATAATGTGGATTGCGTGGTAAAAGAACGAAATGAAACGGCAACGGTAATATCATTCCGCGCTTTTTAAAATTGCACAATCTACGTGGCAAAATACAACGACGGATAAAATACCTTGAATGAAAACCAGAATGAAAATAAAAGTCAGGATATGCATTCGGCAAATGAAATATTACGTCTGATTCAACGGCAATTTACGATGAATAAACACAGTGTTGAAAGTTTATTACGCAAGTGGTCAATAAATTTCAGCGTGAGTCTCGAATTGATCTTCGATAAAATTGTCATTAATTTAGCGTTGTCAAACATCAGACAACGAACCAAAGAGAAATTAACAAAAATTCAAAATTGCCCAAAATACTGTATTAACGTTCGTGTGCTTGTTCCAAATACTACGTTAATCTCAGAATTAACCACGATATATATTAAAAATTGATAATCGAACAATTCAAAATACAACATCGATCTAAAATCGATCATCGATCAATTTTACAGGCTCTTGGAGATTCCACTTGGCTCAGACAAAATACCACATCGACCCCAGAACTGACCTCCAAAAAATTATATATTATCACGGTATATTGAAAATTGAAATCGAACAGTTCGAAATACAGCATCGACCTAAAATCAATTTTCGACGAATTAAAACAGTCTTGGCCGAAAAAGAAACAACAAACAACAAAACTATCCAAAACAGAGAAATTCCTTCCCCTTTTTAACTCATCAAAAACCACCACGCGTCTCCAAACAGAGAGAGAGAGAGAGAGAGAAAGAGAGAGATCTCGCCAGTTCAATAAGAGCGTTCCATTCAAACCAACGGAAGGATCTCGTCGACGTTCTCTCGATTCCATTCGCGGAGGCGGAGCGGTGCCTCGAAGCAGGAAACAATTTCATCGGCGCGGTTCCCGCTAATCAGCACTTTGGCTGAGCAAACGCTGATGAAAAATCCTCGCAGCGCCTGGTAGCCTTGTCTCTCACCCTTCCTTCATCTTCCTCTTCCTCTTCCTCTTCCTCTTCCTCCACTTCTTCTTCTTCTTCTTCTTCTTCTGCTGCTGCTGCTGCTGCTTCTTCTTCTTCTTCCTCCTCTTCGGGCTTGCAAGGAAGCTTCCGCGCGCCGGGGGTTGCCCCTACCGGAGCTGAACAATATCCTTTCTTCGCGACGACGTAGAAAATCGAAAAGTCGACTGCGAGACGAGCGAAAGAAAAGAGAGCCGAACGAGAGGTAAAAAGGAGACGTTCCCATTCAGCCGTGGCTTAACAATCTATCCTTTCAGAACGACAGCACATCCTCCTTCTTGCCAGCCTCCGCCTCGTCTCCGGGTCCTTCGAAGCTCCGGCTTCGTCGATTCGCCTGCCATCCCCCCCCCCTCCCCTCCTCGTGTCTCTCTCGCGGTGTACTCCATCTCCCGTCTCCTTTCGTTTTATCTTATTTCCAGAGATCTCGGTTCTTCCGGGACTGCGACTCTGATCGATCAAAAGGGTTAAGCGTGGCGAGAATAGGGAATGGGTTGAGCTTTTTTTTGATGATAGCTTCTATCAAAGGGGAGGAGGAGGAGAATTAGGCAGTTGAGGGATGACAACAAAGATCACTTCGCCGGTGGTTTCGAAAACGCTAGATAATCGTGCATCGGAAGGATTTCTTCTCAAGTTGCTCTTTCAGCAACTGAAATCAGGGAGGAGAAGAACGTTACTGGTACATCATAGAGTTTCCTTTTCTCGAACGAAATTGTACAGATGATTATGGTTAATGGTTTCACGAGTTGCGAAATTTTAGGAATTGTTCGTGCAATTGTTTTTTTAATTAACGATTGTACAATTTCATTTTAGAATTGGGAACTTGGACCAACAATTGCATTTTAGAATTAGGAGCTTCGTAAATAATTGAAGTTAAATCTTGCGTGTTAAAGGAAACGCGCTAAATTTTATAATTTATAATTTAGTCTAACAACAGTGACGAACGATTCGATATAATTTATCAAGTTTTTCCGTTACTTTTATTTTGCAGCGTCTCAAAGAGAGCATTTTTTCTCACGATGATTAAATTTCTTTTATTTAAAAAAACATTTTACCACTTTTAGACCATGAATATCTTCCTTTCTCCGCGGGGAAAAGGGAAGCGTAGCTCGTTTCCGACGATTAGGCAACTGCACGACGATAACGAAGATCCTTTCGCTCAAGGCCAGCTCCAGGATCGTGGTTTCGTGTCTCTCCGCGTGCATCAGAAGGTTTTCCATTTTCTTCCTCCTAAGGTAGTTTGCGAGTGGTTGTTGGGGGGTTTCTACGTTACAGAAACTTGTTTCGTTGGGTTACGTTTCGGTTTAGCTCGATGGCGAGACCGTTTTCACTTTCCCTCTTTTCGGCAAGTGATCGTTAATGAGTTACCCGGGATTTCGAGATACTGGAAACGAATGCAGGTGTGTGGGTCGTTGAGTTGGAAGAGTTGACAAGCTTTACTTTACGTTACTAATTCCATTTCTTCAAACCGGAAATGTACGTGCTCCAATTTCGATAAATTCGTTAAGTAAAATATCCGTGATAAAAATGAAACTTGTTTGTACGTTCTTTTAAACAAGTCACGTTTTGAACGACAAACAAATTACAATGAATTAAAACATCCAAACGATCTATTTATGTGCTCTTTCGTTTTTAAATAGCTCTTTTTAACTGATAAATTCGTCAAAGTCCACAAAATGATTCAAATGATTTATTTGTAAGATATATTATTTATCTAATTGTTCATTTAAACAGATGTGAATATTTTTAGAAATATTCTCTGCCAAACATTTTCAACGTTTTAGTTTTCCAATTCTAACTAGTAAATTCATTGAAATTCTATAAAATAATTCCTATAAAATAACTTATTTATACGTTCCTTTAATAAGAAATAGAAAGATCTTTTTCTATTTCGAGTATCTGAAATTTGTGCAGTGTCTTTCGTTCGTGTTACTTCAAGTTGTGCCACTTTTGTGCCAATTTTCACTGCACTTTCACGATATCTACTGAAACTCGGTGTGTTCCGCTTCTTCGGAAAAATTCGCTCGTCTGTCAATTTTCCACGCTAAAAAGGAAAAATTCGAAAGAAACGAGAAGATCGCATAAACCTCTCCTCCCGTGTCATCTCACAATCAGCTGCAAACATCAATCTTTATCAATATCGATGAAAGATGTTCGTTCCAAATGCGTGCATCGTGAAACACGCGCGGAAGAAAAGCCCGTACGAAAAGGGAAGGAAAGAAAGAAAGAAAGAAAGAAAGAAAGATGGTTCGAAACCGGAATGAAAGCGCTCGTATCGCATCGAAGGGTCGAGAGGTTTTGATTGGAATTAAAAAGAGACTCGGCATTCGAGATGAAGCTTCGTTTCGATGTAAATTGCTCTCCGATCGGGCGACGCGTACAAACAGCTGATGTTATCGAACGTTTCGGAAATAATAACAACAACAATAATAATAATGACGATAAAGAGAAAAAGAGAAGAAGAAACGAACGAATACCGTGACCGGTCGCCAAAGTGAAAATTAACGATCCGTCCGGGTGTTGCTGTCGTTAAGTGGGAACGCATTTCGAGTGGGAGGGATGGAGGGCACGAAAGCCACCATCGACTGTTGTCTATGCGTCCTTTTGCATCGATAACGAAATAAAACGGGAAAGGAATGAAAGGACGAGGTCGAGCTCGAAACGTACAAAGGGGAGCCGGTGAATTTCTTTGATCTATCGGTCGACCCAGCGCCGACAGATGTATAAATGTTTTTACATTTACGGCAATCTTGGATCGCGAGGCGGAACGTGGCTCGCGGACTGAGAAATTGAAAACGACGAGTTTAAATTCGACGGCGGTTTTAAATTCGAAAATTTGAAACAGTCTAACGACGAGGGCGATTTTCTTTTTAATCGAGTCTATCGAAATTGGAAATTTAATAACGAATTACGGGATTGTAATTGGATTGAAATTTCTTCATTAACAATAGTGAATGCACCTTAATTTTTTTTAAAAGCGCGTACTACGTTTTATTGCACTGTGTCAAAGTGACTACAGTATTTGCAAAAAATTGCTCGACTTGTACCCCAGTACGATTCGTCTCACTGAAAGGCCCGGAAGCAACTGTTCCGACTAGGAAACGAAGACGACAAAATTTTATTCATATGCAAACATTCGAATCGATAGAAAACAAATTACAGGCGCGATCGTTCAGTACCAGACGACGCCAACCTCCTACTAAAGGTCTACTCCACGCCCCCTCGCGAATCACGTGACCGAAATCAACCAATCGCTAATTTTCGTTGCATCAGCGCGTTGCACCTAAAGAGGTCCGATTTTCTGGCTTACTCCCGCTAAAATCACTTTCAGTGATAATACGTCAAATTGAGGAGTGTAATTAAATTAATGTGAATTTATATATAATTGCAACATGTGTTATATATTATATACCACTAATGTATACTAATTAATGTAATGCTAATGTAATAACTTCTAAATAATTGATTTTTATTTTTCAACACACGTGTTTTGTGTTCAACACGCTTGTATCAGAATACATTATAGACAAACAAGCGAAAGCACTCTGCTACCGTGAGTAAAATACACAAAATTCGCCTGGTCGGTGTTAATATACTTTACGTTGTTCAAATTCGCCTGGTACGCTTTGTTTTCCTCTATCTCGACTATTTTCCTTTCATCAGCTGCAAGTCTCTCTCCACACACACAGGAATAAAATTCAGTTTCAAACACTTGAGACAGTTTTATTATCTTACATTTTCATAATGATATTTTTAGAGCCATGTCCCGCTTAAATATTTAAACATCTCGATAGACGCGTTCGATCGTAAAAATCAGCCGGAAATTCGCTCGGAATCTGATTTCTTTTAACGAACGAGAACGAAATTTTAATGGACTCTTATCATCTTATTTGCCTTTCTACGTGCTACCAGCGTGACGTTATCAAATTTGGACGACGAAATGTCGCGATCGTGATAAAAATCAGCTCGTCGGGGAAATCGAATCGAAAATTCAGTGAAGTAGAAAAGAGTACGAAGATGTTCAACATTTTACATATTGTTTCTATTATAGATTTCTATTATAATTATCATACGTAATGTGTGTTCCATACAAATATTATTAACAATATTTAATTAATGTATATTAATTGACGTTAAACTTTATTAAATCAAGTATTAATGATAGCACTTACACTTGTAAGTGATATAAACAAAACAAGCAATAAGATAAGATATAAGAGACGGAAGATAAATTAAAAAAATATTAAATGATATAAAATTTCAATGTTAATACTTGCCTACCTATGTTCTTCGTCGTCGGAAGGATAATTAAATCCATCGTATTTATTTTGCATTCTTTCGGCTCTTGCCACTTTCTTTAATTCGTTTCAAAAAGAACGGCGGAATTTTATCGTGGAAAATCATTCAGTCCTCGAGTTAAATACCTGGACGTAGAAGCTCTAGCATAAGTCGCCTTAGTTTCCATTAGAATTCCTCTCGGAACGGGGTGTGTTGCCCCGACGAGTTCTAATAAAAGCAACCGCAATTCGCGACCAGCGTGACAGCCGGAAGACGAATGGCCATTGGTAGCGGCGCGTATAAGGAAACGAGGGGGCCATTTCTCAGCTGGAAATCCGTCAGGATAATTCAGCAACTCGTGGGAGGAATTAGCCTTAAGAAGTTCCCTCACGTTTCACCGCGACACGTGCTGTTAAATTGCGATCCCGGGGCAAATTTTCAATTTGACTTGACGACCAGTCGAATGACATCGGAATTAATTGGGAGAATTAATTCTTCGATCAGGCGTGTATAATTGGGTGATTAAAAATTACATCGATTATAATTTTTTACAACGAATTATAAAATGACCGAGTTCAAATGTTGAAAAGATTACTAGTCGAGAAGATTACTGTATTTTTCTTCAACGGTGCTCAAGAATATGAAAAGTTTCGAAATTATCCTTCGAAATTACGATAATAATAATTTAGATTCTAATAATTCTACAAAAATTAAGCGAACGTGCGACGTTCAATGTAACGTACATTTCGATCATAAATTGCGTATAAAATTCACTCTGAAGTGAGAAATACGAAAAAATACGCACAAATCCGCGAATATTTGCATTTTTCCGCAATTTCTTCTCCGTTATTCTACCAATTAGAACGACTCATTTCCATACATCTTTCATTCCGTCTCTCATGTTATTCCTACGTTATAACTCAACGAGTGAATCTCGTTTACCTTTGCCGAGGTAATAATTCGATGAATACGAACGCACCTACGTACGTACGTGCATGTTCCATCGCACATACGCAGCGAGTCGGAGTCGATCGGAACGCAGACAAACGCGAAATAAGCTCGATTCTCAAGTGTCATCGAGATTCGATCGACGCGACCGGGGCTCGATGGCTCGATGGCTCGAGCGCTTTTACGCCGCCATTATACGTACGTACGCACGTATAAAGTTATATTCGAATTACGTCGTTGACAAAGGTCATCAACGACGGAATGGAAAGTCGAGCCCGATTGGCGACTGTCGTCGATATCGGGCTCTCTAATCGATACCTGCGTCGACGAGACAATGTACAGGAGGAGGAGGAGGAGGCTGACTTAATGCAACGGGCAGTTAATAAAATTGCAAGCGAATCGCGCGTTGTGTTTGAACGAACACCAGCCACCCCGTGAATTTTTATTAAAATCCGATGAAATTACACGTCGCGTAAAAGGCGTCCGCGCAATGATATTAATGATACACCGTGCGATCGACGCGGAGCATTGTTGTTATTCTATTGCTGTTAAATAAAATACAGTTACATAATTATTGATACGTTGAGTCAATTATACACTGCGTGGAATGAAACTATTGGATTAATTGGAACGAATTGGATTATTTGTGTAAAATCAATGATACACAGAGTTAATTATGGACGCACGTAGATTGATTATAACATTTAGGAGACGGAGCAAATTTACATTGAAACTAATTTCAAAAAGCGAATACGTCGATCACCGGCCGTTGTGAATTTTTATTGAAATCCGTCTTGTTTGTTTTCATTACAGATACGATGAAATTGTACGTACGAAAGGCATATTGAAAAAATCCGTGCAATGATTTTAATACGCCGTGCGCTGGTTACTATTGTTGTCAAAAATATAAAAGTCAATTGTAACATGAGTATAAATTATACAAATTACAATGCGAAATATTGAACGAAGAACGAAGCATTGAAATGAGTGATTTTTAAAAATCACGGTTCTAATTTTGCACATGATTTTATTGCGTTGTAATAATCTGAAACATGTTGTTTCACAAAACAAGTATATAAAAAACTGAAATATCGTCGAAACGTATATATAGCACGACTTGAATCAAACATTTAATTGAACATTTTAGACAAATATTGAATGGTTTCGCGAACCTACTAGGCAAGACTCGTCACACAAGAATTCCAACTAGCAGGTTTCATTAAAAGTCGTTTATTAAAAAAAAAAAAAAAAAAAAAAAAAAAAAAGGGGAAAAAATCTCCTTTTCTGTGACAGCCAGTTCGCAGAATCAATGAGCGGCGCGCGTTAATCGCGCGCTCCGACGTTTTTCGCCGGCCGTAAAATTGAAAATTCGCCGGCTCTTCAGCGAACGAGCGTTGTTGCCGATTACCAGATACCAGGAAACGAATGTCTGACCGAGTGGGAATAATCAAGTTCCCCCCTCCCTCCCACTCGCCCACCCCGCTGTCGCCGCGACTGGTAATGGCCGCGCTGCAATCGCGAAATTAAAAGTGCCGGTCGCCAATCCAACCGTGCAACGCTTTTGCATCGCCGACGCTTTCATTTTCGCCAATTCGCGGCGACGATGATGGCCCACCTAGGTCGCCGCGTATGGTAAGCTGTTGCCTAAAGTTTGAACTGGATAAGCTGATACCCGTTTATTAAATTTCGTTCTTCCGGCGTAAACACAACGCGTGCAATTTCTACGTTGAGAGATTAAACTGAAAATTCACAATTAGCGTGTTCTGTTAAATTGATAATTCGCAATTAGTGCTCTATTAAATTGAAAGTTCACGTTGATTACTTCGTGTGCATTTAGGGAAGATTGGGAATATTTTTGCTCTACGCAAACAGTTTTTCAATTAACAAGCTCCGAGAAGCTTTTTTTATACGAGAAACTATTGATCGTTGGAAATATTTATTGAATCGTGTGGAAAATTCATTCATTTGTGTATATGTTATGTATAATCATTCATTCTTCAAAAAAAAAAAAAAAAAAAAAAAATTTGTTTAGAACAGGCCAACTGGCGGCCCTTGCCCCTACTGCTATCCCCTCCACTGCATCTCTTCACTGCAGTGGAGGGGATAGCGCTAGCGTAGGAACAAGAGCCGCCAGTTAGCCGTTGGTCTCCGATTTAAAACATCGACGTTCCAATCTGAATTACATATCAATGTAACATTCGCAAATTCAGTGACAAATCCAGCGATCTAGGATTGAAAATTTCGAAAGATAAATTCTTTCAACTTGCAAGATTTACAAATTAAAAACATCGATCTTGTCGGAAGAATAAAATTCGCACGTCAATTTGAACGAAACATCGCCAGCGTACAAACGATTGATTCATCGTTTGCCGGCGATTCTGACCGTCGTTAGCGATTTCAACGTATGTATGTTCGTCGGGTTCGTCGTAGATCACGGCGTCCCGCTCTCGCTGAAATATCAAGCTGACACGCTCGGTCGTTAACGGAAGAACGCTCTCAGACGCGTCGCGGCCCGATCGCCTTGATGAAAGATTTATGAGATTTACAACGAGTGCTGGTGGCGCGTGCAATCAAACCGAAGAGGGCCTTCGCGAAAATAGCTGACGTCGCCGGTGTACCGTGGCTTTGCACAGCCACGAATCGCGCGATGAGACAACAAATCAGCCGAGGATCGCCTCGTTCTAGTAGATCGCTCGTTTTCGTTTTCGAACTCGAAACGAATGACTCTCGGATCTCGAAGAGTGGAGTAGACGAGCGCGAAAATCACGTCTAGTGATTTGATTTAGGGGAAACGTCCGCTCGACGATCGAAGGATCGAATCGGTGGATCGGTTGTCTGTTCCAACGAGGAAAGGTGAATTTTGTTTTTATTTATTTATTTTTAGACGAAGAATTTTGTGAGGGTACGACTTCGACCTGGATAGAGAAGATGTTTGTTAGAATTATACGTTAATTGAAAGTAACTGAAAGGGAAGGTGAACTTTGTTCTCATTATATTTCTATGCAGTTTCGCACTTTTTCATAAAATACACACAAATCTGCTGTCTAATTATGTCAATATTGTGCGAATATTTATAGCGTGAAAGAAATTTTGAACGCATTCGCTGCCTGAAAATGGACTAGTACGAAATTGTTGATATAAATGTGTAAAACTATGAAATTAATATTTACATAAAATGTGCATAAAATTTGCGTAAAAATCCGTGCTCAGCAAGCACTCTTTGAAAGGTTATCTTTCAACGCGACAAAAGTTCGAAGGATTAAAAATCATCTTTCGCCCCCCGAAATCTCAGTAACCTCGAAAACGCCTCTACGCTCTCGAGTTCAAGTGGTCCCTCCGAGTGGTCGCGTTTCAGCCATAAACAGCCATAAACAGCCATAATTCGCAGACATCTGGAAACGGGGCGGCGACGTCGGTCGCGTGCGAGATGCCCCGCGAGATAAATGAAATTCATAAGACGGCTGGCTCGCCATCCCTCAGACGGCACTTTCCCCCGGTTTCCGCAGGGGGAGAAAACTCGGTGGTTAACTCTCGCCCCGCCGTCGCCACCGCCGGTGTGTCGGGCGATAGTTTCGCGCTGAGGCTCGAGGTTGAAGAGAGCTAGGTCACGGGGCGAGTTCCTCCTGGCCCCCGTGCAACAAGTGATGTTATTAGGTTGGCGACGGAGAGTGAAAAGGGGAGTGGGAGGGGGAGAGGGGGGGGGGGAGACTGCGAACGGCGAATCATAATGCATAACTCTCTTGGCTGTCCTTGTCTTACCCCTCCGGCTGCGAGCTATTCAACTTGCAGTCCGGTTACCCTCGACGCTGGCGGATTTCTCGAGAAAACGGAAGCCGTCGATCGATCTCTCAGATCGTTGCGGCTTGCTGCGTGTTGTTCGTCGGGACTCCCGGCAATCTCTTTTTCTTCGCTGTTATTTGGAATTGTTACGGAGATCTTTTTGTTTCGTGAGATTATTATATAATCTTGTTGTCCTTTAATTATTGTTACTGTTTGTCATTGGAAGTCATTTGTTATGAGGTAATTTTATTGGTTTTTTTTTTCACTGTCGTTACTGAAATCGTTGTTGAGAATTACTCGTCACTTGTATTCTCTGTGTTTTATTTCTTATGGAATTATCGTGGGATAATTTTATTATTATTTCCAATTATCACTGTTGTGGAATAATTTTATTATCTTAATCGGTTTCATCGTTATTTGCGACTCTTCTCTGCAGACAGGAACTTTTTCCTTGAAATTATTAATATGAGATGATAACTTATTATTTTTTAATTACTGTTGGAATTGTTATTCCATTATAGGTATTTTATAATTGTTACAATTATTATTTCATTTTATTAGTTGTATTTATTTCGTTATAAATTTTGACGCAGAATTACACGTTGAAGGAAAAAGAATAGATGTCCACCAAATGTATTTGTAAACGCAGGTGAGAAACTTGTGCAGGTTATGGAACAGTTTATAAAAGTCAAATGCAAAATCCTTGCTCCTGCTTGTCCCGTGACGATTTCACTGTCCAACTTTGGGCGAGTTTTCAGCGTCTGACTAGTGGCTGAGGTATTTCACTTGAAACCAGATTAATTCGTTTCCTTACTAGCCGCCTCTTTACCTAACTTTGTATCATTTCATTATATCAAAAATATTGTTTCAATATTTATACTACAACATATAAATTAAGATACATATTTTATTACATATTATACATTATATTACAAATATAACATCTCCAATCAGCAAAACTAAAAAAAAGTTGAAATTCATATAATCAAAATGATTATACATACATACACGTTCAAAGAACGTGAACCAAAGCTCTCAACTCGCGATCGATAAATTATCAATTATCTCCCCTACGAAACCACCGAAACAGAAATTCTCACGAGGCTTATCCAACTCCTTATTACCTCCTCTTCACGTTCCACGAGCTTCGATTAACTCCCTTCATCGCGAAGGGAAGCGTTCCACCACGATTCAAGAGGTTACCACCGTCCGAACGAACCAAGATCCACCATCCGGCAGAGAAGAGAGCTCTGTCTCTCTACGAAAGTAGCTACGATTTTTCCACGATCAGGAAATCCTCCCTTCCCGCCGTTCGAACGTTTAAACCCCTTCTGAGTCTGGCTTCTCATTAAGCCAGCTACCCTTCCCTTCCAAGAGTGTCTCTCCCGAATATCCGGCTGACGACCGAAGACGAAGACGAAGACGAAGAAAATAAATTCTCCTTTTATAGTGGCTGGCTTCTGTAGTAGTGAGAGGAGGACTCATTATGCGAGAAGACGGGTGGAAATGGAGGACGTAGGAAACGGAGATTGCTAGGTGTTCGCGGCCCTGGCTATCTTATATCCGTCGTTTATTACGGCTCAAGCCTCGCTCCAAGTGTTCTCCGATCCGTGTGTTTTGCAATCACCAGCAAAGTTTCCCATCTCATTTTTGTGGAACGATTTTGTGCATTTGCGAGAAATATTTATGAGAGTCACGCGGCGATGTGAAATGCAGCAGTGCAATAAAATTCATATTAAAGGAAAAACATAAAACTTGAGGAGAGAAAATTCGCCGGAAGTCAGGGTGGTTTCTGATTGATGCAGCGTAAATTGTTGAGCGCAATTTACGCGACCCTCGAGAGACGTCCCGGCAAAGAGATACAAACTGGGACCATTTTTAAGCGTGTGTTGGCTAAACCTTATCTAAATTCCGCGCCCACTTTATCAGCAAGAACGATTACAGTTGTCAGTCTGTAGAATCGCCAACTTTTCGCTCGGCGGATAAAGGCTTGGTTCGCTTTCAAAGCGTCTCGCTTTGCAAGCGTGCGAAGGAATTCGCGGATTAGTGGATATTTGCCTCTCTCTCTCTCTTTCTCGACACAGAGATTTCGACAAAGGAGGACGATATTTTATCGCACAGATGACTTTTAGTCTGGGAATTTGCTGTACGTAGAATTTACGGACATTTGTGGGAAATTTAAACACAAAAATGCAGAGGGAAGTTTAATAAAAACTGCACGACTTGAAAACCGCAGTACGACTCCTACTCGCCACTCCCCCTCACGAATCACGTGACCCAAATCAACCAATCGAGAGGCCCGATTTTCTGAGTTGCCCCCGCTAAAATCACTTGTATCAGTGCTAATAAAATTTAGAAAATTTTGTTACAAGCCTGAACGCTCGCGAGAACTTCAAATTGCGCGAAGGCCCGCAGTTCGCGTATTACCCGTGAAAATACTATGCGACACACCTGAACACGTGAGATACGGAATGTTTGAACATGAATAACATTTTATTGAATATACTTGATTGAAACCAAATGAATCAAGTTAAGTGTCAAACAATTAAAAAAATTCAAAAAAGAGAAGAAGAAACTCAGCCAAACTGCATCTTTCTAATCTTCATACATTACAAAATCCATTTGACACGTAGAGCAATACGAAATGCAATCGCCAGTGGTATCGCCGTATCGAACGCTCGCGGGGGAACAGGGGAAACGGGGGAATTAAATAACATCGAGTTACAGATCGAAACGGAGGTAAAATAGGAGAAAGAGAGAGAGAGAGAGAGGGGGGGGCGGGTTTCGCTTGAAAAGAGGAAACTGGAGGAGCTCGTTAAAGTGGTCGATGCGACACTCCGTTCCGCTCTTCAGCCTTGTCGTCTGTCACGATGCACGGGGAGTCGTTGGTCGGTAAATTGGGAAGAGGCGACGACGAAAAAAAAAAAAAAAGGAAAAGAAAAAAAAAGAAAAAAGAAAGGCTCGATCTGCTCCGACGACGAGCGCACTCGTGGCATCTGATAAGGCACGGCTATTCAATTAGTGTCCCGTAGTGTGAACCTGTCTGTCGATCGATAACGCCGTTGTAAATACTCGCCCGAAGGAGGAAAGGAAATGAAAACAGTACGTAGATGCACGTCGAATCCAGAGTGTGGATGAAATTTCGAAAAAAACCGAGCGTACGATGATTAAAAAGGGTAAATTTTGGAATGACCTCTCTCGCTAGTGTGTGCGTACTGTAATGTCTACAACAGATGAGTCAGAGGTGGATCTCTTTCTTTCGAATGTGGAGTAAGGGTGTTCGGGAAGGATAAAAATAATTTTGTAACTAATGAAATACGTGTGGTTTAGTTTGTAACGGTAATTGTTGTAACACTTAGTTTGTATGTATTATATTTCATTCAATTTTTAATTTAATACACGTATGCGATATAATAACACAATATATTAATGTATTAACGGAGTCTTCGTTGTACAAAGTACGTAGGTTTAGATTAAGTTTAGGTTAGGATTTGGTTGTACGTATGTACAATGTAATTTTGTTGTACATATGTACTGCAAAACATAATAACGCAATATAAAGTATTATACATAGATTTAGGTTAGGTTTGCGTTTAGGTTTTTGTTGTACATATGCAGTATGATAATGCAATATATTAATATGTTAATTTAATTTTGTAGCACGTGTGTACTATAATATAATAATACAATGTATTAACGCATTAATTTAATTTTGTTGTACATATATACTGTAAAATATAATAACAAAATATATTAATACATTAACGGAGTCTTCATTGCATAAAGCATATATTTACATTACTGTATAAAGTACGCTTTATATTTGTTGCATTTAATGATATTGCACGTATTGTATTTATACATTTAACCCGTAAAAATTTGTAGGATGTCCGTCGCTCTGGTCAATGTAACGAACTCGAGGCGAGGACCGGATTTCGTTTGCTCTTCGTCGCGTAACGATGCCTTAACTTGCGTTATTGGATTTTATAATGGGCCGTCGTCGTCCTTACAGCTTGTTTACGCGACGTTACGTGACTCGTGCCCTTACCGGAGGCTTATTGCGTTTGTATTTAGATAAGGACGCCAGCACGGGACGATAACTTTCAGGCATTCGCTTGTTTCCTTTCAGTTAATCGCGTTCAGCGATACCGTGCGCGTCGCGTCGCGAAAATTTCGATCGGTTATCGGTTTTTTCTCGACGTGAAAAAAAGGATGGAGAAACGAGACAGGTGGAGGGTGGCGAAAGTGACGTGGAAGGTCAGCAAAAATTTTCTTAAATCTTCTTCAGTTTAGCGGCTTTTCCCGACTTTTGCTTTTCCTTTTTTCTTTTCTTGGGTAAAATGTAAGATCTGGTATGTCCTTTTGTTCGCGTTTTGAACGCGAGACATTTTTTAAAAGCCAAAATTGGAAAAAGTTCGACTAGAAATTTACCGTACATTTTCCTTTATTGGAGATTAAATTGTGTTCTTTGCTCAAATTGGGGATGACAAGAGTGAGAGACAATATATCATCCCCTTTGTGCTATTACAAAAGCACGAACACTTTTATTGGTACGTAAAGTGCGAAAGAAAATCCTACGTAGGATATTAATAATTATCGTGTATAATTTGTATTTGTCTCCATTTTTAATTTAATTTTAATTACGTAAATGTAATATATATGTGTGTATGTGTGTGTGTATAAGTGTGAAAGAAAATTCTACGTGAAATGTAACAAAATAATTTATGTATGTTCTTTATTTTAATTCGTAAACGTGTGATATATGTTATAAAAACTTCTTTATGTAGATATTTAATCATTCTGTTATATTTTGTTGTTTGGAAAATTTTACCGAGGTGTATATGTTCCAATAGAAGTTCTGCCCTTGACTTCTATCTTCAGCCATCGACAATGGCCTGTTGTGCCGTGTTTCTTGGAATATAAATGTTTGTCCTCTGAAACATCTTGAGTGATTCACGAATATTTGTCACAGAGAGGCAGCTATGGATATTTGCTCGTGAAATTACTTTGAAGTTTCATTGACACTGGCACAGTGAGATATATCTGTCGTGATCACGTCGCGTTATATGAAGTTAATCTGAGAATTTACATGTATTATATTTCCAAACTAACTTTTATATTAATTTTCGAATTTCATTAGAGGAAAGTTGAATTAGTATTCAATGTTCTAAGGTATATCTACAAAAAGTTGTTCCAAGTGTTTGGATATTTCTGCGAGGATACATCTGCGAGATGAAAAGAAAATATAACTATTTTTTATTGTTGCTAATAAATTATACCAGTGACAATAAAGAGTAGTTAATAAATAAAAAAATTTTTTTTGTTACTGGTGAATCTTACTGTTCCGATCTTTTTCTTTACATAAAAATGAAAAATTACCAAACCTAACCTAAACCAGCAAGGATCAAAAAATATACAATGTGTCGCGATATCAACTACTTTTCGATTCCTTGAAATCTCACCGAATTATTGGAATAGGCGAATTTTCGAAATTCTCTACGCGACGAAAGTTGAATGTCAAAAATTCGGAAACGAGCGCGATCTTAAACCATGGTGTATCAAGAAAAGAAAGAAAGAACACGCGGTAGCCAAATGTCTCCAAACGTTGTTGCATCCCACACGGCTATTTTCCAGTCGCCAGAAATTACACGTCTCGGTGCGTTCCTCGGCGATGGAAACCGTTATTGCGGCGAATATCGAGAGGAGATTTCGCAGAGGGGGCGTGACGGGGTCGTGTTTAATCGCTGGAAAATCTACTTTGCCAGAAAATTACGATATTGAATTCGTTGGCACTTTAACAAGTACCCGACGAAGAACGGAGAAGACGGAGAGACGGAAACGACGGTGTGCAGCTCGGTCGATCGATCGGCGTGAAACTCCTGTCCCGCCTTTTGTCCGTCGGCCGCGATACGTCTAAATCGCTTATCCGAACGTCTCTGCGTGCTCTCACCTGTTGAATACCGAAGAAAGTTGGCCGGCCGGGGCGCGTCGATACGCCGCCACGCTCACGAGTAACGAGAAAAGGGTCTCGCGGTTCGTCGCACGCGGATAATGGGTCGAAATCGGTCACGTGCCTCTCCTCTCCCCTCTCTCCTCGCTCCTCTTCTCTTTCCGGGAACGTTCGAGTCGTTCGCTACCCTCTGCGAACGATCCAACAATCACACGGTTAATTGAAAATGTTACTTTCCCAAGGGCTGTTTGAATTATTAATTTCTTCTTTCGTCATTTTTTTTTCTTTTTTTTATTAATTTTTTGTTCGACTGTCCCTTCTGAGGGGACCGTTGTAAAAGGATTTCCTCTTCTTACATTATACTTTGTAGTATGTAGTTGTAGCGAACGTGTACATTTGGTGTTGTGTGACAGTATAATGTTTGAACAGCCTAGACTTCTCTAATAATACGTAAGAAATTTCTGAAGATAGTCCCGAATTGACGCAAACTTCTTAAAATTTAAAGAGTGGCGGAGAATATTATTTTTGCAGAGATTGGGAGACCACTTGCTCTTTAAAGCAAACCTGCGATACACGTGATGTGCTTTAAATTCAAACGATATCACACGTTAGAAAGATACAATCAACAAAATTTGGTGTTTCGAGTGACGTTTTGTAAATAAATTTCTGATGGATGATGCGAAAAAAGTTTGTCTCCACTTTCTCGATACAAACTTAAATTAACATTACGAGTTGAATTTTGAACTTTTTCGACATTAGAGTTTTGTATAAAGTACATTCGAATTCAATGTAATTTGCTTTTTTGAAATAAAACGTCGATCAGGTTTCGCGTGTTTAGGGTTTACAGAAAGACAGAAAAATGACAATATATGTAATATGAATTAATTTAATTTATAATTTATAATTTATAATTTAATTTTAAACACACGTCCCTACGTACATACAAGATAATTAAACCATGAACTTGTTAACGTTTTACGCAAATGTTGCTTATTGACATATTTATGAGCGATTTTCTCAAGTCGACCGTTTCACATTCAACAAACTCCTTCAGTTCTCCGCTATCAGCCTTCCAAACTCCCCAACTGAACTTCGCAATCTCCCCAAACTTTCGAAAATTGCAAAAGAAACGTCGCCGAACCGACTACCATCCAAACTTCAGCCATCCTTGCGCGAATCTCGTCGAAAAAAAGAAAAGAAACGCAGAGGAAGAGGAAAAGAGACAGAGCTCCAGTCTTTCTCGCGACTGGATTCGAGGATCAACGAAAAGAAAAAAGAGAAAAGAAAAATATATATGCTCGACGCAGTTCGCTGGTAACGAACGTATAGCCATTCGCCATTCGGTGCGGGCGAGTTACGCTCGCGATCCTCTCGACGCGTACGCGTTCCCCGTTTAAGAGAAAAAAACCGGCACGACACGATTTCCTCTAGTCGTCATTTCGTCTTTTTCATCGGAGCAAAAAGCTTTGAAAGGCACGAAAAGGGAGAAATGGCATTGAAGAAACGAAAGACAGAAGACGTACGTACGTACACACGTACACACGTACACGTAAAAGCATCAAGCGTCGGCGGCGCGTAAAGTGACAGCCGCGAGTGGAGGAGAGGTTGGAAAAACCTTTTTTCTCGTCGGTCGCGTGATCGAACGAAATCTGTCGAGGCTACGTGCGCGCGTGTGTCTATGGTTACTCACCGTGCGGCAGGGGCGCGTTTCAGGCGAATAATGCATTCATGCGATACTGAAACGCAACGTTGATCCCTCGATGTGTGTGCGTGTGTACGAGTGTGTGTGTGTGTGTGTGTGTAGTGACGTTTCAACGTCGTCGAGACCTTTAATAATTTTTCTTTTTCTTCCTTTTTTGGTCCCCTATCCATCTTCCTCTCGTGTTTTTCTCTCTGTACGATACGCGCCATCGTTTTCAACGTAACTACCGTTTCCTGGTTTACGCGGGATTTTCTCTCTCTTTCTCTTTTTTTTTTTTGAGTTTTGAGATGAACAGTCGCTCATTGCAGGAAGATAGGGTTTAATGGTTGTAGAGAGAGAGTAGATGGTGGAGCAAGGAATGGAGGGATTGGATGGGACTTGGCGCGATTATGTGGGGGTCGTTTGGGTATTTGTTCCTTATGCGGTCGACTTCCGGGGTTGGGGCAGCGAGGGGAGAAACTGTGGAAACTGTGTTTCCTTGCGTTTGTCTTTCAATTTGAGAGTGATTGGGGATTTACCTGTGACGACACGTTATTCTTCTCCTTTCCCATATTCAAATTCTTTTACATTTAATTTGTAAATGTTGTTAAATGTTAATATTTTGGGCAGTCTGCTTGTAAAAAGGAATATAGAAAGAGTAGCTCTAATGTTTGGGTATTTTCTGAATTGAGAATGTCAAGGCATAAAAGTGTGGGGCGTTTCGTTGTTCAAGTATTGATCCGAGGGTGATTGATGATTTGTACGTGACGGTGAATTTTTTAGCGGGGATAACACAGAAAATCGGGGCCTCTTCATGTGCAACGCTGATGCAACGAAAATTAGCGATTGGTTGATTTGGGTCACGTGATTCGCGAGGGGGCGTGGAGTAGAACCTCGAGTAGGAGTGGCGTTGTCTGGTACTGAGCGATCGCGCCTGTTATTTGTTTTGTATCGATTCAAATGTTTACATATATCAATAAAAGCTACGAGTTTCTGGTATTCAAACGTAAAGTATAATACTGCTTTTCACATTTGAACTAGAATTCGCACAACTTTCCATACTAAAAAACAAACCGGCGATCCTTCCTCTGAAGTTTTTCATTCGTAGCAATTACAATCATGAGAAAGATAACTGAGTCAAGCGAACTTTCTTTCACCTTCCTGAGAAATGTCAAAGATTTTCAATTTTTTGTCACAGCGAACATTCTTGAAAATTTTCAACTTACCCGACTCCCACTTCGTGAAACGGCCAAGTTTTAAATTCTTCTCACGATACCTCGCCTGATCGCGCAACGATCGATTTCGCCGAGAGAATTTTGCTTGGCAGAAGAACCGCGCTGGATAATAAATCATCCTTTTTTTGGTTTACCTCAGTCAAGCCGGTGTGTCGCGGATTCGTAAGGAAACGAGATCCTACCCTTAACAGTAAATTCTTGTGCACGCGCCATAAATCGGGAAAGAAAATAGGATCGACAAGGGAGAGGACCGACATTTGTCGATATTTGTCGTCGGTGTGTAAGTCATTCGCTGACGATATGTTTCCACGTACTTCGTTTTTCGTGAATCTTTATTTCACGTTGAGTACGTTTCTAAGTGATCTAATCTGTTTTTACCTCGAAATTTATCTGTTCAAAGCTTCCATTCATACGGGAACTATAAAGTAATTTAATTTTAAACTGTCTGTTCTAATTATTCTAATTATTTTATTGTGGCAGTGATGGACAAAAGAATGTTTATCGCCTACTATAAATGTTTTTATATCAGCGATAGTAATTTATTCTGAAGAATATTTTACATTTATTCGCGTGTTCCTTTTGTCAAATATATTTCCATTTAATTCGTGTAATTTTTGTATTATATTTTTTTTATCATTATTCTTCTATTTATCGTTAAGGAACACTTTACGTAATATATATATATATATGAAGCTAATATTTTTTTTATTATTTTTCAACTCAATAAAAAATTGCAACAGCTAAAATTAAATTTTAATACTTAGATAACACAGTAAATTAAAACAATCCAAATTGCCAATTCTTCATTTTTTGTCGTACATTGATATTTACTTGGAAAAAATATGGTCTTTTAAATAATTGTTTAAACAAATGCCATTAAATTCGTCGCTGAAACGCACTAATTTCATCAACTTACACGAAAAAGAACTGTCTTTGGTCATTTTCGAGACATTTGATCGAAAATATGTTCTGAACCCATAAAATTTTGAGATTAGTTTTCATCGATGATTGCCAATAAAATAAAAAAAAAAAAACGCGTCAAATATTTCTTCGAAAACTACGAATTCGATGTCAAGATTTCATTAAAATAGCGAGACTCCTAATTTTTCATTCTAAACTTCCTTCTACTCCTCCGGTAGGAGTTCTACATTTTACTCTCGCGTTAAACACACGACGAAGGCCATTAGACAACAGCAACAAACCATCCTATTATCTTCGTTATTCCTCAAGCTTCAACCCTCTTCAACAAACGAAAAGCGAAAAAGAAGGCGAACAAAAGAGAGAGAGAGAGAGAGATCTATTACACAGGAGGAACAACTCGACTCGAAGCCACTATTCATTCCCTGCATATTTCCTGCGCCATTTTTGTTTGTATCTCGCGGCGATCGTGGACCGGAAACGGACGTCCGTGCCGTGAAAAATGACCGCCGTTGCGCTTCCGGGCTCCGTTGCAACCGTGACCATCCCCCTTGCTTTTCAGCCCGGTCAACGAAATGTGTTTTCGGTGCCGGCCACCACACGCCCCTTTCCAAAACTTCGCGCAAAACTCGACGCGACCATAACCCAGGAAGTCGCGCGCTGCGTGGAGTATTCAGCGGACCTAGCTGACCACGAAAACCACGTCAATTTTTTTTTTTATCACTGAAAATGATTTTTGCGGGAGTAACCCAGAAAATCGGGCCTCTTCAGGTGCAACGCTGATGCAACGAAAATTAGCGATTGGTTGATTAGGGTCACGTGATTCGCGAGGGGGCGTGGAGTAGACCTCGAGTGGGAGTGGCGTTGTCTGGTACTAAGAATTTTGAATTTCGGGTTCTTCCAAGAATCTCGGATTTCTAGAGATATTTCGCGGGTTTCTCGACGAACGAACGCTATCGTTTATTCCCATGTATCGACAGCATAACACAAATCACCACAAAATACAGAATTCAACTCGCGCACTAGGAACGAAAATATACTTCGTACATCACGCAATCCTCGATCGTCGAGTATATTAAACAAAACTTTCAGACAAAGGATAAAAAAAAAGTAACACAATTTTCTACGGCACTAAAAATCACGTGTAATAATACAGATGAAAAGAGTTGCAATTACTGTTATCTGTGGTAGATTTTACTCGTGCGAGTAGAATATATATAAACGTGTCGTAATTCTTTTTATTTCTCCAACGTTCGCAGTCCAACGTTCGTTCTATTATACGTACACGCACGCACACGTTCCCCCGGTTCTCCGGACAGCATGAAATATTAAGATAAATGTATTACGCTCGTCGAAGAGCGTCCTGAAAAATAGCGTGTCACTCTTCAGAAATAAATGAATATCTTAACCGCACCGCCATCAATCTTATCGCTTATCGATCCGTTTATACGTGTACCTTAATACGTTTCAATTCCAACGTTCGGCCAAAGGGATCCCCGATAGGAATTCGTTCGTCTGTAACTTTGAAATACGTTTCGGAACACTTTGTTCCTCGTGGAACTTTGTGAAATTAATTGATCCTTTTCATCGCGTTGTTATCGAATGATATTTGATTGCTAAATAATATCAACGCGATGGAAATACAGTAAGATATAATGATGAAGAATTGACGATATTTCGAGTTTGTAAGCTACAAGTAAATCATGTAAGAATCTGTTTAAAGTTTCTTCGTATTAAAACTGGGGGGGGGGTATAAATATTTATTGATTAATTGATTGAATAAATCGATTCGGTGTGAATCGTCGCTTTTATATATTTTTTAATTTTGGAACTGATCAATGCAACTCTTCGATAAATCGTATACACAATTTCAACCAGAGTTGCGCGAAATTGCAACACCGAGTTGCTCCAAAATTCTGAGATTCGCCATCCACTGTCCACAGTGTCCGCTATTTACATTAATTACTACGTACAGAACGAATACGAGTTTACAAATTTCGTCAAAGTATTTACATAGTAAACGAGCAAGCATTCATTCGTCCGATCTAAACACATAAGAGTATTATCTTACGTTTCAACACACTCATCGACGGTTTCTGACTGATAATGAACTGACAATATTAAACGAAATAAAAGAGAAGCAACTGTTCTGACTAGGAAATAAAGACGACGCTTTTGCCATAAAATTCATCAGTACCAGACAACGCCACTCCTACTCGAGGTCTACTCCACGCCCCCTCGCGAATCACGTGACCCAAATCAACCAATCGCTAATTTTCGTTGCATCAGCGTCGCACCTGAAGAGGCCCCGATTTTCTGTTACCTGGCTAAAATCACTTTCAGTGATAATATTAAAATCCCACTCTATCCAAACGAAGCACCAACGATCCATCAAAACTAAAGAGAAATCACATCGGTTAATCGTAGACAGGTGATTTCATTTAACTTACACACGCGCGCGCGCGCGCATACTTCATAACCCTCGTCAACCTATACCACCCCCATTTACTAGGCATTTCACGTCCAATAACCCAACCAAACTCCCGAAAGCATTGCGCGTTATCCTTCACCATGAACAACCACAATACACCGCTGCGCCGTATAAAGCGAATAATTTCGCACCCCGCCATGGGGTTGGTAGCGCGTACGGTTTCGCGATGGTCGTTTCTGCCGCGTTATTAAACTTCCACCCTCGGCCGCGGTTTTCGACGTGATCGTTTAACACGCGCGCGCGAGAGCGGGCCATTTAACTGAAATTTTACGCCACGGCGACACTCCTATCGTTTGGAGGGTCGTTACATCGCATATAGCGTTCTCGTTCTCGCGGAATGGCGCTAATTGATTAATGGTCAACAGATGTGTACGCGTAGACAGCGTGCTAATTTCGTCTGATTCTCGAAACAGTTCCTTGTGAAATCTCGATTTTGTAGCTCGTTCTGCAAGGAAGAGTGACGACGAAGAGTTTCAAAAACGTTGCCTTTAATATTAAATTATTAACTAATACTTTAACAATACTTTTTCTTTTCTTCTTTTAAATTCTACTCGTCTTAAGTTTCCCAGATTGATTCTGGCAACTGGTTTTATTTTTTTGTAATCGATAATTTTTCAAAAGTTAAGAGCAATACGTTCCCAATTTTAAAATCGACACTGAACGAACAATTGTTTGCGAGATCGTTCGTTTTCTCTTTCTGAAGCAAGGTTGAACAATCAGACGTCAGATTGCGCAATTAGTCACGTTTTAAGGACACATAGTGTATCTAGATATACGTATGTGTCCATCTGTTTGGAAAAGAAATTTCTGGCAATTACTTCTTGGCCAATCCAATATTCATGCACGCAATTGAGCGTAATTCTGTGTGTCTATCCCCATGTTAGAACGTTACACGTGATTATATATATACCGATACAGATTTCTATCCCGGAAGCTCTCTAGCCAAATTTATCGAATAAACGAGGGCAGTGGGCGTATTTAACGCCCGAACATCGATACATCACCGAGCCCTGTTGGTACCGTCTATCCTAATTAATCGTTGGAAAACCCATTCCCATCCGGTCTCTGACGCCGGAGCAAGAAATCGCCGAAATTTCACCGTGGCAAAACACGCGCCCGGTGTGCCAGGGTATTTGCTAACTCTATGACCCTGGCTTTTTCCCGCGATCCGCTAACCGACTGATTACTCTTGTTGCAGGAATGTTCCGAGAATGCGTTGAATTGATCGCGTTTCAAAGAATCTCGGCATTGGGAATGGACTCGATCGTGGCGCTGCTTCTTCTGATCGGTGAGTCGATCTTCCTTGAAATCGTACTGTTATTAATATCAGTTTTTAATAATATTGTTAATATATCAACATTATTAGTAACATTAATTGTCAATTCGTGATATTAATTCTTAGTAATGTTAATCATTAATTCGTAGTATTGGAGTTTCTATTCGTGTATTAATTTACGAAAAATCATTTAAATCTCTAAAAGTTGTCTTACGTCTGTGAAATGTCTAGCAAAAATTATAAATTGGTCATTTCGACCACTTTAGTTTCTTCTAGCGTTCAGATCAGATTATTCAAACATCATTTTTCATCATTCAAACATCTATCGCGTTACGATTCATTTTTCACTAGAAAATTTGCAAAATTTCTTTTTTCACCAAGGCAAATTTTTACACGATATTCTCCAATATTTTATGCGATAGATTCTTCTTTTCGAATTAAAATTAAAATTTTCCGAATTTCATCCCAGCCGCTCCGATTATTTCAGGGCATAACATTTTTGAAATTTTTCTATTGAATTTTTCTCCCGTTGGATATTTTAACTTTTTCGATTATTCTAGTGTATCGAACAACTGAAACTTTTGCGTTCTGAGATTTCCCTTTCCCGAATATTTTCCCTGGCATACAATAACTAAAGTTTCCTTTCCAATAGTTCTCCTTGATTAATACAAATATATATATATATATATATAATCATTGAAATTCTTATAGCAAAATTTTCCTTTTATCGAACATTTCATCTCAACTCGTAATTCAATGTTTTCATATTACATTTTTCTCACCGACTAAATACCTCTTTCGAAATTTTCACATCACAGGTTTTTCTTTTACCAAATATTCCGGCGCACATATCGGAATAATATCTTGTAATTAATACAACATTACATCTCCCTCTGTGGCTACAGCAAAACTGAACACACATGCAGATTTTTAACAAAATTTAATTTAATAATATTTTATCGAGTGTTTGCACGTAGAGTGCAAAACACCGGGAAAAGAAAAAAGAAATATTGCTGTATATTGCAACGCTGTACTAATTAATTTATAATTTCGATATTTTTCACATATGATATTTTATTATTTTTTTCACACATAGTTGAATCTGAAAAAAATCCATTAATGATATTCCCAAATAAAATGGTGAAAAATTGAAGAGACACGTGTTTGTAAAAGTTATTTTTGTTTTATGTCACTCGACTTTTCACCCTGTACAACACACAGTTCAGAGTGAAAATTATCTCAGGCTAACGAGAACTCTCTTCTCCCCAATAAAAATTCCTCTCCTCGAGGAAGGGTAACGGCGAGTGAAATAGCAAAATGGCCGATTGCCAGGAACAAACGGAAAATTCGCAAGCGTCCTCGCGTGTCCGGTGTGCTGCTAGGCGCTCACTCTCGTTTCGGAGCCTCGCGCGACCTCTTGTCTCCCGGTCTTTTTCTTTGTCTCTCCCCTAACTCTCCCCTCCCCGCGCCTCCAGTTTCGATAATAGCCGCCATCGAGGGAAAGAAAAGGGGTTTGTGTATCCTAGGGGACGCGTTCTCGTGCCTCTGAACTGTGTCTAGATTAATGGACAGATAGCGCTCTTATTATATGGCAGCTACGTAAGACAATGACCCTGGCCAATCTGGCCATCTTTTTCCAAAGTCTATGGAGTAATTTGAATTCCGTTTCACGTCCCGGGGACAAAGGGGGAACGCGATACGGTAGCGGGCTTGTTTTTGTTTCGCTCGCCGGCTGGTTTATTGAAAAAATCGATGACAGGGTGGATAAGACGAGAGACGAGGTCTGGTTTTTGCACAATATTTTGTTTTATGCTTGTTTCGGAAGTGAGGGGTTGCATTCAGGGACGATGGACTATGAACGAGGGAGTCGCAAGCGAATTGGATGGACTTGGAGTTTCATTTTCATTGGACTGCAGATTTTTGTACGTAGAGTCTGCGTAGTTTTAGGATTCAGTTTTTTCTGTAGTGAAATTTTTGAGAATTTTGTTGCATTTCAAAACTGTTCAATTAACTCTCTTGCTTGGTGATTAAAAACTCTGCAATGTAAATTCCAGTGATTGAAAATTAAGAATTCTAAGATTTTGAGTTCAATGATTCCAATGATTCTAAATCACTAACACAGTTCCAAATTCTAAGTAACTCTAATTCCTGGATTTTAAATTCTAACAAAACTCTGACGGCTCTAATTTCCAAGTTCAACTTCTGAATTCCAATAATTCTAAATTTCTAAATGTTTAAGCCCAACGATTTGTATTTCTGAGTATTTCCATTTTCCGAACTTTGAAGTAATCTAATCATCTCGAACTCTGACAGTTCTAATTTCTAAATTTTTAACTCTAACCCCTGAACATTCCAAACTCTGACAATTCTGAACTGCAATAACTCTAAATTTCTAAATTTTTAAGTCTCTAATCTCTAATCTGCTCTAAGATCCAACTTCCCCTGGAACATCATCACTTTGGGAACATTTTTATCTCTCTCCCTCTCTTCTCTGTTATTGAGTTCTGTAACAACTGTTACTCCCGGTAAAATTCCACCACTCGCTCGGATCGAAGTTTCACTCGGATTAAAATAATTCGAGAATCGCTAGGAGAATCGCCGATGTAAATCAAGACCATCGCCGCTGGATCGTCATTGCGCGTACTTTTAATTCCGATATTGAGTTTTATTTGCCCCGGCATTTTGTTTGTTATTCTACATTTTAATTAAGGACGGGGCAAGCGATATATTTACGCTGCCAGGAGTATGTGGTTTTCGATAAAAACTTCGTCATATATACGCCCACTGGAAACATTCGCGGTTTTCATGCGTCTGTGTGTGTGTGTGTGTGTGTGTTTTTATCTCGAATAAAAATAACACGTACGATCGGCTCAGTCTCGATTACCTATCGATTGAAATTTCAAACGAAGGAGAGACGTATAGTTGCATTTCTGTATCACTTCTACTATCAATCGTTCTCTCGTTATTTTCTGTGATTTTCGAGAATTTTCACGACAATATACAGTGTTTGATGCAATATTTTAAATTTCAAATTGCACGAGTGATTGGTATTCGGAAGACACTCTGGCTGCAGATTTAATTTTCTGTGAAATTTAATGTCCGTTGAAACGTTGTTTAATCGAGTTCGTGACGGAGTATAATGATTTTCAAATATTGACTTTTACTTACATTGCGTAAATATGTAAATGCATGAATTACGCTCCAAAGTCTACTCTACCAGTAACTTTATATATATATATATATATATGTTCTTTTTCGATTTTCATTCGTGCAATTCAACATTTAATTCGATACAATGAATTTTGGTACGTCTTTCTAAAAGAAACAGGAATGTCACAGTTGGGAATAAGTCTAAATAATCACTTTCTACTAAATTGAATCCGTAATTTTTTTTTTTTTTTCAGTTCAAAATATCGTGCATTTTCGAAAAATTATATTATACCTATTTTATTATTTTTACTAAATTACAGTAAAATATAATTACGCTATATTTTCATTTTCTAGTTTAATTATTTTCTATATTTACATTTTTTACAGTTGAATTTCTAATACGTAATATAATTTAACCTAATTTCTAATTTAACTTGCAACGTAACATACTTAATTTCCTCTCGGGAAACTGGTCATCTCCTTCGAAATCTCGATAAAATTCACCGTTCAAACGTCAACTGAACCTTCGTTCGCAAAACTTTCAACTTACTTGTCCGATCTCTACGACAAATCCGACTCCGAGGACTCGAAGGAACTTCCAAACAACTCCCAAAGAGTCTGTCTCCAACAGAGACGAAAGGGGGGAAAAAAGGAGAAACAATCAAAGGGGAGAAAATTGCGCGTCGAAGAATCGAAAGGAGATAAAAACGGGAGCATCGGCTCGGTCGTGTCTAGTCACCTACGATCGATACTTCGAACGCGCGGCGAGCCATATTCCGAATGTCCAGCTTTCGGGACGAAAGACGCGCGCGGGGAGGCTGAGCGGTTCAAGTTTGATTTGGCAGAGATCGACTCCTCTCTCTCTCTCTCTCTCTCTCTACGTCTCTTTTACGTTCTCTTCCCGGTCCCGGTCCCGACGAAGAAAAAAGAAAGAATCGCCTTTGGGTGTGCGAAACGTCCATCGTGTACAACGTGATCGTTTTCTACGTGTGTCGAACGAGAGAGAGAGAGAGAGTGAAGAGATCGATAGAAGGAGAGAGAGAGAGAGAGAGAGGAAGGCTTGGAAGTAGAACAGGGGAAAAGAGAGCAGGAGACAACGGGGGTCTCGAGTAGCAGGAGGATAGGCGAGAAGGGGTTGCCGAAGGGTTGTGGGGGGGGGAGGGCTGTGGAAAAAAGAGGAAGAAGTACGTTTGGTTTGGCAGCGGGCGGTGGGCGTCGAACTCGGGACATCGCGCACGGATGACGAGTAATCGATCACGAGCACTGTGCCAACAACTCTGGCCGGGCCCACCGGAACAGCTCTCTCTTTCTCTCTCAGTGACTCTCATTTTATGTTTAGGTTTATCGATGGCCAAGAGAGAACGATCCAGTTCGACGAGCGAATATGGCTACGATGATTTTGGGGGATTTGCTGATTCTCCGACATCTTTTGTAATTTTTTTGTTAGGATTAAGATATTAGAGATGAGGAGCGTAATGATTTAAAGCGTAAAACGAAGCGAGCAAAGTTTAATAATACGACAAAGGACAGAAATTTTTGTTCGTGTATTTTGCAAAAATTGTCCAAGAAATAGAAGAACGTTGTAAATCTGCAGAATTGTACTTTGAGAAATTTTAAGAAATTTTACTTTGGTAGTTCGAGAGGATCGAGAAATCTTGGATCACCTCTCGTGGAACGAAAATCTTGAATCTAGGATTTTCACAGTTCGAAACATTCCGAGATATCTCTTTCGGTGAAATTGAAAATTCTCGCAAGTAGCCCGAAAACGCTGAAACTTTTAAAACTGTAAATAATTCTAAAATTCCAAAACACCCTGAAAACCAAAACATTCCGAGTCACTGAAAATTGTCACAAAAATTCGCAAATTCCCGATTTCCAACGTTCCAGAAATTCCAAAACACTCCCTCAAGTACTGAAAGTTCAAAAATTCTAGAAATCCTCTTCGTCCCGACGAAGCTCGAACTTTCGAAGCCCCCAAATTCTAAAATCCAAGCTCCCGAAAGATTCCGCCGTCGCCAGATTTGCCAACGACAGTCGAATCTCAGACAAGCTAAAACCCTCCCTGAAAAGAGGGAAAGAGCAGGCGGCAGGCTGGTAAATCATCTCGCGATCGCGTGGCGTGGTGCTGACGACACACGACGAACGTTGCACTCGAGAAAGAGGGGCTCGCCGTTGACATGCACGTAAGCTGCAGTAGACGGGCCTACATCGATTTCTGATCGAGGCAATCGTCCTCCTCGAGGCTTTTTCGCTCCTTTCTACAAAGTTTCGAGGCAACGACCGTTCCGATGGAAATTATCCGTGGGGAAAGGGACACGAGGACGATGCTCGTGAATGAAGACGACGACATGGTAGACAGACGTAGGCAAGAATCGAAGCTGAGCGGATATTCTTCAAATATTTAAGCGAGAAACGATTGCGGGATGGAGAAGGAGGAGGAGGAGGAGGAGGAGGAGGAGTTGCTTTTATCGGTTAATTTCGGACGAACGAGGGGGAGGAGGGGGTGGAAGTCAGCGGAAATCGCGCCGGGATCTGAAAACGCTGACGAGTCGCGCCTATGTTCGCTAATTATCGTACTATAAGTCTCTGCGGTGTGTGCCTCTGTCGAGATTTTGCCTCTGCTTATTCCTCTTGTTTCCGGCCGATGGTAACGAAGAGCTTCGCCAAAGTGGAATTTTGTTGAGTAATTAATGCTAATGGAGTGGCTCGGTTCGGAAGACGAGGGATGAATGGAAAATGGTTTGGTTTGAATTTCGTTTCTCTTTTTACGTTTCTCTGTTTGTAAAATTTGAGAGCAGGATCTCGAATCTAATTTGAAAAGATTGGAATTAGTCTCGCATCGGGATTGATGACTGGTGATTATTGAAACGGAGTTGTAGAATGAATTTTATTTAATGTGACAACAAAATTCTACAACTTTGATGATAAAACATTCTGCAATTCCACTTTAATGATCGACTGTCATTCAAATCTTAAAACTTCATTTTAATATTAATACAGTAAAATATTGAAAAATATAAAAAAATATCACGTAACAAAACATTCCACAACTTGGCGCGAAGAACTTTAACAAAAGTCGGAATGGAATAAAAGTAGCATCGTTGTGCAAGATATCAAGGCGAGAGTTAACTACTTGAACAGAAGATAGATTTGATGTCTGACCAAAGCCGGTTCTCTTCTACTTCCGCTGTTTGTTCTACCGGCGCGCCTTAATTCAACTCCGCGGGGAACTTTGCCTCTCATACATCAATTCTCGAAGTATCAACGTAACGTTCCCATCCGCGCGAGTATCCTCGGAACGTGGGAAAAAATTTCCGAATGAATATTAAAATCGAGAAGAAGGTAAAAAAGGAAGGTAATCGGACGGCGGATGTTCGTACAAACTTTATGGAATGTATTTGAAAAATACATGCAGGCAAAAATTCGCTTCGCCACTTGGCGCAGCTTGTTGTTCCCACGTAATTTTTGTATCTCATGAATTTGATCCCAGATTTTCTTTCCTCGCAATTACACGAAAGATGCTGGTCAATTTTTGTCAAAATTCTTGACGTTGATTTCTGTTTAGACGGAAACGTACTTGCATAAATCTATTTATCTTAACCATTATGATTTGAACGTTACAATGATTTGTGTGCAGAATACTTTGACGCGCATTGGTTCTAATTTCTTAGAGTAATTTTACAGATTAATTTGTTTCTAATTTGCATTCTAATTTGTAATTTCATTGATTCAATTTTTACACTTTGGTCCTCCAAGTTCCTCGATCGATTCTGTTGTCAACGCCGCGATGCCAACTATAAAAATTAGAAACACCTTTGATTATTTTTATTGCACGATTTTTGTTACAATTTCGAGCAATTGTTTGCTCACAACGTTAACTACAGGCGTTCGAAAATTTTTTTAATTGTCTCTATTCTAAACAATTAAACTTTGCCGGCTGAGTAAAAGAGAGAGGGAACAAGTTAAATACGAGCCAAGCACCATGGTACAGGAGGAGGTTTATTTATTTTAATTGGAATCGTCGATGGCGAAGGCGCGCCGTTTCTTTAATTAACAATAGTTCCGCACGCGCAAGAATTAGGATTATCGATAAGCCGGGGAGTTAATGTTTGCCAAGCCGGCTTCGCCACGGCGGAATGCACGACCGAATAACTTGCCCGCGTTTGAACAAACTTTGTAACGAGCCGAATGAAGTGTTAATTAATTTCTCGCAGTTAATTAACGGACAATTAAGTCCGGGGCGCCGTCATTGAACGCGAAGCGCCAATAATTGTAGTGCACTCGCCGCCACTGGAAAAACCAACCGGATAGAAAACCTCTCCTAGCTTCGCTATTCTCCTTCCAACTGTGTAACTCTTCGCCTGTGTCTTCTCTTTTCCAGGAATTAACGTCGCCAGTTACTGAAAATTACGAAATTACTTTTTTTCCAAATTTGATGTCATCGAATTTGTGGAGCAAATATATGCAACGTGGGTAGAGAGAAAAATTTGCCCGTGATTTTCTACATCTTCGGTTCGATGGAAATACGGAAAAAATTTTCTTTTTTTCTTGCATTTGTATTCTACTCATCACGAAAATAAAACTTTTCCCGACAGTTTTGTTGACGAAAATGTCAGAGAAGTTTCGTGCGTTCTAACAGCGACTTTATTAGTGATTCTGGACGCGTGGATGTAACGTTTTGAATAACGTTAAAGTGTTGCAACAGTTAGTTTTATTGAATCGTATTGATGCTACAACTATGATAAATCAAACGTTGGCGAAGCCTAATCCAGAATCATAAAGTCACTGTTAAGAAACTTTTTTTTTGCCATTTTCCGAAAGAAACCATTTCCTTGGAAGCTACAATACAAAGAGAAGAAAAATTTTTGACCTCGAAATTCAAACTGAAGATCAATTTTGCAAATGTTTTCCCAAATTGTGTCGCTTTCGTCGCGAAGAAACTCCAACACGCCTGAACCTAACCTAAAATCTCCAGCAATCATTCGTCGATTAAAGAAAAAAAAAACCGATAAAAATAGGAAAGAAAAAATTCCTCCATTAGCGATTGAAACGAAAGAAACTCGCGGTAGCGGTGCTTGTCTTCCATTAAATCCCACCGTCCTTCATCAAACGACCTCTGAACTCTGCGCGAGCATCGGCGTCGGTTCGCGCAGAGCAAACACCAGCTAGAATTACCACGGTGGATAGGTAGATTCCGCCGTCGGCGAAATGTTAACAACGATCGCTTGCCAAACAGATCGAAAATTCATCATGCCGCGAACGTTGAGCCGCAGCTCGAAAGCCACGCGGGTTGGCAAGATCGGCGCGCGCGCCGATCGACGCTTTCGCGCGAAAGGAAGAAAAAAAAAAATACGGACAGCGAAGAGGCATCGTCCTCGCCATCCCCTGGCCATCCCCCATCGTGGTATCGATTTCTGGACCCGCGATGGAGTGTCGCGATACTCGCTCTCTATCCTTCGTTCTCTAACCCAACCTGTCACGCTGGTTCTCTCTCTCTCTCTCTCTCTCTCTCGGTTTATCTATTTATATATTTATCTATCCATCTCTCTCTCGATCGCCATTCTTCGCGACTATAGCTCTGGGGCAATTCCACCCTTTTCCCTACCTAAAAATTTCCTCTCGACGTGATTGTACATTTGTTAAGGAGCAAACGACGTAATAGATTATGAATTTTTATACACTTCTTCTCTCTCTCTCTCTCTCTCTCTCTCTCTCTCTCTCTCTCTGTCTCTTTCGATCTCCATTCGAGTGATTCAAAAACGAGTTCACTACGGAAGTAATAAGTACTAAGAATGGAAAACTTGCGTATCACGTTAATAAAAGGATAGAGGTGAATTTTTCACGTCGTGATTGAGCAACTGAACGCTTGAAAAAATTCGAAAAAATTTGCAAATTCGGTTACTCATGTTTATCACTGAAAGTGATTTTAGCGGGGGTAAGCCAGAAAATCGGGCCTCTTGCAACGCTATTAGTGCAACGAAAATTAGCGATTGGTTGATTTGGATCACGTGATTCGCGAGGGGGCGTGGCGTAGACCTCGAGTAGGAATGGCGTTGTCTGGTACTGAGCGATCGCGCCTGTAATTTGTTTTCTATCGATTCAAATGTTTGCGTATCGATAAAATTTTATGGCAGAAAAATCGTCTTCATTTCCTAGAGTACAGGTCGTGCAGTTTTTTCTTGTTGCGCCAATTTGATACCAAGGAACGAGTCAAACTGAAGAAATGAAAGACGGATGATGTTTTTAAAGTCAATTCTTATACTAACACTCTTTGGAGAAACACTTTACTTTGGATATTTTGGAAACTAAATAGAAACTCGTTATTTGTTTATTTACATCTCGCCAACCGTTCGTCACGCTCGTCCAGTGTCTCGATGCCTTTTTCCACCTCTTCCTCCTCTTCCGTTCCCCGACGGAGATTTCTCTCGCCCGAGTGTCCCTGCTTCGCCGTGAACGGACACTAAGCGAAGTTACGTGTCCCCTTGGAAAGTAGACGTCTTTTAAACTCGTGTCCTTTCTCACTGTTGGCGTATTTGGAACATGAATGGAATTTCAAAAGAGTGCTTTGTAATGTAACGAGAAGCTGTTTCAGCTGCGACTGATATCGCGTTTGATGAAGATTTAATTCGAGTATAGTATATCGTCGCGTGTAAATTTTTAATTAATGGACGACGGAGGAATAGTACGTTTTACGAAGAGGAATAATTTTCGTAATTAGGAATAAAAGCGTGGATGGATGATAAAATAATGACAAAAAAATAAATACGAATGTTTCGTCAAAAGTTCGGAATATTGTTACATATCGTAAGAAAATTATCGAATTTTCCAGATAAAAAGGGCTCGATGAGTACGAGTGTGGACGTAATGAGTGAAAAAAAGGGAAACTATCCAGCACCGGAATGGATGCTAATGTCAAATTACAATAGCACAGTATGTTGTAAAGAAGTACGTGATAAGTAAAGGATGAAATTTGGTCATTTATAATTTTCGAGCTGTGATGTGCCACTAAAAGCGTATTACGATATATATTGACCGTTTCCGTGTATTTCCACTCGTGGATTATGAAAGCGAGGATTAAAAGATTATCGGCCGAACTACAAGGAAAATCCAACGGGGCTAATGGTGGGAATCGATCGTTCAGAATTCACGATCCGCAAATATAATCTTTCCGTGTTCGATTAATTCATTTCAACATTTCGTTAATGAGTATGAAAGATTTAATATCTGAACAAAGTAACTAGACTATTGCTGCAATATTAATGACAGTAACGAAATACCTAATTTATTAATCCGTGTATCGATCAGTCGATAATTAGACTAAACTTCATTCAGTAGCTAGGAAATTTAAAATTTTCGGAAACGTCCAAAATACGAAAATAATTAAAACATCAAAAATATTAGCGTATATATGCGTGCAATTCAACGTGTATAATCGTGTATAGTCGTTAATTCCTAGAAAATTTAAATTCTTAAGAAATAAAGAAAAAAGTGTAACGTACGAGAATATAATATGAAAATTAATATTATATTTGTATTACTTTAAATTTATATTCTGTTAAAAAAAATATAAAGTCAATCCTGTTGTTGTTCAATTCTTCAAGTTTCGTTAAAATCCAAGAAATTAATTCAGAGAACCTAAACAGCACCGGACTTTTTCGTTTTCACAGATATTTCCGTTCGTGGAAAAGATATTTGTCACGATTGAAAAAAAAAGTAATGCTCGGTCGAAAAAGATGGCTGGAATTAATAAAAGCGGGATTAATAAAATGCAATAAAGTACCTGGTTTAACAATAAAAATCCCGATCAGCTTCGATATCCGCGCTATTTGCTATAAAACATTCGAAAAACAAAGCGCGTTCGGAACAATGCGCGGCGCATAGACCGCCCCGGTGAAAATTGAAATGTCGAGAAAGGAGAAAAATATAGATCGTTACGAGTTCCTGTTCCCATCGATTCTCCGAGCTTTTCTCGTTTACGTTTCGCGAAAAGAATACGCTTTTAACGAGGCTCGATGGCCGGACAACGGGCTGGGATCCTTTTTCTTTTTCAATTTCGTTCCTTTTCTCTCCAACCTTGCTCCTCTCTCTTTTTTCTTCCTCGTTTCGCCCCTTGTCTCGCTTCTCTTAATCGCCGATCGTTTCGTTATTGCGTTTTATTCGATCTTCGATTCATTGTCGCCGATACCTGGAGAATGGGAACGAAGAGAGAGAGAGAGAGAGAGAGAGAGAGACGGAGCAATTTCGATTTCGGATTCGATAGATGGATGGGATATTTAGGTCAGCGTGTGTCTCTCCTCTCGCGAGTATATATGTTTTTTCCAGTTATTGGGAAAATATCGAATATTAAGAAAGCTGCTGTAAAACGTAAAAATTAGAGTTTTAGGTTGCACGGAAATTGGGAATTTAAATTTCGTTTTTTGGGAATTGCTCCGCTCGGAGTCGGATTTAGATAAATATTTATTCGTAACTTGTGGAATTTGGAATTTAATTTTCGGAACATTCGAGTCGTAAATAAAGAGTTTAGAATTTTTTGGAATTATTTAAACTGCAAAGTGTCGTTTATTTCACTTCTATTTCTATTTTTATTTGTTTTAAAGTGATTAATTTCAGAATTTAGATTTAGAAATTGATCCCTCGATTCAGGTATTATATTTCGAGGGGACAACATAAAGTTGATAAATTTTCAAAAATCTTTGTACAAGACAAAATATAATGTAACGTAAATATTAATTCTAAATATATGAAATGTTCGCAAGAAATATAATTATAATTTATACTATTGATAACGATTCTTCAAAAATCTCCTCAAAAAAAAAAAAAAAAGAAAAAATGAATATAATAATTAATAATTCTGTCAAACGTTTCACAAAAAGGTTTCAATAAAATAATTCTAAAATACATTAATTTTCCTTCTTTCGTTGCTTCTGCGTTACGTTTGCGCACTTCCCTTTCAGCGAACGTTGAGTGGGAAAAATACGAGGAACGAGCATTAATTTCTGGAGCGTGTGCGCTGAAATTTCGAATTCGCACGATTGCGGTATATTATCATCGTCGACAGCGTCTATTTCTGCAGCGAGACGTTTGATTAATCATTGGACTAGCGCGTCAAAATTAAATCGGAGCATTTTTTTGTTCCTTTTTTTTTTTCTCAGACTTTTCGCGTTTAACGTAATTGGGTGTTGCTCGTTATATCGGTAAATAACGAACTGAATAATTTCCAATCATTTTCGCGCGCCGCGCGTATCGGCACATCGGTACGATAAATAACGTTCAGCTGTTTCCGCGTTCCCGAAAATGTTGCCGAAAATGCCTACGTCGCGAATTTTTACGCGTTTGTTCGATCAAATTTAACTTTCGCGCGACGATTCTAGAAACGAACGATCTTCAACGATCTTCAGCTTCTCGATCATTTAATTCGTAAATTCAAATTTCGAAGAGAATTGGATATTGTAATTACCAGCAATAGTAGTTAGCTACTCTCCTGTTTTGAGTGTTTTTTAAAAAAAAAAAAGAATCTGTTGCCTCAAATCTTTAATGATTATGTTAATGATCGATCGATCAATCTTGATGTTATTTTGGCGAATGATCAATCGTTTAATTTTGAAATTGTTTTATTATCAGTCGATTGTTACGTTTCAAAATCAGTAATTAACAGATACCACGAAATTTTGAATATTATTTTACAATATTATTTTCGCACGTTGTCTTTGCACTTTCGAATTTTCTAGTTAAGCGCACATCGATCCGCGGGCATTTTCAACGCCTTTCGTCGATCAAAATTGAGTCGATCCTCGATTGCTCGCAGATTTCGCGAAACAAATGAAACTGTCGATCTTGAACACGTGGAAACTCCAGCAAGCGCGCGAGGAACTTTCGCCGCAATAGGTTTCCGCAACCACTCACGTTGCGCCGCATAATTATCGGGGAACCCGAACGAGAGCCCATCGAACGAGCCACGAAAATTCGTGAACGTACTCCGTTCCTCGTGACTCGCGCGATTCGAGCGCGAGTGGCAGTCTCCCGAACGCGGCTCTGGGCTTACTCTTTTCTCCCTCGGACCTCCTCGGATTTCCTCCGGGAAAAGAGGGTGGAAACCTCTGTCTCTCTGTCTGTCTGTCTGTCTGTCGCGAGCAGGAACTTTCGCTGACGATGCTTACGTCGCGATAACTCCGTCGACTTCGTGCCCCGACTTCGCTAACTAGCGGGACGTGACCCCGTTGCAAGATCGAAAGCGTTCACCTCGCACGCTTGCGAATGGCGCGAAGCGTGCTATCTGCCAACGGGTGTACGCACCGGTAATCCTGTTGTCGTTTACGCTCGACAACTTATCGATCTGGCCGCGACTATCCGAAGGGTTATCGTTAACCAACGCGAATAATCGTGAGATTCGCAGAGTCTCGATACGCATATTTTTTTTGTTCGCTGTTTCGTGGCGAAGCAAGTTTCGTAAATTCGCCGTAAATTGGAGAAAGTTTCTTCTAGCCACCTATTTTTTATTTTTTTTTTTTTGTTTAACGGAACATTAAATTAAATTTAAGCTCAAACGTGACTTTTTCAAAATTATTTCTTGCGAAAATGTTGATCGTCGGAGCGTTCGCAAATTAATAAAAAATCTAGGGATTTTTGGTCCACCCTGTATTACTTTCACAGAGAAAATATCAACCCTTCCTTTGGACCACGATGAGCTTATTTTTATGATCTGGTATGAACCATAAATTTTTGTTACTCTGGATACTTTTATATATTTATAATCATTCATACTATAGTTATATTATATTTATTACATATTATATCACCGTATATGTAGTACTCATATTATTAAATGTAATATAATATTGAATTATATTATATATTATATTAATATTTAATTAATTTACATTGACAATACTGTATCACCCTCACTATGTAAAATATTACATCGACGTACCTAATTGCGTCTAAAAATATGTTTCTCGATATTTTGCATGGCGAACGAAACTGCAGAATCAGAATCGACGACGATGAACTTCATTATTAAAGCTGGTTAAATCCTTCGTATTAATTAATCGAACCGATGCTTGCGAATAAATAAATGAATATACGTCCCCTTTGTCCCGCACGGGAGGGTGGATTTCATATATTTTTTAACGTTCGATCGGTTTACAGAGCACCAACGGCGAAAACTAATTTCACGCGTTGCACCGTTTTCCACGGGGAATCCGATTTTGATCTCTCGCGTTATTATGTGTCTCTCGTTTCTTCCCCCTCCCCTACCCCCCTCTCCACGTTGAGCCACGAACTCGGTTGCCATCGCTCATCCGAGCCGACGCTCGTTTCGTCCCTATTTTCCGGATTAAATCGTGTCCGTGGCGCGCACTTCAAAGCCGTGGGAAAACGATAGATCAAGTTTGTCGGATTTTCGTCTCGTCCGACGACCGACGAAATTCACCGAGGAAAATGGAAGCGTTCTCGCCACAGTTTAACCCACGCGTTTTTCGTCCTTTTTACTGCACAAAATATTATTGCTGTTTAAGCGAGAACATGTACGAGGGAATATAATTTCAGGGACATTGCGTTGTCACGAAAAATGTTCTTACAAAATTTAGGACATATAAGGGACATGTATAAATGTTTGGTGTATAAAATAACTTTTTGTTTTCTTTTATTATTCTCAATCAAATTACATGATATATCATTTGATGCGACAGAGTGTCACAAATTATCAGATCGTATCACTGTAACTTAATTTAAAAAAACCCTCGTTTTGCCTCTTGTGTCAATTTGACACGTTTTTCGTTTTATATACATATATAATTTTTATTACTGAAAGTGATTTTAGCGCGAGTAACCCAGGACGCAACGAAAATTAGCGATTGGTTGATTTGGGTCACGTGATTCGCGAGGGGGCGTGGGGTAGACCTCGAGTAGGAGTGGCGTTGTCTGGTACTGATACATTATACGTAATTTTCGTATTTTCAGAAAAATATTTGTACAAAAGATAGCAAAGGAGATATTATTTGGGATATAAAATAATTTTTTTTAATGGGATCTTGTATTTCTTTTCTGTTTGATATTTTTATTCGAGTCGAGGTATCGGGTCTCAAGATCACAGAGGAGGAGACGAAATATAATTAAAATCCTTTCTCCATCGCGCGCGTTACAGGCACGCGCGGTTCTTCCATATCTCGCGTTGCATCTCTTACGATCCTTTTTTTAATAACCTTTCCCTCTATGCGTTCCTGCGATGTCAACGTGTCAAGACGTCGGATAAAAAGCGTGCTTTGAATATCATTTCGCTTCCTTTGAGAAACCTATTCCGCGCATCTATTAAACCGTTACTTGCTGTGCCTTCGAGCACTCCATTAAAAAACGCATCGAGAAAGAAAATCTCGTGCGTTTCAGTGAAAATCGGTGAAGGATTATTCACCGCTGTATTTGCGTTGTATCAAAAATTTACTCATTAATGGAGACGCGGAGACGTGGAGAATCGACGAAAAAAGATTATCGTATTTTTATATCGCAGCCGAACATCAAAATTAACGTTAATTATCGAAAGCATCGAATGTGAAAATGTTGAATATCGTATCAATACGATACGAATTATGAAAGATAAGCCAAAGAGGATTTTCTGTTGAAATTGAATTTTTATATAAATAAAATTCTTGATAAAATAGAGATGACATATTTGAATCCTTCTTTCGCGATAATCACGAAACTTTATTCTGAATAATTGAACGACAGATTCTCGTGAAAGATCGTATTTTTGGAAATGTATTTAAAAAATAGAATCATTGCGTTGTCAGATATTGTAAAACAATGTTATAAAAATTATTATACTACGAATATCTCTCTAAATGTATGAAAAACAATCTATCGATCTACGAAATTACAAAAAGTACACAGAATATTAAAAAACTGCACGACTTGTACCCCAGTACGATTCGTCCCACTGGTCTAGCCCACGCCTCTTCATGAATCACGTGACCCAAATCGACCAATCGCTAATTTTCGTTGCACTAATAGCGTGTTGCATCTAAAGAGGCCCGATTTTCTGCGTTACCCCGCTAAAATCACTTTCAGTGATAAAAAAAAAGCGTGTGAAATAAATTCCAACTCGAACACTTGTGACAAACGAGTCCCTACTCGTGAAAGTTCAAACATCCGCGTTTCGGAAACTCAGAAAAAACATTTGTCGAATTTTACTTTTACAATCGGCATCGGGACGATAAAGTCGAAATAAAATTCGGAGATAAATCTGGAAATAACGAAAGAGAAAAGAGAAAATAATCGTGGATCGTTGGTAAACAGCATCGCGACGACAAAAGTGAAAAAGGAAAAAAAGGGAAACCGAAAGCGCAAAGGTATCGCCAGGGGAGGCGAAAGGTAAAAGCAAACAGGGCGAAAAAGAACGGGGGACAAATCGAAACGGTAGAAACGATTGGCACGATGGAAACGGAGAGCTGTCGATTTTGTCGAAATCGATTTTATCGATGGCGATATTACGGGTCCCGGTCGGACGTTTACGTGACCGCAGAACACGCGTTGCCATCGGCGCTAAAATGCGCGCTTAATATTTACTCCGGACCGCAAAGTGGAACGCATCGCTGCCAGATATCGCAAATTTCATTAACAATATCGTCGATCAAACGTGTATCCTGGCCGTCGATAGTCGGCAATCGTTCTCTCTCTCTCTCTCTCTCTCTTTCTCTACATTCCCATATATATATATAATATATACGCGGATGGTAATTCACTCGCTCGCTCGCTCGCGAAAACGGCAATCGGCAATATTATGTGGGTCAAATTGAAATTTCACGGTAAACGGAGTTTCACTATTCCCGAAATTGTACAGAGAGAAGAGCACGTGCGATACCGATGTTCGTCGTGTGTCCAACACTTGTTAAAGATTTTCGCATCATATTGATGTGTCGTTGCGGGAAAAGTATAATATTTTGAAACTTTGTTGACACTGCCGCGATTATATTTGTATCACAACTGTACACGATATATATTATATTGTATCATATCGCATTACGTATTATTATACATAGACATCATGTGTTGTATATTTTATGATTACACATAAAATATATATTTAAAAATATTATATATCGAGTCGTTATATTGTGTGTTATGTATCAAGATATTATACATGATACGATATTCATAGAATTTAAACATCAAACTTAACGTATATCAAATTATACTAATTTTAGAGTTTAAATAATCTTGGAGTAATTTTCTACATTTTTTTAAATAATTCCATTTATGAATGGAAGAAGTCTTCAACCTTCCTCAGTTCCAGAAATCTTCGGGGCATTTTCTCCATATTTTTCTTTCATTCACACCATAATTCGACATAAATATTACATCATTAGAAATACTTGATAAATTTTTCCAAATTACGTGTCACGTGTCACGTAATCTTCCGCAGATCCACTGCAAAGAATCCACAATTCACTGTTGTTAATCAAAAAAAAAAAAAATTACAGAAAATCATGGTTAATTCGTCAAACAAATTTTCCACCAAAATTTCGCCAAAAATATTTGAGATAAAGAGAAGTGGGGAATTCTCTGTCTCTCGCTGGCTGTGTACACGTTTCGAATCAGATTTTCATCTGGTATCCGTGACGCGTCGTTTCACGCATCTAATCCATCACCGCGTTGGCAGCGGCGTTAGGCATCGCGACGCCGTGTCGACGCGTACACGCTCGTTATTGCATGTTAAAGTTCGTCTCGGCTGTCAGCTTGACACAACAAATCGGGTTTGCCAACCCATCCCGGGGAAACAACGTTGTAATCGGCGAGATATTATGAGGGGAAAGCGGAAATTGGCTCTCTCGCGAGCTGGTGTCGCGTTTTCTCGCCATCTCGTCCTCCTGTTTATTAAAATCGGATCGTTTTCACCCGGGGGTACACTCTCTGCAAGCGCGACTTGTTTCAGAAACGACCGGCGGTGTTAATTGTTGATAATTGATTTAACAAATTCAAAAATACAAACGCACGTTCGTTGCGTTTACTCGTTTCTTCGAATATTAATTTTCACGAAATTTCAAAATGTTTCGCGCGGATGAAACGAAATAATTTCCGCGAATGTTGGAAATTATTTTATCATTCAATGAATCATACTCGTGGTATTTCGAGTATGAATCTCTGAATACAAATTAAATAAACTTATGCAAAACAATCTTGCAAACGACCATGTACGTCAAAGAACGAAACGATATGTTCTTTGACGTACTATGATTCAAATTTTCCTCGTATTTTGTAATTGCTGAAAAGATACAGGTATTTTTGTCGAAATCTCTGCTCAGATAAAAATAACATAATTGTCTAAATCTGTTTTTGGTCCATCGTTTCTAAATATTTTCTTGCCACTAATATTAATTATTATCGATTATAATCAATCATTGATATATCTGAAACTAGCGTTTTTATGCAGCATCCGTGCTTGACGAGTGTAATCGTCGTCGCGTCGTTCTAGCTTTCGAAAGCAGTGCCACAGCTAAGAAGCGTAATTCGCGGCTTTGTAAATTTCCAGGCGCGACCGGTCAGATAGAGATGACGAATCGCACTGGCCACTGTCCGATCGACGGATAAACGCCTTTCGTGTTTCGAGATAGCGCGTACGACGTTCCGCGAAAGACGCTATTAACCAAATACCGGGCCACGGATACCGGGCTCCGACACGATTTACCGATTTAATCGGATCCTCCGCGGTTATTATGTAGATAACCCGGCGCGGCGGGAATAATTGAATCTCGCGCGGCGATCGGACGCAGCGTTATGGAGACGAGTGGGATTGGGAATTCCGCGGACCGTGAAATAGGATTTCGCGAAATTCTCTTTCGACGCCGCGTCGCTGAATTTCACCGTATTAAAAATGAACATATTTCCTCCCCCCTCCCGAAGAGGGGGGAGGGGGGGATTTCTTCCTCGCGAAAATTAACCGTTTGGATTTGGTTGAAATTACCAATAACGAAGGATGTATTTATTCGATGTATGTGTTCGCACTCGTTGAAACGTTGTGTTTATAGACTCCGCGTCGATCTTGAGCGAATCAGATTCCAGCAACAACAATAAATCTCTCTGATAATAAATGATAATAAAAGAATCGTCGTTTAACGAGAGTTAAAAAGTATAAATCGGGAGAAAAAAAAATCGCGAATTAATGCAGATAACGCTCCTCGATTCAAATCAAGCTAAAATCGATAATTCTCAGAATTCAAGTAAATTCCCGCCGAGTTGAAACAAAAAAATTATTCCCGCAATAACGTGTTCGAGGTGAAACGAAACAACGTGATGACGGTGGTGCAAAAAAATTGAGGTGGAAAAATAATTCCGCGCTCGCTGCGGAATTATTCCGCGGAATGAAATTTCTCTGAAACACCGAGGTAACCCGTTGACCCGCTGCCGCGGCGTTATCAGAACCCTCTCCCCCCTCCCCTCTCGAACAAACAGACGAGTCCGATAATAATAAGAGTGTAGCGGCCTAGAATTCCTCAACTACGAGTTTCGAACACTGACTGGCACAAGCCGCAAGTCGAGACCCTACCGATCTCCGACGTTAAGCAAGCAGTGTGCGGACCTCGCTAGGATGGGTGGTGGTGACCGACAGTCCAACCTTAGCCTTAGCGGGGATAGTTGCAACAACAAAGCGCGTGTCTTGGGGTAAGGAGCTGCTGCCATCATCAGCCCCACTGGATGACGAAGTCTTAGGCAGTGACTCCGAGACGAAACGTTTAGGGATCTGTAAAGATATTTAAGACCCAGGATGCTGCTGCTGGAAGGACTGAAGGAGTGTGTGTGAAAGGAAGTGAGAAGAAAGGCGATTGCGTTTCGTCTGGGGGCTGATGGCAGCGACTCCTTACCCCAGACGCTTGTTGTTAAACTACCCCCGCCAGACTGGGCCCGGCACCCTCTTAGCGGGGTTCCGCATGCTGCTTGCTGCTTAACATCGGAGATCGGTAGGACCTCGACGCTAGGCGCGCAGCCACTTGCGGCTTGTGCTAGTCGAGTGTTCGAAACTCGTAGTCGAGGAATCGTAGGACCGCTACAAAACGCATAAACGCAACTTTCTCTTTCAAATCTATCCATCCTTCCATCATGCATCCCGAACCTAAAACCCTTCAAGAGGAAGGAGCGAAAGACCACCGCTCCGTCTGGCGCGTGACGGTGGTACGACGATTCGAGAGGGTTGGGATTCACGCGGCTGGAACAAGAGGAGAATGAACAAGGGGCGGTGGGGTGGGGGTGGCGCGAAAGAAGGGTGTTCCAGGGATGCCTTTTTTAGACCACTCATCGAACAGCCACTCGACCGCCGCGCGATGGCTATATTTAATTCACCGCTTAGGCGGCGAACCGGCCCACTTGACTCCTTTTCCACCCCCTGGTTCGATGGACTCGCCCCGGCTAATTCCGTGATATCTGGAGCGTCTAGCGAATCGAGCACTGTCCCATTGTCACCATTCCGTCCGCTGTGAATTCGATCGCTCGTCCTCGAGAATTCGGCTCGAACTGACGCGACAAATTTGCAAGAATGTTGCGTCGGACGTGATAAAACGAGGAGGAGAGCCGAGCACTTCCGGTAGGATGTTGCGCGGTGGGTTTCAATAGAGACTTGGAGCGAGAGATTCAGTTGGATTCTTTTTCTTTTTTCGAATTGAAATTATGAATTAACGAAGTGTTTTTCTTGCGTGTTTTATATTTTTGGTTCTTGGCGAAGACGAGAGAAAGTTGATTTTGATCAACTCGTTCGAGTCATAAATTTCCGTTTTTGCACAATTTTGCACTTGGAAATTGCCTACAATTATAAATAATACTTATAATAATAATAATAATGATAATAATAAATCAAATATTTCCAACGACGAGATACTTTTGCATTTTTCGACAGAGAGAACGATACAAGGCACACTCATTCCTTTGCTAAGGGATTATGCTAATTAATCCATTCGCGTCATACGACGACATCGTACTCGCACAAAGTTATTACAGCGCGTAAATCACACGACGTGATATCGGTATTACACATTCATGAAAAAATTTCGGGTATTATAGCAAAAGTGTCATATTTAAGTACAACGTTGCTGGAATAATAATCTCCTCGAAATTCACAGTGAAATGTAACACGTACACGCGCATCGATCGATTAATCCTTTGAAATTAAAATTGTCAAATTATCTGAACGTAACAAATTCGTCTTTACCTTTTCGTGTATTTATTCGATACGTTATCTTCTTCGAACCAATCATTTCGTTATTAATTGCAAGATTATTCGCGTAATATTCTAGCAAAGAGTTGACGATCGATTTGATGAATTTTGCGCGATGCTGCATTGTTATCGCGCGTAAAGTTTCGTAAAATTAAAATGTAAAATGTAAAAATAAATAATTCGTTGCCAACGTTGGTGCTCTGCCGGCACAAAATTACATTCCATCGAACTGAATTAATAACGTTCAATCGTGTCTCAAAGGCATTTCATTTTCTACAAGTGTCTCGTTATTTACGCACCGGGGATATCCCGTACCTGTGTGTGCCTCCAGTACTCCGTGCTGGATGCAGAATCCATTTGATGTATTAATCACAGAATCCATTTGACATGTCAAACGCAGAATTCAATTAATTAACGTCGCCACTTCAAATAACCATTCACTGCAAGATATGCAAACGGTGTAATCATTTTTACAACCTACTCAGCTGCTTCTCGACTTTCCAAGTGTATATTGCTTGTTCGGAGTTTTCTGTATGTACTAGTCCAGTATAGATTTTTCTGGTATATTGCCGATATGTGCCACAAACGCGAAATATAAATTACGTTGTACAGCGGCAGCTGTAACGTATCTGATGTATTAACGCGTTTGATGTATTAATCATACAGTCCATTTAGTTTGTCAAGCTCGCAGAATTCAATTCATTACTTATTCAGTCTGTCAGCGTTTCTTGTTATCATCGTCCCTGCTTTTTATCGTTACTAATAATTCGTTGAAATATTTTCTGGAAATTTGTCCCAGTTATTACCTCGTCTTCTTCGAAAAGGAACTGAATTGCAAATCGCAGATCAAATTGTAAATTCTGGAATTGTCAATATATAGTTGATCGAAAATCAAATTCAGAGAAAAGAGAAGCACTTCTGAAACTTTTAATTTGCCATCTGATTTGCCAAAAAAATACTGTAATATCTACGTTCACAATTTAGTACGAGCATTAATAATAATAGATAATTGTTAATTGCGAATATATTCCTGCTCGGATATTTGCAACACCCTTCTTCTTTTTTTTTTTACAAATCTTTTCTAAGAAACACATGAATTACAAGCTTCACTTTTACTAAATGTAACCAATAGTCAGTATTTGAAAACAAATTCGCAAAACTTAGAAAAACTTAACAAGCACGCCGTTATTGACTCTCGAATAGCAGAATTCGAGATAAATCCCGAGAGAAATGGTTATTATACTAGACAAGTATATTCGTACATACGCATGTACGTGCAATACGTATTTACAATCGCAGAAAGGGGTAATCACGCACGTAATAACAAAATATGATCCTCCTGTTATCCAGTCCATCAAACAACCCCTAATAACGTCAGCGTAATCGCGATAATTTCGCCGATAATTCCTTGCCATGGAAATTATCATCGAGACACCCTCCACCCGTAATTCCCGATGGAACGCTGTCGCAATCGAGGAGAACAGGGCAGCGGAAGGTTATATATGTATATCGAGTCGAGTGGGAAAAAAGCTCGAACACAGCGGTGGGTTCGACGTTTCACCCCGTCGATTCTTCGTTAAAAAGCTGGGGCGGAACGTTCGTTCGCGATACTCCGTGTAATCATAGCGTAATGGAACTGAAAACGTGAAGTGTGCACACAGTAATATCTCTCCGTACGATCGAGCCACTCGCCACTCGGACAGAATAATGCAATAACGTTCTGCCATTATTAACGTTCATAACTGTAGGAATGTGAACGAAAAAAAAAAAAAAAAGGAAAAGAAAGAAGGGACAAAGAGAAAGGAAAAGAGAGAGTTAAAAGGAGCTTTGGAGAGCCACTCGACCGTATTTCCCGTACGAGGACCGCAACTCTTCCTGCATCCTCGTTTTCCTTTCTCTCTCTCTCTCTCTCTCTCTCTCTCTGTAGACTTTTTTCTAGTTTTTCCATCTGGCGTTTGAGCCCCGCCGATTTCGAAGCAACAAACGATACAAAAATTTATTTGTTACTCCTCGTCTTCGTTTCTCTCTCGTTTCTCTCTCGCCAAACGAACACAAAAGATATTTTTCTAGATAAATACGTTTGTTCTTGCCATTTCTATCACCGAAAGTGATTTTAGCCGGGAATTTTAACTCAGAAAATCGGGCCTCAGGTGCAACGCTAATGCAACGAAAATTAGCGATTGGTTGATCAGGGTCAGGTGATTCGTGAGGAGGCGTGGCGTAAACCTCGAGTAGGAGTGGCGTTGTTTTCTATAGTCTATTTCTACTGTCTTCGTTAGTCAGAACAGTTGCTTTTGGGCCTTTCAGTGAGACGAATCGTACTGGCGTACAAGTCGTGCAGTGTTCGTTTCCTTGAGAACCATCGATCGTTTTAAGATTTCAGAGAAAAGATTGAAGAATCAGTTGGTATTTACGCTCGCGCGATAATACAAGGTACGAAGGTACGGGAAGGACTATAAGAATCTCTGCAATGTTATAAAGTGTGCAAGGCGTTCGGGAAGTAGGGGAAGCGGGATGGATAAAAATGGCGCAGGGTAAAAGTGAAGTTTATGAAAATGGTACGATACGTACAAGTTAGGATAAATAGGAGGCAGTATCTTGTAACTCTGGTATTTTTAAGTTTCTAAAACGATGCGCCAGATAGACGTCGTATCTCTCGCGTGGTAAACTTTTCAAAACATACAGTAAACCTATACGTAATAAATTCATTTTCTCATCGAATTTCAAATTGAACAATCAATATTGATTGCATTAAGATTTACTTGCACGAATTTGTGTGAGATCAATCAGAAACTAAAGTAAATAATAGAGCAATGTAAAACAATTGCAGAGATGAGAAAGAAATTGATAATTTTCACTAAAATTCAAAGTTATAGATACTCCTTAAGTTAAACAAATGAATTTTATTCATTTTTAACAACAGTTAAATCTACAGTTTTAGCTATTTAAATTTAATTAATTAATTAACGGTTAAATTTAAGCTCCGTTGAAGCTCCGTTAAATTTCAATTCTTTCACGAAGCTTAGCAAAAATCTCGAAACACACCACGTTCCCTAAAGTTCCAAAATATCAATCGTAGAAGAACAAAGAGTTACCTTAAAAATAACCACGAAACCGATAGATCCAATTTAAGGAAACGGAGCAACGGATTCTATCTTTGGACTTCTCAAGCAGATCAGACGGCAAATAATCGGGTCACAAAAAAATATTTTATTCACCCCTGCGACGCCATTTCGTCGTTCGAGTTCCCCCTCTTCTTCCGTCCCTCTTACTTTTTCTTTTTATTATTATTATTATTATTGTTGTTGTTGTTGTTATTGTCGTTCATCTCTGTCACTGCACCGACACACACGACCATCGATAGGAATTTTATTTCAAATTCATTTAACGCGAGGGAGGCTCAGAACGATCCGCAAACATTTCGTCGAATTCGATTGAACTCGCGCGTACGAAAGAGCGAGAACCTTGGGAAATGATATCGACGAGAAGTGGAGGTCCTCTGTTCGAATAAATAAATTGTTTACTTGAAAACAACGGTGAACACGAACGACATCGTCCTTTATATATATATATATATATATACGTATGTACATGCACCGATTGTATCCGGCGCGTACAATCACAATCGAACAAATGAAAAACAAATTTTCAAAAAATTCAGCAAACATCGCCGGCTGCCGTGACGTGGCTCGCGTTTTACAAACAAGATATCCGATTCCCGTGAGCAAAAAAGGCAACGCCGCGATGCGTTAAATCGAAATAAAGAACGACGGTATATTATTTTTTTTACTTTTTTTTCCTCCCTTTTTTTTTGTTGTTTCGCTGGTGGAAGATCGTTTGTTTGTTTTTTGTTTGAAACAGATGCGAAGTATGAAAGAGGGGAAAGTAGAAAACGTCGAAAAATATAAAGGTACGAAAGTATGTAGTCATGACGGTACAGCTATTCGAGATGTCTTTGACGATTAATTTCAGCGTAGACCCTTTAAAAGTTTTTGCTTGAAAAATTCGTTTCAACGCTAACTGTCCGTTAATGTTTGTACCGTAATAAGTCTTTCGAATGGGTTCTCTTTGCATAATTCTCAATAAATGGAAGTTTCCAAGATTCTTTGCAAAGGAAATGACTCCTAATTAGCTCAAACTGAAAACTAACCTCAAACCCTCTCTCAATCTTCCGTTCAATTTTAGAGAACTCGAACCTAACCTCCAAAGTTGACTGATTAAATCAATTTAAATAGGAGATGTAATACCAAGGACGAGAAAACGTTTCGAAAACGAGTCTTTTCATCTGATTTCTAACCTCTCAATCTTTCATTCACTTTTAGAGAACTCGAACCTAACCTCCAAAGTTGACTGATTAAAACAATTTAGAAAGCGATAAAACGTTTCGAAAACGAGTCTTTTTATCTGATTCCTAGCCAGCCATTAAATCCCCCAAATTGTTAACTCTTCCTTATCATTTTCGACGATCATAGCTCTGCCTGCGAGGCGCGAGTACCAGTCGTCATATCAAGATCGGCGTCATAATTTCTCTCTGTCGTCTCTTTCTTCCTGTCTTTTGCCGTCCTTATCGCGCAACGGCCGCATTCTCCATTTCGACCGGCACGTGTTACGACTGCGAACGTGAGATCTCATCCACACACGGAGCCGCGAGTAACGCAATAACGTTCGATTATTGGTAGTCACGGTACGCGGCGAGGACACGGCGAGATTGCTGCACCGGTCCGTGCTCGTATATCAAAGCTTTCGCGTATTCTCTGCTTTTCCGAAGCTTCGCGACCCGCCGTCAAAAGCCCTCTCGCCGTTTCCATCCCTCTTTTCCCTGCTTCGAGCCTCCCCGTCATAGCGATGTTTCGCTAATGTATACGCAAATATGAGCGGCAACGGAGACCGCTCTGGATAAATCGAGACCACCCGCCATAGGAATACGCGATTAAATCCCATAAATCCTTTTGCCTCGTCGCGAGCTTCTTCACTTTTAGTAATTTTTCGACGGTGGTTCGTAATTTCGAAATCCTCGATGAGAGGAGGAGAGTTTCTCTTTTCTGTTTTTATGTATTCGTCTTATTTTGCAGTAAGCAGCAAGGAGCACAACTGGAAAGTTGTTGAACTGTTATAATTAAGAAAAAAGTTGTTTGACAATTTCACTTGATCTCATTGTAATAAAGTGTGAAGCTTCCACTTTGTCTCTAAATTCCTAAGATTGTTCTTCTCAACGGCAATTTTTCTCGCGATTAAATCCACCATTTTGAAGAATAAAGTTTCCCCTCTTCGTTTAAAATAATTTCTCACCCAAAGTACGAGTATTTTCTAAACTAATCATTTTGGTATTCGGAAATTTTTCGTTATTTTTTTTCTACCATTTGTTTTCTAAATTATCCATAAAAAGTACATCCTGCCTTATCCTCCTTCGACAAGTTTCATAAACCGATTTATCGATTTGCAAACAGCTGATACCGATATCCCAAAGTAATTAATTAAATCTGGCTCCCTCCGTCTAGAGTGAAACGCAGCCGACGTGCCGGAAGTCGGGGATCGTAAGCAGGGATCTGTGTGTCGCCGGAGCTTACATCCTCGAGCGTTGACAATCTAACGTAATTTACTTGCCGTTTAACGTAATTAAAGTGTACTTTGAGGTGTGGCGGGACGAGAAATTAGCAGTGAACTTCGGTTTATCGGGAAACTTGCCGAGAGCGAAATCGACACCGCCTCGCGGTCCCCTCTTATCTTCTGTAAATTTCGCGCAGGATCTCGTTGTTAAAGCTGATTTGCGAAACCAGACGAACCTAGTCGTTCAGAGATGAGTTGGCACGAAGGAAGAGAGAAAGAGAGACAGATATGTATGTATACATGCGTGTGTGTGTGTGTGTGTGTGTGTGTGTGTGTAGAGAGAGAGAAATATGGGTGTGCTTTCTGTCGCGTTACAAGCATTCCGCAAACAACGGACCGTGTTTCATCGGAGACAACTTATGTTCCTCGAACTTGGAAACGTTTGTCGCTACTCTGTTGTAAAATAATTTAGCAAAGCACACCGGCAATAAAATACAAGTTCCTTTAAAAATGATTCGTCTTATTCGTCTTTGTGGACAACAATTTTTATTTTTACATATGATGATAATTTGAAACATTCATTTTTACACTACCAAGTCGTTGGAAGCGATTATATCGTCAGTATTATGAATATATATAGAATAATTTTCGGCAAAAATTAAATTCGAGTGAATAGCGTAAGGTAAAGTTATGCTAAAGTTATTTTGATATTTATTTGCTTATTTTTGTTAGATGTTATTTATTTATTTATTTTTATTAAGTATAATTTATGTCATCCGTCATTTTAATATTTGAAATGTGACTTAATTGTACTAATTTCTCGTTCGAATCGATTTTCCACGATTTCGAAGGATGCTAGCAAATGATATTTTTAAAGAAACTTGATATTTTATTCATGGTGTCAATAAATTAAATTACGAAGCTGTATTATTGAAAAATTTTATTATCTAGTGATTTTCTTTCGTCTGTTAGTTCTAAATATCACTTCTCGATTTAGCGTACAATAGATATAAACAATATTGCGATATCATTCTCGTTCCGTTAATAATCATCAATAATAGTAATGAAACCATATTTGAGCCTTGAAGTATAAAAATAAAATAATTATCGTGTCGATTTCCTTACATCTTTCGAAAGTATAAAATCTGAACAGAAGACGCGCAGTGGATGAGAAAAATATATTAAACGTTCTCAGTCTGATTCTTTTATTTGGAATGTTCTATTACACGTTTGCCCCTGAAAGCGCTCCATTTATCACGAAAAATAACTGACGATTTTCTTGACTTCCCCCGTTTTTCGAATAAATTCAATATCAGAGAACCGTGAACGCTCCCTTTGCTCGAAAATTCCCGTCAACTTTGAAACAATATCACGCTGCGGTTTATCACCGAACAGGATATAAAATCGTTGTATTTCAGAGAGTGGAGATTTTTACATTAACGACAATCGCGGAATAACAGAGGACACGGGAGACGTTTGAACGTATCTCCCGTTTCCGGTTCGATATCGAGCGATCACCCAGATCGCGTAGAATCGCGTCACGCGGCACGCAATATCCGGGCAACGTGATTTAAAAATTTCTCCCTCCTGTTGCGCGCTCGCGTGCATTTAAAAGTGAATGACGTAATCCCTGGCGTAACAGGCAAGCCGCGCGAGCTTTCCCCTCTGTGCTTGATGTTTAAATCCTCCGACCTTACGTTACGTGGAAATAAACGAAATCTGCCCGGTGAGTCGACGTAAAACGGAAAAAGAAATTGCGGGTACCTCGCCTCTTACGACTGGACCGTCAGAGATATCACCGTCCGCCGAGTTTCTTTTTTTCTTTTTTTATCACTGAAAGTGATTTTAGGCTGGGGTAACCCAGGAAATCGGGCCTCTTCGAGTGCAACGCTATTAGTGCAACGAAAATTAGCGATTGGTTGATTTGGGTCACGTGATTCGCGAGGGGGCGTGGCGTAGACCTCGAGTAGGAGTGGCGTTTTATTCCAACGTTGTTATTTTGTTACAGTGAGACGTGACGTAATTATCCAACGTTTTAAAAGCTTATACGTGTACTTTGAAAGTGCAGTTGTAGTTGAAAGTGAAGTTGCAGAAAATTCGCAACAAAGTTTTGAAGGATTCTTTGGAATTACCGAAAGAAAATGTACGTATGGTAATTAACTGTAACTAGTCGCGTAGATTTCATTAAAAACCAACGGGATTTATCCTTCAACACGAGTTCTGTGGAAACAAAAATTGTCAAAAATTATAAACATCATCATCGAAGAAAGAAAAGATCCAATGATCAATTATTCTTTTCTTATTTTGTATTCTTTGACCTTAGTACGTCTTTAACTATTAGTTAACTATTAGTCACGTAAATTTCAGTACGCATTCTTTTAAAAATTTATGATCAGAATTCCGAAAGATTTCTCGGCATCGTCAATGAAGGAAAATAGAAATTAATGATCAACTATCAGTTGTATCACTAGTAGGTTCCAAAACCAACGTGATTATTATGCTCGGGAACAAAAATTCTCGAAAAATTCGACAAAATTTTCAAAGATTCCCTCATTGTCGGACAAAAGAAAAATAAGAAGATTTAATGACCAAACGGGGATTAATCACTGCGAAGCCAGACTATGAATAGCGACTGTGACACGGTTCATCAGATCGACAAATCCGAAAATTGTTCCCCAATGCCGTTCATCATTATAGGATTGACCTGTTCGAACGGAACAACAGCCACGGTACGCTGCAAACAGTTTAGAGTTACTTGGTATCCTTCATTCAGCTATTATCGGTTATAACAATACGCTGGACGAACGGGTTCGAATTCAACGGGGGAAACTGTTTCCGGCGGCGTTGTTTTCGAACGCGTGGCCAGCCCTGCTTTCCCGCTCGCTTTCAATTATCTCGAGAGAACCGTGAGTGCCGCGATCGACACGTTTTCACGTGGACATTGTCCCACCGTCGAGAATTATTTTTTAATAGCATTCCAAACGGTACGTTTTTCATTTGCTTCCCTTTTCTTCTTTTCTTGTTTTCTTCTTTTTCTTTTTTTTTTTTTGTTTTGTTTTATTTTTTAACGCTTCGTTCTATTTCGGAAATATTTTCGCAATAACATTTTTTTTCCTTTTTTGGGGAGAGAACGCGAAAAATTGGGATCGTTTGTTCGGCGTTATTGTTTGTGGTGTAAATGAATTATTCGTTGATTCGAATTCCATTTACGAGTAATTTATTAATACAAATTAACGATTTCAAATCTTTCAAACGAAGATCGTTTGTCTGGCGTTGTAATGTAAATTAATAATTTGCTTTATTCAATATGTAATTTATCGATGTATTCGATTTTTCACACGATGTAATCTTTTATATGCCGATCGTTTATTTACTTAATTATTAATAATTAAATTACTACAGTCAGTTATAATTTCTTTTTAAAAATAGATAAATTGTCACTGTAAATTCTGATTACAAAGAATCAATGCAATTAGCGAAGAATTAATTATTCCCATTCTTGTTCGTATCTCACAATTACAAACAGTGAAATTTTAAACGCGTTAATTGTCTCTGCCATCATTTCTCTCCTTTTTTTTTATATTAAAAAAGTTGTAATATCAAATTACGCTTGCAACAGGAATTATAGTTTCGATTTGGAATACGAATTTTCAATTTCAATTCTTCAAACTGAGTGATGCTTTCAATAATTTACATCTGACGCGATGTCATAGTAATTGATGGTAATTAATAATGCTCCAAGGCTGAAGACTGAAGAAAAAAAAATGAAAAGTTTAAAAGAACCGACGATCCAATTTCCAACTTAACACTCTGCACGCTGCGTTACTAACTCTTTAAGCTCGCTTCCGCAAATTTGACATAGCCGTCAATAGTCGGCACCAAAGCGAAAATGTAATCCAGACTTAACCTAAAAAACGAGCCAGCCCCGAAATCAAGAAATCCCGTAAGGATCCCCCTATTTGACCTATTATTCGACCAAATATTATCTCCCAAGCGAAAGCAAACATAACCCAGAAATCTCGAACGAACAACACGGTAGCGCGAGAAACATTCGCCACGCTCCAAATACCAAATTGCATTGACAAAGAGCGGCTCGAAGAACGCGACACGCGGGACAGAGAATCGAATGGAATAATCCGATGGAGAAAGAGAAAGAGAAAAAAAGATAAAAACCGCACTACTTGTACCCCAGTACGATTCGTCTCACTGAAAGGCCCAGAAGCAACTGTTCTGACTATAAAATTTTATCGATATGCAAACGTTTGAATCGATAGAAAACAAATTACAGGCGCGATCGCTCGGTAGATCTACCAAACAACGCCACTCCTACTCGAGGTCTACCCCACGCCTCCTCGCGAGTCACGTGACTCAAATCAACCAATCGCTAATTTTCGTTGCATCAGCGTTGCACTTGAAGAGGCCCGATTTTCTGGGTTGCCCCCGCTAAAATCACTTTCAGTGATAAAAAAAAAGGAAAAGAAGCCCGAGCTTCCGTAGAACGATGACGTTTGAAACAAAAGAAAAAAAAAAGCTCCTCGAAGGGTCGGAGGAGAAGGATGAATAATTTCGAGCTCGGCGTCGTTCGGAAGTGACGACGATTTGCAAAGCGTGCGCGGCGACAAACAATCAAAATGTAAAGGACATTCTCCGTGGTCGTGGGGCAGAAGGGAGGAGGGTTGGCTTTTGATCTGAAGCACGACGGTTTTGCCGCTCGACGAGATGATAGCGATATACCGGAAACTGGGTCAAGTGCAGTTCAGTTACCCCCGTAGGAGGCGACGTTTTCGAAACGCGCACAAACGCTCCCGCTTCGCTCGTCGTCCTTGTCTTTCCTCTTTCTCAGAATACAGAGACGAAAGTGAAATCTCTCTCGGCCGAATTTCTCGGTGGAGTTATTTCGTTTCCGCCACGGCGGAAATATCCAAACTTTTTCGAAATTTAGAAATTTAGAAACAGGACTTGCAGACCTGTGCAAAATCGCTAGACTGTGAATTTTCATCAATTTTTATAGTGTGTAAAACATATAGAATATTGCAATATTTTAAAAATATAGCGATACAAAAAAGGTATAAAATGTTTCGAGCGCAGCGTTTTCTATGACGCCTAGTAAATATTCTACAATGCTACACAGCATTTTCCATGTAATATTTATTTAGTATAAACGATTTTCAACGAAAATTTTTTCGATTTTTTCGAATTATATTTTCAATATCTGATATATACTCGAATCATATTTAAAATCGCCAAATTTCACCGAAGCGTTTGGTTTTTAATTACCAAGAAAACAACGAAAACTCTCTTCAAGATCCCTCTGATAAATGCAAACTACGAATACTATAATAAACGGTAAATTACAAATGCCACTGTAAATTGTTATCAAATTGCATGAAACTAGAAAAAAAAAAAAACACGAAAAAGAGAAGGCTACGATAAATTACAAACGATACCGTAAATTATTAAATTGTGCAAAAAGGAAATTGTCGGAAAACGAAAATTTTCTAGCAAAAAACTAAAAAAAAAAAAAAAGAGAGAAAGTTGCGAATCGAAATTTCACATGTAAACGTGCGTACAATCTCCCGGTGAAGCAACCGTGAGAAACAAAACCGTAGACGGTCACGCGAGCGTGATATTTCGTATCATCCCTCGAAACCGTATCGAATATCCTTTTCGCGAGACATTTGAGACCAAAGTCCACTCCTCCTACGTAGAGACGTGCATGTGGAAGAAGACGGATGCGCGGATGCGCTGCCCGGAAACCAGGTCAAAAACGGTCCGGTTGGTCGCCCCCTCCGCTCGAACGATAGATACTCGAAAGCACTTTGAAAACACACGAGGCCAGGCCCCAGCCAGAGAAGCCTGCATTTCCCCTCGAATTTACCGATGACCCGGTCGCGCTAACACTCCCTGTATCCCTTGGCCCAGGCCTCTCCAAATCCCTCCTCGATCCGATGCTCCCATCCCTCTCGATCGTCTGGCTCTCTCGCATTCGGTATCCGATGCACGATGAAGGATTTCATCGGGAATTCGGTGACGATTAACTCGGCTCGATTCTCTGGCGATATCGAAGGAAGGAAGGAAGGAAGGAAGGAAGGTTTTTTCCCCCCAGTTGCGTTCGTACATCTTTCTGGTTGTTGTTTTTGCACGAGTGGAAAGTACATCGGGATTGAAAGAGGGGAAAATGGGAAATTTTATCTAAGGAGAGTGGAATTTGGCTGGAAACGCGGAGAGGTTGAACAGTTGGACATTCCTAGTTTTTGGCTCAGTTATAGTCTTTGGTTTCCTCGTGTATTTTATTTAAAAGTTTGAGTCTTTGAGGTCCTAGGGACTTGAGGTTTCGGAATTTAAACGTTCTCAGCCTTTGAATATAGTCGAGTCGTATCAGAACTTTGGAATCTACCTAATTGTCATTGGGGAATTGCGCGCAGCAAATGCACTGTACAAAAGTACAGTTATTAAAATACGTGGAACGTGTTTAATTCCTGGAAAGTATCGCGAGAACGTGGGAAATTGTTTGAACCAAACAAACACCATAAATCGTAAACGTCACGAATGTTGTCACAGACAAGAGGAAGCAAAAGAGGAAGCAACAAAATCTCGATGAGGAAATAATCAGCGAGACTCTAGTGAAAACTCTAGCGAAAACTCGCGAAACACTCGAAACCAGCTATCTGTCTACCAAAGAGGATCAAGCTCGCTACGACACGATAAATCAAGGCAACAGCAGCCTCCCGAGCTAACCCGTTTCTCCGATTTCTCGTGTCTGGGGATCTCGCGTTTCGTCGAAAACTCGAGCGCCTATCGTCGAACACGCCACGTTGCCGTCGAACAGAAGGGGTGCGCGACCGGAGAGAGTGCGCGCGAGGATGCATGGCATGGCGGTTGCCGGCTGAACAAGGACGCAGCAGGCAGCAGCGGGTATAATCGGCTTACAGCAACGCAGCCTGACGAGCCGGTGAACGAACGGGCAGACTTGATCCCCAAAAGCCTCGATATCTCGAAAGCTCCGATATAACTCCCCCCCCCCTCTCTCTCTCTCTCTGCTCTGCACTCTCGTACACCCTCTCTCGCCCATCTCATTCGGCTTGTTCGGTCTAGCAAAGCCGGCCGCGCGTTCGCTCGCAGGGTCTACGGCTTCAACAGAATGGAAATGTGAACAGAGAGAGAGAGAGAGAGAGAGAGAGAGAATCCGGGTGATCCGTTCGTATTTCCCGCGAAATTCGGCCCAGTTGCCTTTCGCCTGCTCTCGTGCATCCGTGTATTCTTTTTTATTTACGCCTCCAAGCGTGACAAGCGACAATCAGAACGTTGACCTGTGACTTATTTTTTTTCTTTTTTTCTTTTTTTTTTTTTTTTTTTTTCTTATTTCGTTTGATTGGAAGCGGTCGCGTATCGGTGTTCGAAAATTTTACGACAGTTTGTTTGAGTGTAATATTCGGTACATAGAACCGAAAGTAACTTGTGACTTGGTTTTTCTCATTTCTTGTTTCGTTTCATTGGAAGTAATTGCGGAAGTATTTTGAAAACTTCTTGGGTGTAACATTTGGTATTATCGATGATAAAACTACCGAATTATACGTACGTTTTGTCAGGAAATTTGTCAGGTGTAATTACAGATGCGTGATTTTTGATTTGATTTTTGTCCTAATTGTCACTCTTTCACGAAGTTTCTTTCGAAAGAAAAATTCGAACCAAAAGTTTCTTGCTCTTTCTTCCGAAAGAAAATTTAGTAAAGAAGTAACGACATCTCAGAAATATAATTTAACTTTCGTCGCGATTTTCGTTCAGGATTTCAAAGATATTTTCGAAAAGGAAAATTCGAAGCAAAAGTTCATCAAACGCATTAGTTAACTATATAATTTAGTTTATAATCGTTACAGTGTAAAAGATTAAAACGTAATTCAATTAAATCGAAATATAATGTAATTCTCGCCGTCATTGATAAAACTAGATTTTCAGTTTCTCGCAAAGACTTGAAAGAGAATTTCGAATGGAAAATTAAGTTGCAAAGCATCATTTTTTTTAAATACGCGCGAAATAATCGAAACTGAAACGTTGGGGAAATTTCACCGGGTAAAAGAAGAAAAAGAAATGCTCGAAAGTATTTCGATCCATTATCGGGGAGGATAATCTTTTAGGTAAGCTTCGTTAGCAAGTTAAAAAAAAATTCTCAGGGAATGTGCAAACTAGGATTATCCGCGGAGTCTGCTCGACTTTCGAACGGAATGGCTGATGGAACGATATAACAAGATCGCGATTGTGAAAACTTTTCTCCTCGAGGAGCGGGAGCTCAAACGAAAAGTTATTCCTTCCCGTGGCTGGCTCGCCGTGAGGAACGAAGCAATCTAAATAATGACGTGAATCCGATGCTTCGCGTGGAAAAGAATCGAACGGAGTGTTAAGTGGGACGATCCGCGATAAGATTCGCGTCAAACTTCCTGATTCTTATTCTCTCTCGAAGACTTATTTCGCGCGCATTGTACACCTCTTCCTTTCATCTTTGTTAACTTCTGCTATATACGTCTATAACAATATCTTTTACATCTTTCTCTCGAGTTTTCTTCCGTTCAGCATCGTTCAATTCTGCGACTCTTTTCCTAAATTTTATCACTGAAATTCTTCGGGTGCAACGCTAATGCAACGAAAATTAGCGATTGGTCGATTTGGGTCACGTGATTCGTGAGGGGGCGTGGGGTAGACCTCCAGTAGGAGTGGCGTTGTCCGATACTGAGCGACCGCCCCTATAATTTGTTTTTTCCATCAATTCAAATGTTTGCATATCGATAAAATTTCTGGACTTTTTTTTTCACTGGAAATTGTTCTTCTTTTTTGGATTAAATATTGCATAACATATACTGTTATAACTTGTGATGTATTCTAGGGATAAGATGATGGAATATAATATACAGTAGATATACTTTGTTTACACGGATTCCACTTATTGAATGAATCTTGATAAAATCCATTTATTCGAGCCAGAATTCCAACTGGTATGAATGAAAGAGTGTCACTAGTATTTAAATAGTAAGCAACAAAATTGTATAAATAATCGTAAAATTGTACGAACAGTCATACAGTCATAAGACTTATGTAATAAACAATAATCCTGAATGATTATAAAATCCATTCGGAAATCACTCGAACCTCGTTCGAAAATAATCGAATCTAATTTTACATTCAGACAAACGAATATACTAAAAGTATCAATCGTCAATCATCAGTCACAACTCGCACGCATTACTGAGAAATTTCCGCGTAGTACGCAGAAATGTATATATAAAACATCCAAATTGGCAGAGAAATTGCAATTTTTCATCTAGGTCCTCCCTTCCAAATTTTATTCGTAAAAATATAAATCTGTCTAATCGGAACGAAAGGAAATTCCAATGCTTCGGGAGAAGAACATGACCGAACCATTTCTGCAGCGGCGCAGACGACGGGAACAAAAGAGGGTGGGCAGGCTGGCATAATCACGGGCAATCCGAGCGCGCGTCGCCGCGAGCGCGAGGCTGAAACACGCGCGTGTCGAACCGTCCGATAGGTTGGCGAGCCTTCTCGACGCGGCGTGTGCGTGTCGCGGTCGATCAAAGGCACCAGAAAACGTGTCTTCTGTTTCGCGCTGCAAAGAGCACCGAGCCATGCAACGGAGCTTCTTCCGTTCCCCTCTTCTCTCTCTCTCTCTCTCTCTTTCTCTCTTCTTTGTCTGGTTTCATCGCCCCCTGTTCGCGACTTTGTGATTCCTGGCCCCTTGATTCCTCGCGATCGCCGCGCAAGTGTCTACTCGGTTGAAAAATTGCGCGCATCCCCGATGACGGAAGAATAGATCCCGTTCGAGACTCGCGAACAGAACCAAAGGGCTGCTGGTGAATGAAAGGGTGACGGTGTTAGGGGTGGACGCGCGACGAGGAGGGGTTTTATTGTTAGATAGCTGAATTAAGAGTCGAGATTATACGCGTGTTGGAGACGTTGGCTGCGACTTTTAGAAAATTTCGATAGGCCTGAATGTTAAATATTAAATATTTATTTGTTTGCTGTTTTATATCAATTTCGATAGGGCTGAATATTAAATACGCTCGTTGCGAGATGAACCGAATTCAAACTCGTCCCTCACATGTGATAGAACGATTATTTATGAGTTTATACATTTACTTATGTTGTTATGAGTTTATGTATTTATTTATATTATGAGTCTACATATTTATTTCTATGTGAGTTTCGCATGTCACGTTCATTTATGAATTTACATATTATGTATATTGTACAGAACATTTTGAAATTTCTCTTCAACCGTAACAAGATACGATTGTCGTAATCATGTTGATCAAGTTTGAAGTAGAAACGAAAATATTCAATACAAATGTACATTTGCATTCACGCACAAGTATATACAGGTATTTTACACAAATGTACATAGATATTTCGTACAGTAACACGTACGAGTATCTCGTACCCCTACAAGTATTTTAATGTATAATTTTTCCACGATGTCTGTTCGAATACTCTCGTGAACCACCGAAAAAACTAAAATACTTTCAAATAGATATTTTCAAGCACAATTTGAAACATCAATTGCAAGATTACATTCATTTATGATTAAATTCGTTTATCTGAGCTGCGAGCAGTTCAGAGAGTGAAATCATCCCTCTTGTATAAAATATAACAATAGCATACGCGTGTTATATAAATGTTACGTTGCTCTAGTATAAATATACTATTAATGTAATTGTAATACACTTATATCTTAATACAATACAATATCATATTATAAATATTACATTACGAACATTGCAAGTTCAGGTAAATGTAACTCTAGACGTTCTGAAGAAACCCGAGAAACCCTAAAACTCAAAGTAACCGTCCAAGTAACTTTCAAAAAGAAAAAAAGAAGAAAAAGAAGAAGAAGAGGAGAGAGAGAGAGAGAGAGAGAGAGACAGAGACCATAAACCACCCTTCTGTCCGGAAACCTCAAAAGCCCCATCGTCGCATCGGTAACTCGATATACCGCGAACGCTAAGTGCGTAACGACGCTCGGCTGGTTTCTCACCGCGAGCAACGCAAACACGCGGGAAACAATAGCGCGGGGAGGGACAATGCTCTCGCTACGGAGAGCTGCCGCGGCTCTTTATCCCCCGCCATGGTCCCCCCTTTCCCTCTCACCCAGCCCGCTTCTCTCCCCCCCCCCTCCCCTCTTTCCTCGTTCTCCATGGTTTCTTTCCTCCCCCTCTGTCCGCGCAGCCCTTGGCGAAGTCAGAGACACCGGATGACGGTCGCCCGCGGGCCGACACCCAGAAGAATAGCGGCACGACAGCCAGAGAACAGAAACGGCAGGAAACACCGGCAGGGGACTTTTTTTTATTTAATTAGCGAGATGTACGAGGGCTACAAAGATCGCCCCCTCCCCCTTCCCCATCCCCCCGCGAACCGTCAACCGGTTCCGCTTCAAAGACACCAAGTCTTCTTCTACCCTCTTGTCTCTCCCTCTTGTCTCCATCTCTCTCTCTCTCTCTCTCTCTCTCTCTCTCTCTCTCTCTCTCTCTCTTGGTTACACGGCCTTTCGCTTCTTTTGTGCCGTTTGCCCGTTCTGGATTAACGTCACTCGCCCGATTCTTTCATTCGACCATAATAATGTGTTCCTCGTCGCTGCGTTTCTCTTTGATCTTCGCTCGATGATTCCGAAACCTGACGATGATCGGACAATGATCGGGTTCGAACTCGAGTTTTCGCTGTTACACAGTTTCGCAGGGTTTTATTGCGTTGAAGCGATGAAAGCGCGATTTGTTTCACTTCGCAATGTTATTCGAGTACTCTTCTTCAGCTTAGGTAGAGTTTTCTCTCTAATTTTTGTAAAATATCGCGTTATAGTAAATGAGTATAATTTTGCTTTAGTTACTGAAATTACTAACAAAATTCTGAATACAGTTGTCTTTAGTTCAACAGCGGAATTCAATTAAATTCAATTAAAGGTTCCAATACCGGGCTAATTTGAGACTAAATAGTCAACTTACGTCAGTTCGAGAGTTTCAATTCCTCTCCGTGATCTACAATCTAAAAATCCCGACGACTCAGAAAGAAACAAACGAAAGCGAATCCTCGACTCGGCAAAGTGTCGTCGTCCGATTCAGTAAAGTATCCCTCCGAGACCCTAAAGTGTAAATCTATCCTGCTAGAATCTCGGTTCGTTCGCAGTCCGATCGATGGTATATCGCGGCGTTTGCTTTATCGTCGAGTAAACGCGGAATCCTGGGGATGGTTCTTCGAGGCAATCAACGTCGATTCGCATTCCCGGCGTGTGCCAGCGGCCCTCCTTATACCGGCCGCCTCGAGAATGATTCAGGAACGTCGGCCAACCACCCGCCATCCCACGCAAGTTCATTGTCAGCTGGCTGGTTTGAGATTCAACGAGAGAGAGAGAGAGAGAGAGAGAGAGAGAAGATGGGACGCGCGCAAATACCAGGCCAGCCTCTCCTCACGGAGTAGAAAGAGGCAAGTCCAATAAAAAACTTATTAAAGGGGGCCGTTGTGAAGTCCCAGTAAATATTTGGCCGGGTCTTTTGGATCTCCGCGCAACGTTATGAGGAAACTAACCCTTCACGATGCAACTTCCCTCGCTCTTTATGCGAGGCGAGGTCTGATCATCTGGAAGTTTGATTCTTCCAGTTCAAATGGAGTTTCGTGTTTTCTCAGTTTTCTGTTGTTTTTTCTTTTTTGTTTGTTTGTTTTTTTTTTTTTCTTGTTTAGAGTAGTTGTAGGATGATTGTGATGGAAGCTTTTAACACAATTATCGCAAATTAATGACACTATTCTGTTTTTATTGATATCTTTATTTGAAGATTTATTATCGGCGATATCGCCAATATCTTCTTTACGTCTGCACAGGGGGGAATTTTATTTCCATTTACCAATTTGGGTTAATCTCGAATGTTGAGATTAATAATTCTAGTTATTCAATTATTTATTTTCAATTAGTTTCAGTTATTTATTTTCGATTGACTCAATTGTTCGTTTCATTAATTTCGATTATAGAACGTCCACTTGAGGATTGAATTAGGTTTTAATCTCGCGGGTTTTGATTCCGACGGGATAGACAGATTAAGTAGAGCGGATGGTTTATTTGCAAGGAAGGTAATTGTTAGATTGAACTTCACGAAAAGAAATTCACGAAATATTCCTTACGAATTATATAAAATATCCGAAATATAGTATTAAAAACTATGGTAGTAAAAACTCGTTACAGGATAGTAGCAAAGAAATAAGTTAAAGTCTTTAACCTGAAATCGAGCTTTTTCTCGTAAAATTCACATTTCTTTCGCTCTTAGATAGTTTGAGGTATTCAATAAAAATTTAACGATTCGTTGTCATTCTCTAATTATTACTCCTATAGCAAGAAGAACCAAATGACTGAATGGAAACTGCGTTTCCACAACTGTCACGAAAATATCTACAAATAAAACGGAGAGTTTAAAACCAATGAATTCAATTACCTCGACGGATTCTCGATCTGCGAAATCCCCAATTTTCGGATACGAAAATTCATCTCCGCGTACCGGAACGAAACGAGACGAGACGAGACGGAAAAAGGGAACAAAACAATGAAACAAACAAAGGGAACTTATTAACCCGTAATCGATAGAGATAGAGGAAAGCCATCGGTAACTTCCAATCTAGTCATCGACGGATTTCGTTGACGCAAGATAGAAACGAATCGAACTTCCTTCCTCTCTCCCTCTCCTCCCTCTCCCTCTCCCTCTCTCTCTTACTCTTTCTCTCACCCCCTTTACGAATCGTCGAACAATCGCTATTCCATCATCGGTTTCGATTCTGGATTGGCCCGAAAGATATCGCTATTGTTTAGAGACGCATTGTCTCGGACCGGGGGACCTCCGTACCGTTGCACTCGTAGTTTTCGAGTGGCACTGTGGAATAAACGCGTGCCATTGTCCCGCGGTTTATCGACGCGCGGGTTCAGCCTCGTTAGCTTCTCCAGGTTCGACTCCTGCCTTGTACGTACGTACGTACGTACGTACGTGCACGAACGTTCGCAAATATCGTCCCGTGTCGCGTTCTTTTCATGCGTGCTTCGCCAACGTATCGCGTATCGCGCGATCTATTGAGCTTCTATAAAAGTACACACACACACGTACGAGAGAACGACATCTGCGTGACTGGGGGAGGGTGGAATCGTTCGGTTCGTTCGCGAGAGGATGTCGAGAAAGAGTTGGCAATGGGGAGAGGATGTCTGGACTATTAGGGATTAACGAAACGTAATTTCTGTCGTTGTTGTTTGCAGATTTCGAGGAGGAGATGTTGCTTGTAAAAATTGTTGATCAATTCATTAGTTAGATTTGTAGGTACGATTGAATTATGCTAGGAACTGCACGATACATTGAGAAGAAAATATTCGTTAATTCGTTAAATAATGTAATAAAGTTAACGAAATTTTACTGGTTTAAGAGAGCAAGTAGTAATCAGTTGTCAGAGGAAATGGATTTTCAATTTCAAAGTATTGATAATTAAAGAAAAGTAATTAAATTATACTCATACGATGTTTATATTAATATTGATCAATGTAAATTAACAGAATGCAGCTTCTTTAGTAATAAAAAGAAGAAGAATATGTGACGAGGTCATATTAATCATAAAGATTGAATTCCATTTCATAACTGATTTGCTCCCTTTCATTCAGAAAATGAGAATGGGCTTTTTTAATTACGATAAAATATATAGAATAAAAATATTGCATTTTTTTTTTTTTTTTTTTTGTACTATTAATACGTACGAGTAACGAAAGCACAATTTTTCACAGTATATCAAGAACTACGAACAGATGGCGTTATTTGCCTTGTTAATATAATAGAATTATATCAAATTAATTACTACGTGATTCATTTTTCCACACAATGGCTTTCTGCTGTTCTATAGAGCACTATCATACTTTATTAATTAAAACTAACCAAAACAATAAGCTGTATATTCACACACCCCACGCGCTTGTTCATAGGAAGGATTTCAAAAACTAAAAATTCAAACAGAGTTTCTATTGAAATTAATTCAGCTTTAAAAACTACGTTTCCCTCCAAGCTACCATGTGCTTCGAATTTCATCAATGTAATTGTGACAATCCTTTTCCGTTACGAAAAAAGAAAATTTCCAAATTTTATGTGACACTCACGATTAAACCGCGCTGCGTTTTTATTTTCAGAAGTAGAAACGACAAACAGAAATTTATCTGCCAAATAAACATTCCGCATCTACAAAATTCCTATAAATATATAAAAATTTACGCGCAACATAATTATTTCCGTCACTCGCTACGTGCATCTTCAAAAATCATAATAAACGAACGCGCTGTTCAATACAAAAGCACCGCCGTATCTTTGCAAATACCGTCAGAAAAACACGAGCAAAACCGCGGAAAATTCGAAAACCAATTAATTAATCCCTCAACCTCTATAAAAAAGCCAACGTCGAGTCTCCAATAACCTCCAAAAACTCCAATAATTCCCAATCCCCCACTCCTTTCTTTCCATTCGAAAAACCAACTTTCAAAAAAAAAAAAAAAAAAAACAGCAGATAGAATTGCGAGTTCTCTCTACAACCCTCGTAGCTGAAAACATCCCTCCCTTCGGTTAGTCGAGAACGCAGCTCGTGGAACTCAGTGTCCAAACATTCGCGAGGCTTGCAAAAAAGAGAATCTGCCCGATACGGTATCGACAGCCGGTGACAGTTTAAGCTTGAGTTCACCGCGTTCGGAGATCGATGCAGCCTCCCACTTTGCCACCCCTTGTTCTCCACACCCTCCTCCATCTCCTCCTCTTCTTCCCCTCTCCCCCGCCCTCCCCACTCGTTCGTGAGTCGCCAGGATTCCACCGGTCCAATCGAAAAAAAGTAACGATCCATCCAGGGTCTAGAGTCCAGGGACGCTTCGTTTCTCTGTTATGCGACTGTCTTTGGCTTGCGGAGGATGGAGAAGGGGGGCAGGGAAGTGTACAGGGTGTCCGAGTGAGAATGTACACTACCGTTCAGAAGCATTAGAACACTTTATTTGATTTAGAGTGAAGTACGTAGAGTAGAATAAATACAGCGGTACAATGGAAAGTATAATAGAACGATACAATAGGAAAGTACAATACAACAGGAAATAAAGTACAGTACAGTGGAGAACAGTATAGTACAATATAGATTGAACTATAGAAATACGATGGTGCAGTTGTATTTAATTGTAAATGTATCTGTCTAATTACAAATATGAATGAATGATAATATAATTGTACATACAATGGTACAAAGTACAATAAATTGAAGTATACAAAGTATGATAGATTGAAGTGTATAATAGAAATGAATAGCAGTATAATCGTACAATAATATAGTAGTATACATAAATGCATAACATAAATGAATAATAACATAATATAATAGTACAATAAAGTATATTTATTAGACCAATAAGAGTACAATAGTGTACCAGTATGTACTATAGTATAGTGAGTATAAGAGTATAATAAAATATACAAGTGAATAATAAATGTATGCAGCAGTACATGGTAATATAATGTAACAAAGTACAAACTGTAATAGACTGAGATATGTAAACGAACGAATGATGCAAAATAATAAAACAGACTAGAGCGGACAAATAACAATTGTTATCAAATTAAACTAAAATTTAATTTAATTGAATTAGTAGTTAAAAATACTCTCATTCTCCGCAAAAAATACCTATCGTATGTACTATCGTAATGATCGCAAAATCCAAAAGCCAGAGAAACGAAGAAATCTCAGTCCCCGTGGCAAGGATCGGCGGGATTTCGTGGCCGCGGAAAAAATGCGCGTCGCGTCGTTGGCCCCGTACCAAGTTCCCCGCAGCCACAATAGGCATCCTTGCCACCAGATAGGCAGATAATTTCCACCCGTCGTTCTCATACTCTCGTCCGTACACACCCACCCGCGACACTGCTGCACGTACTGAAACGAGCTTATATACATACGTGTACATATATATGTATATATGTATATATGTTCTGTTACGCGATGCATAGGAAGGATAGTCGTCCAGTGGAGAGACATCGATGACACTATACATATTGACAAGACACTCGAGACCGCCCGACTGGGTCCTCGCCCTCCGCAGGCTCCTCGTCGCCCTCCAGCCAACCCTCTGCCACCCCTATCTCCACAGAATGTCTCCGCAATCGTGCTGCGGCCGAGCAAGAAACGATTCTTCCGCGAAGAAAAATAAGTAGAATAGTTTTTAAAGTTTTTAAATTTGAAACGACACGCCAAGGCGCGGCAAGTTTCGAGTTGCGGACGGTGGATCTCAATCTTTTCAATCTTTTCTTAGAAACGTTTCAACGTTTACAATTTCGTATCCAAAGATGAAAACATCTTCGAAGAATACCGAAGAAATGAGACGATACGAATTATCGTATGATTTTTCTTTTCTTTTTTTAAGTTTGACGCATCGACAATTTTCCATCGTCCGAGCGATCGTTCTTAACAATAAGATCGATCGCTCGGACAGATACGCGGGTGTCGTAAAACAGAGAACGCCGCGAGGGAGGGCGCGCGGTGGCGGCTAATGGCGCGTTAATTAGTTGCACGTGTTGATCGTTATAATTACCGATAACAGCAACATTTTAATCGGACCCGTTTAAATAACGGCGCTGAAATTTGTGGCGGTTGTTTACGATCGTTGGCCGCGCCGCCGTTTTTCCTATTAATTTCCTCTTACCTCCCTCGCGAAAATCGCTTCCATAAATTCGACCACCGTTTCGCTAGGGAGAGGGGACACGGGTCGATTCGGGATGAGAAGAGGGTGGCCGATACAATTCGCCCGGTGACCTCGATAATTCACCAAATTAATATCGCGCCATAAGTCTCTGTGATTCCCTATACACGAGTCTCTATTCGCTCGGGTTCGCTGAAAAATCGAGGAGATAGCGTCGGCGATGGTGTCGACGATCGACCGCAATAACTCGAACAACGTTGCTAATTTAATCGTTCCCGCGACCAGCGAAGCTTTCGAACTCGTCGGAGAAATTTTTTTTTCAGCTGTGTTCTCAACTTCTCTCTGTGCGAAAGTTTGTATTACGTAGTCGGGTAGACTTTTGGATTATTTTTCAAACGAAGCGGGAAATAATGAGTTACTTCGTAACGTGTAACAGGAGAATTGTGAAATTTTGCAAGCTTGTAAAAAATTTGCAGAAATGCGCGCCATATTGTATACGTAACGTGTTAAAATGTAAGAAGTTATTCGGAGCAATGTTATTTAATAAATGAAATTCTATTTCTTAAATAAGTAAATGGATAAGTCGAACGTAGAATTCTGTACAGTTAGAATTAAATATTTAATATCCGTGTTCTTTCAATAGTAAATAAATTAATTAATCAAAATATATTCAATAAATAAAATAAATTCCACTCTTTCGATACGATTAAAAATATAAAACTGCGCGAGCAAACGTCTGACATCAACGATCTCCATTTATTGTGAAAAAGAAACGAATTAAAATTGTCTTCTTTCTATCTAGTAACTATATTTAATTGTCACTAGAATTTAGTAAATTTCATGCTGTTTTTATCAGAAACGAACGTAACTGTGAGATTTAATGTTGAAATTTCTACTCTGAATTGGTAATTTCGAACGCTCTGGTGACGTTTAGGAATTGATTAAGGCTCGAGCAAATGAAATTTTTGCGCTGATTGACCGCTACTCAAACGCTTGGTCTAGAGTGTCTCGTGCTGTTTGCGATTGCACAGCGTAATAGCGCGTTTGCTATTGTTGAAATTGCTGAAAATGCAAGAAAGTTGATTTTTATTTCGCCAGTGCTATCCCTTCAAAAGATCGATACAATTTATTCTTCATTTTAAATTGAATTTGTATATGTAAATTTGTATAAATAAAGCGAAACGCGTTGTAACGTTATCGTTGGTATGGTATAATTCGTGTAAAAATTTAAATGAAACACTTCGATCGGGACATTAGCATAAATGAAAATTCGTACGAATCCTGCGTACATCGCGTTTTAACCTAAACTTAACTCGATCCGATAGATATAAAAATTTCGCAGAAAGATCCCACGTCTTGCCCTGACTCCTTTGATTCAGACTCGGGATGAAAACCAAATTAAAGCGCAGAGCCAAACGAAACGCAGAGACGAATGAAAATGAACGAATAGCCAGGAAAGGGAATAACTGACCACGCGTTCATAAATAAAAATTTCGCAAATCCTATCTCGCGCGACCCTTTAAATCCAACTTCCAAATGAAACGAAATTAAAGCGTGAAATCAGAACGAGGAAAGAAGGGGAGGGATTATTGCTGTTCCACGGGAACGTTAATAAATAATTATTGCCAGATGTAAAACGTGCGCGCGCGAGCCTGGCGTAAAACGTGGCGGAAGGGATCCGCCAGAATTCACGAGAATATATGTATATATATATATATATATATGTAATATAATATATTCCGTGAGAATATATAGCGGGACAGGCTATTGCATATTCAGCGTGATCATTATAATCCAATGTAGCCGCGAGTATTTTACGATGGCTAGGGATGACGTTTCGTTAGATACGAAAGAAATGATGGAAGAGAGTAGGTGTTGAGAGAGAGAGAGAGAAAAGGGAGAGAAGAAGTTAGAGAACAGCGAGGGTCCCTCCGAATATTGTTTGAATCTCCCTCGGTTGAGTTTCGATTAATTAAGTGCTCGACCCCTTTCGTCGCCCACGTATCGCTTCGAGGCACACTTACATTCAACCCCTCCCTTCTGAAAAGTGTTTTGTTTGTGGCAGCCGAAAGCCGCGTCGCGTAAATTGAGGACACTTTCACCTCTTCCTCGCGTCTTTCCCCGTCTCTCTCTCTCTCTCTTTTTGTTTCGTTTTTCACCTTGTTAAAAATGGAATGGTGTTTCGTGGATTTTGAACGGTCTTCGTGATACGTGTGTGGATAAATTGATTTTGTCCTTTGATTGTACGATTATTATAGTTTAATAGAATGATTGTATAATAATAAGTGATTTGTTCCTGTTGTTTATTGAAATAATTATCAATTTTGTGCAGTAGTGAAATTTAAGTTGTCTCAAACGGAACGTCTTACAATATTTTGAGACTGTCTATCTAGAAGCACGTTAGATGTACCATGTAAATTGTTCTTTTTCTATCGATGATTAGTGCGAAAGGAGAGAAAACTTTGAAGTAAGAATATCACGTCTTCAATGTCGACAGAATTTTTTGAAATCGTTATAACAATGCTTTCTCTTCACACCCGACATTAATGTAAATAATTTGTATGTTCGTTGAAAGTAACCTTTCTTATTTCGAGCAACAATCAAATTGGATATTCATTTTTCGATGTTCAATGAAATATAAGTATAAATGATTTTGTACATTCGTCCAAACTTGTCATTCTTGTTTCAAATTCAGACGTCAATTTAGACGTTCATTTTTCAAAATCATACACTTTTCTGTTTTCATATTCAACGTCAGTGTGAATAATTTTGTTATATTCATCTTTTATTTCAAACGTTCGATGAAAGCAATTTAGACGTTCATTATTCAAAATCGCACAATTTCAACTTACAAATTTACAAATTTGCCCCCTTTTTATTCCAAACATCCTGTATCCTCGTGAAATTGCAATTTCTCCCACAATCTTCTCGATCGAACATATCTCCCTTCCTTTTTTCTTAAACGTCGAGCCCCCGTTAGTTCCTCGTTAGGAAACAGAGTGGTGCGTGTCGATCAACCCGACCATCCTCGTTATCGACTTACTCGAATCGCGGAACCCAGCCAGGCGAACTTGAAAACCAATAATTAGGGGCACGACGGTAATTAAGAATTATTGCCTATCGATCATCCCCCCCGTCCCCCCTCCGAAACTTCCCGGCCCGTGTTATCGCGTGTCGCTTTCTTTTTCTTCTGTCTTCTTCCCTGCATTATCTGCTTCGCCGACTCGTCTGCGAAAATTCCAACGGATGCCGTGCTAGTTTTAATTAGAGCCTGCCCGGCGAATAATTGGACGTTTCTGCGAAACAGTATAACGAGCAACGGGGAAAGTTGGACTCGACGATCGAAGATTCGCGATTTCTATTGGTTCTATTTCTCTGGAGGAGCGAGGAATTTTTGGAATTGGACTTTCCTCTCTCAGGAGATTGTCAGAGATAACTTCTTTTGGAATTCTTTCTTCGGAGAAACGATCTCCCTTTTAGAGTCTCTTAGAATTGGATTTTTAGAATTTTAGGCGATTTGTTGTTTCGACTACTTTGGAAAGGTTTTTCTTTGAAAATTGTTTTTTTTCTTTCTTCTCTTTAAAAAATAACTTTTGGAATTGGAGAGATCGTTAAATAAATTCATTTCTTGCAAAAAGTAATTACTCCACTCGATCGTTTCAGTTTTTGAAACAATTAATGCTTGTTGTCCCAAGATATCCGAACGAGTCAAGTAGAAATTACGACAGTCCAATAAGATTCCAAAAATTCTTTTTTCTTATCGCTCTTCATTTTTTATCAAAATTCGCCTTCCATCTCCGTCCAAAAAAAGAACACCGACACCGATTCGATGTTGCAAATTTGCTGACGATCCTCGGCCGATCGAGCGACCGTTTGCAAACGATAAATGAACGGAGAGTAGAAGTGCTCGCTCGGGATAAAAATCAGAAGCAGCTTCCACTCGCTACGGGATAGAGTCACGGGTGGAGAAGTCTCAAACTGAGAAACTGCCAAACTCCCTGGAGAAGTTAAGGCGGGGAGGATAAAGCAGGCGTTTCCAATATTTTCCTTTAAATCCTCCTGGGGGAGCGTTTCGAGAATCATTCGTTCGCGTTCTCAACAAGCGGAATTGACCCGCGCGCAAGCCGAGCCGGGGGAGTTCTGACGCGGACACTTCCTCCTCCCTGCTGCTCCTCGCGTGAAAATGCCCGTTCCCGAGGTTTTTCACCCCGTCACGTTGTCAGAATCGTTCGTGTATCGGCGGATTTATAGGATTCGCGTCGAGGTGGAAAACTGCTTCCTTCTCGTCTACTGCTGCTGCCGCTCGACAAGAAACTTCTCTCTCTCTCTCTCTCTCTCTCTCTCTCTCTCTGTCTGTCTGCGGAGAAGAGAATCCCATTTGTTGGATTGTTGGATATCTCGATGAGATGGTATCTCTCGGGCAAGAGAGATTAGAGCGAGAAGTTGTAATCAGTTACGAGAGACTTTTTGCTCTCGGTGGTAAGCGATTCTTTTAGTTAACACGGGCTGGCAACAGGTGATGGAAGCATTTTGCACTCGCTTTGCGCTCTGGACGTGTAAATTAGTTTAGCGCCTCTTTTTAAAAAGAAAATTTTTGAATATCTAATTTGATATTGTTTTTATTGTTTTTATCGTCGATACGTAACTACTACAGTTCGTTTAAATTGAAACTGTGCATCATCGTGCGTGACGCGTAGATAACGTGCAAAATGTGTAGATACGTAGGATTCTGGTTTATGCACAAACATGATATAACACGTAATGTATAATTGATGCAATAATTTTTACGTATTAATACATGTATTGATAATTATTGTTAATTACATATAATCCATTAAAAGTTGATAAATTTAAAGATACCAAATAAATCTGCACGATTTATTTGGTCAAACGTAATAAACAGAGTTTCGAAATTAAAATCTCTGATCAGGAGAATCGTCGAAACCACGCGCGTAGAATCTTCATAAACGGGACAACTAACTGTCTGTTACGATCCAATAACAAACACTCGACGATCAATTATTTTATCAATACTTCGAAGCCACCGTAATTAATTCCTCTCAAGAAGTCCAATAAATAAATCCATTCTACTCTGCGAAAAGCATGCTTCATCCCCCCCGAACACTTTCCCCCTGGACCTTTGTATATTTCCTTTATAACGCTTTGTAACGAATGTCTGTAACTCGAGTATCGCTTAAAACGTACGATAAACTGCGCGAGACTGTCCTCCGCGCCTCTTATTTCTCATCTTCTCGCGTTTTCCTCTCGCGCGGGACACAAACGGGACGCGAACAAAAGACAGAAAGGAGGAGAATAAATTTTAATACAGCACCTCCGCGGCTCTGAATCTCGGCGCGTCCCCCTCCCCCTGCCCCCTCCTTTAAATCGCGAGATCGCGTCGTGCGTTTCTAAAAAAAAAAAAAAAAAAGGGGTGAGGCCACCCCGGCGCCGAGCTGCGTCTTGAGCACCACTGAAGGTCGGACCGTTTCACGACGCATTCACGACGAGAAATAAATAGGAAGTGAAAAGGACTCGGGTTCTTTTCACGGAAGAATATAATTGCCAGAAAAATAAACGATCGCAAAGTCTGTTTGCTCGCGCCTCTCTCTCTCTCTCTCTCTCTCTCTCTTCCTCTCGTTTCATCCCCTCTCACGCCGGGAAATCTCTTCTCGTTGCTTTTTCTCTCTGTGTAACTGCTCTTCTCTACCTCTCTATCTCTGTCTGTCTTTCTTTCTTTCGTTTTTATCGTTTCTTCGTTGCTGCAGAAAGAGAAAGAGAGAAAGAGAAATATAGAGAGAGAGAGAGAGAGAGAGAGAGAGCGTTCCCTCTCCTCAGCTTTGGTTACCTTGCAACCCCTCTTCAACGAGAGCAGCGTCCCTCTATTGCGACTCGGTCGGGGGAAGCCCACTCGACTCGCGGGTCAACGAATTCGCAATTACGATCTTTCACGTCGACGTGACTACCTACTCTCTCGTCGACTTTGGAATCCCGGACGCGATATTCCTCTATCGCGTTTCTGCGACCACTCGCCGTCTCTCTTCCCTCTCTCTCTCTCTCTGTTTGTACGTTTCCTCTCTGATTCATTGACTTTTCGTCTTTTCCCATCAGCTCTCGCTCTCTCTTCCTTTTCTCTGTCTCTCTTGTTTTTCTGTATCTTCATCTTCTATTCGCAATCTCTCTCTCTCTCTCTCTCCCTCTCTCTTTTGTTCTTTTTCTATTTTTCTCTCAATGTTTGAGAGAAAATCTTTCTATCTCTTTCCTCTGTACGCTATCTATCCATCTGTTCCTGTCTCTTGCTCTTCTCCCATACTCTCTCTTTCTATCTCTCGCGAGAGATCCTCACCTTTTTTCCCTCGATTTTCTCGCGTTCGCCCACCACGACGACGACGACGACGACGACGGCGGCGGCAGCGGCGGCGACGACGCCGGTCTTCTTCTGTTGGTTTTTCCCGGTCTTTCCCTCGGCTGTTGACTTTCCACGAGAGAGCTTCCGTCTCTTTTTCTACGTTTCGGCTTGGTCCCTCCCCCCCCCACCCCCGGTTGCACCCGCTGCGAATTTCCAGGTGCTCCTCCTTTCGCAAATTCCATTCGGTAGACGGTGCTTGGTTCTTGATCGGGTTTCTGCGAGTCGCGTTTTAACGCGTTTAATTCTTGTCGAGAGAAAGAGGACGGGATTCAGGGTTCGTACGATTTTCTGCTGAGCTACCGAGAGAGTTTTATCTCTCTTTCGTAGCTCAAATGATTCAAATACGTCGTATTGTGTTTTTGATGGTGACGTAACATATTTATCATTCAGTAATGTACTTTCTATTTTATCAATATGTAATACCAATTGTATAACAATTAGTCATGGATTTATTTTTTCTGAATTATTTCATTTAATTTGACAGTCGATTGATTTTTGTAAGTATAGGTATATTTATATTACAAATTTGTCCAATGTTGGTTCAAATTAAATTAGTGAAATTTTATTGATGAAAGTAAGTTCAACTCGAGTAACTTGGTCAAAAGTTAGGACATGTACTATATATTTGCTTGAAAATTAAAGAAATCACACAACACCGTGAATACTTCGAATAATCCACACTTTGATAAATATTGATTATTAAATCTATATAATAAAGTATATAGAATATATAATCAGTGTATGAATATTAAAACAAAAAGTATCCCAACACTTGCTCCTTTCCGATCTTCTTTTTCTGTTTTCAATATTTCACAGACAGAATTTGACAGACCTTAGATTTCTCTGACACTCGTTTTCCACAAGCTCTCCTCTCCCTCTTCTCGTTCGTCGAGCCGCCTTTTTATATTTTCTTGTCTCGCGGTGCTTCCTCCACTTCTTTGAGCCTCGGAGGCTCGAGAACACACCAGCCAGTCGAGACAGTAATGAGATTTTCGAGATCCAGAGGCGGTGTCATAATCGCCTTAGACTCGACGCGAACGCGCTATTAAGAAAAACACTATCGAGAGAAACCTCCCTTTTTTTTCGCTGTTTTTCGCGACAACATTTTCATTGTCTTTTAACTGGCAACAATTGCTCGTGAAAATTTAATACTAAGCTTCGATCGTCGTTTAAACTTGCTTACATTGATGCAATACATTTTGATAATTTTTTTTTTTTTATCAAATTCCAGCTTTCATATCAAAGAAAATCCAAGAACTCGCTCTCATAATTTTTCATCCATTTTCATTCGTGTCGCTCATCTAGATTCTGCAGTTAGAAATTTCGAGAAATTGATAATTGATATTATAATTAAATTATTGATATTACAACATTACAATAATAAATTATTGCTTGATCCCTTTTTAATTTAAGTGATAATCGAAAGGGTGGAAACGATTTGTCTGCGAATTTACGCAAAAGAACAAAAAGGCATTTCCGAAGGCATTTTCTTACGATATTCTGCAAAATTTCGCTCGTCCCTCTGCCCGAGCAGACCAGAAAATTGACGTCAGTAACACTCGAACGAGTTATTCGCGTCAAAGGACTGGAGACACACGAGTGCAGAGTATGGCTTGTGCAGAGAAAGTTTGAAAAGCTGTAATTCGCGGGAATTCCCGGCTTATGTTATATTTACTCACTATTACAGCCTGTCAAATTGCTTCTGAATTACTCACTCTGTATAATGATGCAACCGGAACGTTGAGTAGAGCAGATTGAGCGTGCAATATTCAGACAATAGCCGGAAAACTGGAACGTCTAGGCTGTCTAAGGTCTGAAATTTAATATTACTTTCGTTATTCGTCGTGCTTGCGTTGCAACGCGTCGTTGTGTGTATTAAAAATTGCACGTTGTTCGGCAATTTTTCAATTTGTTTCAAACGGGATGCTATTGCTATACTTTTAGTTCAAAGTTTCAATGATCAATGTATTAATGTTTTATTCTTTTGGAATAAAACTTGTTTCCCGTGCTGCAAGGTTTATTTGATTTTCCTTGAAATGAACTTTTCCAATTCTATAACATATGAATGATACATTTATTTATTTGTGTCATTAAAGAGACAAGACCTGTGAATAATATAATAATTACCAATAAATAATAATCATTATAATTTTTTTTGATATTATATTGGAATATATTACATATAGGTATCGGAACATTACGAAACGCTATACCTTGAACTATACATTTCCTATGCTTTCGCAAAAATCCGTTCGTGAGACTTTCTTGCAAAAATCTCGCGCTATTTTCCCTCCGTCGTATAATATGGACGAAACGGTGTCAACACGTACGTGTCGCGTGTTCCTGTTGCAAATTAATAGCACAGACGCCTTGCCCAAGCCACGAACGGCAGAGTTCTGCGCCGCGTGTCCGACCACTCATTGGCGCATACTACTTGTACAACGCTGCGTAGAACTACTTGTCGGATTATATACGATCCGGCGTTACTTGTCCCGATTATATATGACCTGATACTACTTGCCTGATTACATACGGTCACGTACCACTTGTCCGACTACACACGATCACGTACCATTCACCTGCTCACACACACGATCGCAGTATCGTCGTTTCTCACTCGCATTATCTCACGCTGCCACTATTTCCTGTAATATCGCATTTTCACGTCGCGTCCCGAATTTTTCTCTCCGTGAAATTCGAACGTGTTTCCAGCCTTCAAGGATGTAAAAGTATAATAAATTGTTATTATTGTATGTAAGTAGATAATACTTGATTCAATTCAGATATAAATTTGTATGTCTTTTCTTTACATTACTTTGTCATTACAACTTGTCGCTAAACGATCAAACCATAGTTTATAGTTTTTAGAAAGATTTTTCAATCTTATTAATTTCTAATTTATATTTCAACGAATCAAATTAATTATTTATTAATAAATAATTATATGTTCAAATGAAAAAAAAAATTTCCTTTTTATTTGGTAAAATTAAGACCATGACTCGTTATCGTATCATTCGATTTAATAAATTTAATAATAAGAATTATTTTATGAATTAATTTAAAAAGAAATATTTTCATTATATTTAATATTTATAAATTTAATTTTCATTACAATTGTATGATCTCGAGATATTATTCGTGAAAGAATACTTGAAAATCAAAATTTAGAGTAATTATAGATTTACTTGCTTGCAGCAAAGTCTTACATTCTTGCACGTCGTACGAACGAATGTAGTAAAGTATTGTAATAAATTTACCGAATGTTACATAACAGTTATAAATTTTGTTACGTACGTTCTCTTCTCAAAATCCGCTCTCTGTCTCCAGAGATTTTGTATCTTTCAGATTTCATATTAATAATCGACTCTGTTCGTCAGTAACTCTATTGTTTCTAAGTACTTTGTTCGTCTCATTTCAAACAGAATTCGTCCGACAACTATACAGAGATCAAAACGAAAAATCCAATTCCGATAACAATAACCCTAGTGTCGCTGACGTTTGACAACAGTGTTACATCCGGAGAAAAAGTGACGGGAAAATATATCGCCAGAGAACTCGGGGTAGTTCCCATCGAATATATTAATCAGAAATCGATCGGACCGGTCCGCGAGGTTCGCGAAAACTCGTGACATTCATGAGTTTTCACGTTTCACCACCGTCGAAGTTTTCCTTTTTTCTTTTTCTTTTTTTCTTTTTTTCTCTTTTTTCGTTCTGAAACAACTCGACGTTCGATTATTCGGCCTTCGTTGCGTCGTTCTCTCTCGTGGCTCATAAAAAATGCAGTCCAGCGATCGCGCATGCATTCCTCATCAAGGCAAACACCGGGAGAGAAAAAAGGAAGAATTGGGAGCGCGAAGCGGTTTCCAAGGGAAAGCCAAAATATTCCGCATTGATGTTTCTCCTTTTTCGTCGCCTTCGTGTTGCAGTTCGGTCACGTAGCACGCACGTGCGTGCCTCGGACGCCTACGCGTTCAATAATACGTCCGCGGGAAATAAACGGAAACGCGACCACTTACGTCGATCGATCCTCCCGCTGAAAGTAATTTTAGCCTCTTCAAGTGCAACGCTGATGCAACGAAAATTAGCGATTGGCTGATTTGGGTCACGTGATTCGTGAGGGGGCGTTTGAAAGACTGAATGATGCAAAACAAAAATAACTTTTACAAACACGTGTTTTTTTAACTTTTTATTATTTTATTTGGAAATATGATCAATGGATTTTTTCAGTATTTTTTTCTACAACCTACAAACAAGGATAAAAAAATAAACAAGTTATGACTTTTTCAAACCCATCAGTCGCGTGATAATTAAAGCGTGTGGATTTTTGTGCATTTTTAAATATTTTCACGAGCAGAATTAGAGAAGTAATACATAGTAATTAACAATGTAACGTACGTATGATGATAATTTGCTTTGTCCGCTCGACGTCGCGAAAGGTACGTCGCTTCCACGTTGAGAGAGTGTTTCGTAAATTTTTCAATGTTCCATGCACCGACGCAAGTGCGTCTTTGCGCTTTGAAATTTTCCGCGAAAAAACGCACGAAAATCCGTGCGGTCGCTAACATCGGCAGCGAGCATCGGCGTGTAATAATAAAACGAGCGTGTCTCTTTACCTCTTCGCAACGGCGCGGGATATCGACGCGTTGTAAATTAGTTCGTGTTTCTGACGCGACTCGATAACGTACGAGTGCTCGCGTATTTCGCCCGGTTGTGTCACGCTGTAGCTCGAGCTACATCGGTGTCCAACGGCGAGAAAAGAAAAAAAAAAAAAAAAAAAAAACGAAAGAGCATCGTCGACGTGTAACTACGTCATACATTTAGGATCCGGCGACAACCTCTGAATTACGACGACGACGAGGACGCGACGGTGAGAAAAACGACAATCCAACCTTTTTTTACCACTCCTCTTCTCCTCTTTCACCTCTCTCGTGTCTCATCTCGTTCGTCTCGATATTTTCCGTTTTTTCGAACGGAATGGAATGAACTTCGATGCCTCTTCGGTGTCTCTACGAGAGAACTAAATGGAAGGGAAATATCTGTTGTTGTAGATCCTTCCTTTTTCAAGTGAGGGGGAGGGAATAATTATGTACAATTATGAAATGTAATGTTACAATATTATAACGATGCAATTATGTATAGCCAGAACCTGGTCAGAAATAAAGAGGAAAATTGGAGAGTGATTTGTAGTGTTTGTTGATAAAGTAGGGAAGTAGTATGGGTGTTGATGTGGTCGGACAGTAGAAAGTAAATATACAGAGAGAGTGAAAATTATCTTTGCAATATCTGGTGGGGCAGTGTTAGTGTTTATACGATCAGACATTGTGAACTATGTAAACTATGTCATGAAACGGAATCAATGTACATTGCAACTTAAAAATTAAAATATTTGACAAAATGAGACTCCGATATAAAAGTTTGTCTCAAATTATTATCAAGTAATTATGAAGCAAAGAAATGTTAGTCATCATGAACCTTTCCAACTTGGAAAGCTGAAATATTCCAGGAAGAGAAGAAACAAGTACCAGCCATTAAATAAAAGTATCGAGACTTAATTATCATGATCTTCTAACTATACTATATATTATACATGCATTATACTACCAATTCTAGTTGTCCTTCCAGAGATGTCTTTAAATAATCTATAAAGTCGTGGACCAATGCGTGTAATATTCAGACTCGTCGCGCGTAATATTAATGTCACTGACAACGTAGCTTGCTGAAGCAAACGGTAAATTTATTTTAATATCAACTCGCTTGGTTAAATAACTGAAACGCATTGGTTTACATAACCAGTAGGCTTCTGGTTAATGCATGATACATTTCAGGTCGTGAATGAGTTCATCATTAGCGGTCTGCTCGCGCACAGCGCGGCATCACTTGCGTAGCATGCGATGCTTCGTGATTTCTGTTTCATCATACGTGGCTCGCAGCGTCACGTGTCTGCCCATACAAACGTCGATACTACTTTCCCGCTACTCTGCGCTCTCATAAATACGATGTTATCGAAATTGCTTTTATCCCATTTTACCCTCTCTCTCGTATTTCTTTCGATAATTATTTCCTTCAAAAAATAATACAACAAAATGTATGATACTACGATACAACGTGCGCGTGATTCGAGGTACGAGGTTTTAATCGCGGTTTTAACCGATGCAACGATGATAACCCTTATTGGGCTATTAGAGCGATCATCGAACGTAAAAGCGAAATCTGTAGTAAACGAACGAACTATAGAGGTTTTATCGTTGTCGACACTTTTTCGCGTGTTTTCATCTGGAGATAAAGTTTTATCGGATTAAATATAATCTAGTGGAATGCAACTTGATTGTATTTTTACTCTCGATGAACATGGTCGTTACGACAAATTTCAAACAATTCGTAGAAAAGAATGTCACTGTGTTAAAAGCGGTAATTATTATGATTTTAAAATGCAAATGTCGGTTCAATTTGTACAATGTTACAAAGGATAAATTTCAAACAATTTGTAAATTTGTAAAAAACCCACGAAGAATTAAAGTACAAAATTGACCTCGTTCAAAGTGTAAAATGTCAGAATCCGCGTGAAAATTAATCTTTTAACAGCCTTGACTCTTGGTTCCCCAAGCGACAAGAAAATGGTCCTCTCATTTCGCGCGATCAGTCGGTTCGTTCATCCGGAACTAATCGGGGAAAATCTGAAAACACACCGTACACTCGCGGCGAACACGAACGCTGATTGGAACGAAACGGTCGGTCGTCGCGTTATTTTTTTCACCCCCTCCTCGTTTTTCTTCGTCCCGTGTTTTTGTTCTTTTTCCCCTTTTTCTTTTTTTTGCCATTCAAATTCGCCGCGTAACCGTTCCGAATTGGCTACTAAAAAACGGGGAAAATTGAACGGGTCCCCTTCGCGCGGCCATTTTCCACACGTGTCGAGCAATTACCCCCGGTGTTTTCGATCGCCCCTGCGGTGCGAACGATTATTGCCCGGTGGTAATTGCAGAATCCAATAACAAACGTCCTTGAAGTCCAGCTTCCACGCTCTCACGCGCCAAAGAGTGGTGCGGAACCTTTGTGATTTAGCGGGGCGACGTAACGGTCGCAAATTGTGAGTTATTGACCCCCCTTTTGGAGAACTTATCGTCCCCCGGCACTGGTGTGAACGAACGTTGTCGATTAAAACGAAAATTATCGATTAAAGCCATCGGAAGACCACGGTAATTAATTTTGTCAATTTAAATTGTTGTGACACATCGCGACTGGTCGTCCTCTAACGATTGAAATGGAATGCATTTCGTTGATTAAAGTATTCTTAACGATACGGTTGTTGGATTGTCGTAACGCGGTTTCTAGAGAAAAAAGAATGCTCAAATTAAATATAATATTTTGTAAAAATTGAACGTTATGGTGTGTAGCGAAATATACGAAACGTATTATAATGTATGTAATGTAGGTGGTCGTCTGAATACAAAAAGACAATTGTACAAATTTAATGTAGTAATTCAGTAATGGAAACGTAGAATGTTCGACGAAAGAAAAAAAATCGAACATCCGATAAACCTGATGCTTCGATATTTTGATGTCAAGTTTATTTCTTGGAATCTTGGGAACGTCTTTCCCAATGTAAAAACTGAGACGATTTAGCAGGCTTGTTATTCGTTAAAAAGTCGAATTTAATCTTCGATGCATTTCATTTCGTAAGCAACCATAACGTGGCAAATTACTCTTACGATTAATAAAATAAAAACGCAAATCCTAAATCGAAAATAGATCAAATTTTAACGTAACGTAAAACGAAGAAAAAAAAAAAAGAGAAAGGACACGAACGAAGAAATGGCAAAATTGGCAGAAACGTGACGGAGAGACGGAAGAGGAAGATGAAGGCTCGTAAGGGACCAATGGGAGGGCATTGTAGATTGGATGGTGACAAGATGCGGTAAAATTGCAACTGTCGGATCTCACGTTCCACGGCTTCACGTGCCACGTACAGGCGCACTATTCTGGCAGATTTTGCGAGCTTACGAATGAGCTTTCGTCGATCGATCGACGGATTGCCGGGGTGGAAAGCGGTGGTTCCCTTTGACACGCGACTTCCACGATTGATGGAAACCGGTGCCGTTTAATGTTATGTCGTTTCGTCCGCGCTTTATTGCCTGCTGAAACGTTCGCTGTTTGTGAAAAAAACACCAAGGGGGTTGGGGGACGTATACGTGTTCTGTTGGAGAAGAAAGAAAAAAAACGAATTGGTTTGGCGAGGTTTAATTTCGTTTGTACGAATTTTTATTATTTATTTTATTATTTATATTTATATATTATTTTATTCGTCGTATTTAGAAAAAAAAAAAGGAAATCTTCAGAAAGAAAGATATTCACTCTGTTAAATAAAGTTGCAATTAGTATGAAGCTACAAACGTTAATCTAAATCTACATTTGCAAGCTACATGTTCAAGTACTTTCTTCAAAAGGACGCTTCAAAATAACGCTGTAGCTCGTGTAATGTGTCAACATCATTTCGAGTAAAAATATAATAAAAGTAAAATATAATTTCGAAAAAAGAAAGAAAGAAAGAAAGCAAATTAAGGGACGGTGGTAGGAGAAAATAACATCTGGCAGAGGAACGTGATTCGAAGCAGGTAGCAGCCACTCGAAATTCGAAGAATCGACGCGAGCGGACACGTGTGTTTGTCTGTGTGTGTGTGTGTGTGTGTGTGTGTGTGTGTGTGTAAATTGCGCTCGGGACACGCGGCAAAACTTGAACGCTCGAGCCGATGATTCGACGTGGTCGCCGAAATTGGTCTGCGCGATGGCCATCCCACATCGATGGTGGGGTGGATTATTGATCAGATTATTTGGAAGACGTGGCCAGCTGGTTCGGTTCGCAGACCGAATCGGATACACGAATTATTCACGTATCGAATGGATCGGCCAACGCTTTGATATCACGGGTGGGTATCAGGGCGAAGGGGAGGGGAAACTGTAAAATTCGTACCGATACCATCGGGATCGGAATTACGCGAGTTTCAATACTTGCAAAGAAGATTATCGCGTGCTATATTATATCTGTGTTAATTTTTTCAGGGACATTGAAGAATATTTAATAGCGAGGATTCGTTTCAATAATAATTTTTTAAATATTGTCGGTTTTACGTTAATTAATTCGGTTTTCATGGGGATGAGTGAGAAACGTGAAATTACACGATATGGTTGATCTCTGTCTTGAGATTACAATAATAATTGATCTTTGTTAAAGAATTAATTAATGTAATTTTCGTTTTTTAATCAATTATTTAATTGTATCGTTGAATTTTTACTTTTGTTGCGGATATGGAGGAGAATTCCAAGAAATTTAGTTACCATCTGTGTTTCATCTAAATTCTACAGTATATATATATATATATATATATATATATACAGGGAAACTACAGCACTGTTTCAATTGCATTTATTTTCATTCTGTTTTAGCCGTGAATTTAGATTATTGAATTCTTTTCTAACGTTGTATTCCGAGAGATTAATTGGCTGACTTTTCAGTTCAGAGTTCCACGAAATTTAGTTATCACGAAACCAAGAGACACGAGTGAAAGAGATATATAAAAACACGATAATGAATCCGAAATCGAAAAAAAAATCAAAGTCAAATCGAAAAAACGTGTCGTCGAAACGAACCCTTTAAAATCCGACGCGACGAGTCTTGTCGCGTAATTTAAAGTAATTCGCGCAAACGACGTTCCCTCAACTTTGAAAACAACCGATGAGAAAATGGAGCCGGTGTTTGACCCGCAGCTCTGTGATCTTCTCTCGGAAATCGACGTCCGTCGAGGCACGAAGCGACGATCGATTTGTCGCGCGACAATAGATCCGGCCGGAAACGGAGGAACGGCGGCCGGAAGAAGGACGAAGGGCGGTTCTTTCGAAACGGAGGGCAGCGAGAAAACTCTCCCTTGGTCTTTCATCGTAAAGCATTTAATGAAAGGCTCCCTCCGTCTCGCTTTTTTTTTTTTTTTTTTTTTTATACCCGAATGCCTCCATTCTTCGGGCGAAATCGCGCATCGATGAATATCGAGGAGATTGAATTGAATTAATAAAACGGATGTGGGGTGCATCTGTCGCTTCGAATCGGCGAGGCTCTCGATCGGACCGATCATTTCTAGCACGACGTAGTCGTCCCGTGTTATTAATTAAACGAGGTGCACGGTGCCGGCTTTTAATGAACTTACCATTTCCATTGGACCACGTTCTTGGATATATATTCTGTCCGAGCTCTGGCTGAAATGAGTCCTTTTATTATTCGATCTGATTGAATTTTGGCGTGGACGCCGCGGTTGTAATCGAACCGGCGGAGAAAATACGGGGGGCGGAGAGAGCGAGGGGCAGCGTTTATCGCGTAGGTAAAAGCGAAATGGAATTTGCACTCGACTGTCCCTGCTGAAAGGATCGATCGTACTTGAATCTAGCTAACAATGCGGACTTCCTCTTTCTACAATTTGCTGATAACGATAATTATGAAAAGGAAGCAAGCGGAAGCTGTAACAACGACGTGAGAAGAACAAAGGAATTTCAGAAGAAGAAATCTTTTCAAGAAAAATATCGAACGTGATTCGAGATAAAAATTCCCCTGATAAAACTGAACTGACGTCACACTCGACAAAGGAGTGCAAAGGATTAAAGTTTATTCACTGCCTTATTCACTACCTTGTCAAACATAATTCTAAACGTCTTCTAAAAACCCGTATTACGTTCTTCCAACTTTCTTCCAAAATTCCATCTCCCCCTTCGCTACACCTTCTCAACTACCCTCCACCTTTCTCCCCACGTTAATCCTCAAACGCACGAAAAAATCCCGAATTCCCGGTGAAACACTAGCCCTGGGAAAACACGTGGAAAACGTCGTTAACGCGCCGAAGGATCTCCGAAACACGGCCCGGAATACTAATCGCATTCGCCGTCGCGTCGTCGTCGGAAACGCAAAGGCGCAAAGGCGCAAACACAATCGCGGGAACGGATCGAGGATACGGGAGGAGGAGGAGGTATTCCGGGTTAAATAAGATCAGAAATGGATCTTCCTTGTCGGACAACGGCGGGCTCGTCGAGATTATGCATGTGCGAAACTACGGCTGCGTGATGGAGATAGATGAGAGGAGTTCGCAGTAGCAGATGTTCCGTACGCCGTACGCCACCCTCCCAGATTATAATAATGATCAATCTTCGTGACTGTGTGTGTGTGTGTGTGTGTGTGGTTGCCTCCTCGTACCTCGGCCACGCGATAAATCACGCGACTGAATTAACCCCCTTCCGCGAGGAAAAACGAGAGAGAAAGGGGGAGGGGGGAGGGAGGGGGGAGGAAAAAAGCGAACGCGAACCAAAATTGTTTTGTCAATTACGGTTTTCTGTCAGGAGTTACCCGAACCTTCGGGGAATTATTAATCGCGATTTCCTGCGAAAGGGATAGCTTTTGGGAATTTCGGTCAAAGTACAGTGGATTACGAAAGTGTTCGAACAGTTAAGCCTAGAAACTCTTTTGTTACGAATTACAATAGTACGCGAGTAATGAACAATACATCGTGCTTGTACTTGAAACATTTTGAAATTTCATAACGTTGTTGTATCATAACACTGGAAATTGTATCCTCAAAACTGGAAATTTCAGTCGATGTAGGAAATTTATCTAGTGAAATATTATATTTACTTGGTATATTAGTACAATATTATTTACTATTTATTTAGTGAAATATATAGTACGTTATAATACAAATCACCATATTACATGTATAATTTAAATTGTACGTATTATGATACAATCGTGATAATGTTTCGTTATAATGTTCGCGTAAAGTTTGAAATAAATAATGAAATTAAGATTAATCACTAGCAAAACGTTGAAATGATTTTGAATTTTATCTCGTTTTACCACGGTTGTTCCACTGTGTCGCGTGTATACGTGGCTGATCATGTACGGGAGCAAGCTACTTGTCCGACATTACCCTGGCTTGTATCACTTGTCGGCCAGTGTTCGAGTTTCATCACTTGTCCGACTACGTGTAGATCTACGCTACTCGTTGTTTGAACAAACGTCAAACAAAATATACACGGAACAACAATTTATCGATTAATCGTCGTAAAAAGGTCGTGAAAAACGATTCATTGATTCGCGTTAATTCGAATCTCCCATTTTACGAACGTCATCGTACATACATGTATATATATATATATATACATATACGTATATAAAAATATAAACATTTCACATTCAAAGGCTTTCAACTTCGAATAACAGCCGACTATTTTTTCAATACGAGAAATATTTAAAAAACAGCAGCGTGTGTACGCAAGAGTTTGAAATAACAACGAGATGTATCGAAAAATCTTGGTGGATGTGACGACAGTGTAAAATTTACGATGTATTGAAAAATACGAGAAAAAATTACGGCTTTTTATTTGTACGTAGAACGAATAAAAACTATCGTGTTCTCTCTTCTCTTTTCTTCTTCGTTGTCACGACGTATTTTTAGAGATTCTTACGAATCCTGGTGTGCAATCTAAAATTTGGAAATATCGAGATCAAACTTTTTCATTGTGGGGAATTATTTAATTACAATTATTTTATTTGCACATATACGTATAGCATCAATGGAGAGCAATTTTTCAAAGTATAAACATTTCTGTAAATAACACGAAATTTCCATGTTAAAATTTCCACGTCTGCTTCGCCATCGAAAATATGAAACAGAAAAAAAAGCTTGATTTCGCGTGAACGTTGTAAAAGCGTAAAATTTTGGAAGAATGAAAAAAAAAAAAAATGTAATTTCGTTCGTTTGTACGTCGAGTAAATAAAAATTGACACTTCACTGTTTGTAATAAAGATCAGTATCAGTAGGAAAGTTTATGACAAATGAATAAATTTCAATCAATGTTGGTACAACGTTAAATTTCCACGTTAAAACACGTCACCCTGTAACGACGTGTGTTTCATTATCGAAGGTTTAAAAAATGAAAGCTGGATGTTTGGGAAATTTTTGTCAACCTGATGACAGCGTGAAAAATCTATGATACGTTGACTGAAAAAAAAAAAATAACGAAAATTAATCTTCAAAAAAAGGAAAAAAGTTTCTGAAACAAGTTTCTGTCGTGGAAATATACAAACACGTGCAGTATCGACGTAATTCTTTCAGTTAAAAATCTATCTGTCTCGGCGTCTTCATTTCAGATAGAAATAAAAATTATCTGCGACAAAAGATGTTTTCGCGCGTTCGTGGAATCAACCACCGATTTTACCAAAGGCGTCGCACGCGTTGCTAACGGCCGACGTTGGTAACACTGTTCCACCGCTATGGATTTCACGCTTCAAATTCTACATGGTTGAACAAAGCGCGACACAGCCGACGTTCACGTTAATTTATATGGCTGCCGGTACAATAACTCGATCAATTTATTCATTACGGCGAATGCATTATCGCTGATTTATTAGCCGACCCCCCGTTTTAAATGCGCGCCAACCGAAAGGCGATTTCGACTCTCCTAGGCCACCAGTCGATGCACGCTTCCGTCGAAATAATAATTCAATATCCGACGACGGTTGTCGTGTATTTCGTGATCGTCGACGAATTGTTTAAACAACCGAACTTCCCCGACGTGTTTACGCGTTGCGAGTGTTTTTCTTTATTTTCTTCATGTTTTTTTTACATTTATTACTTTTTATATTTATCTCTTATTTTTTTTATATTTGTCTTGTATATTTTTTCATCGTTAAATATTTTATACTACTACATATGTTTTCTAATGAATATGTAATATACTTTTTTAATGAATATGTATAATATAATCGAATTTTAATGCAAAGTTGGTACACAATATTACAATGCGTACAAACGAGATAGAGACGAAATTCTTAAATGTTTGAAAGAAGCAGTCGGAAATCTGGCGAACGAGGGAAGAAACGTGCACAGACGCCGCAGTTATTGATCGCGATGTCCACGTTTAAACGCTGAAATCGAATCTCTATTTTCGGCTGCTGGATAAAATAACTTGTTACCTTACCCGTCCGTGTCTCGAGCGATTAGTTTCCTGTCAAAAGCGACGTAAAATGTCTCTCCCCGAAACTCCGAGCAATCTGAAATTATTCAGCAGAACGAAGAGGAGACGACCGCGCGAAAGTTTCGTCTCGATAAATTCGGAAACGAAAGATGAAAAATGCGTGACATGAAAATTATCATTTTCAACGCACGAGCGTCAACCCTCTTGAATCACATCCTCCGACATCCTCTGAAACGTAAAAATGATTTCTCTCGAAATGTTGAAACGCTGACACTTCGCAAGAATCCTAACTTTCATTGATGAAAAATTTCTTAATTAACTTTTGTTACGTCGTGGATTGTTGTCGCGTTCAGCAGAGAGAAAAGCCACGATAGAAAGAAATTCTATTAATCGTATTCCCAAGACGGATTGAGGAGGTTTAGGGAGCTCGATCGGGGTTCGATCGGGGTTCGATCGGCGAAAGGAAGAACGAGAGACTCGATCGATCCTCGTTAACGGGCGTCGCGCGAGCGGAAATAATTCATCGGATGAATTATTTCGACCGACCTGCACCCTCTCCCCCGGTTCGTGTCACGGCTTAAAATACATTTTGACGCTGCGCGTCTTCGCACCGCGACGCCCAGATGAAATTTGCATCTCTCTCGTTAGAGAATCTGTTAACCCATAAGTAAATTGAAATTCCATCTCGAACTCGAGCCTTCCTCTCCCTCCCCCCCCTCCTCCGATGTTGGGAAGAATTAGGATCACGTTTCGAACACCGAAAGTAGTTCGAATTATTATATAAAAGGGGGAGGAAACGAGGAATTTGTCGAGGATTTCCACGTGACATTTTTATATCGTATCGTAGGAGATATCCACAAACACCGCAATCTTATCGCAAAAATTTACGATTATTAAAGTATTAAAAAAATTAGCAAATACACGGTTCGTTTCAATTTCTGTGAGTTCAAACCTTTGAACGTTGATCGAAACTGCTTGCAAAATATGTGCCAGAAGAATTAACGAATACACGACCCTTTTAATTTCGTAGAAGTGCGTGTATATTTACAAAAATATGTATAAATTTCACCGCCAACATAGTCGTCAATTTTCAATCGCTGAAAGTAACGAGAAAGTAACAGATGTTATAATCGGTCAAAATTAAATCTCTCGTTCTCTCTCTAATTTCACAGAAATTTTTATGATTCCCCTTGGAAGTATTTATCGAGCTACCGGCCTCTCCTCGCGAGAGGTTGAAATGTATCGATCGCAACAAAAGCGAATCTTTAACGAGGGCGAGGAATTAACTTGGTCGTCCAATTTGCTGGATGGAGCATCGTCCAGTTTTCGCGATACTCAGCATTGTGCACAGAGAGATTCCAGCGAGCAACGGGAGAGAAAAACGCAAAGAACAGCGTTTTTACGGTGGCACGCAGACAACCGTGAAAACGTTTTCCCGCCGTGTTTGGGGTAATAGCTGAAGATAAGGCAGGGGGTGTTGTTCGCGACATTCACGAGGAGGAGACTCCTTTATGAAACGCAACGATCCGGCCGGATGGAAATCGTTAACCGTGGGTAAAGACCGTGGTAAACTTGATATTTTTCGATCTCTGTACACCGTGTGTTACCAATTGAAATTTTTCTATATATTTCTACGTATTATAAATAATAATCGTAATAATATTTTTACTGTATATTTACGTATTTTGAATTTTTGTTTTATATAAAATTATAAAAATATTCGTACTTTTACATAAATTATATCATTGTGTAAATTCAGTTTGTAATATCGATTAAATAAAATTATAAATTATTGTACAATGTAATGCAACGTAATATAATTGTTTACATTATGCAATATATTATAGTATCAACCTTTGGATAACGGATAAATTTCACGTAATACAGCTACATGTACTGCTGCGTAATATATTTCTTTGTTGTATGCACGCACTTGGAAGGGCGTCTTTTTATATCAGATTTTTATAACAGATTTCACTTTACGAATATTTTGACTAACATGTACAATTTATTTCGTATAATTGTAAATTGATAATACTCACTGCGTATAACAATGAATAAATCACACATATAATAATTTATTAGATAATGAAATAAAATTACATCTAATAATGAATATTAATAGTGAATATTTGTACATATAGTAGAATGTAAAATTTTAACTATTGACTTTTACGTTTCTACAGAATGTTAAAATGGTTTTAATTTTAAAAATTAAAACAACAATATCGAAGCACAGTGTTTCACAGTCATAAACAATTCTTCTAGCACGAAATGATCTTAGAAGCGAATTTTGAAAGTGGTCGGATCGCTTTGAATCGCGTGTGCCGCGAAATTTTAACGAAATTATGGAAATTATGATATAGAATATAGAATAGTACCACGAAACGGACCGCATAACGTGTTACTGTATATAACGTGCGTATATTATTAATGTTATTTTACTTGAATATAATTTGCTTAATGAATGAAGAGGGAGCCATAATTAAAACAGAGACAATACGGGAATTATCACGAAATATATCGTACACGCGTAAATTAACCTCTCTGTGTTTAAAGTTATTCATTTCTGTTTGAAATTAATTAATTAATATTAACACTTAATATCCCAACATTTTTTTATCGCACAGAAGCTTCGAAAAATATCACATCTCTCTTTATACGTAGCACCTGTTCAATTGTTAAAATAACGCAGGCTGCTCTCTGTGATGATTAATTTACACGTTATATCACCCACGAGTTCGATACAGACCACTCCGAGTTAACATTGGAACTGTTAAATCCATCGAAATTTTAAATTTTAATTGCTCACATTTAATCAGCTATTAACTAACTAAAATATCATCTTCAATAATTGAAACAATGTATAAATAAATATAACTGTGTATAGTGTTGAAGGGTAGTATGAGAAAGATGAAAGAAAGAAATGGATTTTAGGTAGTTGAGAGAGAGAGAGAGAGAGAGAGAGAGAGAGAAAGCCGAAAGTTGCGCGTTTCGTTTCGGAGTCATCGCTTAGAGACTCATCCTGAGTGGGGCCTGATGGCAGCGCCACTCCTTAACCTCAGAACGGTTGTTGTTGTAACTACCACGGGCCCGATATCACCCCCCATTCTAGCAGGGTTCTGCACACTGCTTGCTTAAACGTCGGAGATCGGTAGGACCTCGACGCTAGACGCGCAGCCACTTGCGTGCTAGTCAATGTTCGAAACTCGCAGTTGAGGAATCCTAGGCCGCTACAGTGTGTATAATACAATTAACGTAATAATACAGTGAAGAAGTTGAGAAATCAAAGAAACCAAATGAATTCGTCCACGAGAGAAATTGCGCTTTTTATTTTTCAAAAAAGGAAAAAAGAAAAAAAAATGATTTCTGAACGTCAGACGAACGGTGCTCGAACGTTGAAAAATGACTGGGATACAAATGGATGGGGCCCGGGATCACCGGAAGCGGTTTTTAATCCTTTGGATTTCGAATTAAATATTTTAGCGAGCCGATGACGCGGTCACCCGGGTCACCCGTTTAATCTGTCCAATAGTGTCAAATCGATGTGGAATGTAGGTCGAATTCGGCTTACCGGAATTGATTTCTCCGGTTTCTGAATTATCCCTGTAATCTATCCATTTGTCCGTCTCTGTCCGTTTGTTTTAATCCGTTCCTTTCTTTTTTTTTTTTTTTCTCCTGACATTCGAACGTTCATCGCTAGATATTACGACATTAGGTGGCCAATCGTCGACTGTTCTCGTTGATCGATCGCAAAAGCTATCGGAAATTCGGGAAATTTTCAAACGAGATTTATTCGTAAGCATTATTTATTCGTAATTTTTCTTTATTTGCATTTGTTTCTTCATCTTTGAGTGATTATAATTTATTTTAATTCCGTTTTCATATCCACTTGCTTGCCTTTGAGTGATTCGTTTTAATTTATTTGTTAATCGTCAGATCACTTCGTACATCTTGGAGTATTTTTAAAACTTTGTAAAGAAGATCGAAGATCTCTTGCTGAACTTGTTATTTTAGAGGAATCGTTTTCAGCATGAATTAAATGTAAAACGTGACTGTGAGAATGTGTTCTGAAACATCCACAGTAAGATTGCCATTTTATTAAAATTATTTTATTTATACCTACGATTCAACTGAATTTTATTTATTCGTGAAACTATTTCACTGTCCATTAGTGAAATATAATATCAAATTATTGGCGAGATTTCCACAGACACGGTTAAGAAAGACACATACAACATTTCCAGATTATTCGTTGACGAACAAATTCCATTAATCAATTCCACCTGTCTTTGATCTGTGTTTCAGCTTGCGTTCTGGAACTCGTGGTTGGTCAGCAAGGCCCGGTGTTCGTTCTCGAGCCACCAAGTACTCTGGTCTTTTCCAATACCACAGGCTCCCAGCTAAGTTGTTCTGCTCATGGGAGTCCAACGCCGCACGTCACCTGGATAACCAGCCCGGATCAAAGATCGGTCACCGCAGTTCCTGGACTAAGGTGAGTCACTGAACGTCTATAAATACCTGCAGGATAATTTCAGGGCTGCACTTCCACTGCATTCTTTCGTAAATCATGTATATACGCGTAGACAGATACAGCGCCTGTGCACAGAATTCGAGCTGAGTTCAAGTCAAATTTAAACCAAATTCTTAAATCCGAAATTTCAACTTGAAAACAAACAATATGCCGTAGCAAATCTAATAAAAAATATTAATGAATGTAATAAAAAATTGTACAAAAAATGATTACTTATTTGAACGAAATTAAACCAAATGAACTTCAATTATCTAAAATTACGTGAACTTCGATGTTGGACTCCAATTATATAAACTGTTAAATCCACAGCGCAAGTTTATCGTAAACTTTTAGTTTTACCATACAACGAGAAACCTCGCATTTTCCAAGTTTTCCAAATATAAATACTCGTTTTCGATAAAACAACGGATACGACGAGTCGAGCGAGCGAAAGGCACGAGAAATAAATTTCAAGTAAATGTTAATTACTTATTTTACGCAGGTTTTGAACTCGGTAATTATGTTTTGCGGCGACGTTGCAGCCGTATTTTTTTCCCACGGGGAGGTGGGGGAAGAAGGGGAGAAGTACAGCAGCCTCGTTCGAAACTCCAGCAATTTACAGCGGCCCGGAACTTCTAAATCCCGGCACGCTAATCCGCTTAGACCCTTTCTATCTATCTAGCGCCAAGCACTTTTACGAATCGCGAATTTTCCGCCCGAAAATGCCGGGACCTTGCAAGCCAGCCAGCGATAAGTTGAAACGTATTACCGCGGAAGTCGTGTATGTCCAAATGAAAGAACACTCGAGTACAATCATTCTCGACCAATACTCGATGCATTTTTCACCTGCAAATTTCTGTGACAAATTTCTGTAGCCCATAAATAACAAGCTGAAATTATCTGAAAATTCTCGAAATCGTAATTTAATTGTTCGACCTCGAAGTAGAATGCTACGGTATAAATGAATGAGATGATAGCAATAGTCGTAAGTAGTAGTAATAATAATAATAATAATCATTACACAATTTTGTACAGAGAAGCAAACACACATCCAGTTATCATTTTGTTTCAATTTAAAATCGATTCTATTTTGTCTATTTATTCGAAATAATCGCTGTTCCACATCAAGCGCAATATTAATCAATCTATTTAATCAATTATAGCACTGTTGCGCCGATCCGAGCAAACAGACAATATATTCAATTTACCAAATCGAGTATCGTTCTATTATCCTTGTCCGGTCCTGTGACGTTCTACCATCTACTTGTTCAATTAGATACGCTTATACACTCTAATTACCTAATTAGATACACGCTGATGGCCCCAAAAACTGCGCCTCGTCGTTCCCCCTGTTGCGGAACCAATCGCTAATTCACCGAATGTATTTATTTTAATCAATTATCGATCGTCGGTAAGAAAATGAACTGAATATTCGATCATACACGGCTCGTATAAATTTGGGTCGCGTTTAAAGTTTGAATGTTTAATTTACTTTTGTTTATTATTGTTATTATTATTATTATTATTAATAGTTTGTTTTTATTAAAACGGTTTACAAATAATAAACTTATCACTATTCGTACAGTTATTCCGAAAGGAAGTATGTAGTCACGATTGAATTAATTAATAATTTATCAACCGCGAGAAAGTAATCATTTTATTTTCCATCAATTTTATCACTGCAGCGTTTTATAATAGAGAGAATTTAACGCAATATTTTGTATTTAAAAATAATTTCCTTCCGTCGTCAATCGAGATCTCTTGCATTTTCCATCGCAAATATAAGAAATTCATGCATCCAGCCTTTCCGAGGAAATAAATATTAATCGTCGCATTACGTTTAACTCAGGCTGCATCGTGCAAGTGTTAAATATTGTATTTCAAGTAAATACGTCAAACATTTGACGTTTGGCTGAAAGGTTTTTCCTTCACTTGAATAAAATAAAAAGCGAGCGTCAAGACACACTTTGCGTGTCATTTATTACTTTTAAAGTTGCGTAATTCTTTCTCGACTGCCACGTCGTCGCATAAATTTTTCCAATCCACGGTTGCAAAATCATGAAAATGTCACGTGTGCCTCTGTTGGAATCATTTCTTCGTTGCAGCTAGTGATTTCGAAGATCAAAGGACCAACCAACATTTCAGCTACGACGAAGAGGTGAAACTCGCATTGAAAGTCAAAAATAATTTTTCAGAAAAAAACACGTTGATTTTCACGAATCACAAAGACCAACGTGGAAATATATTACACGGTAGATGAACGATTCCCAATCTTCTTTTGACCATGCCCCATTATAAGCATCTCTAAAAAATCACATAATTCAAGAACTGAATCTCCGACGTGGAGAAAACCCGAAAAACCATTGATTAAAAGAACTAATTGACGATTAGTATTGCACTCTATGACGATCATGTGGAAGTAATTTTGAAAATAAAAGTAGTTTTAAGAATAAAGGTTCATCTTCACGACTGTTTCACAAAGCTCCTCCTGCTCGATTTTTTATTCAATTTGATTCAAGTACCTCGTACGTATGAACCTGAAAAGTTTTTTTTTTCCGAATAGTGCTCGAAGATAAAGCGCCTGGTAGCCGGCGTGAGGTTAGTATCATTGGAAGTTTGATGCCACACGTCCGGCAATATCGTAAACGCGGCACCTGGGGAAACCCGTTTTCTCTCGGTAATTGAAATGTTCCTTATCCAATGGTCGTCGAGCTAAGTTCAGACGTCCCACGTGGCCTCCCGGTTTCGATATCAGCCTTATCGCGCGTTAATGAACTCTTAACGAACGAATAATCGCGCGAAAGAGGAAAAAGGGCGAGTTATCCTCGAGGAAGCTCTTAGAATTTCAATCGCGATAGAATTTCTCAATTTAGTTCCTTTCTCTTTGGTCCCTTCCCTCTTCGAGTTGAGTTTCTCGACCTTTTTACGACGTAATCTCGAGAAACGTAATCTGGAAGTTTCCAGTTTTGCAATTTGCGTGACTTTTGGATAATTCGGACATTTCAATTAGTGTTCAGGCTCTTTCGATAATTCGAATTTTCGAAATTGTCGGATTGTAATTTACACGCGATGGTAATTGACATGAAATTTTCACTCACAGTGGCTCGATAGTAGTTATATTTTTTTAAAATCCGATTTTCCAGTCGTGGAATTGCTCGTTGCATACAGCGTTGCCTTGAAAACTGACTTAAATTATTCTCGAGCAAAATAATTATAATTTAGAAACTTGAAGCATACTCTCGGGTCATCTTCAACTCCGAGCGATTCAATTCAGAGCTGTTCAACTTCTTGAAAACTCGATGTTTATCCCCCGTCAAGGCTACGGGATCGAATTGGCCGTGAAGCATCGCGGGAACCTTTAACTTTCACCCTTCTCCTACTCTCTATCTAGATCTATATAGATCCGAAGGGCCTCCTCCAGGAAACAGAAACAGAAACAGAAACAGAAACAGAAACAGACGCAACGCACAGTCTTGAACCAATGGAACTCTGTATCAGTTGGAAGCCGCAAGAGAAGTTGCGAAGAATTCAAAGCGCAAAGCCAATCCCTTTCCATTCCACGTTCATCCGCCAAACGATTTCTCCTTTTAGCCGCTCGATACTCGGTTTTTCGCGGTAATTCAGACGCCGAGGCCTTTCCTTTCGTTCATTTCGCGTCCGATGAAAATTCACTGGCGCAGTATCGGTGTATCGGTGTTTCGATGCACGTCGATCGATTAGAAACGCGACGAGGAGGCAGCTGCAGGCTGGTTTTTCGTTCGCTGAAGATAAAGGAACTGCGGCGGGAGGGGGAGGAGGAATCGCTGGGATAAATGTAACGATGCGCACGTGAAAGGGACAGGGATGAAAGGTGAAAAGTAAGGGTTGGAGAATTGATGAATTGAAGAGGAGGGGAAAGTGAGGGGTTCGATTGGAAATTGGAATCGAAAATATCGAGACTAGAGAAATGTAAAAAAAATTCGAATCGTCCGAAAATTGTTCGAAATTTAAAAATTGTCTACAAACTGGGATCTGAAATATAAAGATTCGAATTTTGAAATGTAAAAAAATTCGAATCGTTTAAAATTTATTTGAAATGTAAAAGTCATTGTTCAGAAATACGAAAATATGAATTATCGAAAAAACTGCACGACTTGTACCCTTTGTACAATTAGTCTCACTCAAAGGCCAAGAAGCAACTCCTCAGACCAGGAAATGAAGACAAATTACAGGCGCGATCGCTCAGTACCAGACAACGCCACTTCTACTCGAGGAGTCTACCCCACGCCCCCTCGCGAATCACGTGACCCAAATCAACCAATCGCTAATTTTCGTTGCATCAGCGTTGCACCTGAAGAGGCCCGATTTTCTCCGCTAAAATCACCGATTTCAGTGATAAAATGAGTGAAATGTTGGGACAAAGACTTGATGAATCAAAAAAAAGGAAAGAAAACGATGGATTGTGATACAAATAAAAGAAGAATGGAAGATAGAGTAGAGTAGATGCTGGAAATAAAATGAAATTAAATAACAACGAAATAAAATATTCGCGATGAAACTAGTCAGAATTAAAACTCTGAGAAATTAAATCTGAAGTTACGGAGTGAACACCGTGCTGTTCAGTTCCTCGAATGAAGAATAAAGAGGAGCGAATAGAAGAACAGGTTGAAAGCGAAGTGTAATTGAAGGATAATGATCAATAGAGACGAGAAACAATCAAAATGGAAGTGAAAGAGACGTGCGCGATGTAAAGGATGAAAGGAACGTAACCGTAAATCGTTGTTAAAGGATGGAAAACACAAACGTCAAAGGGAATATTTGACGGAATAAGTGGTGAAAGAGTACAAAGAATATATTCATAGAAAAAGAACGGAACGTAAATATAAATACAGGAGTGAAGTGGAAACGTTGAAATCAAGAACTAAACCCGGGAACAGCATGAAGAATAGCATAAAGAATAACACCTATGAAATCATTCGTACAAAAATAACGCGAACAACGAGCCACCGTGCAAACGAAACACTTTCCGCTCGAATAACCTCTCTCTTTCTCGTTCTCGTTCTTCTTCTCCCTCGTTCTTTCTCGTTTGCCCAGGAATTTTGATGTTATTAAACGTTACTTTCACCTCGTAGCTAAAAAATTTTATTCTCTTATTCCGTGGATTCTCTTGGAAAGGTAACACACTCCAAAAATTGGCGATTTTATGGGACGTTTGTGAAAATTTACCTTTACCGCGAAAATGCCGTAGTATACCGTTTTCCAGAATATAAAAATGACGATCATTCGACAAAGTTACGTAAGTAGAATATTTCTGTTCTATCGTAAACAATGATATTGTAACTGTAACGCTATTTAACAATTACATAACTATCTACTAATTTTTTTTTAAACAGTAAGAAGCGCGTAGTAGTTTGTTAAATAAATTTCTGTTTCTAACAACCTCCCGTTTCTAAACAATCTTCTCAGGCTTTACAATTACATTTTAAAACTACGCTCATTCTCAAACTGGAATCGTTGTTTCATGTTGTTTTGAAATTTCGTAGATTATTTGGAACGCAACGCGAAATGGTGGAACGCCCGGTGACAAACGAAGGATCGACGTCGCGATACGAGATAATTATATTTGAACATTTTACAATAGTCAGCGCGACGTATGATCAAGCGTCAGTTAGCTCGAAATGGGACACTCTCGGATTCGCGTCTCGTACGCGGAGCCTGGAAAATCTGTTGATGACACTCGACACGCGGAAAAAGTGTGGATGACAAGCGTGTGTTAGTTGCGCGAAACGATGTATATATGCGTACATATATATTGTGCACGAGTGGAGGATATAAGCAAATGTTCATCCGCTTAATGCTTTTTTCAACACTTTCTGAAATTACGCGGATTAAACGACGATCTCCTCGCTTCCGATCCAACGATCCTTTCCACCGTGATTTATATCTGGACATTTAGAATGCAATGCTGCATCGAATTACTAAACTTATCAGTACCAATTATTATTAAATTACAATATTAGTTTAAAAGATGTTACAGTTGGACGAGTAATGATCAATAAGCCTCGTGATGATGACTTGAGAGAAGATCAATATGTTGTATCAATCATTCGACATGTTATATCGATATATTGATTTTAATCTTGATGGATCTTATATTATATTAATATTATATCAATATCAATTATATTAATAATATTATATATTAATTATATTAACATATATAACGTAACATACGTGTATTGACACATCATATAATATGGTTCTAGAATCTTTTTTCTTTGCGCATCACTAAAATTTATTGTACAATTTGCATCCGTAACATCTCAATCTTCGTTTACATTTGAATTGAACCTGAAGCGTCGATTCTTTCTCGCATTTCGACGTCTGTATTCCTGGATGATTCGATCCACTTGGATAAATTTGTCTTGCGTGTGACGTTATTTGCCTTCGGAACAGCCGGTTTACGAGCGGAAGGGTGTTTGTATAGTTAAGTGTCTCCGCGGAGCATGTACGATGTTATAACGAGATTGGTACAATGTTAATCTTGCCATAGCATCTTGTAAATTAATAGGAGCCACACTGATAATAACGCGTTTAATTGCACGTTTAATTACGTAATATACACTTACGTAACAACTTAATTCTAAAATTATAGCACGGCCATTATTTTGGAATTTTTACAAATTCTGCTAACATATTCAACCATTATAGATCGAATGGCGACAAAATTGTTTCATGTCAACTGTTTTACAGTCTACATGTTTTATATTATTTATTATTTATTGCGGAGAATATTATGTTATTGTATTTAATTTATTGTATCATATTTATCGCGTTATGCCAGTCAATGACTCAAATACATCAGTATCGTTGGAAATTCAAGCGGAATATTGGAAATAAAGTTTCCAAATTCAAAACATATCGTCACGAAGTAATAAATCAACAGTGAAACAGATTAATAATAACGTAACAGTCGGCGAGAATTAATTCTGTAACTCGCGCTCGGTGTCTAAGAGTAGAAATCAGTATCTAAGAGCAACGCTGGACTATTCGTTTCCTTTCGCCCTTTATAAAACACCAAACTACAGCGAGACCAGACAATAAAATACAATAAGATAGAGTTACGGGCCATCGGCGAAGGGAACTATCGGTAAAATAAGTAGAACAGGGTTATACGTGGTCGGACAAGTAAAATAGAACTCTAGCGAATGTTCCAAGTAGAACAGAACGGTAAATAAACTCTTTCTACCATCCCGTAACATGCCAGTAAATCAAATGCAGGTAACACGCTATTGTTTGGAAGTAGGAAGAACATGACAGTGGTCGATCAATCGATAGAATTTTATTTAAGTCGATTAACACTTAAGTCGACTGTCACGATGGAATATTTAACTTTTATAAAATATCGCGCGTTTCGTCTGATGGTGCCGCGTAATTGTTTATATCATTTAAAATTTGACCCAATTATTCATTTTAGTTAGTTATTTTTAAAATAATTAAATCTCTCTCTCTCTCTCTCTCGCCTCAAATCATTATTATATTAACAATATTATAATCATATTTTCTACTAGGAATTTCGTTGTTTCATCGAAAATTTTAATCACTCCACACCAGTTATTTATTCAAACTAAAGATCGTTTAAAAATCATACTTATAAAATTATTAATACATCAGGCAACGTGTTAAAGCGAAACTAATAAAAGTGAACTTGCAACGAACGATCGAGCGCCACGTTTGCATTAAACCAAACAAGTGGAATAGACGTAAATATTGTCAGGCACAAATATCAGACAACCGCAGTAGCAAAACATGTTTTACCAAACATCCGGTACCCGATTGTGTAAGTAATTGGTACAAGTAGGTTACGTAGCCGGTTAAGTAGTAGTGGGTCGTTGTGTAGTTAAACAAGTAGAACAGCCCGGCGCTTTGTCAGCCGGGCTATCATAACCGTGAACGTAACCATGTTGTACAGGGACACACACGAACGCGTGTAATTACGCAATGAATACAGAACGGTTTCTAATTAAGCTGCTAGCGTAAGAAAACATACGCTTGGACATCCGACGAGAGATAATTTTAACCCTCGCGCGTTGAAAGGATCCATTTCGACGGCGTCATGTTTCTAACAATGGATAATCAAAGTTCTTCGCTGGAATGCGTGTATATAGTTACAAAGACAGCAGCGAACGACACGGTGCAAATCTCATCAGCTTCAGATCGAATATATTAGAATATATTACGATACAATTACGTGACAATTTCAGCGTTTAAAAAATTACATCAGATTCGAAAATCTTGGTATATAACTACCAAGTAGTTGTAGAGTCAAAATTAAATGAGACAAAGAATCTGTGATTTATTATTACTATATTGATGATGTTGATTATAAAATACAGATGCAAAATTATTAATATAAAATACGGATTAAAAATTGTGTCATCTACGATAAATACTGAATGACTGTTCTGAGAAGGAGTGTTTTTTGCATTTTGATTTATCAGTGCAATAGATTGGGATTCTTAAAAATCAAAGGTTCCAATTATGAAGGTGTCACAAAGACGATTTAACATTGTATTGATTTCGATTTTTAAATATTCAAAAAAGAATTTTCAAATTTCGAACATATTATAACATAATATAATTACAGCTAATAGATCAAAGTATAAAATTTCTCTTTTAATAATGAAAATTTTCCTTTTCTAGGATATATTTGCAACGTCTTGTAAATGTATAGCATCTGTAACTTATAATAAATCGTGGAGTTAACTAATGTAAATTTCACTTTGATTTCCAACGTGTGTCTAGACTAAGTGAAACTAGCTGCTAGTCGAGGAATCAATGTCCCAATCACGCAGCAAGGGACATTTTTAGCTGGATCATGACGCGAAGCTTGAATTCATCTCATTCCTAGGCAAATCGATTCGGTAATTGACTCGCGAAACATTTTCCAGCGCAGAGTCGCGGCTGAGTTTAACGAAGATTATTAAAACGACTGACCAGAATGAAAATAGAATGAAAATAGAATGAAAATGAAAAAGGAACACGTATTTTTATCTTTGATAATGATACTTTTTGCTCCTTAGCGTAGGTATTTTTAATAATTGTCATGAAGAACGTTAGAATAGTCAGACTCTCGCAAGTAGAATGAGTTTTCTTACAATTAGACACTCGCAAGTAGAATGATTTATCATTGATGTATCCACTTCAATTTTCTTCAAATTTTCTCTCTCTCATTCTGATTGATAAATCTAGCCAAACATCTATATATAGTTCCACATTAAAAGTCTCTCGAAGTTGTACCTTCGCTTTATTCACTTTATTAACGAAACTTGAACAATTTCTTCTTAATCTTCTTCAGATCTTAGAGATCTGAAACTTCCAAGTAATACCATACTTAATTTCCTCTGGTTTAACACAGAGCAGATTATATTCAACGCTGAACAGAATTTCTTCCATTCGCTCGCGTATTTTAATTATTATTCCCAAAACCGCGTATTCTCCTGCGATTTTAAAAGCTAGCCTGGTGGAATTAATAAAAGACATTTGCTCGTGAGAGTGTCGGCGGTGAGAAAAAGAAACAAAAAAAGAAAGAAAGAAGAGGAGTGGCACGATGGTAAAAGGAAGTTAAAAATGGGTGAATTTATAGTTCGAAATGGTAATGGAACGAACCTGGACGAAGACATTAGAATTCTAACTTCTTCGTTCCTTTTTTCCTTCTTTTTCTTTTATACGTCCTCCTTCTTTTTCCGTTGTTTCAGACAGCTGCTCGGCAACGGCACCCTCTACTTTCCGCCATTTCTGGCGCAGGACTTTCGAGCGGAAGTGCACAACGCTAGGTACAGGTGTCGCGCGACCAGTTCCGTTGGAACCGTGCTTTCCAGGGAGGTTACACTTCGTGCCGGTGAGTTTATTACGCTCTTCGATCACTTTCCACGAACTAATAAATAACAAATAAAATTACATTATGCAGAAACAATAATAATATGCTACAATCCCAATGAAATGCATCTCGCGACAAGTAGCACTTCACAAATGGTAAGAAATAAAGCTCTAGCAAAAAAAATAGTTCAAACGCCAATCATGTTATATTTGATAAACACGTTGAAAATCATCGTTTCGAAATATTTGCTTTATACGCGTTCGTCTATAATTCCATTGTAGTCAATGAATGTAAGCACAATATCGAAAGTACCACGCATGTAACAAGAAACAGGTACACGTATGTGACGGCAACAAATAAGGGGCTGCGTGCGAACGAATAATTAAAAGATCCTGCTTGCGTTTGCGTTTTATCCGACTCTGGCGCGGTAGGGTAGAGCAGAGCAGAGAGTACCGCGTTAATAACATAAAAATAGCGCAAAATATCGCGAAGGGGGAAAAACGGTCCGCTTTGCCCCCGTGTTTCTACGCGTACAGACAGAAGTCTCATTATCGTGTCCCAGTGCGGTGCTCATTAATTACTATGCCTTTTTTTTCCCGATCTCCCGGCATCGGTAGGGAAATATTCACCGGCGTACACCCCGGTGCTGCTATGTGCAGAGACCTTGCGCGCATTATACACACGATGCGCATTGAGGGAATAATAATAATCACGACTTCAGTTTGAGATTTATAATTAAAAATTTCTTCTCCCGCTTTTCGATGGATTCGTGATTTATTCTTACGTACGTGTATACGCACGTGTATATATATATATATATATTTTTTTTTTTCGGATTGGTTGTTTGAAAATGCGAAACAATGTGTTGTTGATGTGACCATGTGTTCGCGAGAAATTTAAATTAGTTTCTCTGTGTATGTTATGTAATGTCGTCTATTCTATTTGCCTACTTGTTCGTTCGTTTTATTAATTTGTTCATTCGTCTATTTTATAAACCAAATCCAATTTGATGAAATTGCACGAAGATGTCCGATTCTACGTACAATCTTTGATGTATCAGGGAACAAGCAATGAGTTTCTAAGAGAAGAGCAACTAAAAAAAATAGCAATCGATAGTCGAGCACTGTCGAGCGAAGAATATGAGACAGCAATCGAATAATCGAGCACTGTCAATAACAAGTAGCAATAATTTAAAAAGAAGAAATTGTACAAGGATACTTTGTTCTTTCGTATTAAAAGCAGAAAATAATGAAAGAATAATGAAAGAATAATTCGAAACAGGCAACAGCAATTTACTCTGTTTTTCTACACTGGCAATGAGAAGCAAGGGGATATTAAAACACATTCCGCGGAGTACTGCAAAATTAACATTAAAAAATGATAAATCAATTTGAAAGACGTCAGAGAACAACGTTATAAAATAGAATGTGAATTCGTTACGAGTGAATAACGAATCCAGATACAAAGGTACATGACACAACGACCTAAAACGGAATGTTAGTTACACCTGTGAAATAGAACATTGGCGAATAACGAGTCCAAATTGACGAACACGCACGATCTCATCCCGCATTCTCCGGAGCTTGGAAAAAAAGGAAAGCGAACGAACGAAAGGCGGCACTAAAAGGAAGTCTTTTATCCATCGATACGTTTCCACGGCGCGTTGCGTGAGCACAATAAACGTCAATTACAGTGGAGAACGTCGCCTTCGGAACGTGACTGGCCGCGGAAACGACGGAAAGTTGCTGAAGATCCCATTATGCCGGAAACGCGGGCCGCGTTTTCACCGAGCTTCGGGGGCCGACGCCGCTCGAGTAAATACCGAAGGGAGAACGCCATCGTTGAAAGCCGTTAAATTGTATCGAGAGGGGGGAGGGGGAGGGAGGAAGTTCGATTCGAACAAACGGCCAGACACAGGCGACGCGCGACAGGAGAAAGGAGAAAGAAGAGGAAAAGGAGAAAGCGAGAGAAACGTCTGGGGAAACGACGTTTCAGGAGGAGAGAACATGGGACTGAAGTTGGTCCTGTACCGCGAGCTTTACGTGAGCCACCGTTTAAATGGCTGATTTTATGCCAACCTAACGCGTACAGTATCGGTACGTGCTTTCGCCTCGCGCCGAAATTAGAGAAGAGAATTCCCGAATCCTTCCATTTAACGTCGATCCGGCTCGCCTCGTTGCTTTTTTAACGGCGCGCTGTTTTACTTTCGCTCTTTCCTGCGTTTAGATCCTTTTTTTTCTTTTCTAGGTGGAGTTTTGTTTGGTCACGAGGAGGGGGAGGGATGGAAGTTTCTTGTTTTCGGACAATGGTATTTGAATATCAATCGTATCGAGAATTTTCTCGATTTCCTTTGTTTTTCTTTTTGATTTTTAACGCCGATGGTTTGGGATAGTTATTTTAGAATTTTAGAATTTTTCAAAAGTAAGATTTAACTCAATTTTTTGAGTTAACCGTGACATTTTGATCTTGTCTTTGTTTGTTTAATGATGTCGCGTTCAAACGAATTCCAGCTCTTAGGCTCTTTTTTTTAGAATTAAATTACGATAGCTCAAGTTGAACGATTGTTTCACTGAAAGCGGAACAATATTTCGTTGGAAGGTGGATGGACAGCTACATTCGAAATGAAATAAATACGTGCGTAAAAGGGACGAACGAATTGAAAAACCGCTTCAAACAGTTTCGCTTTACTATCGATCTCGTTTCGTGTTGAACACGTGACACGTAAACATACCTCAGTGCGCAAAGTTTAGTAATAAATAACGTGCATAACTAGAAGCATGAATTCCAAGAAGAAGTAAACGTCAACGTCAACTTTTTATCGTGTCATCCGCCTAATACGTGATCGACGAAACGCTCGACTTTCGAGCCTATTTTCATCGGTTCAAGTTAAATCGAGGCAGACGCCTCGGCGACGGTAAATTCGTCCAAGTTCTCGAGACGGTGGCGTAGGACGGGCGAGCGTGTATCGATTGGCCGGTTTTTCGTCCGGGCGGAAGTTCGTAAGTCGCAGCCGTCAGCGGTTCAACAGAAAATTCTTCCTTCTACTTTTCGTCGAGTCATCGCTAGTCTGGCGAGAACTGCGAGAAAGTTTTCCGACGGAAGGGAAACGCGGGCCAGCCAATTTGACCGGGAGGGGGCGGGAGAGGATAGAGAAAAAGAAAAAAAGAAGGAACTAGAGGGGAAAAAGTCAAATCCTCTCGCGATCGTAACCGAATACGATCGTTCTCGTTCTTTTTTTTTTTGACTCTTTGACTTTGTTGTTCCTCGTTTGTACACAAAGTCGGTCACTTCGCGGATCCTCGAACGTGGACCTCGACCGATTTTTCGCAGTGTTTCAGCCGCTTTCCGTTGTGTCGTTGCTATTTACTGGATTAGAAAACGAAAATTGGAGAAGTTACCGGAGCACTTGAATTCGTTGTGTTTTATTGTTTCTTTTTTTATCACTAAAAGTAATTTTAGCGGGGGTAACCCAGAAAATCGGGCCTCTTCAGGTGCAACGCTGATGCAACGAAAATTAGCGATTGGTTGATTTGGTCACGTGACTCGTGAGGGGACGTGGCGTAGACCTCGAGTAGGAGTGGCGTTGTCTGGTACTGAGCGATCGCGCCTGTAATTTGTCTTCTATCGATTCAAATGTTTGCGTGTCAATAAAATTTTATGGCAAAAAAAGTCGTCTTCGTTTCCTAGTCGGAACAGTCGTGCAGTTTTTTTCGTGACGTTGTCTCGAATTTTTAGAAGTTTAGATTAGATTGGATTAGAGAGGAAAGTCTGATGAATGGATTTTTGTACGAATTAAACGTATAAAGACATTTGTAGAAACGAAGGAACGTTTCGTTGGAGGAAAATATGTTTATGAAACGCAAACTTGTATTTAACTGCATTCTCTTTGTACTTTATTCCGTCGACATTTCAATTTGCCAAATTGGATTCTGACGTTTTTAGTGATTGAAACACTTTTAAACGGCATAGGGAATAAAAATCAAATACGTATAATCTCTGTGCTCGATTCCTTTTCGTTGTACAAAAACCAACGCTGCTTCATTCCTCGACGTTAACTGTAATATCTGAAGAATTAAAGAAATGTAATATTTCCAAATAACTCCTATACGAAAGTAACTATAATACGTAAAAACGAAATAACTTTTGCGTCTGTGAAAAAAGAAAACACCGTCTCGCAAATTATCACGGACTTCTTCCACCTCTTCTTCTCAAAACACGACATCCAATTAAACAGCATTCAACGCGGCTTAATTTCGCGAAAAGATGCAACGATAACAATCGAATTAATCATCAATTCGCCAAGAATTTCCGCCAAATTTATTCTCAGAGTCGTCCCTCCTCTCTCCGCCCCCTCCCTTCCCCACCTCAGCGGATGAAAACTCAACGGTTTCCGGTGGTAACAAGTTTCCCGACTAATAAACGACGCGACTTTTCCTCTCTTCTTAAATGTAATTACCGCCTGGCAAGGAAAAAGAAGAAGAGAAAAAAAAAAGACGGTGGAGGAAGTGAAAGACGAAGAGGAGAAAAAAGAGGGGTCGGGAGGAGAGACGGAAGAGAAGACCCCAGCGGAAGAGACGTTGAACGCAAACGATCGCGGAAAGTCGGATCTATGAGAGGCGGTGGCGGCGTTAATTAAACCTCGTTACGTTGGACTTTCGACGAACTTGGTCGTTAACAAGCTTCGCTGTCCAATCGAAATGTCCGATAATCTCTCGAACGTCTTGGTCGTTCCCTCGTGCCTCGCGACTCGTTGCAAACGAGCCAGCCGTCTGCCAGCCTAAAGACAGGATCCTGCCTAAAGAGGTGGATCTCGCCGAAAGAAGTGGCTCGTTATCAAGCACTCCGTTTTCGCTCGGTATCACCTTTTCAACCGGGGACTTCTCCTCGAAGGACCTAACCTTCCCGCGCGCGACTTCCAACGCGAGGCTCTCGCGAGATTTGCCTGCCGAAAAAACGAGAGTCTGCGTGTCAGCTCTGGCTTCGCGCGAGAGGGAGGGTCCCCTAGGGACCCGTGCACGGTTTTCTCGACATCTTGCAACCCGGAAGAAAAATGGATGATGGAGAGGGAGAGGGTGGATATTTCTGGAAAAGGCACCGTTCATTAAAATGTGTTCCAGCCGGCGGTAATTACGCGTTTAATTATTTAAACGAGTGACCCGGCATTCAGTAAGATTTCATCCCCCCACTTTCCCCGCTTTGCCAACTCCGTGTTTCATCTCCCAGCCGATTCGCTCTCTCTCTCTCTCTACGTAGTTAGATTCTACCCTTCTCTCTCCTCTCTTTCTCTGTTTCTTCTTAGTCTTCGGTTTGTGAGAGTCGCGTTTTCATTTCTTCTCTCTCTCTCTTTCTGTTTCTCTGCGTTTAGCTCGTGAAAGTGACGTTTTCGTCTCGTATGTCCATACTTCTCAGTCTCTGGTATTTTCGTTTCTTGCCCCTCTCTCGCGTTCTTTCCTTCTCGCGAAACTCGCATTTTCAATTCTCGCCCCCCCCCCCCACTTCTTTCTTCGTTTTCACCTCTTCTCTCTCAACCCTTAAAACTCGCGAAACGTGCGTCTTTGTCTCTTTCGTCTCTCTCTCTCTCTCTCTCTTTCTCTTTTCAGCTCGCGAAAGCCGCGTCCTCGCTTCCTGTCTCGCTCTTATCAACAATGAGGGCTCACCACCCTCGTCCAATCTTCCTCTCCCCTCCCCCTCCTTCCTGTTTCTCCGTTTCTTTCTACGTTCTCTCTGCGGAAAACGAGTTGAAGAGGAGAAAAGGAAGAGAAAGAGAGAGCGAGAGAGAGAGAGAGAGAGAAGGAAAAAGAGAAACGAAGAAGAAGGGTGGACAGAGGGTTTTGCCTCGCGATGCCTTGGACGTTAGCCCTGGTCTTCTATATTTCTCCGTGTCTTTCCCCTTTCTTTTTTTCTTTTTCCTTTCTTTTTCTTTTCCAAGACCAGGCCTTTCAACTCGACGCTCTTTCAAACCTCAACCATGTACCATTTCCGTCCCGTTTCCGGTTTTCTACGTCTGTGTGTCCACGTCTCGTTTGAAGATACAGACACCACCAGTGCTTGACGATGTTCGAGCGTCTGCCACAGGCCAGATCCGACGCGGATACCACGAATGAGACGGTTAATTGGTCGTGAAGGGGACACTGCGATATGTTCGTCGTGCCGTTCGTTTGCCATTCGGGCAACGTTTGCGTTTCGTGTCCGCGGTTTGCGGATAAGAGAGGGAGAGTGTGCTCGCGCGCGTTAATTATCGCTGAGCATCGTCTGATGGAAGGATAACGGACAATGTGAGGTGAAAGTTCAGGGGCAAGAGAAGTTGCGGGATATTGTTAATTTCGTCGTTTAGGGGTTGAGTTACCGGATGTCGCTTTCGTGGTAAGTGAAAGGGAAATTGATCGTTCACGGTGAGAGTCTCTAGATACGTTAGCCGAAGGATCTGTTATTTTTGTAAAAATAATTGAGAATTGATTTTTTTTTTTTTTAGTTTGAAGAATTTCTTCTTGCAAGACACAGGGATTTTTTATTTGGATGAAGATTGGTTTGAAGGAGAAATCAATTTTTTCTTGGTGTTCTATTTTTTTTTGTTTTTCATTAGATAAGTAGTTTTGCTTTTGGATGAAATTGATGTTTTTTGATCCATCAAGGATCAAGTAACAATTTATCATAATATGAATGAACATCAGAATATTAAACTTAAAATTTGAGAACGAATTAAACGAATTCTATTCTCAACATTGGGAAATACTGAAAAATTTGACAATACTTGTAGATCGATCGAAAGGAATTACAAACGAAGCATTCTTCTTCGTTCTTAATGGACGAGACAAAATTTTAAAGAGCAAAGAGCGAAATGATCATGGAAGAAAAAGATTCAACTTGTTACTCCTCGCAGTATACCAATGTATAATTTTCAATTTTTTAAAACAACCCCCTCGAAACCAACCAAAGTCGTTAATCGTAAACATTATCGGTCGTTACAAGTACACCATAATAAATCCATGGAAAGAACTATCGCGAAGGATGAAATTGAAAAAGGAGAAAGGGGAGAGAGGGGGCAGCGGTCGCACGTAGAAAAATCCAACTAGTCGCAAGAAGGAATACACGATTAAAGGGGAGGGAAGCAGGCTGATTTCCGCGCGTTCTTTGCTCTCTTCTCGATGCACGGTATCGCTGGAATGAAAGGGCCGAGATACTGTGAGGCGAGGCCTAGACTCGGCTGAAAAGCGATGAGGAATTTATCTGAAATGACATCGGCTCGACCCTCGTCGTCCGCCAAAGGACTTATTCCCGAGGAGAGCTGCATTGTCTGGAGAGAAAAGGGGAGCCGTTTCTCTTCTCTCTTTCCCTCTTCTTTGGTTCTTTTTTCTCCTCTACGGCCACCTTGGCACGGGACTCTCGTGAGGGGGTAACCCGGAAAGCGCTCGCGCCGTACCACTTCCGATGATGACCTCCGACAGCGACTTATTATACCGAGCCTCGCAGTATACCGAGGACGAATGGATAATTAATTGATTCCTAGAATGTATCGAGAGATTCGTTGGTTAAGAGAATTTGTTTTGTGTATCTTCCATTTTTCTCTATTTTTCTCTATTTTTTTTTTTTTTTTAATTGTTTCTTAATTCTGGTTAATTGCTCGTAAAAGTGTACGATTATGGAAACTTTTCGCGTGTTGTATAAAACATTTTCAAACTTCGTTCTACTTGGTTAAGTGATTATACTGATACTCAAGTTTGAAACAAACATGGAATCGAACGTAGAATTACAAGGTATTTAAACAGTTACAATTGGTAAGTCTCGGTGTTAGTTATCTTTAATCCTCTCTCAGGACTAGAATGGAAAACGATAAAATAAAGAATTAGTTCGGTAAATTAGTTTGGCAATTCTCGAACTATAAAATGATTCAAAGAATAATTCGATGATGTGTGATGAATTCAATGATCCCCAGTACGATTTGTCTCACTGAAAAGCCTAGAAGCAACTGTTCTGACCAGAAAATGAAGACAAATTACAGGCACGATCGCTCAGTACCAGACAACGCCACTCCTACTCTACTCCACACCCCCTTGCGAATCACGTGACCCAAATCAACCAATCGCTAATTTTCGTTGCACTAATAGCATTGCACCTGAAGAAGATTTTGCACCCGATTTTCTGGGTTACCCCCGCTAAAATCATTTTCAGTGATAATAATAAACCAAACATAAAAATAAAGTCAACAAACGTCACAGAAATCGATAAAAATATTCAACGAAAAATCTCCGTTTCCGGCACTGCATGCTTCCAACATTGTCCAATCATAAAAAAAAAAATGTAATCTCAACAATTACTGTATCTATTAGATGTACACGTTGCAGAGAGAAGTTAGAAAAGTTAAGAAAAATATTCGACGAGATATTCCCAGTTGAACTTTTCAACGGATGATCCATCTGTCCTCAGCAGATTACGTCAATCTAGCTGGGAGAAATCGAGGTGTCGCAGGTTTACGCTACGGTATCGGGGAGAGGAAGGAAAAGCGTGAATCGAAAAGAAACTTAATCCCGAGGTTGGCTGCGGATCCACGGGAAATATCGTTGCTCGGTTCGCTGGAGATCTGCGCATATTGGCCTCGTTTGCACGTTTCGTTTCGTTTTCCTTTCCCCGTTCGACGGAATTTGATCGTTATCCAGGTATTTGCCAGCTCCGGTAACTCGGGGGCGTCCCCCCAAGTGGCTGCCTAATTTTTCACGTCCCTGAAAGAGCAATCGACTCGAATTCTCTCCCTTTATACCCTGAGATTATTCGTTTCGAGGAATTTCTCTGAACGAGGGATCATTTTCTCTTAATTTTCCTCGAGAAGCGGTCGACTCAGACTCGTAGATTCGTCAAATTTCTCTCTCTCTCTCTCTCTCTCTCTCTCTCTCTCTTCTTTTTTTTCTAATATTTTCTTTAACTTTTACATTTATTTTTGTACATGTTTTTCGTTTTAAATAACTTTTGGTACGTGTTCTGTTGTCGTAAACGAGTTGTTCTTAATTTTTAATGTTTCTAAAAAAACGGTCGAACGCTCTCTCTTCTATATTCCAACATTACTTTCGTTTACTTTCGTTTCGCTGAATTTTTCATGACCCATGGCAATTCTCTTGAGTATTTTTTCTTTAATTTTTCACATCTCCGAGAGGCAATCGGCCGGAGGTTTCCCCCCCAAGTTTCTTCTGTTACGCTTCCAAGATATTTCCAAACCGACTTTCGCGTCGCCAAATTTTCCTACGAGACATTCTTCTCGCGAATATTTTCTTAATTTTCCATGTCTGCGAGAAGCAATCGACTCGGCACTTCCCCTCTTCCGTATTCCAATGTTTTCCGTCTACCTTTTTCGTTCCCGAAAGAATTTCCTATTTCCTACGAAATACTTTTCTCGAGATAATATATACTTTCTGAAAGTTCGACATTTTCGACAAGCAGCCGACTGGAAGTTACACGTTTCTTCGCGAACCTTTTAACCATTGTGACGAGCTGAAATAAAATTGTTAACTTTGTCCTGACGTTCAACTTCTCTAAAATAGGTGTTCAAAAATTATTTTATCCGAAATGTTCATCGTCATCTTTTTTTAAAGAGAAAAATACGTAGTAAAGGTCGAATCCACGATCCAATGCGAGAATTGAATCGATCCCGAACATTGGTCATTCTTGAAAACGATTTGAAAAAATTCGATAAAATCTAAATAACTGACTGTAACTCATCCAAAGGGATTAGATCGGCAGAAAGAATAATTTGATTGGTTTAGAACGTTGTTGTATTCAGTAGTTTACGTCGAATGAGAACACGAACGGAAGAGAGGAGGAGATATTGCAAAATTTTCGAATGTCAGGAGCAGGGAACGAGCGACTTAAACGCTTTACGTTTAATACTTAAATTGTGCCTCCGAAATGAGACACGTAACAGCGTGACGCCCGAGAGCTGACAGTGCTATTAAGTGCAATATCGTAGCTACCTGTCAGATCTGCGAATAAATGGAGCGGCGATGGAACTGCTGAAGCTGAAAACGAATTTCCGGATGCGACGCTAATCTTATCTCCGCCCGGGGAATTTACCTCGACAAACGTTCTCCTTTCTTTTCGCCAAGAAAACTCGAACGAACGAACGAACGAGTCCGCGAAAAATCGGTAATAATTCGTTGATCGTTTCATTTTCCATTCGACGATTGAATGATTCGTGTGGATTGGTATCTTTCTGTCTTTCATTTTTGTGTTTTAACAGTTTTTCGTGTAAAATTATGATTCTTGTTGGCTTGCAGTTGTGTACTTTAAGTATAATACAATTGCACACGTAGATATATATTGCAATTATACGATGTTTGTAATTGTAAATATATACATACGTTACAAGACATAAATATGTTACTTACATGTTATTACATATATATATATATGTAATTACATAAAATTATATTATTACAATTATATACATACATGTTTGTAATTGTAATTATATACATACATACGTTACAAGACAAATATGTTATTGTATATATATATGTAATTACATAAAATTATATTATTACAATTATATACATACATTAGAAGACATAGAGTTATTTACATATAATTACATATTACAATATATATATATGTATATACATTTAATTATATTATTACATTACAGTTATATACAAATACATACACACATTACAATGCATGCAATCACATACGTACATTATCACAATTCTCGGCTAGAAAGAATATTAAATTAATTCGTGAATTTGTATAATTTATTCATAGAGGTTTTCTAACATTTTCACGACCAACGTCTATTACATTTTCGAATTCGATTCGAGAAACATTGTCGTATAAACTCGACGGAGATTCAAACGCAGAAATGGAAGACCTTGATCCACTATTTTTGTCGATTTAACAACGAGATCGCGGGCGTAATGGTTCCGCGAGGGGGGGCGGTAACGTCTTCCCAGGGATGTTTCGTCGATTTTTAGCCTGTGAGAATTTTCCGCGTCGGATCGGAGAACGGATGTCACGTCCATCCGCGTGATTTATAGCTTCAGCATTGGCATTCGAACGAAACGTGTCGGTAAACAACGTCGAGCTCGCTGGAAAAATCCCCGATCGGAAAGGGATTTATGTAAATGGCGAATGGACGAAAGCGGCTGTCGCGTTTCTTCCTTTTAGATTGCATTTAGCTGCGACGAGAAGCATACTTGATTGCCCTGATTCCGTTTTAGAATAACGAGTCTACCCTGTGGTTGCAGGTTTCTGAAAATTCCTCGTCGCGATAGATCTTCCTTTTCTCTCGGATCTCAAATCTAATCTAAAGTATGAATGGCGTGTTCTCAAGTATACTTATTAACCTAAGTTACTTATTACTATTATTTTAATATTGACTATAATTTGCGAAATTTCTATAATTTGTTTCGCAGATACTTTTCACAGAAGTAAAAGTAAATGATTTCTTCTTTTTTCTTCTTCACTGAGCATCGAGAACTTTTCATCCAGAAATACGAATACTTCTTCTACAGCCACTCCGTACACTCGATACTCGACAAAACCTTTTCTTAAAAATCAGTCTTAATTATTCAATCACAAACTTGCCAGTGATTGACTGTGAAAACTTGGCGAATGTACAAAGAAACGGGCGAAAACTATACGTCTCTTTCGAGAGGCAGGGATCTTCGAAACTCAAAACTTCGCGCAACTTTAATCCACTCGAGAGAATCCCGGCAAAAAACACGGTAGAAAACAAATCAATAACTCACTCCCTTTGCCGTAAACTCAGCATCGAAGCAGCTCTCCGATTCCCGGCGAATAAAGAATCAACAACCCCGAACTTGTCAACCCTCCTTTTCATCTGCGCTCAATCCACGCGAACAGCAACGCAAACATTCGTAAGAACATTTCGCCGGTCGTTTCTCTTAGCGGGGCGAGGCTTTTTAAACGAGCGAAAGTCAGGAAGTGGTGACGAGAAGACGGAGAAAAAGAGAAGTTTAATGAAGCATTGCGTAATTACGCTGCATTATTAAGTTTCTTGCCCGGAAGCTTTGGCATTGGGAGGGTTTTAATAATGAATTTTATCACTGAAAGTGATTTTAGCGAGGGTAACCGAGAAAATCGGGCCTCTTCAGGTGCAACGCTAATGCAACGAAAATTAGCGATTGGTTGATTTGGTCACGTGACTCGTGAGGGGACGTGGCGTAGACCTCGAGTAGGAGTGGCGTTGTCTGGTACTGAGCGATCGCGCCTGTAATTTGTTTCGTATCGATTCAAATGTTTGCGTATCAATAAATGTTTGCTTCTGGGCCTTTCAGTGAGACGAATCGCACTGGGGTACAAGTCGTACTGTTTTTTTCTTTGTAATATATATGGCTCTGCAAATAAATATTTAAATACAGATAATAATAGATACCTAAGTAATATTAAATTTGAGATAAATAAATGATAAATTAAATTTGAAATTAATAGGTACTTAAAAATACAGCGAAGCTCTCTGAATATTCCTGATCCAAGAAAGCTATTATTATATTTACTCTCGATGAGATTAAATAAACTTACTTACAATTGGTTTTAGTGAATTTTAACTTAAAACAGCAATTAGCTTTGTTTCTGTCGGATGTAGTATTCTGTTTCTTGTTTTTGTTCTACGGGCATGTATAACGTACAATAATTAACATCCAATAATTCCAAGTTCTGTCCGAATTGCAGTGTTGACGGTGCCTGGATACGACGTAAGGGTAAATAGATCGCCAGTAGTGGAAGGATGCAACGCGGTTTTATCTTGCACGGCGAGGGAAGACGTGAAGGAACATCTGACGGTCACCTCCTGGTTCCGTGACGATGCCATTCTTCTACCTGGAAGCACAGACACGGGTGAGTCCCTCGAAATCTTTTTGCACTTTCTCTTCAGCCTCGATTTAATCGTATCAGAAGATACTATGTTACACGTACCTATATATTATATATTTCTTCCTAAGCGGTTCCCATTTTTGTTAGACCGAAATTTTCTTATCAAATAAAATCTAGTTTAAATAAATTTTTATTTAATTAAAATCTCTGAATGATTAGAAATGAAGTTGTCGACGAAGCAATATATTGTGTAAATTGATATTCCTGAAAAAGTACGTTTATTCTTTCGTATAAAATAGTTGACTAAATTGCTGACAAACAGCACCAGCTGTTGATATGAACAAAAATATTATTAACGTCGAGATATATGCTCGTTAAAACTCGAAATCTGTCCGTGAGAATTAATCGTTCGAAATCGAAAATTACAAAAAACCATCGTGCTTCTGATAAACATTTCGATTCGAATTGTTTAAAGACATTCGTAATTATGAGTAACAGAATGTCAAATTTTAATTGCTCGTTAAAAATTTATGACAGTTGCGCATTTTTCATAATTCTGATTAATATAAATTTATTGAAATTTTAATTATTATCAGAGGACGTATCGATCAAATTTGGATAAAGAATTTCATTAAAATTCAACTGTCGTACTAATGCGGGAACTCTGATAAAAGTGAAACGAGATCTTCAATCTTTTTCTTTCGTGAAACGAGATGTAGGAACGGAATTTGAAAGAAAAAATAATTCGAATGATATTGTTTTGTCAATTTATTGACTTAAAATTATATTATCTGTGAAATTTGTTTTATTACATAAAATATTATCAATGTCTGTAAAATAATTATTAAAAGTATTTTTAATAATTTAAAAAAAACTTTTATTTCGTCCTTCCTACTGCTGTTAAATAAAAAATGAAACATTGCTATTAATAATTAAAATTAGATAAATTTTAAATAAAGTTACATAAATTAGAAAAATTATATGTTTTCTGCCATATTGTTAATTGAAAACACTTCTGTTATTGAAATTTTCTTTCTCACTCCAATTTTCGCAGTATACTTTCAATTTCTGTTTCTGTTATTCGGTTTTCTTTTCGCTTATTCCATTCTACGTAACGTTTTTTAAATTATTCATAATTCCCTCTCGGTATTATTTAATTTAAGAAAATTTTCTATTCACGTCTCTTCTTCTTCCGCTATTTTTTTCGTTCCTCAAATTATTCATCGTACTTCCCGTGTCATTCAATTTAACAATCGTTTCAATTATTATCTCTAACATTCTCTTTCTACTTTTTACAATCTTTTAATTCTCAAAATTAAACTTTTCTACATTTCCCCAAGAGAAACTTAAATTACAATCCCCAAGGAAATTATTCTGAATTAGAATCCAAAAGAAATTATTCTCAAAAAAAAAGAAAGCAAAACAAATCTGAATTATAATCGAAAGGAAATTATTATCCAAAGGAAACCAAAATTACGATCCAGAAGAAATTATTCTCTTCACGAATCTAATTTCAAATGTGTCGGGACCGCTAACAATCAAATCAGACGGAAATGGACCAAGAAATCAGTTCTTCCGCGCAATGATAAATCGTCGTGTCGTGCCATGAAATTCTAAACGCGAACGAAACGAAACCAACAAAGTGTAAAAACATCCACTTGGTAGGTAGAATACGAACAGACTATCCCCTAGAGTTCAGACGGGTGGATGACATTCGATCGCGTGAAGAAAACGTGTGAAGAGATGATCACGAAAGGAACACGAGTGAGTCCGCGATAAAGTTGCAAAGATGAAAAGCAGAGAGACGGGACGGAATGCAACATGGCGGCTGACTGTCGAGCTGTTTCAAAGTTGTTCGTTCGATGGAGGTGTTTCGAACAGTCGGCGGGGACTAGTGAAGAGAGTTTGATAGTTTTTAAACGGTCTTCGTGCCTGAACTGAAAGCAGACGCAGGATGACACTTGAATGGATATCGATAGAGTTGGGCAACGTGTATGTTGTTTCATCAACTATCAAAAAAAACTTTTTTTTAATCTTGCGTATAACTTTCTTATTAATTACTCGTTGTGTGATTTAACGAGCGAGTAGTGTGAATTATGATGTCCGTATATTCAGGTTTTGACTTTTATTAAGACATCGTGTTCATTTTATTAATCGTAATTAAACGGCGAGTAATGAAATTGTGTCAGTATGTTAATTTTTCATGATTTTTAAAGAACATTTTCTTGTATTGAGAATGAGATTGAACATCGTTTCAAAAAATAGACGTTGAAAAAACTACCCTCGTCTAACTTTCTAATTAGAGTTGAAATCGTGAATTTAAAAAAAAAAAAGAAATTGATTTCTGTGAGAACAAAGTTCATCGAAAAAAAAAAATGATCCTCGCCTTTGAAATTAAAATCTGAAATTTGAGGAAGAATTTGTCGTACTCGTTTCCATTGAATCGAAAGATCAATCATCCAGCTCTTTACATGTTCTGGCTCTTTACTTTCTTTAGACAACTAGCACAACTGGCTTTCGTACTTTTAATAATCCCCTTCTCTTAATTCGACGTCCCAGCGCCGGAAACACCGAGCTCAACCCTTTTCCGGTTTTTCAGGCAGCGGGGCATGCACGATTCATACTTCTCCCCGGCTTTATACCTTTGTACAATGTGTCTCTGTGTCTCATTGTCCTTTCAACGACACGAGAACGACGCCGACGCGCGTTCTCGTGCGTCCTCATCAGCATAACGGTTGTTAAATCCAAATCGGCAGCACAGTGTAATCGACAAAGCAGTTTCATACGATCTCCTCTCGATGCTTTCCACCTGCCATTATCTTTTCTGTTTCGCGACGTTTCGTTTATCCGCCGTCGACGACGAACTTTCTTCTTTTTTCTTTCTTTCTTTCTGCTTTCTTTCCCGTTTCATCAAACATCAGAGGGATCAAAGTTCACCGTCAGACAGGATCCCGTGAAATTCGAACGGATGTTTAGAGATGTTTGAGATGATGCGAAGCGCCGATGCGGAGAGGATGCCTCTGATGAGGATGAAAGGGACTCTTTTAAAGTTACAAAAAGATACACGCGGGTGTGCGCGCGATGCCGGGTGTAGTTTTCCTTGAAAGGGCTGAAATTCGGAGTGGCGCGATTGATGTGAAGATTTATGACGCACGTCGAGGAATTAAACGACGCGAGACGCGAGGACTAAAAAGGCTGAGTCCAGCGGTGGGGTTATTTTTGAATTCTAAAGAAAAGATTGAAAACCAGTTAGATACGAAACGTGAGAGATTCGTCAACATTTTATTATTTCTTTTTCATTTCGAATCTAAAACTTTTGATTTCCAACCGTGGATCCAAAATTGATCGGTTGATAAACAACTCTTCGTCTCTTTTCATACGTACATATTTCCAATAAAAAAAAACACAAATTTCTAGCTTCGTCTAATCTCCACGCCCCACATGGGGCGTTCATTAATATTGAATATTTTTTGCGTTTCTTTAAATGAAAATTTAACTTTCTAATTTTTTTCCTTTCATGGATGTCATGGATGTTCTTTGGAAACTTGTTTAGATCAAGTTAATTTGGCCTTTTAGGCCTCCTCCATGTCAAAAATTTACTTTTTAAATAATAATAATAATAATAGTGTGTCACAGGGGTGGAGTATGGCCGAAAAAACGTTGAGAATCACTGATCTAATCCGAACCTAACCTAAATTAAAGCTTTCAAATTACTGAAATCATCGATATTCGCCTGACCAGTACGAAACTCTTGGATTCCCGAACTTTGCTTTTTAATTTGTATCGGCATTAATTCGTGCCGCGAATTTGCGAATAAATTCAGTGGAAAAGGCGTAGGAGAGGTTAGGTTTCGAGTAGGGTGGCGGCATTTTTCCCGGAGGGTGTTTCGAGGGTTGTTTATGGAAAAGCACCAGCGAAAGTCCCGCGCCGTAGAAAATGAAGTTTGAAGACCTCCACTTCTCCTCTACCTCTTCTTCTTTCTCCCCTATCTCTCTCTCTCTCTCTCTCTCTCTCTCTCCCCCAACGAATTTCCCAAGCGAGACTGTTTCGGAGATTGTTTATTCCGGGACCCGCCAGTGAAACTTGAACACGCGCGTCGGCGAATAAACGTTTAAACTTCTCTCAGCCTCTCCGTTCGGCCTTTTAATTGAAATCGATCCCCTCCCGCGATTATCAATCCACGCATGTGAAGAGCCTACGGCTTCAAACGAATCGATTGCAGATTGAAAAATTACTTACCAGCTGGATGGTAAATAATTTGGCGAAGTTCTTCGTCCGTATTCGAGCACGATGGAACAAATTGAACGAGCAGAGTTCAAAAATTATATATTTACGTGTATTGGTAAAATTTTTATTCGTACAAATTTCGTAACTGGTTTCGTGAAATTTCTTCGAGCAGTTAAATCGATAGAACATAAACTTCAGTCATAACAGAACATGGAATAGTCGATAGAGCATAGAATCTTCAAAATGTGAATCGATCAACAAACTTGATTTTTAAGTTAATTTCCCCAAACCTCATGTTTCGTATCACTATTCTAATCATTCTCCAATAATCATATTCTCAAATTCTCAAATTTTCTACCACAGAATCTATCTAAAGTACCAAATACAACCCTTACAACTTCAAACTTCCCAAACTCCATTACCTCAGCAAATCCAACGAACTCCCGGTGAAACGCAAGAGACAAACAAAAATCGCCGATAACGTGTTTAAAATATTCCCAAGAACCATTCAAACGAATTTAATTTCCCGTCCAACCGAAGCACCCTTTCAAGCTTCCCTTTCGTTTCCACTTTCTCCTTTCATCCGCCCTTTTCACCCGGCATTTTGTCACGAAACCCACGTCCACTGTTTGCAATCGAGAAAGAGGTATCGTGTACGAGGTTATATTACCATCTCGTCGCAAGCTGATGGCTCGCCTCTGAATGCCTTTTCCCCCTCGGATATTTCCATATTTCTTCCGTCCGTTGGCCATGTTTATTTTCGCCATTGCCGATATTAAAACCGGCGAAGCACGCCACTTCGACGCGGACGCTTATCGTTCAGTTTCCCATAGGGGTCGTAGCAATTTCTTACGGGTCTTTCGAGAATATCCCCCGCAGATGTTGCGATTCTTATGAGAATCGAAAGGAATCCCATATTTCTGAACTCTGAGGCGGTGAAGGTTTATTTATTCGAAATTGGCGCCAGTTTCTTTACGACAATAGTTGATCGTCGCTGTACACGATAACCACTTGAACGCTTTGGTAGATTGTTCCTGAGAATTGGTTCCGGATGGATGAGGTGATGAGTTTTTGTTGATATTGGTTTATAAAGATAAGACCATATCGTGGTTTTATTTTTATTTATGTATAAAGCTTGAAAGAATATCGGTACCATTCGAAATGTTAAATGGCACACGATACTGTGCAGTTAAGTAACAATTTTTCAAGATTACTATTTCAATAATAATAACTGTAATAGTAATAATAACTAAAAGTATGTATATACATTAAATGTACATTCTACTGTCATTGAGAGGATTTATATTAAGAAAGTAAAGAGATTAAAAATCTTCGAACTTTTGATGTTCAACTGCTTACTTAATGCATTTAAAGTTAAGACTAAATCGAAAGCAACATTATTATGCGGAGAAATATTCCCATAAATTTCCCGAAATTGTTTAACAAACGGAGAACCTGTATACCATACGTATCAGAGATAGAAAAAATACTAAAGCTGGCGTGGTCTCTGCAGACACTACCGGAAGCTGAAAGTTCACGAGTTAATTCAACATTCTTCGAATAGCTTTCGTGGAATTTTATTAAGATATCTAAAATTTTCTCCGTCGTTTTTATTGCTTCGTACTTCAATGGCTTGTGGCTCAGAAGCATCTTCGAAGATATTTAAATATCATTCAAATTTTCGAAACAAACAATAAATTTTAATGCATACAGTATTAAAAAAGTGTTGAATGAAATATCCAAAAAAAGTGTTTGTCAGAAAGATCTGAAAAAATTTACAAAGAAATGTAGAAATGTAGAAAGTGACTAAAAGACATTATAAGACTGTGTAAGCCACTTAAATTATTTGCACTTGAAAAATAATACCCAGTTGAAACGATGATAGAAGCTATGTACACGTAAACAAAAATAAAATCGCAATCCTGATAGAGCAAAGGGAGAAGAAAATGAGCTGGAGAACAAGAGGGTATGGAGAAGTTGCTGTGCAAATGTGTGCGGACACACTTACGCTCGGGGTTGCTAGTTTCTTCGAAGCCTCGCTGTCAGAAAGGGAGATTTTTTAAGTTGAGACGTTGGAAACGTAGCAGAGATGGCAGCTAGTTTGAACCGGAGAATGAGATGTCAACATTAGCCGTCCTCGTCGAGTGGTACCAATTACTGAACCGGCGGAAGATGGAGGCTTGAATCATTCACGCAGCTTCCGGTCGATGGACAGTGCTCAGAACTTGGTTTCATTCTTTTTTCACTGACGAAATAATTTTTATTTTTCATTCGTTCCGTGTGTTCCTCGGACAAAGTGAAAATTCTTGGACTGTGAACCAGCCTGAACAGTTTTTGCAATGTAATACAATGTAAGATTACAGAAAGTTACAAAAAGAGCTGAAGTGATGAAGTGTAAATGATGTTCTTTCAATGGAAAAACGTTTGAGCTCGAAACGATTGTTAGAAATGACAATTTTTAGTTGCAACTCATATTTTCATTTTATTGTCCATACTGAATAGTACGTACAGTTTAATAGTATGTACAGCATAAAGTAAAATGAAGGTTATTACGTATAAAGTATGGAAGAAAGAAGTGTGAAATAAATAAATTTGACCAAATTGAAATGTGAAATTTGTAATAAAATGAGGATAAAATCTTGCAATTGAAAAACTCATCTTTTCACATTTATAGGATTATTTTTTTCAGCGTTTAGAGTTCTTTTTCAAGGAATTGAGACACGTGTTGAACGAATCAATTTAGTTGAAACACCATGATTAGCACTGACAACTGAAACAAATTAGAAGTTGAAGCGAGAACAATTCCGAACTTGCGGCAACTCGATAGACCGGGAACTTGTCTGAAACTTCGTAAACTCGGGAGCTGAACGTTTTGGCCATGAACTTGCACCGTCGTGATCGCGTTGCGATTATACTCGGCAACTTTGAACATTAATAAACTTCTATCCGAGCATTAAATTGCGATATTACTTTCGTATCTCTTAAATATTATTAATATTAAATAATACGGCGTCGTGAGAGACAAAGAGTTAATTGGAAATTTTCTTTGCCGTTTACGCGAAAAAGAGGAAGACGAGAGAGGACAGATACGAGACAAAATTGACAAAATGTCGTAATGAAAGTAGGAATTCTCCGCGAAACTTTTTCATAGACAAGCTCCAACGAAGTGGAAGACGATCAACCGGAAGATCAATCGATTTCGTCCGATTTCCAATTCATCGAACTCCAATAAAAACGTTGCTTTCCATGAACTTCTTCAGCTCATCAGTCTCCATCACCAGGTATCTCCAACTTCCGTCTAACCATCATTTGCAAATCTCACTGCGTTTCTTACAGTCACTTTGCATCTAAAAACTACTATACCTGCTGCAGTATTTTCTTCAGAAAGCAAAGTTTCATCTTCTTCGAACGATCCTGCAAATTTTATTTAAAGGCGGAATTTATTATGTTACTTTACTTTCTCTCTGACTTTTAACTTGAAAAATATAATAATATTAACTTTCAAGACTCGAAAACTAAACTAATTAAAGTAAATATCCATTCTGTACTGAAGAAGTTACTAAAAACCACGTCTCTCGCGATAGTCTCCTTTTATTTATACACACGTGACGAAACAATGTGTGTGCTAAAAATACAAACAACAACGAGACCTTTCTACTTTTACCTCGACTACATAACGATTAATTTAAGTAATTGAAGTAATAACTGATACTAAAATGTCAAAATATCATAATATTTAAAAACATTTTCTTTTAAATGAAAATTAACTACCGAACGACTATTTAAGTTAACTATTGAACTGCGACGTTCGTCAACATCGCAAAAAGAACCCTCCACTCCTTCAATAAGCATCAACCCTCTCGAACCATGTCTAGCCATCATCTTCGCCACGTAGCAAGCCCATTATCGCATGCTTCGACCCTCGGTACCTCGGTACTTGCAAACACAAAAGAAAACCAATCCTTCCAATCGATTGTATCGTCCGCCAGAGACGAACGCGGCGGCCCCGCGTCGTTAACGACGTTGGCACGTCGCTGTGATACGACGTCGTCGTCGATGGGTACCTCCGTACCTACTGTTCTACTTGGGTCAGGATAGCGTCGCTGATAACGTTGCGCGTCGCGATGACGGAGGACGCGCAGGTGTTTCCGTGCGACGCGACGTGTAGCATGCACAATGTTGGCCCCGGTTGGTTACGAAACAAACGTATCACGGGCGGACACGACGTGATGTTCACCGTGATATCCCGACACCAGCGAACATACGCGGCTCTGTGTATACCTGTACAGACAGCGAGGGGAGGGAGTAGGGGGTGTGGATGAGTAGGGATGGGATCAAGTGCAACATGGTACCTACGAATCGAGTCTACGAGTCAAGTTCTGAGGGGAAGTTCGGACAAATTGGAAAATTGAGAAAACAGTGTAGCTTTGCATTACACGTGTAATTTATATGCTGGTAACAAAGAGAGGATGAAAGGAATCCTTTCGAAGGAATCTTGGCTATAGGAACATGCTTCGTGCAATCGACAAAATCTCTGACACACACTAAGAATTGTTCGGGGATTCTCTAAAAAAACTAAAAAATGTATTGTCATTTTATTACTGAAAGTGATTTTAGCGGGGGTAACTGAGAAAATCGGACCTCTTCAGGTGCAACGAAAATTAGCGATTGGTTGATTTGAGTCACGTGATTCGTGAGGAAGCGTGGGGTAGACTTCGAGTGGGAGTGGCGTTGTTTAATACTGAGCAATCGCACCTGTAATTTGTTTTGTATCGATTCAAATGTTTGCATATCTATGAAATTTTATGGCGAAAAAGTCGTCTTCATTTCCTAGTTAGAACAGTTGCTTTTGGAGATTTTCAATGAGACGAATTGTACTTTTTTTTTTATATCGTCTTCTTCATGATCTTCATAAACTGCAATTGCATATTGCAAAAGTATTATACTCATTTTCGAAAATATTAACGAAATATTCGAGGCTGCTCCGCTTATTCGTGTATACTTGAAACTACTTTAGGATGACCACTGAAAAACTGAAGGGTTTAAAAGAGCCCATATTTGTGAGCAGGAAAATGGTCGTTTGAGGGATGTTGTTTTTCACAAATAATACTGAAAAAATCCATTAATTATATTTCCAAACAAAATAATAAAAAATTTAAAAAACATGTGCTTGTAAAAGTTATTTTTGTTTTGTATCATTCAGTCTTTCAGTGACCACCCTGTACCATCGGAAATTCTTAATAATTTGATTCGAGTTCAATTGTGAGATGCTCGATCCCATCTCTGGAAATGAGAGGCGAGAGAAAGAGAGGTACAGGTTAGGTGGTACCTGTTACGTGTAACCAACCGACATAAATATGTATGGGACATGAATGGCTGAGCGTGTACAGAACGAGAACCGAAGCCCCGTTAACCCTTGTTGGGATCCGGTTGGATGGATGGGGATGGATATCGCACGATCTGATTACGTATGAATGTTTCGCACACACTCTTTGCCACCAACAATCCAGCGTAATTTCGTTGCTGCGAGTGGGAAACGATTAGGAAAGAGTTTGTTAATTTCCCTTTTACGTCTTTCTCAACGCTACGTAACGGAAACACGTCAGATCACGCACAAATTGGAAATTTCGAAAATTAACGGCAGCGCTGATGATTTATTTCACTAGAAGTACTATGTTTTAGAGGTTGAATATTTTAGAAACAACAAAATTGGAATGGTACATTAGTACAAGGAAACAGAAATATAGTACTTTTAACTGCATGTTATATTAATTAACTCGAGATATTTATTTTAAAAATATTTTCTTATAATCAATATCAGATCAGATATGCTCGAGTAGAATAAACTCCTACGTGGTCAGACACTTTGAGTGGAGTAAGCTTCTATATGATCGGACACTTTGTGTAGAATAAGCCCCTGTGTGCTCAGATATCCTTGAGTGGAATATGTCCCTGTATGATGAGACATCTTAAATTGGAACGAGTCCAATAACTAGTATACGTTTTGTTTCACGTTAACGATTATCGTGTTATCAAATAACGTAATATTTCCTTCAAAAGTACAATAAGCACGTATATTGATATTTTAATCGATGAACGGGACATACGTGTATGATTTAACATTTCGCAGTTAACACACCGCAAAAAGAAGTGATTAACAATAATGGAACGAAATCGACGTACGATCAATCGCCAATTTGAAAATTGGGATGTAAGGACTGACGATATAAGAATCAGTGTAAAGAAATAAAATAAAAGGATCGTGATTGAAAGAGAAATTTCGGTCCTTCGTAACAGTTTTTATTGCGAATATCGGTCGATGACTGTTTCAAGGACACTGAAATCGATATTATAATTGTTGTCAAGCTCTGAATAAAAAGAATATACGAGAGAAGTTTAACAGTTTGAACAGTTTTTCTTATTACGTGGAAAATTCCACGCGCACATACGTATTTACGAGGGATCAGGGAGAATAGACGTTTACGAGAGACATCGATTGAGAATGAATTGTATGACAGGGAAAATTGACACGTGAAACGGAGTGACGTCAATTGAAGAAAGGGCTTTGAACGGTATTTCATAGAGGCATTTGTTCCGCGGTACGTACACTTGCTGGCATGTTTAAACATTTGCCAATATTTCACTGTCCCTTCGCGTTTCCTACGAAATCGATAACGAACAGAGGCAGGAACGTAGCGATAGAATCATTTTGTTCAACAAATCGGCCGTTTTCGAGTGGCCTCGTTGACATTTCACTGCAAACTTGACGTTTATTAATGTGTTCTGTTTGAAAAAACATGCGAAAATATAAAATGTAAAATTCTACAATTCTTTTGGGACAAAAGTGAAAAATATTGGAACTTTTGCTTGCAAAAGACATTGATTTAATAATGCTGCTTATTAATATAGATAAAATTTAATATTCTCTATAGATAAGAAATTGAGAAGATACTTTTGCCTGCTTCGGTGTAATGTCACTAATGTGCCGCGCACAATCGCCGAAAAATAAAGTTGCTTCAATCTGGCCAGCTAAAAATCGTTTCATCGTTTCGTCAACTTGATGAAACGAAATTCTCCCGTCCATCGGAAAGGATAACGTAAATTAAATTATATTCTACTCGTAGTAGAATTAAATCATTTTTTTTTTTTCACGCATCCAAAGAATCGTTTTATTGTTTCGTTATTTCGTGAAATGCAAAATCATTTCAGAAACAGTTTGCCTCGCAAATTGTAATCGAGTAAGATTAAATTACCCTTTCGCGCATGAAAAGGCGCTTCCGATTTGAAATTGTTTTATTACGTATACATATTTGCTTCGCGAAACGAAATTATTCCTCCCATCGAGAAGGATGATCGAGATCGATCATTATTCTTCGAAACTTTAAAAACATCGTATTTGAAAACTTAATTTTAACATTATCGTAAACAACAATATTATAATTTAGACAAGTTTTAACGAAACAACGCCTCCTCGAAATTCCCTGTTAACGGTGTAAAATTTCCCCCGACACCTGGAAATTTCCACGTTCGAGATCCTTCTCGTGGCGGAAGCCCTGAAATCTTCGGCAACTCGGAACTCGCGGCAGCTCGAAAATTTCGTCGAAACGAAACTTCCCGCTCGATAATTACGCTCGACGAAAGCGCGTAGTTAGACGACGATCTACTTTCTTTCGCGCGTGCCTCCGTTCAACTGGAAAGCAACTATTGCAACTTGCTCGTATAACCGAGGACGAAGCGTTTACGTAAAAGCTTGGGAAAGCTACTTCGTGAAATCTTCAAATACCCGACGGACGCACGTTCGCGACAGATTCTCGCGGCACGTATTTCAATCGAGCGTCCGTTCGCTTGTGAAACTATCTGTTCGCCTTCCTTTTCCCCGCAGAAGAATCGAGTCAAGAAGGAGAGAATATTTTTCGAGGGAAAAGCGGAACGATTCTACGCACGATCGTTGAACGACAATGGAATAATTATTTTAATGAATAATTTAAGGAAGCAACGGAGAAACGATGGCGATGAAAGAGCCTTTCATCTGAGAATATTGATTGAGTCTTCGATCAATACCGTTGAATCGTAAATAATTGCAAGATTTATCAAACGAATTTCTGCCAAATGGATTCGCTTTATATTTAATACGTTAAATAAATATAAATATACATTGTTATATATGTTTTTTATGTTCTACCAACGAAAAATTATAGATACTGTCAAATCACAATGTACGTAATGTTTGTCGATTGAAACCACTTACTCGAGCGTGAATTTTCATTCTACGCAAACGAAAGATCGTATGCAGCAAAGGATACTCATTACGAATTTATATGTGAGAACTAAGAATGAGTTCATTCATTCAGCGCGTACTCTTCACATTTCATGCGAGTGAAAAATTATATCGTATTACATCGTAAAAATATAAACGTAAAATTATATTACGTAAATCGTATGCAATATCTACTTACTCGAAGATGAAATCTTATTTCACGTGAACCAATTATACATGCCAAGAAAATTCAGTGAATGCCCATTATGAGAGTCGCGCGTCCCTTTAACGTTAAACGAAAGGAAACGATTTTTCATCCCCCATTGTAGCAAGCCAACCATTGAAAGAGGGACTGATTTGAAAATCAGTTTCACACAGTGGCAAGCTCAACCCGGTCTCCCCGAAAAACGCTTTCATTTCTACGATGCCTCCATTACCTTGGATATCAGAAGGTCTGACACGTCTTCGAGGCTCGCATCCCCTCGTAGGAAGAGGAAAAGGATCCACGCCAAGGTCTATCGATCCTTTTCTGAAGTCTTTTCTTCGAGTTACACCGGCGGCTGGCTCGTGTCAAACGTCTCTCGGCCAGCTTTGTCGTCTCGCCCGCGTCTGGAGGGCGCATTTTCATTTTCTCCAAGGAGGGTAACACCCCAGCCTGTCACCTCGTTGTCCCGGACGCTCAGCGAAACAGCAGAGCACTCGGCACTTTTCTTTTCGCAAAACGTTCGTTCTTTGGTAAAAAAGTTCGAAAAGAAAACAGACGATCAACGACTTGATTCGAGATTTGTGTAATAAGAGTGATACTAATGAAGAATTTACTGTTTGATAATATTAATGATAAGAAAAAGAACTCAGAAACTATTGCAAGTGCCAAGCATCAAACTCTTTAGAAGGAAGAGAAAAATTACCAATTTGTTAAATTGTAGGTGGTTAAATCTCGCTCGTTCCTGGATCACTCGTATACTGTATAGAAGAACAGAGATGTGACTTTTAATATATTACTTTTAAATATAAATATAAATATACATATAATATAACTAAATATAAATAATATAAATTTTCTTTTAAATTATTACTTTTAAGTATATCAATTATTAACTATTTTAGTAAGCTGTTACTTTTAAGTAATATATTTAATGTATTTAACATACTTTTGTTTTCAAGTAGAGTGCAACGACGACTGAAAATTTAATTTTGTTCTCTCAACAAAATGACTCCTCAGTTCACTTAATCAAATAAGATGAAATCAATCGACAGAAGTATAAATAAGCGAATAGCGTCAACTAAAATGCAACGAATAGAATCTCTCTCTCTCTCTGCATTTTCTCTTTTTTTACATTTCCATTTTCCAAAAGATTATTTTAATAACATTTACTAACATTATCTTAAGCGTCGAGCAGGAGAAAAAAATAAATAGAAGAAAATGTATAGCCGATTAAGCTCGAATCGACATTAACCACGGACCGGTTCCCCACGCAAGGTCCGCGCATCCATTCCAATGTCCCGTGACACGAACGTACATGCGCCGATGGACAATGGTAGTCGTGTTTCCCGGGCTCGGTACACAGCCATCGAGCTGCGAGTTACGAGCTATTTATCTCCGTATTTTTATTCCGTCGGGAAAGGCGATATTAAATTGCTTCTTTCGCGGCAGTTCCGTCCTACCGCCGTGCCATCCGGGGAACTCGGCCCTGTCCGGGCCTCTGACTAGCAACCTTATTTCCTACTTCTTTCAGGAGCATCCCACGTATCGTTGGATAGCTTCGTGCGTAGCTACCATTATTTGATACAGGGAGCGCGCCCGTGAAGTAAGAAGTATTCGGTCGGGGGTAATAAATATAGCTAGAAAATAAGGAAACCGTTTCTTTGGGTCGTTCGATTCCTTTGAAATTGCATTGGATGGACGTTTTGCTCGGTTTCATTTGATGGAAGTTGGGTGTTTTATAGAGTAGAGTCTGAGAGGCGGGATGTTTGAAGAAGGTTGTGTAGATCTTGCAATTTCTTCGTGTAGTATAGAATTTTAAGTATTAGAACTTTTAATTTTTATTGGCATAGAATTTTTTATTATACTAATAATACTACAGAGTTTCAGAAATTTAAGTAACAGTTTCATTTTCGAAATGATAAACTCACAATGGTGCAACGATATTTTACATTAGATATTTTACTAAAATTTTGGGTACTTCGTTTAAACAAAATATTCCAAAATTAATAATTTAAACTTAAATCATCGTGATCTCCAATGTTCTTCCTGCGATACTATTCTCTATATTCTCTAGAATTCCATGTATGTACGTAAGAAAAATTATTTAAGTTAATTGCAACTATTTGATACAATTAAAAATCTAGAATTTAATAGTTGTAAGTAAATCATTTTTCGTGATATCAACTTTGATGAAATACACTGACAAAGTAAGCAAAACAAAGTTATTAAATAGCGGACGTAGCGGATACGTAACTTTCAAATTACGTAAAATAATACGATGATTGTAAAGACTTCAGAGTTAAATAAGTCAGAGGTTTAATCGTCCTTTATATCCACTATTTATTTCCCATTGATCGAGCGCAAGACAGAACGAAGAGAAGAAGGAAACAAAAGAATTTCATCTTGCGTATCCTGATAATACGATCGAAATCGAAATTCCACTCGGAGCGCAAGCACCTCCGGGTGGAAAGCTTCAAACGCGGCCAGTTCGATCGCAAAACAAAAGTTGGTTATACGCGGATTTCACGGAGTCGTGGAAAATAATTCCTCGATATTTTCGTCTCGATTCGAGTCCGCGCGGCGGGTTATGCAAAATCCTCGGCATCTGTCGATGAAATCCCGCTGCCCCGACGCACCGTCAGGCGTGAAATTTTCAATTTAGTTCAAGCCAATGACCGCTCGATTCGCCGGACCTCGCCTCGCCCCCGCTTCTTTCCCAAAATTCCAACCATCAGTTTTCAACTTAAGCTGACTCGCGTGTAACTGTTGTCCACGCCAGCTTTTTAAGCGTAGGGCCCTTGAACGAAACTTGAAACGGTCCCGAAAATAACAGTCGACAAATATCATTACACACATACGCACAAGTGCTTATGCAAAAACTTGCTTTAAACTGTTGTAACTTTGCGAGGAAAGATCGTACAACAACGATCCTACGTGGGTTTGTTTCAAAGAGCAAAGCCTCGAGTTCGTTTCTTTCTCGAAGGTATTTTAACGTCACGTAGCGAATGAAAAAAATGAGGATACTTACTTTCCTTTGCTACGGAAAAGTGAACTGCAAAAACTCGGGAAAGTTCATAGAAAATTTTTTTTACGACTAAATTCAACACTGTCTCGAAGTTTTCTCTCGGAACTTACTTGTTATCTCGAAACTGTACTATCTTCTTCTCGTTATTTTTATACGTTAAACCATTCTGGAGTCACGCAATGACGAACATTAGAATTTCTTAAATCTCTGTCGCGGTGGTAGATCTAGAAACGGTGAAAATAATTGATTTCGGCGTGACTACGTTCCGCGATACGTGTAAATAACAGTAAGTAATTGCACGTGTCGGAAGAATATTTTGTTTCTCGCGATTTTTAACGTACGACACCGGTGATGTATAACGTGTTTCCGGATACGCGCGGCCGACTGCACGGAAGTTAAATAAAAAGCCGCGCAAAACGAGGACGCGGCGGAGCGAGCGAAACGCTGAAAAATGATATTTCTCGCGGGGCGCGGGCAAAAACGCGTGAAATCGAACAACGAATTAAATGATACGATATATATTACGGGGAGAGGGACGAAGCGTGGGAAAGTTGTACGGCTTGTAAAGGTATTTCAAAGGGATTATTTGAAACGTGGCGTTCGCTGGCTGCGTCAAATACTGGAGATTAACGTCACACACTGACGTATTTCGTATACTTTGGCGATGCAATTCATCAGTTTCATCCCTTGAACGCCATAAATCACGCTGGACTTGTGATTAAAACATTTACCGACACCGCAAGATTCAGTTCTGGACGGAAACTGAAGGAAAATTGACATTTTAATGGAACAAGAATTAAAAAAAATATCGTTTAGTTGATGAACTACAATAGCTACTTACTTATAGATACCAATAGTAAGTAATGATGACGATTCGTATTAATTTGAGCCTTTGACGAGTCAAACTGACTATTTCGATTATATAAATACATAATTAATGTTCAACGATATACGTGTAACAATTCTACATCTTTATAAATGTAACTAAGGAATGGAAGTTAAATAGAAATTTGCCGTCGTACTACGAATACTATGTTTCTAATATTTTATATCGTACTACACACAATAATACGTAAATTTTTGTGGTTTTTTAGAAACTGAAATTCCTTTAAAAAAATGCATAAAAATCCGCAGTCTAATTACAAAGGACAGTTGCAAATTCTAAGTTAAATAATAAAAAGTTTATTAAAAATATAAGTTTATTAAGAATAATAATTAAAATTTCGGACATTTCAAAATGTGTTTTTTTTTAAATGTTTGCGTGATTTTAAAAAATATCTGCAGTCTAGAGCTGAAAACAGAGAAAGAACGAAGAAATAAGTATAACTAAAATTATAACTAAAATATCCCAATTCAAGCCTGACTCAATTAAATTATATTGAATCTTTTATCTTTCACTTTTCCTTTTTTACTCGTTTACCGCGTTGATGTGGCAAGTTCGTGATTTTTCTTACTTATTGAGAGATTAATTTCTATCGCAGGTGGAAGATTCGTGGTCACGTCTCAGGGGGATCTGCACATCCGAGCCGCCAGACCGGAAGACGGCAGAGCCACCTACTCGTGCTTAACTTTTCACGCGTTGACTGGTGAAAGGAGAAGAAGCGAGCCAGCAACACTAACAGTCACAGGCATGTTGCCCTCAGTTTTAGAAATGCATATTTTTTCTACCGTTAAACACCTCTCTGCTTGAGAATTTTGTCTCGTGTTATTAAGATTCTTCTTTAGTGAAAAGTTAAATTCAAATAATTTAACTATTTAGATACCATTTTATTCGATCATTAAAAAGACTGTTTCTTTTTATTTTAAATATTTGTCATATTTATTATTTATTTATAAACGTACCATTTAATTTCATTTTAAGCATCATGTCGTTTATAATTGTGATTATGTCATATGTTACGTTACACCGTCACATTTATTCAACATTTCACGCTATGAACTGTAGAAATTTTAACCCCAGTTAAATTTTAATCAAAGTATCGAATAACAGTGTTAATCACAACATTATGTCACTATCAATTCGATATTTACACGAATATCAATGCCCATTTAATTGTATTTTATTTTCTCAAGTTAAATACAAAACGTCAAATAAAATATTGATTATAATTGAAAAAGTACAAAAATTCTTTATGCACAAAATATTGTAGAAAACACCACTCGGATATTACAATGCTTTCACGAAAATGCATGCAAAAGGAGAAATCTAGTAAATATTTTTAACTATTAATCTGTTCACAATTTTACATCAAAATTTTATTTAAACTGAAACATTTACTCACGTGTATGTATCATACATGATAATTACATCACATTGATCGAATTATTTCTGTTGAAATAAAGAATGAATCATTGAGAGAATGCATAAATTGTTTCAATTTTAGAACCAACGGGATCTATGCCACCACGATTGATGCAGAGATCTCAGATCGCCATCTCGGCGGAAAGCGGCTCGGACGTTCATCTAACTTGCTCAGCCCAGGGGAGCCCACCCCCGCAATTTACTTGGTATCGCGATGTTAACGGTTGGTTTAATTAGAGGATTGTTTACTATGTAATCTAAATGTACTATAGTACCATACAATCCAGCGGGATCGACCCATATCGATATCGTTTAAATAATTATCTGTTATTTTGACATTTGCTTTCGAAGAATAGATCTCCGAATTTTGAATTTTTCATTGACACTTTGAATTACTTAAACATAATTACAGAGTTAGAATAATAATTGTAATCAATGAAAAGTGACTGCCATGGTCTATATACTTCTATAAATATTTTAGAGTAATATAAATTTGAAATAATTGGATTAGAATAGTTAAGCGGGTATTCGTATAAAATAGAATAATAGATGGTAAGATAAAATTAGAATTCAATGGTATTAGGAAAAAATAAAATAGTAAGATAAATAGAATAATATCAGACAATAGTAAGAAATTAAATAAACGATGTGGGTTAGTTACATTTTTGGAATAGTAAAATTCCTATAAACATTTTAGATTAAAATGAATAACAACTAGATAATGGTACGAAAAGAAAAATGCACTATCGCCGTAAAATTAATTTACAGTGAACACGTTAATTTTTACAATTTATCTTAAACGTGCCTATTTGCTTTCACTCGTCGCCTTCGATGAAAATGCACGAGAAACAGTAACGAAAACACGATAAGAGCTGTATCTCGCGTTAGCGAAAGGAGTATCGGGCATCAAGCGATGGTTATCCTGTTGTTACAGGCCATTCGATACCAGTGGAGTCATTTGGCCGAATTCAACTGTGGGGTGATTTGATGCAAATTCGCCGCGTAGACGCTCAGGACGCAGGAAGGTACATTTGTCGAGCCAGCAATCAGGTCGGCGAGCAACGAGCGGAAACACACCTGTCGGTCACGTCAAAACTTAACGCACGGATACAACCTCGTGTTCAGGTAGATCTCTGCATTTACAGTCGATCGCAAAAATATTTTGACACCACCGTGATTTTGGGTGTTATGTTTTACACTTCGCGTAAATTTAAGAAAAGCGTTATGCTTATGCTAGGCAAAAAGAAAGTGCAAGAATTATTTGTTTATTTTTAATAATTAAACGTAGTTTATATATATATATATATATATATATCACTTTATATATCATTTTATACATAACATTGAAAGTAATATAATTACTTTCTATTTGAAAAGGAGATTCATTGAAATACTTCGTACAATAAAAATTTTCTAACTTCAGGTTCATAGTATAAATTCAATGTAGACAATTCGCATCAATAGTTGAAGAAAAAACATTCGATACGAAATTGCGAGCAATTTTCCTCGCACAATACGTTCCTAGGGAACCTAATATAATAAAGAAACGCGGATAGCCTTGCAACAAAAAAATTGTAACAAACATGGTATCGTCATGATCTCTAAATCGAATTTTTCGATCTCTCCCACAATCTCCAACATCATAATCTCCATACACTCGCATAATCGATTAAAACTAAAATTATTGACGACTCAAGCTATTGAAACTAAAAGAAACAAAGAACAGAAGAAATTCACGATATGAACGCAAATTACTTTCATTTATTTTATCTATTCATTTTGTAAAAAAGGATCATATAATAAAATACATCGTTGCAAATTTATAAAACTTCGAAACGAAAAATCACGAATTTCGATCATTTCGGCCACAGTTTTTAGTAACAAATTTCACGAACTAAAAAAGAAGAGAAGAAAAAAAAAGGTAGAAGAAAAATTGCCACAAGCCGTGATACGGTTTGACGATCAATGAAGCGGATGGACAGTCGTTGCGTCAAAGGGGGATGATCGTTGCAGCTGCGTAAATCGCTGCACGGGCATTAACTTTCAGGCACGAATCGTTAACCGTTTCCCGGTATTTACAGATCATCAATTCCGGGGAGTCGGCCACTATGAATTGCACGGTGGAGGGTTATCCGGTCGAGAGCGTCGAGTGGTTGCACGACGGTGTGCCGGTATTGACCGCGCAGGACACGAGAATCAGATTGCTGGCTCCTCTGGTGCTCGTGATAGGCTCGGTCGGCCGAAAGGACAAGGGGATGTATCAGTGCCTGGTCAGAAGCGACAAGGAGAACGCACAAGCTACAGCCGAATTGAAGCTTGGAGGTATATTCGAATGAATCTGTCAAGGGTTTCAGGACGTTGGTCATAAACGAACCAAAGCGCATTCGATCATATTTGAAACTGCTGAACATATTTGAACAAATTTATTTCGCCCACTGAGTATCATAAACCTTAAAAATACATTCTTATATTTTGATACTCATTTGATGTAGTAACTGTTTTATTCAAGAAAATTGAATGTTAGCTCTTCCTGGAGAAAGACAAGTCATGAGTTCAAAAATTACTATGACTTGGATATCATCTCGCTAAAAACTAATTGCAGAATATTGTAACTTAAAGACTTTTAACTCGTGTAATTTTTATCATTGTAAAATTAAATATAATTTTGTAATCGATCTGTTCTAAAACTTCATGCAATTAAAATCAGGAATAAAAGTACCAAGTGATCTGTTTGATGTTTGGCAGAAAGACATTCCTGACAATACAGTATCATGAAAACATGTAATAGCAAATACTCCTCTAATATACTCACCTAACCTAAACCATAAAAATAACATGTTTTCTATTATATTTATTGTTATTATTATTATTATTATTATTATTATTGTTATTATTATTCCATGAAATTGGTTACTCAATTGATTACATAATGCTCGATCTACTCCGCCAGACACTGTACCAGAGTTGCAATACACGTTCATCGAGCAAGCACTGCGACCAGGTCCTCCAGTATCCTTGAGATGCTCTGCTACAGGATCTCCACCACCATCGTTTACTTGGTTGCTAGATGGAGAGCCTCTAAGTGAGATCGCCTCTGGACACAGGTGCATATCTAGATCTCTCACCGATCAATATTCCGTTTCTTAATCGAACACAATGCCTGATACAGGTACGCGATAGGACAGTATGTCGATCAATCCGGAGACGTGATCAGTCATTTGAACATATCGTCCGCTGGTGCTGAAGATGGTGGCCTCTACGCTTGTGTCGCGGCCAATACTCTCGCTACGGTCGAGCACAAAGCTAGACTGAACATTTATGGTAGTTCGAAACCTTTGACTTATGTTACGTCTGGTAATGTAACGTAGTATTATTTGAATTCAGGTTGCTTATTGTTTGAAAGCAAGTTGCATTTGTAGTAAAGTTTAATCCTTGTTGTGACAGTCCTTAAGATTACACGATACGATACATTTATAAATTCTTTGTATATCATATTAAGACTTGAGACTACTTTTATTTAAATATAATGTTGTATAATTTATATTGTTAATTTTATTTGAATATAATGTTCGTATTATTTAATTATTTTAACAACGTACAAATATTGAAATAATTTTTAGTCATCTTCATACTAAATTTGTAGTAGCATTTTACTTTAATCCTTGAGTTTAATGAAACTTCAATAAAAATAATCTGTTTTAGAATGTACAAAAATCTTTCTGCATAATTTAATTTGTTTTATCTTCACTATCATCATGTATTAATTCATGTGTCAATTACTTAATAAATTATCATTTTGATTATAATATTTAAACTATTATAATACTTGTTATTATAACACATTAAAAATTCTACGGTAAATCAAATTAGAATAAAAATTAGAAAAGTATCGATGTTCAACATCCTAATGAATCTCAAAGAACATTAATCGCCCCTAATTGTACCAGTGGGTAGATAGTTGAGCTAGTGGTTAAGCGATATGTGTCGGAAGGGACTTCACGTCGATTAATAATTTCAGGTCCACCGTACATCCGATCGATAGGACCAGTTCGCGCGATAGCCGGTGTCGATACCACCATAGCTTGTCCTTATTCTGGCTATCCTATCACGTCAGTGGAGTGGTCTCATGGAGGAGTCGCGTTACCACTCGACATAAGACACCGTGTTGACAGTGAGGGTCATCTTACCATCGCCAATGTGGATCCAAACGATGCTGGCACTTTTACTTGCATGGTTAGAGCGAGATCCGGTGAAACGGCGAGCAGGGACATCCGGTTAACTGTCAGCAGTGAGTATTATTATAAATGGTATTATTATAATGGTATTATTATAAAATATATGATTATTCCGTATTATTAGATAGAACAGAATTTAGAGAAAATTGAGGTATTCGCAGGAGATAGCGTATCTTTTTTTATTTTTCTCTTCTTTTGGGAGGTGTGGTGAATCCATTACGGATACCAGAGAGCCCATACTCTCTGGTTATGTGAGACTGGCTGCATGTGTAGTTCAGCCTACGGTGTGTAATGTAGAATATGAAATACTTTAATAAATTTTTATTATTGGCAAATTATTGGAAACATGAAATGTTTCTTTTAAAATTGAAGTATGAATGAAAGTTTGCGACATTAAAATAATTTGGGCAACAATTTATTTATTTTAAATCACGTTGGAAATGATTTCCAATCATGTTCTATGCTAATTTTTGTTTAGCAATAAGTATCTTGTAACTTCTATACATGTATATCTATATGAATTTACTTTAAACTTTAATCAATTTGATGACAAATAAAATTTCAATATGTTTTCATCTATCTAGAAAATTATAAATTTATGTACAAAAAACAAGTTACACAACATGAAATGCATAATTATATACAATTAAATAATATAATATTATAAAAGACAAATATTTATTTGATTTGTCTATCTTTCGCGGTAGAATAATAGAAACAGAAACCGTAAGTATCTACTACATACATGTACTACATACATACATCCATTTTAACGAGAAACAAGTTTTTATTCTTGTTTCTTTACGGTCGAATTGCTTACCTCCATGAAGAAGTCACGAGACTAGGTGAAAGAAGTAAATTGCAAGTCCGCTGGAATTCCTCTAACGTTGCTTTTCAACTTTTTCTCATTTATCGCGATGTTTGGGAGGAAAAGCTAAAAGGTACACACATGGACGGAAACTAATAACCACTGACCACAATAATTATCCTTACTTTCATATCTTTGCTGTTTTTATGTCTCTGAAATAAACTACACAAACGACCCTTCAGATAATATATGAAAAATTATATTACAAAGTTATTACTGCAATAATTTGTGTAATTTACATAATACATTCTATTTTTTTACTACAGTTTGTAAAATAACTCTGTAAACAACTCCAGAAATAGTGAATTAAAAATTATACTGCAAAATTATAGTAATAATTAGTATTAATTTACGTATATCAATATATTTGAAATAATGATTTTTTTTGACAAAGGAATTTAAAGGAATGAGCAAGAGAAAAAGATTGTATTTGTTTCAGGTCCACCCGTTATGAGTCCCTTTAATTTCCCTCCGAACCTTCAAGAAGGAAGTCGCGCCCAGGTCACCTGCACCGTCACTTCCGGTGATCTACCAATCTACTTCTCCTGGCTAAAGGATGGTGAACCATTACCTTCCTCCTTACGTGTATGTCTTTCATAAAAAATTCCCTCGTTTGAAGCTTCATTTTTAAAGTTGTATTTGTTACGTTTGACTATTACAATACACTTTTGTATTTGTTGACAGCATAAATATAACAATAAACATAAAGAAACATGATTTTCTTTTAAAGAATATTCTGTGTAATTATTTATAGTCGAATATCTTATATGATTGATATAATACACATAACATCGCAAATACAAATATATAGTACCCCGTTCAAAAGTTTTAGGATTAATTATTATATTCAACAAAGAAATTGTACAGTACATAATTAAAGTAATAATATACCACAAATTTTATCAAAAAAATTATACAATTTAAAATTGATAATCTGTTTTACAAATGGGAAACAGTTTTGAGACTTTTGCATTAATTTATCTAGATATCAGCTTCATAACAGTTCCACAAACAAGCAATTAAAAACTGTCATTAAATGATTTTGTTTCACAAACGTTTGTATTACAGATCGAGGAACGGGTGGCCGAATTTTTCAGTCTGCTCGTCTTCAAGGAACTCTCGTCGCGGCACAGTGGCAAATACACTTGCGTGGCGACTAACAGCGCAGCCAAAGTCAACCACACGGCAGAACTTTTGGTAAAAGTGCCGCCGCAATGGATTTTCGAGCCGCAAGATGTGACCACTCTCCTGGGAAATCCATTGAACGTTCATTGCGAGGCCAAGGGATTTCCACCACCACGTGTCACGTGGTTACGCGCCAGAGAAAGAACCTCCAACGACTATCAACCTCTGGTTGATGGTTCTGATGGAAGATTAACCATCCTACCAAATGGATCTCTGTGGACAGCCTTTGCTGGACCACAGGACGAAGGGTATTATCTGTGCCGGGCGAATAATGGCATTGGATCTGGATTGAGCAAAGTGATCTACGTATCCGTTCATGGTAAATTTTGCTTCAATTTATATTAGTAAGAATTTTAGTTATTGTTACGAGGGTTCCGTCAGACGACGTCGTTGTAGGTTTGTGTAGATATGTGTAGATATATGTCGTGAATTGTGATTAATCGGTTTGTTGACTGGTAATTAAATCGAGGCATCGTGCTCGCTGATTTAAAAAATCAAGTAATTGACTGAGTGAAGGTAACTCGTCTGAGTTTAAGGTTTTTTCAAACTCCAGACAGGTACTTCTTTCTAGTTTTGGAAGTATGAATAAGATTATCGGGATGTCCCACGTATCGACCGGAAGTTTTAACGATTCAAGTGAATTCAGATGTGTTTTAATGCGATTAACGAAAGCCCGGATGGATTTGGCAGAATTTGTATCTATTGTTGGTGTTTGAAATAATAGCTGTCCATGGCGCATAGTTAGTAAACCTTTGTTATCGTAATTGGATAATAACAATGCCCACGCATTTTCGTAATCGTTTACGGTAGTATCGACTAATTGAATGATCAACGCGGCATCTCCGGATAAGGCAGATCGCAAGTATTGCAATTTTTCTATACATGATAGAGTTGTCTTGCTAGCGATCATAGAGGTGAATTGATGTTTGAAGGATAACCACTTTTCTGGCTTGCCGTCGAAATGTGGGAGTTCAATTTTAGGAAGCTGGACTTCTATTGAATCGCTAATGGATGCTGGTAGTGGTGCTGATAAGGTTTTTTCATTTTTTTCTATCTGGTGTTTAATTTTCTGTGCTGCGATGATAGCGTCGATATATCGTTCCTCAAGGTTCATTCTCTCGGCATTTTCGTTTTTGTCAACCGGTTATGTTTGAAATTGTATGTTTTCTATCAGGTTGTATCGTGCCTTCAGTCTATTTACCTTAATAGCTAGTATCATTGGATCCGGCTCAGTTATCGCAAGATAATTGAGGAAATTTGTCAGAAGTTTTTCAAAATTGTGACGTAGTGTTTGGAGCCGCTTCATCTGATTTGTCGCCATGTCGATGTTCTTCGCAGCTACGAATATGTAAGTTTTATCACTCGAACGCGTTACTCGATTTGGCCAAAAAATGTCGCGTGCCGACCCGAATTTACACAATAAATCGCAAATTTTATCGGTAGGTTTGAACTCGTCTCGTCGCACTGTAATAGAGGTTGATTCACACTATAATAGAGCTTCTAATGAACTGTCCGCACTGTAAGAAGACTTCTTTTGTACTGTAAGAGCACTTCGAAGGAACTGTCCCGTCTTCTTCGCGTGGCTCGTCTTACCTCCCCGAATTTCGAAGGATCTCGAAGGTTCGAAGTAAGACGCAAACACGCAAAAAAGGATCACACGATCGTTAGATAGCCAATCAAACGATCGCGCGATGACAAACAATAGATCGTCCAGCCGACTCGACTTCGAAGATTCTAGAAATCTCGACTAGGGTGTAAACAAGCAAAAAAGGATCGTGCCATCGATACCTGGCCAATCGTAGGATCGCGCGATGACGAAACAATAGATCAATCTCGCTTAGAGTATTTGGCGTAACTGACTGCGTGCCGGTTGAATATGTGTGCGCACGGCGCGAAATCTAAATACATGAACCGCCCGGCTTTCTGGTCCTCGCCTGTTCGATGAGACTGAACAATATTGTAAAATGTCCAACTTTCAATGATTCATGCTTCATTATATGCACAAAAATTCCATTCTTTTATTCTTTTTCCACTTTTTTTTAAGAACAAATGTCGATATATGTTTCCAAGAATGTTATCAAATTTACTGGAATTTTGCCGTAGGAAACTCATAAAAAAATCTTTATTATATTAAAAAATCTTTATAGAGCCAGCACGGTTCGAGTTCCAGAGCAAAAACGTGACAATCCGTCGTGGCGAATCTGTGACGCTGGATTGTACCGTTATCGGGGATAATCCAATAGAAGTGCAATGGATGCACAACAGTGACCGTTTAGACACGAATAGTCACCGATTGAGCATCAGTCAAATAAAAAAGGAAAATGGCCTCAAGTCGCAATTGTCCATAGCAAGTAGCGATCGTCAAGATTCTGGAGTTTATAGATGTACAGCAGACAACGCCTATGGAAGAAGCGAACATTTGATTTATCTCGCTGTTCAAGGTAATATTTTCTTCCCTCTTTTTAATATTTTCTTCCCTACTTTATTTGTATTTCCCTTTTATTTGTACCGTCTGTAATAATAACTCATGCAAAATTTTCGCAATGCAGATATTAAATATGTATATAATTAATACTACAATATAGATTTTATATTAAAATGTTTTTTTTTTCTTTTTTTGCTTATCTACTATAATATCTTGTAGTTTAAATTTAAATTTCCTGCTAGTATCTATTAGTGCTACTACTTGGTTTAATTTTTCTTTCTGTTTATTACGAAATTAAAATATGAATATGAATAAAAATGAATAAATTGAATCCGTTTTTCAATAGATTTTCATTCTGTTTTCTATATTGAATTAATCTACTCTACGATCAAAGATAATCTAATAATTAATTAATTAATTATATTAGAGAGACCAGATCCACCAGCCTCGCTAGAAGTTATAGAAATTGGCTCACGATCGATACGATTATTATGGAAAAGATCATTCGATGGAAACAGTCCAATACGAAATTATGTTATTCAGTATCGATCTTTGAATCATGGTTTGGCTGACGATTGGAATCCCGCAAAAACGCACAACGTCACCTACACACCCGGAAGTTCCATGAATGGAAATACCATACATCCAACGCAAAACGGTAATTATATTTTATGTAAATCATGTAATCATTAGCTGTCGTTATTTTGCAAAGCCTTTCTCAGTTTCATATCCTTAATATCGAGCTTAATTTTAATGATCTATATATGTAAATTACTTATGAACATAGGTGAATTTGCAAGAGAACCTCATTTTCTGTTCAGTGTAATTTTTCAATTGTAATCTTTGTTTTCATGCTTAAATAAAGTGGAATATTAAAATACATTCTTTAACTTTATATAGTGTAATATTTTGATTTTTGGGTAATATTAATTGTAATTTAGTATATTGTAAATTATAATTTCTATGTACACAGGTTTATCCCCTTTCGAAACTGCCACTGATGATCAGGAAATAGCTTTAGTAGGAGGACTTCATCCAGCAGTGACTTATACGTTTCGCATTTTTGCCATAAATTCAATAGACGTGAGTGTGCCAACTGATCCCGTGGTGGCGAAAACTCAAGAAGAAGGTACAAAAATACGCTTCTTGCTAAGATAATGCTTTAAAATAATAATATGCTCCTTACAACAATAAAATAGTATTAATACTCTAACAATAAAATATTTTATTCGCTATTCTTCCATGATTTTAATATTTTTCTTATTCATAACAGCACCCACTGAACCACCTCAAAGTATCAAAGTACAGTCAGCAGGTCCTGGAGAGCTTATGGTTAGCTGGCAGGTAAATATTTTTGAAATTCAATAATAAGAATTTAAAAATATTATAATCGTATAGAGATTTCAGAAAGAGACATTTCAAAATTCGAAGTAATCTCAATGAAATCAGTGAAAGAATTTCATTCCATTTCACAGCCACCCCCAAAGGAATCTTGCAATGGAGATCTATTGGGCTACATAGTGACATGGTCGGAGCATTCATCTTCAACGTCAGGTGTGAACCAAAGCAAAAGTTTAACAGTGAACGGATGGGCAACTACAAAGGTGCAGCTCACAGGTCTGAGAAAGTTTACCAAGTACGATATATCGATCAGAGCTTTCAACAGTATAGCCAGCGGGCCAGCCAGCGTTCCCATTGTTGGAACAACTCAGGAAGGAGGTGCGATAAACATAAACTTTTTGCAAGAATATCTCCTTTTTACCGATACTATTATTTCACCACCTAATGAAACTTTCGCTGATTTATTGTATTGTGATTATCTTAGTGCCGGAAACTCCACCGACGCAAGTATCATGTATTCCTCTGTCTTCCCAAAGTGTGAAAGTTTCTTGGAGCGCACCACCGCCACATCAACACGGTGGGATTATTCAGGGTTACAAAGTGTACTACAGACCAGTGCCTACTGACAACAGTAAGTAAAGTGATATGTCTGTTGTGTCCTCCTATAAATATTCTTTTTTTGTTTAGTAAGTTTTTGGAATCTCAGATTTTTTTTCTTATCGAGCTTTGCAAATCTTTATATTTCCTTTCACAATAAACTATGTATATTTTTCATGTATTATGCAAAAATTGGCACTCTAGTATAAATCAAAGTTGTAATACTCTTCAAATAATTTTTAAGATTACAGATGCACAGAATTAAACATTATATAATACAGATGTCTGATTTCATTTTTTATTAAAGACATGCTCGCAATGAAAATTGTTTTAGTGGATATATCGACAGTGGGTGAAGTAAAGAAGACTTCCAGCGTAGAAACTTATCTACACACTCTATACAAGTACACGAATTATTCTATCCGAGTATTGGCTTACACTGGCGCTGGCGACGGAGTTCTAAGTCCGCCAATTTTTTGTACAACGGAAGAGGATGGTAAGAATGATATTTATTATATAATAATTTTTATTGATCCGATACATATTAATATATATTTTTCTTATATTAATATTATTGCAATGTCAATATTTTAACTCAATATCTAATTTAGTCATTATTAATTAATATTCAATTCAATAAGCACAAATATCAATGGAAATACTAACAATGAATTATTATTAGAAAAGATTAATTTGTTTATTGCCCATCTCAGTACCAGGTCCTCCAGCTGGTATCAAAGCTTTAGCATTGACCGCGGAAAGTATATTGGTTTCGTGGTTACCACCTCTGCAGCCAAATGGGAATGTTTCCAAGTATACGGTTTACAGCAGAGAAGCAGGCTCTAATAACCATAACACACACACTATGCATGAACCACCATCGTCACCGACTGATACTCTTACCATGGAATTGAGAGGTTTGGTCGAAAGGTAGCCAACATTTTATAAAATTAGAAGCGATTAAATCTCTTGAAGCAAATGATCATTTAAAATTAAATTACGTGCCAGTCAACTGTACGAGTTCTGGGTATCAGCGACGACAGGGTTGGGTGAAGGTGAATCGACCACCATAGTAACTCAAACTACAAACACTAAAGGTTTGAAAATTCATAAAATCGTTTCTCTTTGAATTATTGGAAGATAATTTAAAATAGATTTTATAAAGTTACTTTTACAAAATTATTTCAGAATACTTAAATTTTATAAATTTTAATAATAACCGTTTCCGTAGCTCCAGCTAGAGTGGCGTCTTTTTCACAATTGTTGAGGAGGGCGATTAAATCGTCGATCACCCTGTCTTGCTTAGTCGTAGGTAATCCTACGCCTCGACCAATATGGACGTATCGAAATAGTCAAGTCTCTACTGGCAGGCATTACGAACTGACTACTGATGGTCATCTTAATATTCGTGGTTAGGTTTTACAATATTAATTCAAGAATAATTAATACGAAGATAGATTTGATCATTTTACCGTGAATAAAAATGTTGAAGAAAATAAAAATTTCAGGATTAGAACAATCGGTGGCAGGAAATTACACATGTTCAGCAAATAACTTATTCGGTGACGATTCCATCACTTACACCTTGGTCGTGGTAATGCCTCCACGAGCACCAATGCTAGAGTTACAGTATACAACGATGAATAGTATAAGACTTAGGTGGAATCACCCTAATAACGGTGGTGCTACTATTCAAGGTAATGAAATAATATTGATCCTAAAAAAGAAAAATTAGTGGTAATTGATGTTAACAATAATATTCATAATAATTATTAAATATCATTTTTATTAGGCTACGTGTTAAGTTACAAAAGGGACCAAGGTGGCTGGGAGGAAATAGCATTATCACCCGAACAGACTGAGTTCATTTTATTGGGTTTAAAATGCGGTTCCTCCTACTTGGCACATTTAACAGCTCATAATCGCGTAGGCACCGGAGATCCGAGCCCTCTAATTAGTGCCACCACCAAAGGAACTGGTAAATTTTTAACACAAACTCTACTTTTTATAATCTTCTATGATTTTTTATGTATTATATTTTATTATTATGTTTCATTTATATTGTATTTATGTAATCTTTTAAATACAATATAACCCTTTCGAATTCTTCTCGCAGCTCCTTTATTACCAAAAGAACGAGACATCATCTCTGCCAACGGCACGTCCGTGAAATTAAATCTTTTATCTTGGCCAAATGGTGGCTGTCCCATTCAATATTACACCATAGAGTACCGTAGACGTGTCAGCATTGAACCATGGATTTTGGTGGCGAATCATGCCACAGAGAATTTAGTCATAAGAGATTTAAAGACTGCCTCGTGGTACAGCTTACGCCTGACAGCTCATAATGACGCTGGATCCACGAAAACACAAATGGAATTTGCGACGACCACTCTCAGTGGTGTTAGTATCGGTCCGCCAAATGATCTGATTATGGAAGACGATGTTAAGAAAGCTATACCTAATCATAAAGTACTTTACGTGGTCGTACCTCTCATTTGTGCCATTGTATTAATTATTTCCGCCGCTATTTTGGGATATGTAATGCTAAAACGCAGTGGAAGGTACGTCTATAATTTAGAAAATTATATGTTTTAATTATATGGGTATTATAAATTTTACAAATTATCATTACATTAATATCAATTTATTTATTTTTATAATATACTAGTATTGATAATAATAACATTAGTGTATAACTTTCAAAAATTATTATTTGTTTGACAAATATTTTTATAATACTTAATACTTGATAATATTTAATACTTGTGATTTTTAGAGCTAATTATTTGGGAGAAATTCTTCCTGGACAGCAACAGAATCAACAGTCAGGATTGGGTTTGGTTCAGCAACAACAGCACCATCAGCAGCATCATCATCTTTCAAGCTGTATGTCTACCATGCAACTAAAGTCCACTGCAGAACGTGATAACAGAAGGAATCATCAGGTGTACACCAGTTCGCCTGTGAAACAAGAAAATCACAAGTCGAACGATCATGGATCAGGTTTGTTTTCAGATTGAAGAAATAAATTTGATAAAAAAAAAAGGAATTAATGACTCGTATTTAGAAATATTTATAACGTTCATGGTATTTTATATTTTATTCGTATTTCTTTCACAGAAATGTACGAAATAAGTCCATACGCGACGTTCAGTGTACCAGGAAGAGAAAATCGTTCGGTAACCACAGCTACGCTTGATTATACAATGCAGTTCAAAACATTTGGTCATTTAGAGAACGAAGACATTAACACGATCGATTACGAAAGATCCAGCGTGGACTTCGAGAGGTAACTGTTTTCTTTCAACCCGTTTGTATGACTTTTAAACGCATGCTAGACGGACTAAATGTTCCTTGCTCGACTTCCTTGCTCAAGAAAGCTTGACATCCTGCTCCTAAACCCTTTTCTCTTCCTCTTTCTGGTGTTCTTTCACGTTCAGGTCTAAAACACCAAGGTGGCACAAGCAACGCTACTTCCCAAGCATCGCGGAAGCGGAGAGCAAGCTACGCTCGAGTCGTCAAGGTTCCGGAAGCGACACGTCCGGAAGTCCTTGCGGAGAATGCGCTGGACCTAGTTACAGGGTGCCAGTAAAGCCTTGTAGAGGTGAATCTTTGAATATTGTTTCTAATTTCCATTAAGAATTTCGTTTCTCTTTAAAAATTTCTATTAAAAATTTAATTTGATTTTTTAACACAAACAAGATGTTAAACATTTCAAAGATATATATACTCAATGTAAAATTGAATATTTTCTTTTTGCAGATGTATTTTCACGAGGCGTGGAATCGAGTACGGAATCCAACAACGAAGGCTCACCTTCACTTGCGAGACGACGAAGCCGTCAACCGAGCCGGTCTACTCGCAGGTAGCCAAGGTTTGTTTGTTTCCACATAGCACTCAGTCCTGATTATGTTCAATATTCATATCACGGTCTCATCGGTCTCATGTCGATGCGAGATAAATAATAGAGAAATGTAAAGTCCGTCAGAACAATTACAATTACAATTAGAATTCATCAGAAAGTTACAGTTACAACTAATCAAAAGACGAATTTTCCAACATATACAATACGGAACCGTTTGACTACATTTTTCTATTATTCGAAAATATATTTTATCATATTATCTCTTCATAAATTTCATGAAATTCCTTGACAATTCACATATCATTCATAATCTCTCATATCTGTGTGTAAATAATTAAACAAAAGGTTCCTTCGAACTTTTTCAAATTAATCTGGATCAACCGAGGACTCGATAAATATCTACTACTTCAATATTGCTCGATTCAAACCCTCGAACACGATCCAGAATAATTTATCAAAGCTCAAATCGTAGATCAATCACTCTCAATGAATATGAACGAGGAGAATATTTTACGAATAAACTCAACGAATAATCTCCAATTTTCCTAAGAGATGTTTATGATCCATTGTTGTGCAGTTCGGTGGAAGACATGACGTTGTTGCCGCCAAGCGGGTTTAGCGACAGCCGCGAATTGAGCGACGTAGAGTGCGACCGTGATCGTGATCGTGATCGTAGCGAGCGTGATCGTGATCGTGAACGGGACTGGCAAGATCTGTCGACCGGGACCCGCCACGGCGGCAGCTTGGGTAGACTGCCAATCGAGGCCGTCGAATCTATGCTCGCTAGGTATCGACACGAACCTTCGTAGACCGTAGTAAGCTGACACAGTTCAGACCCCATTCTCTACTCTCACGTTGATCCCACGAAGGCCTCTGAAATTTTTGTTCCACTTTGTGTTCTGTCCAATAAGTTTCATTAGGGGATGTGCAATGGCAAAAGGTATTGTTAAGTTTAAAGGCTGCGGATTTTTATGCAAAGTCATATTTGAAAAAGAAAATAGGGCTTCGGCAGAAAGCATTTGTTTACTTGCTTGATGTTGTAGCACTAAACTCTGGATATTTTATAATTTTTTTTCTTATTAATCAGGTCCAAGTACTTTAAATTTCATCGATAGAGATTTTCGTGCATCTTTGTATTCTTTACATGTTCTACATCCAAACTAGTACTACGTATAATTGTAAATGAATTGAAACTGGAACTTGAAATTAGGAAACTTGAAAGATCCAAACTAAAGATAAAAAAATTGAATGGATGTCTTCTAAGATTTAAAGAAAGCTACATCGATTAAACTCAGCATCGATTAAACTCAAATTTTCACGTTACATAATAATCTAAAAGAAAAAAAAACTCCAATTACCTGCACAAAGCTTTTTTAGCATTGCAAAATTAGATCAGTATTTTTTGACTTATCCAAACTTAAGGTACGATTAAAATCATTATAAAACTTCGTTTCAGGTACCAGCAAAGGAAGGAACAAGAAAGGCAAGAGTTCACTATACACGTATGATCGGGATTTAGCAATTCCAGCAAAAATCTTCATGAAACAAAATAAACGGGAACGTGATGAATCCTCTGGAAACTAATTGACTAATTCCGATTCGCGGAACGTCAATGAAAATAACGATAATTTTCGATAAGCGGCTAATATCGTAATAAGAATAACTCCTGTGAAAATCAGGTTAATTAAAGATTTTCGTCGTAATGGAAAAGAAAGAAAGAAAACATTTTTTGCTCACGTTGGGACACTGAGAAAAACGTTTAACATATCGAAAAAACGATGTCCATTCGACTTAATGTTAGCACAACCTCTAATATATTTAATAATTTTCTGTCGATAAAACTATGTAATAATTTTTCTACATTTAAACATTTTTCTCAGTGGATTCTGCAGTTAAAATTGTCTAACAAATTGTCTCAATGATCGCTTCGTCGTTGCATCGAATACTGCCGTTGCGTTAGCAATCTTACCAATCGACCAATCACGAAACGACAGGAACAAGAATATTATACTATGTGAAAGTATCGACAGAAATCCTTAGCTGTACATTAGAAAACTTCATCTTTCGAAAATCAAGCACACGTCGCACAGCGATGAAAATTCTAATTTTAAGTAGACAAAAGTAATATTTCTCAGACATTGAAAAATTAATTTAATTGAGGAAGTACATTAATATACAGTTAATGACTGATCAATTAATCTGTAATTTCATTAGACGTAGTTTAGAATTAATTTAGTTGTTTTTAGGTTTCTTGCTGTTTCAAAAATAAAATCATTTCATTTCCAACTCTTTCACGATAAAACAATGAAATTACTTTGCAATTAACTTATACTTAATCGTTAAGTATCGAGAAGTTATAAATTTACTATAGAATAATTTTGTCTGGAATCAAAATTTTTACCACTGTATCGTTCGAGAGTCACGCAATTTGTAGGGAAGATTCTGCAACAGCGATTAAGGAGAAAGACATCAACAGAGGGTTTAGGAAACAAGTCAATTTAGAGACGGAATGATGAATTACACATGTGTATAATCGTATAACTACTGTATAGTATAGATTGTACGTATCATTAGTTACACTGTTACGAAGGATTGTATAGTTGAAGAAGCACAGTGAGAATCGTTTATTTCTACCTGTGAGAAACATCGTTCAAATGTTTTATACTGGCTATCATATGGTTATTTAAACGAAGAACATTTGAAAGAATTCGTACTTGTGTTATATGGGAAGAACACACGAGAAGAATGTGGCAAGTCTTATTTTTATTAATTTCTTAATTTTGAATAACCTGTTAAATTCGCAGATATAAATTTCAGTCTGTGAAATTTTCTAAAAACTCAAGAATTATTTTTGGAACATATCCAGTAGGATAGAAAAATACATTTGTAACTCCTCAATTAATTAACATTATATGACTGGTGATGTTACTGGTCATGTGATTTTCAATGTTTATTGACTACTAAAAAACGAATTATAATAAGTTTTATTATATATGTGCTCATTTACTTATTTATTTCTATATTTAGTTTCTATATTTCTATATTTACTTTTTACAGACTTATAGCTACTTATTATTCCTTTATGTGTAGCAAAATTACTGAAAATAGCCAGTCGTTACAGTTAACAAGATAATTTTAATATGTAATGAGAAATGATCTCTATTTTTCGTTACAAATCTAATAATATAATAATTAAGTATAATTTACAATCGTTGATTATAATCAACGAGTAATTAAACAAGAAAATATGCAATTTCACACGTTAAATTTTAACGTGAATTGAAGCTTTGTATTCGTTTCTTTTCAAACAAATATCTTTTATAAAATTATTATCACTTATATTAATGAAAATATGAAAATATAATAACATGACGATGTTTCAAAAAAAAAAAAAAAAAAAAAAAAAAAAACGAGAAGCTCGCTAAAACCGCAGAGTGCTAAAATTGCAACAACATTCCTAATTATCGGCATTAAGAAACTGTGCGTTTCGACATTCCGTTCGATTAATTATGTTGAGGAAATAATTCGAGGATTCTATTCGCGTCAGAACGCGCAGTTTCGATCCAAGATCGAGAAGTGTGATTGATGAGAGAATAATTTTAAAAAAATGTACATACATGTATGCATCATATTTAGAGGCTGAACAAGTTTATCGATATACAATGATCGACACAATTATCGATTAACGACAAAGATAGCTTTAAGTATTATTAACGTTGTTTTCATTCGCGAAATATTCTATTATATGTAGATATTTTAATGTTTAATCTTTCATGTTCCTTGCGTTTCAAAACAAAAAAGAAACTAGGAAACTTTTTTACCGACAACCGATTACCACCAGTAAAGGTTGTTTTCCACGAGAGCTAATAAAAAAAAATTTTAGAAAAAATCTTAAGAACGAGCGAGTGATTTTAAAATTTTAAAATTTTATCCTTGAAATGCATAGCGAAACAAAAGGTGAAACATTTTGTTCGAGGCGAAACTTATCGGATCGGACGAGTTCACGATGATCGATCTATCGATAAGTTACGCGGGCATTTTCAAATGTCGGTAACCAATTGAAGTCCGGTCCTCATGCATCACACCATCTCTCGAAATGATGAGACTGAGGCTAATTAACTACGCTTACGTTAATTTCTGCCAAAACAGAGTTTACGGTTCCCAAAGACTATTAATTTAGGGCTATTGCCTTAATCGTAATAAATTAAACAAGATGTCATTGCGCGTGGCGTCTACGATCGTACGTTTTCTTCGAAACTTTCATAGACAAGGGCATACTTCGCGTATTTTCCCCGAAGAAGAAAAAAAGGAGGACGCGAAAATATATTTCTATGAAAACGTATTTGAAAGAATATCGAACTCGTTGCATTTATACTTAGTTTAATACTAACAAAACTGCCATATCAGCTTTCACGTGTAGTAATTTGTCATTTGACATTTTTTACAAAAATTTGCCACATTAACGATATATCATATATTTACCATTTCCATATATGTGTACGTTTATTAAAATTTTCCAATGTTTTTTAAATTTTGTACAGTTTTTAAAAACGCGTCTTACTATTGAGACTAATACATATGCTTAGCTAATTCAACTACGAATTTTCTAATTCAGACACCGGATATGCAGAGTATGCCCTCTCGCAGGATAACAACCCATGTAATTTATCATACACGTACATAAACATGTATGGACGCATCTCGTTTGTACAAACACGACGAACGTGTCGAACTTTACGAAGATTAAACCGTACACAAATTTAAATACGAGAGCCAGCGAGCCGTATGGTTTCTAGTACATTGTTTTCATAGTCAAAAATTGATAAGAGAAGAAAAAAAAAAGAACGTGATCGTAGTTAGATGAAAAATTTGGGCGAGAAAGGAAAAACTTAGCGCCAATGGGTTTTTTCGAATGTGCGTGCGATGAATGCGTGCATAAATGCGTGCGTGTGATATATAGGAACTCGTCAGCTGTCGCGAACGAGCGAGCCACATATTTGTATAATACGTGAGACCCGTGAACCTTAGAAATTATGTATCATATCCTCGTATAATTATATCCGTGGACGAATTACGATAAAATTAATCGTCGTCCGTTATGGTTACGCGAAACTAAAGTAAAGTAATATCAAACGCGAAGAAAAAAAAATGAATAAAACAATCGAATGTCTTATCGAAGTGTCAGACTTTCACAGGATATGCTAACTCAGCTTGTTAATAAAGAGGAACAGACATTTATCGCAGAGTACACTCTACATCCCTTCAATCTCTATTCTTCGTAGAAAATTTCTTCATTCCTATTTATTGAAATACGCTGAATGAAAGTGATGAAATAAATCCAGCTCTAAAACTAATCGCTTCTGTCGCACGCTATGGGCAAATTTTATACATTTTCTCGCATATGAGTACAGTGTCCTTCACACTCCGTAAATGTGTCCTTATCTCACACTATTGCGATCCTTGTCTAACCGATAGAGTGTTTCGATCTATTCGATAGAAAAATTTTAAATTTTTATTCATTCACCACCCAGATCAAACGGAGCGCAGAAAGGAAGCTTAAGGTCTAGAAACCTAGATACTACTGTAAAAGTTGATAAATTAATTCTCTTAATTGTCTTTTTTTGTAAATGAAAATTTAATCGATTTATGGACATTAAAATGCTAGCGTCACGTAGCCATCTATCGGATTTTCCAATTTTCTTTTTAATTCCAATTAAGATGCATAGATGGCAGTGCAGGCAGTAGACAAGGAGCGCACTAGTGTGCGACAAGGACAGACTTATGCAATGTGTTAGACAAAGAGCGCGCTAATGTGCAACAAGAACAGATTTTAGTTCCACCGTTTCACCGCTACGGAATGCTAGCATTTCAATATCCATAAATCGACTAAATTTTCATTTACAAAAAAAGACAATTAAGAGAATTAATTTATCAACTTTTACAGTAGTATCTAGGTTTCTAGACCTTAAGCTTTCTTTCTCCATTTAACTTGAATCATGCATGAATAAAAATTTGAAAGTTTCCCATTCGATAAATCGAAGCATACGTGAAAGTAACATTTAATTTCCCCCGAGCTACATTGGAAGTCTAAATTAATTTGAGATCTTTTGTAGCTTTATCTGTCTAAATGGAGCCTCAATTATCTTCTTAAATTAAATGCACGTCGAAAACGTACATATTTGATAATGATAAGGAATTCATATTTTCGCGGCTACAAACGCCACTGTATATTTTCTACGATGTATTCTATTGCAGCGATATTTTCCTATCTACATTGACCGGTACATATGACTGTCAACGTGAAAACGAAATTGTTTTAACTGATCTTTACAAAGTTGAAATATACCAAGCTTAACAGTATATTATCTGATTCTACACACGTTCACGCGAATCAGAATTTCTCTGTTGCCTGTTTACACATTTTTTCAAATACATTTTCGTGTGTATTCATCACGTCTGTGTGTACAGTTTGTAAGCAATTGGTGTTCACATTAAATCAACAAAGCAATTGTCAATCTGACCTCATCAGACACAAGATTCATCATTATGTGCGCGAAAATGGCTTTTCAGCATCAAGCTGGCACCGCTATGGAATGCTTAAGTGTAAATATATTTTATCCACAATAAAATAATGCTTTAGAGCGTTAGAGATACTTGTTTGATTATTATCAAGTATTTTTTAGATACTAAATTTCATAAATAACTCTGTTCCTTTATCCTTTATATTTTTTTTTTAACGCCTGAATGAAGCTGTGATATAGTGATAATGATAAAAAAGATTAGTAGTATTAAACAAAATACTTTATTATGAATAAATATTTTGATACATTTTGTTTTATTTTTAGATACCAATTATATTAGTCAAAGAAACGGATGTTAATGAAAATGGGGAAGAAGTGATGAAGTGTGGCTTCAAAATTGGAGGTGGTATTGATCAAGATTTTAGAAAAAGTCCTCAGGGTTATACAGATAATGTAATGAAGATTGATCTAGATATTATAAATGCAATTCTATTAAATGTTATTAACTGACATTTTACAATATTTCAGGGTATATACGTAACTGAAGTGCACGAAGGGTCACCAGCAGCAAAGAGCGGGCTTCGTATGCACGATAAAATTTTACAATGTAATGGGTATGATTTCACTATGGTAACTCATAAAAAAGCAGTGTCATATATCAGAAAGCATCCAGTATTAAATCTATTAGTAGCACGTAAAGGGGTGACAAGTACTTAAATACCAAATAAGAGATCCGTTTGGTCTAAGAAGAATATTTATTTTGCTCTATACAATAACAAAGTCAATTTATCGGAGCTACATGTCTGCCAAATATCATATTAGATTACGACCAATAGTAAGATATCTTTGAATTAGTTTTCACAAAATGAGTAAATACTTGGTACTTTATAAATGTTATATCTAATAATAATTATTTACTATTCCAATTAAAATAAGAGCATAAATGTTAATTGACGGACATCCATTGATTGTTATGATTATATTGCAGGCATAATATCTGTTTCTAATTGCAATAAGAATAAAGCATTAGATCGATAGATATATATGTATAAAAGTTATGGTTCGTTATTGTTGTTGAAAAAAAAGAAAGATTGTATGGAAATGTTTTTCTGATATCAGATAACGATTGATAATACTATTATTATGTAAAATTATGCTTGAGAAACATGGTTTATATGTGCCTGCGTAAAAATCGCACTGTATAATGTTTATTGTATATCAAAATTTGTAACAATATTTCTTGTGCCAAACAATAACTGCTGCGCGGGATCCATATGAATATTTCTTATCGTCTTGTATATATATTTACATAAAACAGAAAAGATGTTTGAATGATGAAGCGAATTTCTTGATCGTTTCTTTTAACAAAGGAAATAATTATATGGATGAGAAAAGTCATAATATTTTAATTTTTTAAGTATTTCTATATTGTAAAATACAACAGAATGCCAAAGCATAATGAAGTTACAGTAGCTTAGACATGCAACATACCCTTTACAAAATTTTGTATTGCTAGTATATTGCTGTAAGACTCATATAAAAATACTTCGAATGCATTTAAAACCCAATTATATGCAATGACTGAAACGATCATACAATAAACATTGTTTTGTTACTTTCGAAGAGGTACATCTAATATACATAAGTATTGTATATTAAATGCAACTAATGCATTTACAAGCATTTACAGAATATTCTTTTTTTTTATTGGCGTTGGGAAGAAATCATTGAGATTATAAACTTTGAAAAGAAGTATTAAACATTATACATTCTCGTAAACTTTGAATAGAAGTATTAAAGTATGCATTCTCATAAAGTTTTTACACGTAAAGAGAAACAACATTTTGTATCTTTTTTATCTTAAATTGGCTAAAAATGTATAATAAGCGAACGAAAAAAGGAAAAGTTCCTGTATGGTACATATGATTTTTTTTTATATCCTGAAATGCTAACACAATCATAATATGAAACGTTTCTGTAAGAGATAATGTAATATGTTGTCATAATTTTATAACTAGTCTGCTAAAACATGAAAAAGATTGAAAAATGAAATAAATAAAACATAAATTATTATGCGTGCGACCACTGTGCACGCAGTAGTAATTTAATCTTTTGTATAGAATTACAATTTAACAAATTATATGCATTATTTCAATCTACATTTATATAAAAGTTATATGTTATTTATTACCAAAAAAATAATTAATATAGAGAACTGTGGAACAAACTAATGATCATATATTGTGTAAATAACAAATAAATGTTCTATACTACCATCACTATATTTTTGTTTTATTTTTAAGTATTTTATAAAGTTAAATCATTAAATGTAAATCATTAACGTTTCGTGAAATTTCAAATCTTTCGTATTATTTTTATTGTACTACATATCTTAAATATCTTAAAATTTACTTTTGTTTTCCATAATTCTAATGTTAAGTTTTAACGAAGAATATAATTTCTGGGTGTCGAATTATATTTTTTAAATAAATTTGCCGCACTATGTTTTACTTATTTTATGATCAAATAATCTCCACGAAACTTACGAATTTAATTTGAAAGCAATTATTCATGTAATTACTTCTTTCAAAATAATTATATATTCCATAAATATATCATATCAAACTGAATATAATTACAATTTGATGAAACATTTATTGTTGAAATTCTTTACATGAGAACGTAGCATAAAGATCGACTCTCGTGCGTCACTATGAATTTCAGCATATGATGACGTGTCTAGAGTTCACTACGTGGATGTTGTCTATATGACACGTCGCTTTATACTGTTCTCTATATTGCCAGTCTGCCAATAAACTAATAGGTAGAAAGAGGTTGGTTTCACACGACACAATAACACCCAGCAACTTTGTTCCAACATTCTTTTAATGTTCACGATAAGATAACAACAGGCATTTTAATAAAGACGAATTTAGATCTTAGTTCATCGCGAATTTGCAATATTGTAAGTTATAAAACAAACTTTTCGTATTCAAGTATTTATTCACGAACAGACGCCAGAAAGATATAACAGACGATGGTGAGTAATCTCATAAGATTTTAACAGGAAAAATAAGCATAATTTTTCTTTTCTTGAAATATTTACATTTGTATTTATATTTACATTTATATTTCCTTTTCAAGCCTGTCGCACCTAGTTGCACTTCAATTGGAGCTATGGGCCGATCGCCCAGTAAAGCTATAACACCTAGAACAGGTGGTGGTGGTACAGTTAGACAAAGGAAAACTGCGACAACTACTTCCACCAGGAGTAGAAACACAGGCGCTGGTTCTGATGGCATGTGGAGGTTTTATACCGATGACTCTCCTGGCATCAAAGTGTAAGTAAACCCAAAATATATGTTGAAATCAAAAGACAAATATTGAGTAAGAGACATTAATAATCTCAGTATTTATTTACAGAGGGCCAGTACCTGTGCTTGTTATGTCTCTCCTTTTTATTGCATCTGTTTTCATGCTACACATCTGGGGCAAATATACTAGGTCTTAAGATTGAAAATAAGTACTATTAATTTAAAAAGAAACTGAAGCAATTGAAATGAGCTGTGCAGTGCAGTTAAGATGAATTGAGAAAGATCTAAGATACTTTCCAAACAAAACATTAATACGATTTCAAAAATACTTGCTACATTTTTTATATTGTTTTCCTATTAATTTAAAAGAATCAGAGCACTGTGAGTTAAAAATTACATTTCCATAGACGTATAATGGATCTCTATTTTTTTTAATCACAAAGTAAGTCCAAAATTCTACGCGCAATCATGAAATACCATTATTATTGTAATCATTTATTTTCATTAAACTGAATTTTATAATGTTTATAAGAAGGTACCTCGAAACTAACTATATGCACGCACTATGCGTGGTCGAGATAAGACATATATTATTGTTTGTAAAGTTATTATTATAATAATATAATGTACGATATCAAAATAAATTATTCTTGATTCGACTTAAAAAGAAGAAGAAACAATTTACTAATTCTTTCTATCTTCATCCATTTTTGTATGATTGTATGAATACGAAACAAATATTTCAAAAGACAACTGAAGACGCGCATTATCTTTATCAATACAATAGAAATGAAAAGTGTAATGCGCCATGTTCCATTTAACTGGAAACTCATTCGCGCTCGCGTGTACGTATTGATTCCATGTTGAATAGGCGCGGATTACAGTACTCTGAGAAAAAGAAGCAATCGCAATAAAATAACTGTGCGGAAAACAGAGAAACAATCACACACGATTCGAAAATCGAACAAAATTTTCTCTATCGTAAAAACATTGTCTAAACCTATCAAAAATAATATGTGTTACTATATGTAGTACTATATGTTCCCATATACAATATATAAACATATATCTGTAAAAAGTAAAAAAAGTAAACTGTTATTCTTTAATTCCTTGTTTTCCCTTTTAAAATCATTCTAAATAATAGAATCGAACAATTCTTTCTCAATAAATTTTTTCAATGGAGATTATTAAATTTATCTTTTTAAAGCAAAATAAAATTCTCGAGTGAGTGAGAAGAACGTTAATGATAATATAATCGTGAGAAAGGATTCTAATTATGAAAATAATTACAAGAATGTCAAATGGTTGAATCAGGAAACTCAATAGGTCAACACCATAGAGTATTAAGCAGAGGGAGACGCGTAGCTTGGCAAGAGAAGGATGAGACTAGAAGAAAAGCGCCGGATGCGCTCGCAGTCGTTTCATAGCACGTGATCATGGGTTTCTCGTTTTAGACTCGACATTGAATCCCCTCGTAGTCCTGCCGCTGCCTGTCGTCGCGGGTGGAAGCAGGTCCACCCGTTCTGCCAATTGTTACGATGGGATTCCTCTCTATCGAGGTAATCGTCGTTTCCTTTCAAACGATGTATATACCATCGCACAAACTCTGTGCCTCTTTTGTTAACCAAAAATTCGAGATATAAGAGATATTCTGGACTCATTGATATTTATTGGTGGCATTCCTGAGGTGACAGTGGCTCGTGTGATTCGCATTCATCTCAAATGTAATGTGTTCAATGCGGATCTTGACGATGGTTAATTGAATAACATTTAACGATATCGGTTTTGATTTTCGGCGATAATCGAGCTCGTGAATGGTGCTCGCGTTGTTTTTCATTGATAATATCGCTTCCTCGAGTTGTCACATTGATGAGAAATGGTAGAAATTCCTAGTGCTATCTCTTGAATTATGACAGTACGGAATGTGAACTTCCGGGAACGCGTACTGTTTTGAATAAGTAATTCAATAAAGATATTTCATAACTTTTTTTTCTTTTATTTTTTTCTCTTTTTAAAGGAGGTTGATTAAATCTTACGATTAATTAAAAGATCGAATTGTGATTACACGATGCGAAAATTTCGAATTAAAGGACGGTAAGTAGAAATAATTAGTTTTATTCTTTGACTTTTTCATAACTGAAAATATTTTACATGTTTACGATGCATCGGATAAAAAAAATCATTTAAATGTTACGAATATCTGTCATGAAAAGAATGGCATTTTTTTCGAATATTTTTTACAAGAATATTGAGCAAAATGAACTGCATTGCGACGCTCTACGTTGCAGTTAGAATAATCGTAATTTTACTGCAGAAGTCAAAAGATATACAATGAGAGATATTATTTAAAGTAATATTTTATATATATTATAGTAATAATATTTTTTAACACAGTTTAAATTTAAATAAAAATTCTCAACTTCTAATTAAAAATTTTTACTTAATTTTTTTTTCTTCATTTTTAATTTAAATTATTTCTAATGTCTTGCTGAAAATTACTGCAAATTGTAAAAGATTCTTGATACTTCTTGTAGCTATATTTTTAGAAACGCACTATTCCTATTAAATAATGCAAATTAAGTATGCAGAAACATTTAGATATCAAGGTTGCTTATATAAGAAACAAAATAGAATCATAAAGATGTCAGATATTTGACTTATATATATATCAATATTCAATTCAATACACAATCCTTTTCAGTCCGATCATACTCTTGCTTATACTACTTACTGGTTATAGCGCTGCTGTTCCAACTACGCATGACTATACTTCTACATCAATTCTATTATAAGCCATTGCAATTTAATTAATTAAAACATTATACAAATAATTCTATAAAAATAATACAGAGATTTTATTTGATTAATTATTATTTTTGTAAACTATTTTACTTTATTAACGTTTTATTAATTCTTTCGTCATTTGTAATTACAAATATGTGATTAGAAAATCGGAGCAAATTTAAAAAAAGAAACTGTAAACTTTAATAAATTATGTGACATTTTATCTGACATTTAATTATTTTATAATTATAAATTTTTTATAATTAAAAAATTTAATTATATTAAAGAAAATATATATGAACATTACATAGAAACACTTGTAAGAATCACAAAGTAAATTATGGTCTAAAAGATAAAATTAAAAATAACTGTATAAAATTATAAACAAGTGATAAAAAGCTTTCTTCTGCAAGCACAACAAAATTGGAAATTTCTACTTAATAGAGCATATACGTATATCATACACACACACACACACACACACACATATATATACACATACGTGTAGCGTCTTCATTAACGATTTCAGATTTGAAAATAGTTCATCGAGCGCGGGGGTAGGCAATCAACGAGGATCAATGGCGGTCGATATTTTAGACGAGGACCACTTCGCAGTGAGCGCTATCGTCACCGTCGGCATGCAAATCATTTTCTTCACGATCGCGGCGACCTTCCAGCTGGACAAGTTGACGGATTTTGCCGGCGGCACAAACTTCATCATCCTCGCCCTTCTCACTTTCTTTCTCGGCCAAGTGGGCAAGGTATTCTAATTATAAAGCCGCTTCCATGCTTGTGCACATGCAAATGAACGCCAGATTGAATCATTTAATCGGAAACACGCGGAAACATACATTCAAGTCGCCATGGTTTATTTTTATACGGCCGTTTGTTTTCAAAAAGATTTGTGGCCGCCATCAATGCCATCATTATAACATAATTTGAACATTTCTCAGTTTCGAGTAACACTATTGACGTTGTGATATTTCGAAAAAATGTCTTATAAGTTTATAATATATTACAATATATTAATTCGGTTTAGAAATTTACTCAAATATTATTAAAAATTCAAATTATTTGTAACTGTAAATTAGTAATTGCAATAACAAAATTTTTAAGTTATATTTGTATAAACAATTTATTAATAAACTCTCCTATTGCAGCCTTATGACAGTAGGCAACTCATGGTCACCATATTCGTTTGTTTATGGGGTGTCCGTCTTTCTGGATATCTGCTATATCGAATTATCAAAATTGGCCGTGACAAAAGGTTTGAAGATCGACGCAGCAATGTGATTCGATTCGCTGTATTTTGGACGTTTCAAGTAATAGATATTTCAAAAATTGCAAAGTTTAGTTACAATCAATTATTTATCAAGTCTGTAAATTTATTTTCAGGCTGTATGGGTTTACGTGGTGAGTTTACCAGTAATTATCATCAATTCACCACGGCACAAAATACCGCCTGCTCCTAAGACTATGACAACGTTAGACAGCGCTGGTACGGGGCTCTTCGTGACTGGTTTATTAGCTGAAACTTATGCTGATTTGCAAAAATTTTCTTTCAAACAAGATCCAGTAAATAATGGAAAATGGTGTAATGATGGTACATATTCTATACTAATCTTCTTGATTATTATCTTTACTATTTTGTAATTTTTGTTGACGTCTTTTTATATGTTAATACTGATTGACTGTTACTTTATATTTAATTGCAGGATTATGGCGACTATCCAGACATCCAAACTATTTCGGGGAAATAGTGGTGTGGTGGGGTATTTTCGTAATATCGTTGAACGTGATCGAAGGTATTGAATGGATCGCAATAGCTTCTCCAATTTTCACTACGTTCATTATTCTGTTCTTGTCCGGAATGCCTTTATTGGAAAGAGCTTCTGATGAAAGGTATCGCGAGTAAGTTCTCCGATTTATTTATTAACTGATATGATATCTCATCAGAGCATTAATTTTTACTAACATGCTTTGTACCAATAAGGCACGTATCAGTTAAAAAAACAATCTTTTTATCATCTTTCAGTAACGCCGAGTATCGCCATTACAAGCAATCCACATCACCGTTAATCCCCATGCCACCATCCATCTACATCGAGGTGCCACACTTCCTTAAATTCCTCTTCTGTTGCGAGTTTCCACTTTATGATTCATTGGACGTGAAACCACGAGCAGCCGTCACTGAATCGACATCAATAAGTCTAGCTGCGTCCACTTAGCTATAGTAATACGCCGGACAACTAAATTCAAAGTCCGGCGTGCAGTCGTCCACGGTTACCACAGCTTTTTGAGGAGGCTGTCATGACTCTTTGCATTGTTCGTACAGTTCTTTCGCATCGCTTATTTGAAAGTGATGGATAAAATATCACGTATGAAAAACTGTACGTAGATAAAGTTTGAAATGAACTGGACAAGTAATTGCCGTAACGTTTTTTAAAACGTTAATATATTGCAATGGCATTTTTTAGAATTTGTAAATTGCAAATATTAATGTTTCTTGTGATACGAGTTAAAAAAATGCAGAAAGTATCGTTAGATGAGAACATACAAGCAAAATAGAGTTATACAATCATGAAATTAATGTATATTACGATATTTTGCTACACAGTCTGTTAATTCAATTGGAGAAATTGTTTATTTTCGAAATTTGTGAATTGAATTGGTTTGATATATTTCGAAAGTTTAGAATGTTAAAAATTCTAGAAAGAATATTATTAAAAGATATATTGCAAAATGTATAAAGAATATAAAAAGTTAAACGTTAAAAGCACTACCTCGAACATGATGCTCTCGATCTAAAATCGAGTCCATCATGATATTTAGATTAATATGTATATACTTAAAAATTAATGATATACATGAAAATATAAAAATAAATATGCGATAAATTCTCCTAGAGACTCGAAGCTATATAGTTTCTGCTAAACTTCCTCTTTTTGTAAAATATTTGACAGTAATTTATTTCGAATGTAATTACGAATATTTATTCATTTGTTTAAATATTAATCTCTTGTAGACAAAGATCTAATTTTTTAAAAGTATTGTTTGTATTTTAACGATAATCCTCAGAATATGATTAAAAATAATTTTGGATCAGTAGGGACCATATATATAACGATATTAGTTGCTTGCTATTTTTACATATCTAGAGAACGAACTTTTGGAAAGTAACTTACCAGCAAGTCAGGAGAATAATAAAACTATTTTAAAGCGATAAAAGAAGGATTAGTATTTATAAATGTGTGTTTTCAGTTTCCAAAGTTTCAAATTATTGCTAATTTATAAATCTATTGTTAATCTTTGTACTTTGTTTAAAAGAAAGTTAATTGAAAAAGAAGAAGTTACATAGAAAATAAAATGTGTAACCATAATAATCAAAATTATTCGGAAAATAAAAAGCTGTTTGCGTGATATTGAATAATTGTATACAAGTTAATCGTAGCATTAAATTATACATAGCAATATTATACATATCCCAGTGCCGAGTAGAATAAAGCTAGAAGTAATAAAAAGTATTTAGCTGTATTCTTTTGAAAGCAATCATTGTGAAATCTCGAACTTCATTATAAAATGAAAATAATTGTTAATTTTTAAATATTTTGGCACAAAAAAATTTAAAAAGAACATAGTTACAGTTGAAAAGTACTACGCCAAATTAGAACTATTGTGTTATAAACGATACTGAAAAATCGTTTCAATTGTTTGTTGTTGTGTAAATAATGTTCAAACTTTAGATAATAAATAAGAATTGGTCAAATCGTCTAATCATACTTTTATTATATTCATTCTCCGTTTTTAAATCTTTGACTTATGGCACTTCTAAAAATAAACTAATATTAATATTGACTATCATGAATATATTTATTTTTATTACGTTTTATTAAATTTCTAACTCCATATTTTCATCGATATTTTTATTCTTATTCATTATTTATAATGCACATATTGTTCTAATTATACTTCAATTTCATTTATGTATATGTATATATATATATATATATAATTAAAAAATAATATTTATATATATATATAAAACGTATCCCAAAATTTATGTAAAAAAAAAATTATTGATCGTACGTACAACTTACATATGATGTATGTACATATTTGTTATATGTTATAACATAATTAAAAAAAGGGACAGGAAATAAAATGAAAATTTATCTTAAAAACGAAAACTAAATTGCGTGTATCGCCTAACCTAAATCTGCATGCTAAATTAACATATCTGCTGCTTAAAAATGTACAATAAGAAAACATGAAATAATATAAGCAAACTACAAGTTGTAAAATTAAGCCTTCTTTTTTTGTAAAAAAATATCGTTCACCGTATCGGGTCAATTCAATTAAAGATCGATGAAAATTTCGTAAAGATCACATTATATTTATAAACACATTTTATTTGTTCGTATGTATATCGTTAATAAATGGTGATATAATAATGACAATGAAATGTATAGCGCCGAGCATAAAACGAGCAGTCATATTATAATTATTATTAATATTCCTCTTATAATAATCTTACTGTACTGGATGTGTGTCTACCTACTGTGCTTGCAACGTTTATGGTCTTGTCCAAGTGTTTTCTTCTTTACTTCTTGTATTTTCTTTCCCTTTCCTTTCTTCATCACTAATCTTTAATTATTTTATTACTTTAATCGTACTCGTAATAATTCATAATAATTAATAATAATAATAATGTAACCACAGGTGTAAACGTATGCGTTGTTCCTAAGGTATAAACAGCTTCCACACACTAATTGTTTACTTGTTTTTTTTTCCGTTTATCCTTTATGTAATCGTAATCGTCGTTTTATTATAGTAAGCTACTTAAATATTAATTATATTAACCTTGTGTCTTCGTGGAATTATTTTTTCTGACCGACGCTTTATTAAAAAAGCGAGCCTTGTACAAAAAAAACATTCAATTCCCGTTCGATATAACATTATACATCAAAATGTCTGTACGTACGTGTACGCGTGTGTATATAATGTGTTCTGTATGTGTATGTTGGTTTCTTTTCCATTTCGATGCGTGAAAGACACTTTTTTGTATTTCTTTTTTTTTTTTTTTCTTCTTCTTTTACTTTGTTATGTAAAATTTTTTCTCACACATCCGAACAAAAATGTCATCTAATAAAAGTTGAACTAACACACGGGGGGCAGCAAACGTTTCATTCATTTTTCTTTTTCTTATTTTCGTTTTGTTTCTGAATATCAAAAGGAAACCCAGATAGAGGAGATTAACGTTTACTCAATGCCTCTTTCCTAGTTTCCTCTTTTTTTTCGCTGGTATTTTTCCTTTTTAATTTCTGTCTCGACGAAAGAAAAAGAAGAAACAAAACGCCTGAACTTGTTCAGAACGTGGTGACAGCGCCGTTTCCGACAACGCCGTTTCCGACAACGCCGTCACTCGGATTGCATCCGCGTGCAATATAAATATCTCTAATAATATACAAATCACCGTAAATATCATCATTTATCGTCGATCCGTACTCGCAGATGATTCTTCGTTCGTCGGAGACACGTCAATAAATCGTAAAAAATGCCACAACTCGACATACGAGCAAACGTGAAGAATTTACTCGAGCCATATAAAAAAATAAGAAACTATGAAAATTCAAGTCTCAATATTAAAAACAGTCTCCATTCTTTTATCCAATGTGACCTGACGATCGATCTCTGGATAATAGCAAGAAAAGCGATTCTTCAGAGATCATCCGGACATTTGAATGTATCAAAAATGAATCTATGATGTATGTTTTAAATGGTGATCATTTGAATGGAGTCTGTTGTGTCAGGAGAATGATTTAAAAAAAAAAAAGATAAAAATGCGAAAATGTACATACGTATATAACTGAGGAGCACGATCAAACGAAGATCATAATGTGATATACGGTACGTTGCTGAAACGCTAGGTACATAACTCATTTTGCACAGTAAGAGCCAATGGTGCCAAAGAAGCGACCGCAAGACGCCTTCTCCCTGAATCAGTATCAGGGGCGCTATCTATCGTCGTGTATCGCAACCATAAATGATCTTGCTCCTTCGCATTAAACCGCGCATCGTATACAATTACGCATCATGTCTAATCTACACGACGGATACGATGCATTTCATTTTGGCCACTGTTCATTGAAGATCTCTCACATACCTGAATATATCAGGCTATTGCATTTGATATATTGCAAAATCTACGATATTCTAATGACTTATGAGATAGCCCCATTCTGTTAATTTCTCCTCTCTTTCTTTTTTTTATCCATTTTTCATTATATTACCTTTCGTAGGGGGAAAAGGGCCCTGGGTCGAATAAAGTTTGTTCGATTCTGGGTGTGCTGGGGTGTCGATGAGAAATGGCATAACGTGTTACGAACGTATATAAACGAAGTATTTAACATTATGAGCCTATTAATATCTATGTGTATAAGTAGAGAGCTCTAAACCTGAAACTCCCTTACCCCTTTTACTTGCACTCGTGGAATTTCATTCGCTCAAACTTTCACTCTAATCTCTTTATCATTCTCTTTATCATTCATGCCTTTACATTCATTCTTTCTCAACACATTCTCTTTCAATACATTCTCTCTCTTTCTCTTTCCCTTTTTCCACTCTTTTCTGTCGGACATTCTACATAAAATTGCATTTACACACACATACACACACGCATTTTCTCTCTCTTTCTCTCCCTCCCTCCTTTTTCAAACCTCTCTCCCATCTATATCTCACCAGATCACACCCTCAATTTTCTTCAATTTTAAATCTTCTCTTTTCCCCTTTTTTCCCTTTTTTTCGAACGACTTATTTGCTTGCATATTCATTCGAGACAGCTTATTTTCCTTCCTTCTCCTTTTCTTTGTTCTCGTCAACCTCCTTGTCCTTCTCTAACTCTTTCTCCTCCTTGTCCGCCTTTTCCTTGTCGCCCTCCTTCTCCTCCTTCGATTCCTTCGACTCTTTCACGTCTTCTTTGCCCTCTTTCTCCTCTTGCTTCTCCGGCTTCGGTAGATGCGTGTTCATGTCAAGGGTAGAGCAGATCTCATCCCAATCCGGGAAGCATCGCTCCTTCATGCGCGAGCAATGACCAACCAAATTTGGACAATTCTCCTGCATGTAGTCTCGCAGACTATATGGCGTGTCTTTGTCGATATAGAGGATTTGAGCGAGATGCGCAAATGCGACCACATCCAACTATTTAAAATATAAAGAAATTTAGAAAGAGATAAAGTATAGATGAAGATTACAAGGCAAAATACCATAAGTACATTTTCTTTTTAAAATTACTCTAAAAGGAAATATTTTAATATAATATATCCTCGAAAATCAAAAGGCAATTTCAATAATTTAAGATTAATTGACAACGTATATTAAATTGAATTTGAATATTACAAATAAAATATGTGACTTATTGCATTTTTTTACTTCAAAATGTAATCTTCAAAAAGATTTGACAAGTAACTAAGCAAAAATTTACCGTAGTCGGTTCGTCTCCAAAGAAGAAGGGCTTGTCGGCGAGTATGTCAGAAAGAACTTTGAGATCAGCGCAACCGAATTGGGACACCTCTTCTGGAGTATGTACACCCATGCCTTGCGCCTTCACTTTCTTTGCACCCTGGAACAAGTACTCGTTGTACTGATTCAAATATTTAAAATATTACATTTCATATAATCATATAATCTCATTCTATTAACTCAAATATGCCTAAGATATTTACTTTTATAAAGTTTCTCTTTTCCCTATTTGAAATTAAAATTGGACTCACTTTTTTTATATTATTACATTCTCTTATTTTTAGAAACACATTATCTATAACCAAAAAATATTGATTAGAATATACATCTAAAAAAACTGCTGAATATAATAAAATTATTTTTTACTTATTCTTTTAGAAGAATGTTGGACATATCTGAGTTAATTATACATGCTTAGAAAATTTTTCTTATGTGCTACAATATGCTAAATATAATCGCCACCTAAGTTAGTTTCTTTTATAAAAGAAACTAACGGAACTCTTATCGCATTTGACAATTTTTATTAATTATCAAAACATAGTAATCACTAACACTGAATATTCAAAATACAAATAATATTTTGGATATAATTGGATATAAAGAATAGATATCTACCTTACGTCCGAATGTAAGCTTGAAGAAGAAGTTGAGAATACCATTAGGGATGCGAGTGCCGAGCGCGTGCTGGAGGTTCACTTTGTAACCCTTTAAAACCTGATCGAGATTCTTGATACGCCAGCACATGACCACCCAGACCAGATGGTTCTCGATCATCGATATCATTGCGTGAGAAACGCTTCGTTGCTCGGACGTAAGAGCAGCATCCAAATCCTTGTCGAATTTCGCGCTCAACTCACGAAGGATTATTGTGCTGTCCGCGATTTCTTCGCCGTTCAACTCGACAAACGGCAGTGCACCCTTTTTAGAGCGAAACTTCATCTTATGGTCCACATTCTGAAACAGACACAAAAATAAAATGTCAGGTTGTAATTATCAGTGTATTATATGTCACTAAAAAAAATTTTTCTTGAAAGATACGTAAATTTGGAATTTGCAGTGAAAAGTACGAAAACACTCTAACTCTCAATCGATGAGAATAAGTACATTGAAGTAAAAAATCAATTGCTACCTTTCGAATAGTTTAACGCTAATCACTTTTGATAAGTTTGAAAATTTTCCGTCAATCTTTTTATAAAAATATTACTTTTACATTGTATACAATGCACAGAGTAGTAACAAATATTCCCTCTTGAGATAAACACGATTTACATTGAATATTTGATACGCAATGTTTGGAAGCGTGTATACGCGTGGGATCGGAAGCCTTTGCGATACAAACGGTGGATTCACAGGAGAAAAAAACTGGAAAAAGTAAAAGAACACCAAGGGGCTTCGATAGCTTTACGGCTAAGGCGCTTGTTACTGGCGCTGGTTGATTCCAGTTTCTAATATAAATATAAAGATATTCTTTTTTCATAAAGAAAATTTCATAAAAAAAATACTCTTCTCTTTGTTCATATAGGTTTATATCTATTTGTTAAGTAAATATTTACATTGATATACAAGAACGCGCTTTATGTGCGTCAACACCACACACAGGCTATCTCCATCAGTCAATAAGATACCTAGTGTCCTTTACAGGTGAATCATATTGCAAAACAGTATTGATAGCGTGATATACGTCTGTGAAAGATTTCAATGCATTACAACCTCGAAACAGAAGACGACTACGATGAAATTCGACGAGAAATTCAGGAATAGTAAAAATCTATCTTCATAAATAAAAATTAAAATTCCAGTAAGTAACCATTCTTACATGATTGAGGTGTACAAAGAATGAATCGACAGAAGTGAAAATTAATACGCATACAGTCTACTTTCTTGAAACTCCGTTTACAATGGTACAATTTAAAATACTGTCAATGGATATAACGTTTATACTGCCTGAGATTTCACCTGAGTAGATAGGAAACTTTCTAGCTATTTGCTGGCCATCTGTTAGCACATTTTATTGTGAATGAACTTGTGGCCTAGAATCTCTCGATTTACAACTTTCTGTAAATTGGAAGAAAAAAATAATAAACGACATAACCTATAAATTTTTATTGTAAACTTTTCAAAATTTAATGAACGCAACAATAATATTAAAAAACAAATTCTTCTTGGTACAGTGAACACAATTTCTCATAAAAAGAACTGTGTCCATTTATTTAAAATCATATACACGCTCGATATTTATAATTCTCAACGATTTTCTTAAAAAACATGACGTCGCTGCCGAATCGAATCAATTCGCCGTGAACAGAGAATGATGCTATCAACGGGGGGACAAAGAAAATGCCAAGAAAACATATCAATTACGAATCGACAAGTGGAACAAGCGGTGCGCGTTCGCGTCTATAGAAATCACCTGAATTAACCATACAATAACGCACGAAGAGACCGGAGCATCGAGTCCGGTCCCACGAAAAGGGGAACAACGTCGTGATATATACGTGGGAATACCTCTTCGGAAAGAGCTCATCATCGTCGGCAATCAGCGCGTGCAGCTGCACCGTCATCGGAAATAAACGAAAGTAAGTCGAATAGGAAGATCTCTCGGTTTAACGGAGGGTGAGGGAGGGGGGCGGAGATGCACGAGGACGAGCCCTAAAGAGAATATAGTACGCGCAACCTCCGTGCGTATCTTTTCTGTGTGAGTGATAATAGCGATGATGGAAACGACGTGGACGTTTACGATGACAACGACGACGATGGCGACGGAGGTGCAACGGCTGTTTTGCAATATGAGCGCATCGTGATAATGGTGAGTAACGAAAGGGTGGCACAAGAGGTGGGAGTAGAAAAGACGAGAAAAGAAGCAAAGGAAAAAATGAGAAGAGCGGCAGAGGATATATGCCAATGTGAATTTCAGAGAGAAGAGTCTAGGGAGAGAAACGCGAGACAGGAAAGAGAAACAGGCAAAAAAAAGCAGAGGGGAAAGCAAATCGAAAAAAAGAGAAGCTTAAACTGGAAAGCAAAAAAAGAAAACACCGGGTATAGATGTGCATGTTGGTAGCCGGAAAAATAAAGGAATAAGGATAAGATACTATATATATATATATACTCTTCTCGTTGAAATATTGGAAACGAGCATTTAGGCTGTACATCGAACTCGCTGCGTTGTGTTTGAAACAAATATAACGTGCGACAAGGAAAAATGGAGAGAAAAAAAATGGATGGCGAGTTAGACGTTGAAGCCGTATCCGGACGAGAGGCGGGCAAAGACAACGCGACAACAGAAAAAACGCGCGAAAATCCGATATGCTGTGGCGGAATTAAATATTCTCTGACGTAAAATCGATGAACATGGTCGGTACTGATTAATTTGCGGGTCCATAGTTTCGTAGATGGCGCGAAGATCGCAGAGCACTGTAGGTATGGTCCGGCGACGATCATTAAAAACGTCCGTATATGCATTGAAAAGTGCATAATAACCGGGAGAGAGAGTGAACCGCCACGATGGGATATCGCAGAGAAGCGTGTATCAATTTCGAGAGATGAAAAGTCGAGCAGAGGCGGAAGGTAGATGGAGTACAAATTACCGCGGGGCAGCTGTCCTCCGTTTGCGATTCCAGTCGGCTCGTGTGTATATACACGAGTCAACCGCGCATGCGCACTCTCTGTATACGTTCGTCTGTGCATCGAGGGAAGTTGGGGGTTGAAGAAGGAAAACAAACCGACGAAAAAGGAAAAAATAAATGCGCGAATGTAAGACGAGACCAGGAAAAGGAAGAGGAGAGAGAGAGAGAGAGAGAGAGAGAGAGAGAGAGAGAGAGAGAGAGAGAGAGAGAAATAAGGGCGAATCAAAGAAAGGGAGATAACCCAGCAAAGTAATTTTCTTTGGACGAGAAGAGTCCCCGAGAGAACTAGACTCTTCGATAAAGCTGCAGAAAACGGTCTGGAGAAAATCAGACTAGAGAAAAAACATTGCTGCCGAACCGCCGTGGAGCGATGTGGAAAATACGAAACTTGAAGAAAAAGGACTGGCGTACTCTATTTAGGAGGAGGAAGAAACAGATTGAAAGAGAAAAAGACGAGACGAGAAGAACGGGAATGTAAAAGAGAAGCCAGAGAGGGAATCAGGGAGTGGTACAACAACGAACCATCAAGGAAGGGGAACGCGTGGGGTTAGAGAGGGAGAGGGAGATAGAGAGAGCATGAAAAACGAGAAAGAGCGAGAACAAGGCAAAGTTGAGTGGCGCGGGGGAAAGAGGAGAGGAGAAGGATAAACGGAGGGTGAATGGGTGGGTGGAAGGGAGAAGAAACATGACGGAGGACGATGAACTCTGGCGGTAGGCAGCTTCCGTCGCCTGGCAACGTCCTCCTCCCTTTTCCTCCTCCTCTCTGCCTGAGGCATCAAGCCGTTATGTCGTGGTATCGTACGTAGGCAATCCTCGTCATGAATGTAGTAGTCGTGTCATCGTCTTCGTCGGTGACGATCATGGTAGTCGTTGCTGTATTTTCACGTAGTCGTGACTCGCAGCTTGCGCTGTGTATTGATCGTACGGGATGCTGCTGCTGCTGCTGCTAGTTGTTGCTGGTTGCTGGTTACTGGTTGCTGGTTGCTGGCTACTGGCTGCTCCAACATCAGCTAACAGTGAGCTTTAGCCACAGCCCTACACCAAGGACCAATAGGAGGCCATCACTCTCTCCCTCTCTTTTGATTTTCAATGCACTTGTTTTATACCCATCAGTATGGATTCCCAAAAATGAAAGTAAATGTGATAAATTATTGTGGCTCTATTTTTTTTTAAGTACTGTGCTAATTTCTGGTTGGTCGATCCTGGCAGAAGTGGTAACTGATTATAAGAGAAACATAGGAAGACAATGATCAATATTTTTTTAGTTTCACCCCTTAGGAAAAAATTAACGATTTGTATTTGGAAAAGAGAATGTGTAAGTTGAAATTAGGAAATACTACAGACATGAAAATGGTCTAAAATATTATATAACATTACTCTGAAATATTACATATATGAGAAAATCTTAACCACAATTTTACATAATATATCCTGCACATACTAAGAGTCCATCAGTCACGTAGCACATGTGCCGCATATGTACGAAATGTGAACATGAAACCAACGACCTGACTTCTGCCTATCAAACGTCGAACCTTCATCTAATTATACTACCATCTTAAAATAACCGAACTTCATCATTAACTACACTACACCTATCATTTGTACCAATACTACACGCTGCTCTTTCTTTACCGGATACAAAAGAGAAAAGCGACATGTTTTACAATTTAACTATATTTCTTCCAATATATGAGGAATATAAATGAATCACAAATATCGTGAGTAACTGTAATTCATCTATATGTACTCTATTAACTCTACTTTAATCATTCGCTATTACCAAAGTATCGATATACCGAAATATATGCTCCAGCATATATCAAAATAATATATAGGCTTTCTAAAATGATTAAAAATAATGCATGGAACATAGAAATGGAACGTAAATACATCCACAATATTCTCATTGTTCGCCAATTGCAGGAGAAAAGCGCGCGTTCACCGACACCTACACGTCGGTGTAGAAATGTCGGACGGCTATCAATGGTTGGAACACGTCCGTGGTGTCTCGATGAAAATACCGGCGAAAGGTGAATGGTTTGCAGTACGTGAAAATAGTTTCACTACACAAGGCTAGCTATGTCGTAAAGTCGGCCGTAACCGGGAAGAACCGATCGAGCCGAAAACGAAAGCAAACGCCAGACCGTGACTGCCAAGTCCAACGAACCTGCCACTTGGCAGCTGACATCCGTATTCAAAAGTATCTTTAATACACTTCAACTTGCCTAAATCTAAATCCACTTTAACGCCGTAGAGGCTTTAGTACTGGCACAGGAAACTGTCACTGGCATCTGAGGAATTGACGGTGATCATTCACGACGATCACGATGAGTCAGCCGATTTTCTTCAATGAAATTTCTTCTTTATCCCGTATTATCAAGCACTGACCGATTTAGGAGATAGATGATTCCAATCAGGCATGAGAAACACGTATGCGAAATTATTATTTGATGCACAAGGATGAATCACATAAATGACTCACGGAGGGAATAGATGCGCCGCAGGGTGTAATTTATGCATGCACACCGTTGGAACTAAGTTTACAAAGTGTCTCGCGTAATTTATAGCCACGTAATACGTGCGGAACTACTTTGACAACGAAGGAATAACAATGAAGCAAAGTTGTAAAATAGAATGTGTTATTGGCAATTTATAGGGTGCAGTTGCAAAATGTGGTACGAGGTCTTTACAAAGAGATTTTTAGTGTCAAAACATAGGTTTTGACATGAAATATAAATACATACAGAAGACCATACTTGTTCAATAATGTAGACCAATAGAAAATGCTTTGCCAATACACAAGGATTGATAGACTTCAACGAGTGTAGTCAGACAAGTTAACCCAAAAATACGGTTCCCCTCGTTGAGCATCCACTTTTTACAAGCAATATAGCTTCGAGGAAAAAAAAAGGAAACGCGAAATTGCACAGCGTATCTGACAATGGTGCCTTCTCGTCAACGACTCTGGCGGAAAATATCCCAGACTGCGGAAGGAAGTTCCTTTTTTTCTTTCTCTTTTTCTTTTTCTTTGTGTACCCCTGAGACAACGAGCAATTTGTCGCGTAAAATGGCCGTAGCTCGGTTACTTTGATGCGCTTCGACCTTTCGAGTCTGTCGATACATCTACACATCTACACCGTAATGGAAAGAACTGAAAGTGCTCCCCATTTTCGTAGTCCAACTCGTACACACCACGCTGACTGGCCTACCTAACCGTTAACAAATGACCCCATCGCTCGGTTACATCCACCGGTTGACGAGAAAGAGAGAAATATAACGAGGGTTTAGAAAGGAGAAGAACAGAGACTTTCTCTGAACGTGACGGCATCGAAGTACCCCATAAATATTCCTAATGGGCGTCCTGCGATGTTCAGAAACTGTAAAACGAGTGGGTCCTTATATTCTCCTCATGGACCGATGATTAACTTCGCGGAATTAAGAGGCTGAAAACGATACAAGGGCAAGAGAAAGAAAAAAAAAAGAAAAGTCGCACGTAACGAATGAATCGTTAGAAGCATCTAAATTTTCCGATAGTTTGTAGTGGGAAAAATATGAATTGCATAAATTTTCTAATATATGTGTTAATAATTTAGTGATTTTATATATATATATATATATAATATATAATATATAAAATAGAATAAATATATTAAATATGACTGAACAAAGATATAAAGAATAAACCTCAATAAATCCAATTCTGCAATTACCTAGAAAGTATCTGACAATAAACGAAATAAACCTGTAAAGACTTAAAATAAAATAATTTCTATACTTTACTTGTACATTAATTTTCTTCCTTGTTGGAATGGTTCTATCGAACCATTTCTATAATTCACACAACTACTTGTTAAAAGATAATACAAAATGTATCATTCTTCAGAAATTAGAAATTCTCGTTCTCCTGAATGAAAGAGAACCATGAATCTCGAGGCAGCACTTACGTGCCAATTATCCTAGGCAACTAATGGAATGGCAGAAGGAAATCCTACGTAACGCGTGATCCAATGTGGGATGCAACAGTCTGCTTCATATACGATGAATCTGAAAACTCTATGAGCAGAAATTACTCGGAAGAAGATTGCATTCGCTGCACACCGCCTAATCTTCATCTCGTTGTTCGTGCCCCTCTGCCACGAAATTCCAATCCACAATCATACAATTAAATTTTAACGGACAGCGTGTGGAGTACGTGCTCACGGAACTACATTTGATACTTTATGTTAGAGATATATTGTAGTAGAATAGAACATACGAATGATTATAGTCGTTTGAATGATTGGAGAGATTAGATTATTATTGTTTTATATCTGCTCTCTCATGTTAATCTTTAATCTTTTTAGTCTTTTTAGTCTTCAATACTTTGTGGAGTTATAGAAATGCAAAAAGTAAAATTGGAACAAAAATTTTAGAATTACAATTATAATTTTAGAACATGGGAATTTTCTAATCTAAATATTCCTGCGTTGTGGATATTTTAAAAATTTTATATTTAAAAGTAAGTACACCTCGAAATTAATTCTATTTATTAATTATATATTTCATTCGACGAAACTAATTGCAAGCAAAGTAACGAAAAGATATTTTTGTTTCAACGACTGCTGTTTAATTTTCTGTTCCCTACAATTTTTTACTTGATCCACATTGACCTTTAAACCTTAATTTAAACATTAAAAGGGTTAAGGATTCTTACGCTCATCGTAAGATTGCAGCATTAATTATGGGGAACAACGGTTTCTTCATAGCACAAATACGCATAATAAAGACCTTCGAGTAATATTCATTCCAAAACGCCTACTTAATGAACGATAAACACTTTTGGCTTGGTGGAAGTAGGAAATTATGAGAATCCTTTAAAAAGATTGCTTGAATGGCAGGTCTGCAATTAACATTCATCAAGCCGTACGCTTACAAATAACTGAATATTAAACCTCCACCTTCCATGATATGTTACATCCAGCCAGATAAATCTAACACTCGTACTCGTACGCATATCGATTAATTCCGGTTTCACAAACGTCCATAATTGTATGTACGGAATACATTCATAAGTGAAGAGGAAACTGTTGCATTTAAAATGAAATCCATCAATCATAAAAGAATTTTTTTTTCTAAAGATGAAATGGGCATGTCTATAAAATTTGAACGCTACAATAAAGAAAAAATTTTCAACTTCTTTTCATCAACCTACTTATTTCATCTGTTTCGACGACGAGAGATCTTGGATTACGCGTTTGGAACAGCGCGTATACAGTAGAAAAGAAAAAATTATAAAACAAATAAACGGTACACGATGGGACCACTGGTCAAGAGAGCCAGAGAACAAGTCAGGTCTAGAACTCGGTTAGAGAGAGGTCGGTGGCCGGCCTACCTCAACGTATCGACACTCGATGCCGCACATGTCGGCCAGCAGTTCAACACGTGTATGTCCAGATAGTTCACCTTGTTCGCCACGTTTCTGCGTTAACGTGCAACACAGCGCTGTCGTTTCACCTTTTTAACGTTGTGTGAAGCGACGTGACGCTTATATACATGAGATTTTACCGTGTGAATTATATGTACGACATACATAAAGATTCAAACTCTAGTTGCTACCTACATTACTCTGTATGATGCACACGTTTTTTTTTTATTACAATACTGATAAATCTGTAGAAAATTTAACCTCTTGCGCTAGTAATTGATTCACGGACCATAACGAGTGACCAAACCGTATACAATAATTCTTCTTTTCGAATTCATCGATATATCACTGAATAGAAATTACTAAAAAGTAATAAATTTATTATTTGTTTTGCCTGGGTTATATTTCAATATACTTAAAAAACTTTGCAATTTTGGATCAAATATTCTTAACGTGCGTGGCACGTCATTCCAGGGGTTAAAGATAAAAACGAATGTTGTAACTTGTAAATACATTTTATTCTTTATTCTTCAATATATTTTTCGAATTACCAAAATTTCCTCTTTCCTGGATACCAAAAAGGAAAAACAAAATTTCAACCCATATATCCAATAGATAAGGATCCTCGTTCCCTTGTCGCATATAAAATTATCTCGAAGTAACTATTTCTATGACCACGTTCCGATAGATCGTTCCATCGAACAATGAACTTCCTTCATAGCCGCGTGTGAGACGTCTTGCGAAACTGAAGATTCTTCTTTGATATCTGGACAATAGAACAGACTCGAAGGAAGCGTCTTCTCGTTTTCGAGGCCTGCCACGCCATCATCCATTCGACACGATTACGACATCGCCGTGTATCCTTGATAAGAACGTCCATCGAACGAAAGGGAAAGGGATGCTCTTCTTGAGAATTTTTCAGATAATTTTTGAGATACTTGAAAAATATTTCCGTTTTATCTATCCTCCTCAAGATTATTTATCAGGGTTTTTGATTATTCAGACGTTGTTTATAACGAGTGAGTATTAGTTTTGGTCTATAACTGGAAATTTGTTTTACATCTGGAATTTCGTTCCACGGTACTTTTTTTAAAAATATTAAATTTTTAAAATACTCGAGTCGATCTAATATATTTATTTATAACGTTCAATATTCGTGTGACATCTGTGTTAAAACGGTGCAATGAACCCACGCGGCGAAACGAATTTCTCGGCGATGGAGGAATGCCATAATGAGAGCAGAACGTTTTGTCCCGCGTGCAGTCTTTCGAGCGTACCACCGCGATAAGATAAGCAGTAATGAGGTTCAATTGGAAGATTAATTAATTAAGATCCGCGGCAAAGGGGATAAATTGGGTACATTGCGATGGTATGCCGACATGATGCTTCTGTTGCCACCATACTAAACGGAACGCCTTAGAGGTCTTCGCTGTAACCGGGAAAGAATAAGGGAACAAAATTCTCTCTAAGGAGAATGTTACGATGAGTTCTAGGAAAATTTGTATCACATAGTATTTGCATAGGATTAAAAAGTTATCGTAAAATGGACATATAAAATTCACAGAATTCACAGTTCTTAATATCTAATCATGAGATTCGGAGCGAATTTCTTAAATCAATATTGTTCAGCGAGAAAGAATAATTTATATATGTATCAGCATGACATGATATTCAATACAAATTAACGCATGCTTAGGAGACATGATTGAATCAAAGGTTAATGCGACTCACATTATTTATATGAATGGCGTTTATAATACTCGTACTCCATTGTTTATATCTGACATTAAAATGACATTAAAATTAATGAAGACGCATACGAATAAGAATTGAAAAAGAGGATTGCAGAAAAATTATAGTAAAATTATAGACACATTTCCTCTAGTAAAGGAAAAAAAAGAAAAAAAACTGAGGAAAAATCTATTTAATCTAAAATAAATAAAATAATCTAAATATATTTTAATTCTCAAGAGAAGAACCGATCGGGTTTTCCGAATTTTAAAAATAAAATTAACAATTTTTCTAAGATAAATAAGTAGAAACAACGCGAGAAGAAATTTCTACGAAAGGAACCTTGATGGCGTTCAGTGGGTTAACGAGGAAATTTAATGAGAATGAGACTAGAGACGAGAAACTCGAAGAGCAAATAGAAAACGATTGTACGTGCATATACAGCGTGGCTGTAAAAATACTGTAAGAGAAAAAAAATGAGAAGAATTACGAGCAACCGAAGAATTTATGGCAGACGTGGAGATTATGCTAACGATGGATTGAAAAAGAAACGTTCAGGGGACCCACCACATGTGATGTATCGCGAGGAAAACGTGGGGCCCAATGTACAGCCGCATTGTAATCCAATTAAAGGATAATTTAATTATGGGCGGGGTTCGATTATAGCAACCGCGCGTACATAACGGTACCGTTCAATTTCCCTTGCTGAGACTAAGAGTTATATAATTTCCCATTAAAGTAACTTACGCAGCATCGTTGGTATCTGTTTTACCATACGAAAGAAATAAATCAACATCTAGAAGGTTAGGAGTTTATCTACTACATAACGAAACATGGTCGAATATAGTAATTATAGCATCATGTTTAATTGGAGATGCCTCGATACAAGAAACTTTTTCTGTTCCTTTTTTTAGAACGTTAATTTTCTGGAAAGTAGGTTAAGTCGTGTAATACTTTCCGAAATATTTTCCGAAGTATTTTGAAAATCTTTTAAAGGTTTTAAATATGTTTTTTATATTTTCTTAAATCTTTTAAATCTTTTAAATCATTTAAATATTTTTTATATTTTCTTAAATCTTTTAAATCATTTACACTGTTGATTTAGTAGTTTTTTAATAAATCTATCAAATACAGGAGGTCAAGATTAACGAAAAATTCTCCAACATAATCGAGATAACTAGAGATGTTGTTTTTTTTTAAATTGGAAGCAAGTTGAATTATGAACAGGTTTTTCTTCTTATCTTTTGTGAATTTTTGTTATCTAACACTTTTATAAGTATTTCTCTTGATAGGTATTTTCCGTAACATCGATTATGTTACACGTATACATTAATTTTTTCAGAAATATTAACGAAATATCGAAACAGTTGACAAAAAAAATTAACAATTTCAGTTTCAATTTGTAGATTGTGAATTCTAATCTATCGAGAAGAAGAGTAAAATATAATTGGAAGTTACGTTCAGTAATAATTTGTTTCGTATTATATTTAAACAAACTGCAAGAGGTGAAGAACCTCGTATAAATAGCCTATCGATCACACAATAAGGAGGGAAGCAGAAAAAAATGTCGGCTGATGAAGCAACAATAACAGCTTTGATCAAAGATAAAGTTGCACCAGACAGAACTATAATGAATCACCATATGTTTCTCAACATGCAGTGATTAGAATTATTTGCACATAAGTAGGCGTACAAATTCTCTAAGATTCGCTACAATTACTAATTTACTTAAAACTATTATATATTTTGATAAAATGTTTTAAACTCTAAATTCTCTTTGGATATTTTCAACAATATGTTAAACATCAACGATAATTTACTATTAAAAAAAAAAAAATTGGTAATCACAATTTTCAGCTACGTCGAAGTATAAAACCCATCTTTTTTTTTTAATTCAATAAACAAGAAGAAAAAACGGAAATTTTTCCGTCTAATTATCATATCACGTTCACCAACGGTAATCAACAATTAAACAGAGTCGAAGATAAGTATATCTGACGTTCGTAGACGGATGCTCGAAATCCCACGAATACTCTTCACGCGATTCCGGTGTGACTACGGGGTCAAAGGTTAAACGACCCTGCATTCCCGAAACGAATATCGTCACGAAGGGAACTAACTTAAATTATCCGACAATATGGGATCACTCATTAAGAAGAAGGACAAAAAAAAAATGGGAGAAGGAAATGGATGAGTTATAGATTGGTCGTCTGCTAATAAACGTCCTCAAGAACAAGATGACCGTCTTTTTTCTCTTCTTATTCGTCTTTTGTCTTCTCCACTTTCTATCTAATCTATCTTTTTTGTTTCATTGTTCATTTTATTGACAAACTAACTTCTTATAACATTACTTATAATAAATAATTTTGTAGTATAATATAATATTTAGTATTAAAGTAAATTTTTTGTTTTTTATAGATATTTGTATTAAATTTTGACAAAATTTGTAATTTACTTAAAAATAAATCTTTAATATACTTACTTCTCTCTTTATCTATAATGAAAATAAAGTTAAAGTTAAACTGGCAGTTTGAAAATATCGAAGTGTTTCTTTTCGGATCTTTCTGTAATAAGTGGCAACGATCAACTTGTCTCTTTGTTCCATCGTGTGCAAGAGATACGCGCAATCGACGACTCCAGAGGTCTTGACGCTATTTTAAGAACCCTCTGCCCCCGCATTCGTTCCACGGACTTTATTTCTGCCACGATACAAACCACCGAGATGCACGCCCAGAATTTATTCGACCACGAACTTTAGCTTATGCTTCGTCTACGACGAAACACGAGAAATTACTATTTTGTCACGGAAGATTAACCAAAGTTTTTTCGTCGCTTCCTTTCTCTTTTTTTTTTACTTGAACATATATCGATATTTTCACGATACTATAGGAGTAGAAAGATAATTCTAATCCAATTGTAAGCCTAGATTAAAATTTCATTTAAAAATTTACGAATTCAACATTCTGCAATGATTCCATCAATAATGATTCTATTTACAAGGATACTGTATGTATATGTTATCTATAAAAATCATAGATGAATACACCTGTGTGTGTGTCTCTCTCCTTCTCACGTTAAAAGAAATAAAAAATAAAACAGAAATGAAAAATTTCAAATCATTGTAAAAATTAAATACGGCTCTTTGAAAATGTATGCCTTATCTATTTACATTCGTTTTTGATCAGAAGAGACGTGACTTGTCCCAGTTGTTACATGGGCACCACTCCGTATGAGCACAGCATGAGTAAGTGCAGTGATAAAGGGGAGCAAATATGTGCAAACATGTTATTTAAACCAGTTGCGTCATACGAAATTAAAACGATCTTTTCAAGCTCCCTTATCTCATGTAACGAGTACTAATGTCTTGCTAGACAGGCATACACATCAGGATTTCCTGACATGCAGATTAAAAAGCTTAAAAATGATCAAAGAAGTTCTCTTTTAATATTCGTCTCATATTAGTTATTTATATTGAATTAGAGAAAAGAGATTTTTAAGCTTCATATTTCAGTTATCTGTCCGCTGGAATAGCGAGAAATAAATTCGAAAATAATGAAATATTTTTTTACTCATTCTTTGTTATAAGTGTCGATGGTTATTGTAATTTTTTGAAATTTTGTAATGTTACTTAACAATATTATCTACTAATATTACTTAGCAGGTAATATTGTAACTTTTTTAAGTTGGACGTTTTATATAAATTCATATTCTTATAAACGTAAAAAATTTTCTAATGTTATAATATTTTTTATCATAATTTTAAAATTTTTTAATTTAGAAATTGAAAAAAAAATGTTTGCAGAATCTACTTATTTGTGTAAAGCCATAACTTGTAACAATCATTCTAGGAATTTCCAAGCTTCGATCAGTTACAAATGTCTTTATATCATGCGCTTTAGAATACTTGACTAAAACTCCACAATGCAACATACTGCTCATGTACTCCATGGATATAATTTACATGAACAGGTTTATAAAAACTGCAAAAAGAAAACAACTACTTCTACAAAAATGAAAGAAAGGACAACTAAATGGAAATTCATTCGACAAAAATGCAATTACAGAAAAAGGACCAACAATTAAACTACCATCACAATTAAAATTACAAGTCTACAGTATATAAAATGCAGTAAATAAAATTAATATAATATAGATAAATGCATATATATTCTTTAAATAAGATAAAAACAATTACTAGCATTCTATTTATAATATTTCTATTTCTCCTTTTTATAATACTGTTCTATTTAAAAAGACACAAGTTTCTAAATTTAACGTGGAAATTTTTAAAAAAAGTAACACTAACATTATTATTTTTTATGCATCTTACTATTTTACATATTTTGTAAATTTTAATTTATATTTCTTGCTATATATTTATATATTTTTGTAGTATCTAGTTGTCATACTTTAAATCTTTTATTCTATATCCTATATATATATATTAAAATTAAATTATTCTAAGTTCTCAGTAAACGAATATTCGCGCAGATAAGAAAGAAAATCATTGTTATTGCAAGAAAATGTGAGAAATAAGCAAGGTTCAAGAATGAAACGAGAAAGGATCGATAATTATCGATTGTTTTTAAAAATAAAAACAGACTACACACTTGAAACGATCGACCAGTTGCTACTGGCTACACTTTGTTATATTTCTTTTATTGCGTTCGAGCTGAACGAGAACATTTTCATACTAATACTCTTGAAAAATTCTGAGACGCCTTATACTTTTAAATTTAAAAAAAATTAATTCAACCGCGATCAATATTATGAAATTTATGAAGAGATCTCTTTTTATGAAACTTTTATGAATCGTCAGAGATCATAAATTAAATACGTATATTTCACAGTTTAGAAATCGATATAACAACATAATGTGCGACCTTTTATTTCTTTTTCGTCGATTTAAATATAACTGGTGGGTCAGCCTATTTCTCAAGCGTGATCATATTTAAATATTGTGTTCAGGAGATTTAAATTGCAGCATTTTCGGATTTAATCTCATTAGTGATCATTTATTACACTTATTCCCGTATTTTTCTCAATTTATAACATCTTGCAACTTTCCATTTTGGAATCTAGAATTGTTAGAAATATGTTTCAATCAATCATTAGGCAGCACTTTCCTTTAAAATTACATTTGCAACCCTCAATACGTTCCTTCTATCCTCGAATGATCAATATTTTGCCATCTCCTTTCCTCAGATCTATTTCCTACTGCGACCACTAAATCGCAATTACATGAACCATTTCCTAAATTCGTAAACATTATCGCCTAATAGCCCGAATGAAATTTTATCGAGCGATAAATTTCAATTGCCGTAAACACTGCATTTCACGCTGAAAATGTTATACAATATAAATAATCACCACGTGTCGTATCTCAAAAGATGGAATTACAACCTGGTATTAAATTATTCCGTATGTAAAAATAAATCGTGAATATATAATACAATCTCATTGTTTAATATTCTTCCGAAAATCTCATTTACTTTTCTCATTTATTTTTGTTCGTAGAATTATCTTCTATCTGTGTTCTTTTGTCCAATCCAATACAAATAAAAAACAAAATTTAACTGAATTGTTTTCAACTTGATAATACGTACTTATTAATTTTGAGACACTATATATATATATATACACACACATATATATATATATTCTCGCTGTTATATATATTACAGCAAGAAACAAATTGAAAACTTTTGGACAGATTTTTCGAGTATAGATCTGATTACTCACGATTTACGATTCATCGATATACCGGGTGGTAAATTTTTACATGTTGGAAGACTCAATCATTCGAAGAGCTCTCGTCGCGCAAGCAGTACCAACGTAACAAGATCGCTAACATCACCGGTGTCGTATTACAAATTACGAGCAAGCCGTATTACTCGCGTTTGTTTATCGTCGCTTCAATCTTACAAAGCATAAAATTCGTATATTTAATCTAGACTTATCTAATGTTCAAGTAAAATAAATCTGCTACTTCAGTTTCAACCGAGAAAAAAATTGTCAATGTTTAAAAAAACTTAAACGTATCATAATTAACATAGAAAATACCTACCTAAAAACATAAAGAAATAAGCATCAAAAAATGGCAAAGTAATTTTCTAATGATTGAAGATCAAGACAGGTAATTTATGAAACTATTTAATTTGCTGACGAGGGTTTAGTAAGGGAGGAGGTTGTTCAAATTAAATTTCTTCGTCATCCAACTTCATTCTGCTCGAATGAAATATTAAGAGAAGTTATTAGAGACCAAAACTGTTAATCTCCACGTATTAATTATGGATGAACAATCTCAAGAATCCGTGAAGAATCTCGAGGTATGAAATTTTGATGAACTCAGTATTATATGACATAATGGTGGATTTTCGAATTTCGAATCCTCTTACATCTTGCTAATATCGATATCATAACTTCGAATGAAGTTACCATAAAAAGAAAGACCAAAACCTTGTTCTTATGAATCATCTTATGTTGTAACTTTTATGATGCACGATGTAACGACAATTGAGACTTCACTGGTCTCAATTCCGGGATATACCATTCCAGTGAATCACCGACCATGAATAATTACCGTCTGTTTTCTGATCGTTCAGCTTGATATGGAACCTCCGTACCCAGGCATAATTGAATTACATTAGAATTCGTCTCGTTAGGATAAGACGTTTATCGCTTCGTACACTCGATCCACTCGCATTCACATTGAGCAATTATCTTCGATAATATTGATCGATCAAATTTATATCGTTATTTTTTCTTTGAATAATTAAAAAAATTTAATTGTTTAATTGTTATTTAATTTAATTATTATTGTTACATTAAATTTAATTGTTATTTAATTATTATTGTTACATATCACTATGTTATGTGTTAATTTTTTAAAAACTTTCTTTCGAAACTTTTAAATTGAAGTTAAAATTTTAAATTTTTAAAATTTTCAATTACGAAACTTTTAAATTATTTGAAATTTTTTTTCTGTTGCATAACTTACAGCTTATGTCATACAGGTCATCTAATTAACAGTGTTAAAGCGAAAGTAACTAGGGCATGCAGGTAGTTTTCACTACGATATTGAAAAATGTAAAATCAATTTCTTTTTCACTTTAGGCTAATTGTAAGTAATTCGAGAATAAGTCAATAAAAATAAAATTTAGTGTTTTAGAATAACTTTGAATTCGAAATCTAATTAAATAGATAATTATCTCTAATTATCGATAATCTGCGATAGTTGATGAAAGAAGCATAATTTTCACTGAATGTGTGTAAAAGTACATATTTCTTAATTCATTGCTCAAGCAAAGTAGGTGTAATCACAATCACTCTTCCAATTGACTCTTTGAAATCTATGTTGAAATATACTACATACTATTCCTACTACAACTACCTGTCTATAAAGAAAAAACATTTAACAAATACGAATGATATTAACAAATATAATAAGATATTATAGTATTAACAAATATATTATAAAAATATTAACAAATATAATATGATTTAATTTAATATAAATGAACAGTAACAAAGCTCTGTTGCTCAAACAATTTAGCTTCTAATCATTCTGTGCATCACTACTTCTACACAAAGCCTACTGTAACAAAGTAATAATCGACAGAAAAAAAACAATTAAAGACGGTTCAATCTTTAATCATACTCAAATTGTGTAACTACTATGTTGTATGCAGACACAAAATATTCTAACATTTTATATTCATTCATCCCTATGAAACATTTTGAAATTTCATTAACAATTAAATTGCAATTAAAGCCGTATCATGATTAGTATTAATAAACTTTGAGACCAATTTGAAAATATATACAGAAATTATATAAATATTTAATAAAGGAAAAAATTAATACACAATTGAGTTGTATCTCATTCCACTAATGAAATTCCACAGTGTTTTATATAATACATACAATACATATATATAATATATATATATATATATAATATAAAGGTTTTTTATGGTAAGCGTTCGAATAATTTTGTACGCAGCTGCGAATGGCAAACTAAATCTGTATTCATAGAGCACGACAGGACGACGAGGAGCGATTCAATAGATCAGCCACGGACGAGTCGAACAAATCGAACGGAGGATGCTTTATATAGCAATGGAAAGAACGCGTATATCGCGTATTGCGTCTTCGAATGGACAGTCCTCGGATAGAAACCGCGTAGCGTTGGTTTATAATGTGATACCTATTGATGGCCGTCCATGGAAAACAGCCGCGGTGTGTAAAACACGTATACATGCACGTACATTTAATTCTTTTGTATCACGTGTGCGTAAAGAATGGCGATCTTTCGCGCTCACTGAATGCGGTGTATCGAAATTGATTTACTTTCCACAAGTAAATGAATATATGTGTACGTTTGCAGATAAGATTATTGAATGGAGTATAGAATTAAGTAGAATAACGAGACATGTATTCAACTATTTGTAACAAAAGATAATTCTAGAGAATTAATAAAGCGAAAATTTTTTAATTTCAAAATTAGCAAAGATTTAATAAAATTTAGCAAACTAAAAAATATTCCTCTATAACTCGTGTCCATTATTCAAACTGAATATTAATAAACTAAAAAAAAATTTCTTGCGCAATAATGTTCCATTGTTTATTTCCTTCATCTTCTGTGTACAAACACAGACGTAATTTCAGAGATAAAGATAAAACGGTTCGCAGAACCAAATTTACGTCACAGATAACAGTTGCCGAAAAAACGATTTGAGCAGCCGCAACTGTGGATAATCCATCGTAACCAGAATTTGTAGCAAAAAAGAAAAAGGAAAAAAAAGAGCATAAAAACAAGGAGGCAGAAACGAAATCGTAACGAATGGAAGAAAAGTCTCGACAATGATCATGTTACTACGTAGGAAATTCTGTCTTCAATTGAAGATAACATCTACTACTGCCTACGATCGTACAGTTGCTTAAGTTGCAAAGCAAGAAACTCGCGCGCAAGAGAATCACGCGCAACGTGATTAGGAAATTTTCTTCGGAGAACAAATTAAAAGGAAATGGTATTCGACGTGTTTTAGTTAAATGAAATCAATGCTCACGGGAATAAATGTCTCAATTAAGAAAAACATTTCTTTTTTCTTCTTGTGTGAAAGAATATATAAGTAGATAATTGTTTATTATGCGTATGTAGTTGTAATTATTGAAATATGCATAAAAAAATATATAATTTAATTAATATACAAAACTTTATTTTAGTATCAAAAATTTTAAAATTTAAAAATTTTTTAAATTATAATTATATTTAATTATTCTTGATATTAATTTAACCACTTGCAACTGATTGCGGACCATAATGAGTAACCAAACAGTATACAATAATTCATCGCTTTCTTTTTGAACTCGTCAGTATGATATCACTGGATAGAAATTATTGAGAAGTAATAAATTTATTATTTGTGTTGACTGGATTATACTTAAATATATTAAACTGAGAAAATATTGCAATTTTGAGACAAAAAATTCTCGACGTGGATGGCACATTATTCCAGCGCAAGAAGTTAAAAGATATTGCAATAAGGAAAGAAAAGTGCAATAATTTATAATATTTTATATTGTAATAAAGTGCAATATTTTTTTATCGTTAAAATAGAACTTAAATACTTCAACGAAGAATAAAGAGCTCTGCGTAAGCAATAAGCTAGTAAGGCACGTTGCAGTCTGCACAAGGTAATCACTGTGCGCGCACAAGCATGAGAGAAATGCATGTTTTAAATGCACGTAGATTCATCAATTCAAAGGATATTCAAGAACGCCACTGCGAAATTCTCTTTCGCTCTAAAATTCTTTCAAGGCCCGTTTCAGCTGAAAGAAAAATTTCATTTGCATATCTTGTCACGTATAACACGTGACGATATGCACGATGCAAATTAAATTCGTGATATAACGTTTTGGAAATGTTAACGAGCAATTCCGCCTAATGCATTCCTTCTTGTCTCTTTAATTAAATAGAAAAAAATCTTTGTAGCATTATTAAAATTTCGTCGAATCTTTGTTATTTATAAGAAAGTTCGAGTTTGTAATTATTTATAGAAAAATTTATATTTTAACCATGATTTTCTACTTAACAAGAAACATATTTTTTATCATAAAACACGCATATGATATTTTCGTATATATTTAAAGAAATACTTTTAAAAATAGCAGAAAAAACTTATTTATCTACACGAGCAAAGTTTTTTTTGTAGGATAAAATATTGTACAGTTATAAAATGTAGTTAAAAATAATTTTTTGTTCGAAGCCGTGAAATATTTTCAATGTAAAAAGTTAAAAAAAAATATCGATCATAAAGTTGCATTACCTTCTTTAGAAAATTTCTTCTAATTTAAACAGCTATATTTAAATGCAGAACATTACAGCACCGTTATAACGCTTCATAAAACCTCTATTAAAATGCTTTTATTATTAGTATCCACCAACACATCCATTCCATTAACATTTCCATTAAGATTATTATCGCGAATCAAAGGAAAAAATGATTCGATGCTCGTTGAGATCCAAGCAACCTCAATAAAGAGAATCGAATTATATTGGCGGCCAACAGCCGGAAGTCACTTCCCAGTGAACTAGAACCATTTTCCGTTCCAAAACTCGAAACCTTTATATTTTTCATGTGTAATGAATTGGTAAATTTAATAACATCGAGGTATGTATACTTTTCCCAATCCTGTCCATATCATCACCGTTATTGTTTTGCTCGAAAACTACAATATTTGAATAAATTCTATTTAAATAAATTTTCTGTCGAATCTTTCGTGCAATTTCATAGTGCAATATAATCTCATTTCTGCTTGACGCAGATAAAACAAAATTGCTAACAGAATAGTATAATAAAACTGAAGAATATAATATAATATAGATGATTAAACAATACTCATTATAAATATAACCACAGAGTATTATTATAAAAGCATTATAAATATTATTATTATAATATGATTATAAATATAACCACAGAATTACTTCTATAGAAACTGTTAATAACTTAAGTACCAAACCCTACATAGCCATACACATTTCGAAATCCCTCATAACCTCCCGATTCATAAACACACGTAGGTACCTATGTAAACAGTAGAGCGCCCTCGTACAAAGTATACAAACGTCCTCTAAATCTCCCGACCGAGTAAACCTAACTTTCACGCTAATCTGCGAATCTTTCCACGACAAGAATTTATTACTATAATCAAATCATGTCGTAAAATCGTCTAAGGGCTAAAGTACTACCGCTTTTGAATACACGTGGGGCCCCGGTCTGGAAATTCCAACAAGACATTTTCCATGGTATAAGATTAAACGATTGTGGACGCACGTTTTCAAGCGTGTAGACCTTCTACGAAACTGTTTTTAAAAGGCTCGGAGAGTGGTTGTGGGGGGAGGGAAGAACGGTTTTACCCACATCTCTCTACCTGCGCGTTTCCGGTGATTTAAAGAGCTTGACCTGCCTCAAGCGTGAAGCGTGTACGCTTACATATATACACGACGCTCTCACCTTTTCGTCCTGTCTCATCCCTCTTTTACTTTAGGCTCGAGCCAATCGAAAGAAGGCGCAGTAGGTCAACTATGCGTCGCGCGGAATGAAAGTCTTCTTAACGCAATTTCACGTACTATAGCTCGACGTAATTGCTGTATTAACAGGCTTGCCAACTGAGACTAATCAAGCTGAATAATATTGTTAAATTACTGCGGGCGTGAGATCATTTCGTTCAGCGATTATGCGCGATGCGAGGATGGTGTATCGATGTCGATGTAAATTTATGGACCAGGATAGATAATTGGCAATAATTGAAAAAAAGATAACTTGTATCGATTCTGATATCCGTTTACAAGATTATTCATCAACTGGTGGTGTTTATATTATTACGTTAATATTATAATGAACTAAGTAATTAATATAGACATTGTTTACAATATCTGGCCATTATGAATAATGAAATTTCACTCTTAATACCTGAAAATTAATAAACTAATTACTGTGTAGTTTTATTCATGATCTATTGGTTACTTAGTCTATAACATGTATATTAATATACGTGTGATATTAATAAATTGTCAAATTATAAGTTACATTCACGATATCAGTCAAACATATAACTTCCTGAAATTTTCGACATTTTGGAACAAACTACCTATTTGTCCCACCACTGTTCAGCCTAGTTATTCATAGATAGAGAAATTGCGAATTCTAATTAAGTCTGAAATTTAGCCTCCCTTGTCTCAATAGATCAACGTATCATAAACCCCCGAGAGTATCCTAAACTTGGAGAACACGAATCGGTTTTCCAAATTAGCTCTCACACTCCACACTCGCATAACTCATATGCAATGGAACAAACTTCGGAAACCAGTCCAAGACATTTCTTGATGTTTCATGTGGAATATCACAATAATAGGATTATTCAGGATAGCGTTGTCGTTTTTATTAAATTATTGTTGAATACATTATCGTCGACATATAATGTAGAGCTTCAAAATGATTAGAAAATAAGTTTAAACGACAAAACTTAAAAATTAAAATTTAGAAACTTTATAATATTCTCTTCGTATATACTCTGCAACTCTTCAAGAAATAGTCGAAGGGCAAAATCGTTAAGGAAAGTGAGAAAAGCGATATTTTGAAATATACGAACTCTGAATTTACCAATTACAGAACTTTGGGACTTTGAACTTTGAACTCCGAAAACTCGGAGATTTAGTACGCTTGAGTTTAATGCACTTTGCGTAAGTTTCAAGTGCGTATAATTAATCGGTCGAATTTATTAGGTGACAGTTTTAAACTGCTTTATTTTGAAACGATCTTACGAAAGGAAGAAAAAGAAGATTGTAGTATTTTTAACAGAAAAATAATTGTAAGTAAGAGGAAAAATAAAAAAGAATTTAAGATTCGAAAGAATAATTAGGACAATACTTTAGTTAAAAATAGTGCAAGCAGTTGATACAAAAAAAGCTATTTCAGTTTGATTTCTTTTTATATATAAAATAATCTCGTAATATAACAATATTTACGTACTCGTGTAACCTAACTTATATCTAGGAATGTGACGATGATAAAAACATCGGAAAAGTCAAATATTTATGTTAAAGTATTGGTTGTGAGTATGGAACTATTCTAGGAATGCATGGGGAGATTAAGATACATGGTGGTCACGTGAGAACTTGATGTGGTAAGAATGTGTTATAGAAGAATGTCTATATATGGTGATTCTCTCGCTACTTGACAAAAAGAATACTGTTGCAACAATAAACCGCGTCACTATGTGTTATTTATCATTAGATGTTAATCCTGTAATAAGGCAGAGATTTAAAACGAGAATGTGTGATTGGAGGAGAAAATCCTGTTCAAAAAGAAGAAATTTCTAATTTCTCATATGTAGAAAAGATTCAGTCAAACTAAGATTTTATATCTATATCCATAACAATTCTATATCTTTTATAATTCTTAGAACATAAAAGAATTAAATTTGAATTGATAAATGTGTCTAACACGAATAAAATTCACCTCGATTACAACGTCAATCATTTATGAAATTCATTCATACCCGATAATGATCTACGCCTAGATCATCATGAAGGTCAGTCTCGTGATTTGTAGTATCAAAATAGACAACGATTCGGCCGATCAATCATGCAATTTAAACACTCGACCAAACTGCATGATCGCTTAATCAGATACACTTTGGCGATATAATAAACTCTCGCTAAAAAATATCTATGGCTGCTAACTTCTCCCAACCTAAATACCAGGCCATTTTGTTTTTTCCTTGTGAAGTGCGTTCTCTACAGTTCCTATGAGTCAGCTCATTCCATGGTTCGTTAAATCTCGACCCAGCCCAAGCCGTAACTACAGATTTTTTAGATTATTTGAAGAAACCCGTCTTCTCTCAAAAAATTTCAACACTATTGCCATTGTAACTCACGCTTGATTTATCACTTCTGTTTTACAATCAATAACGAATACGTTATTTTAATAAAAGAAATATATTATGAATGTAGATGTCCTTGTAATGTCTATATTTCAAAACTGTACGAGACATAAAAGCTTATTATTAATATTTACTATATTCTAACTTACTACGTTTAACTACTCTACCATATAAATGTAAAGAAATATTCACAAATTTCCTACCTCTGATCAATCTCTCTAAACCCATAAAATACGCATATACGAGATCGTTAAACGAAAATACGTGACCTCGATCGACTTTTACCAGTCTCGTTCTTCGCAACGAGATCTGCTTTCTCTCATTACATCGTCATGAAAGTATAATACTTATGCTCGATGGAGCACCGAGAGATCCTCGTCTATATACAAGGTGGTTGCTCGTTGCAAAAGTAACAGATGCGAGTGCCTCCCTCCTTCTCTACCTCCGTCAACGAAACCACCGCTATAGTCGGCCGTTTAACTGTACGATGCAATTATAATGTATCGCTTTCGTAGTCGACTTCTCGTATTCAGTATGTATCGCGGATACCAGTCGCGAGTAAATCGGACCGGAAACGAGTTTAGCGTGTAGGAGAAACGTCGGAAACAATCGATTGGCCGGGCACAAATGGTTTAGCCCGACGAACCTTCGTTGGGGCATGCGCATTACGTATGCGTCTCTCTCTCTATCTTGCTCACTCTTTTTCTGGCCGTTCGCACGCACGATTCGTTGCCCTGCCTGTTTTGCCTTCTGTCGAAAATCCCGAACTTTTTGTTGTTTTGGAAGCTTTATTTTTTTTTTTTATATATATATGAATTTATGAGAGTTTAAAGTTACAATTAGATTTCTCCCTTTATTTTTTGAAGAAAGAAATATAGCTCCATTGTAGAATATAAAGATATAAACACAATTTTGATTCTTCGTCTCATAGAGATGAAGAATCAATCAAAAAGAAACATTGTCGTAATAAATTATCAAAAAAATCTATGTACATATATTTTTACCATAGTCTCAACAAGCATTTAATATATAATTAGAAATTGCAATATATTAAGAAATATGCAGAGATTGTACAGTTTTGAAAAAAAAAAACTAAGGAGGAGAAAAAAGGAGAAGATTCATATGTAGAAATTAGCACAATTTCACGCGTTCTCGTGTCCCGCTAACTTTCGCACCGAAAAACGCGTCTTGCCAAGAAAGCGTGAGAAGCAGATATGAAACAGAGAATTCTTGTTTCAGATTTTTTTCATAACCTAGATTCGTGTATTAGCGGCACACGCTACTTCAGGTCTCTCTGTACACCTTCGAAAGTGGTCTCTTCCTTCTCTTTTGTTTCGCAACTCTATGCAAATCATGCATCCTTTCAAGGACTTCCAATATCCCGATGAATATTCAGACTCGCCATGAAGCTACATATTTAACAGAATGAAACGCCATTCATACAACGTAGTTCGAATATTGCAGCAGCACTAAAAAAAGATTTAAAAATCTTAGAAGAAGAAACAATGCTTTCTTTTTTTTAATCTCGTTATCCAAGCATTTTCTCACAAAATTCAATTTAAAAAATAAGACAATGGCATGATACTATCGTAATGTACCATTTCAAATATAGTTTGATATTCTAGTAGAACATAGGGAATTTATCAAGGAACTCATAAGGATAGAAAGCATTTCTTAAAAAGTACAGGCACCGTTTATGCCCGATGCAAAATTGGTCAAGTTGGCCAATTGATCCGGGCCACTCCACGCGTTATTTATACCTATCTTGGTAATGATTAGTTCAATAGGAACTTCCTCCGTATTACCTGTGACCTCTTTTGTTCCAGTTCTACCATTTTACCATTCGAACAAACGCTCATTACAAAAGAGTAACTACGATTCTTCGTATGGGAATACAATCTATAATCGTTTCAGAGGGTGATTTCTGACCAAGTTCTAATAAGAGATCTACCTTTATTCAATCCACGAATTAAGCTCTTTGAGAGATCTAGAGCACTAGTGAAGAAGATAAATTAGGGTCTACTCTAGCCATTAAAGAATTGATTTCTATTTGTTTCTTGTGGAAATCGAAATTTTTAGTTGATATAATGTTGTATGGAAATACAAAGGCAAAAAGATATTAATGTTTATAATATTAATGAAAATGATAAACAATATGTAATTTTCTTCTTTAAATAGATGAAATATTTTCCTGATTTATTATAATAAATTATATAACAAATAAAAAATGATTGATATTCTTAAAAATGCATTTTGTTATAAAAATATAAAAATTAAAATTAATTTAAAAAATATAGGCTGCTACAGCAATAATCATAAATCTATAAAGTTTTGATTTAGTATTAAACATTACTCCAATTAGACTATAATGCAGTAATTCTTACTATGATTCAGTTAGACTACGCGTACGAAATCACAAGTCTTGATCGGAGAATCCAGAAGCGGGTACCGGAAGTGGAGGCGTCGGTGACACTTAACAATTGCAACTGATAAATTACATAAAGCGTAATCCTCCAATAGGCTATCTAAAAATAGCTCTTCCAGTCCGAAAAGACTGTCCAGACGAAACAATGCTACATTCGTTCATCTAAGATGAGTTTGAAGAAATTGGGGAACATATCTTTATTGAAAATTTAAAAAATGCATTAAAAGTAACACGTAAGCTCTTTGTACAATAATTTATCAATTAATAAAATTATAGCTAGTTATAGTGAAATTATTTTAGCATTAATATAAATCAGCTAAAAAAAAATTAAAACCCTTAAAAGAAATTTAAAACTTGCACAAAATGGTTTCTAGATGTCATAAATGTCTGATTTATTCAAGAAGAATAAACAAGAGAAGAATTAGGCAGAAAAATATCTAAAAAAAATCTGCTTTAAGCGGAATTTGCGGAAGCAAATTCATGCAAACAGTATTTGCCTTTGTCAACCATTATTTCCCTTTTACGAGAAAGTATTATATGTTTAACAGATGTCATGGGAAGACCCCTGCGATTTTAGCAGCCAGATAAAAAAGAATACCGCTATAGGAAGAGAAAAGTAGTTTTCAAGTGTTTCAAAAGTGACGACCACCCTGAGATGAAATTTCATTCATTCCGAACACGCTATTCCAAAATTCCTGAATTCTTTTACTTTTTAACTTGAAACAGAATACGCGAAGAATTTATTTCGTGTTATTGAAAGATGATTTTCCTAAAAAAATTTTCAAAAATTATTTCCAAGAATTTCTTTAGAAAAACGTAATTTACTATCATCAACACAGAAACTTTTCGTTTACAAAATTGTACTGCAATATCAATCAAATATCAATCAGAATTGTTATCCTAATAAAAGTTCTAACCAATAGAAGATGTATGTTATTAATACGAAACTAAGAGACTGACTATAAAAATAAAACTCAAAATCAAATATAGTTTTCTTATTTTCTTATTCATACAATTACAATAAGAAAAAAATAAAACACTATCTAGCACGACAGTCTAATTTCATGTACAAGTTATAAAATAAAAGTTCAAATCATTTATCGCCTGTTTCGTGATTTGCGACCAATATCGACCCTCTGCACCGTACCAAAGACGATATAAATAAATCGATGCAAAAACACGCGTTTTTATCCCGGGAATAACAACGAAAAGCCACCATCTCCGTCTCTTTTCTTGTGTAAAAAAAATCACTATCCTGAACGTGAAAGTATATTATCGCTGTCTAAAAATACGACACTTTCATAGTGATAGTGAAAAAAAAAACATTATTTCGAAAAACAAGACATCGATATATGCGTGTTATTTTAAAAACAACTTTTGATTAATAGATAAAGTTCGTCAAATTGGAGTCAATAAATCGCTTGTGAATCTATAATCATTTTGACTATTCAGACATCCAATATCGATAGTGTAACAATAATCGTTAATAACATTTCTGGTGCGTGAGGATTGGTATATCCGGAGACCGAAGGGATCTGTTACGCGTCCGTTCCACCCCCCTTGAAAACAGAAACGCGCAGGATCCAGCGCGACGACAGCGCATATGCACTTTTGCCTCTGTTCAAGTTGGAAGCCCTCCAATAGGCTACCACGACTCGGCCCCCACGCGACTCGCTGAAACCCGTTTTAAAAGTCCATAGAGGAATGCATGCCGCCGGGCCTTTCACCTCTTTCGCGAGAAAATGTATTTTCATGCTTTTCGATCGCGTGTGCCCGTCATCCGGCAGTATTACTCTCGCGCCGGATATAAAATTTTTACGATGGAAAACGGTGGCCATCGCGCACGAAGAGAGAGAAATCGGTTCTTAATGTACATATCATCTTTGAAACGTTACATTGGAAATCAGAACTTGATCCCGACACGGGTCACGAATGCTTTTACATTATTTTATTTAAGCAAACGTTTTGTAGAATTACACGCGTATAGTGTGTATGTAAGCGGAACGAGATCTATTATAACGGGGTCGATACGTATAAGATTGCTCAGTTTCGAAAGAGCGTAACAGGTTTGATGTTCCGGCGGATTAGGCTGACACGTATATCGTATATCTGTATATTCAGCTATTACACGCACGAGTACACACTTCAGTTTCGCCTATGTTAAAATAATAGCGGACACATTATCCGCAGTTTGTGTAAACGCTCGAGTATAAATAGCGTATACAATTTCTACGAATATTTGCATAGCGAAATAGCAAAATTCAGGATTGATCAATTTATTCCCCATTAAAAAAACCTAGATTTAGCGTATAGAGAAATTGTAAACTGCTGAATAATAATAAATTAACAACGCAAAGAACTATACATTTGAATTTAAGTTAATGATCTGAAAAATGCATGCAAATGTTCACCAAGTTTTCAGTCAAAAGAAATCGACATCGTGACGGGAAGCATTTTGAAATTCCCGTCAAAATCACGAGAAGATCATAAGAGAACGTGATGGCTAACAGAATAATGAGAGTGTATTTATGATCGAAATAAAATTCTACCTGCGCAGAAAGTTACGAAAAACGTTCGTGAACGACATTGGAAGCACATTTTAAACATTAGTTTGAGTCCACAAAGTTTGACAAGAGTCGCCATTTTGAAATAATCGGTAAAGGATTCATCTTTCCTATCTCTTTTCTTTTTGTAGCACACCGTCAGTTCGATAGAATTGAATATATTACTCGACTCTTAGTATGATAAATACTTTAAAACATAATACGACCGAGCTACAATAACGAAAAGTCGAAAGGACGCATTCTCGGATATACCCGGAAGAAACATGACGCCTACGGTACAACCTTGGGAGCATTGTGCTCGCATCGATCCCCTTGTTTTGCCCCGTATCACGAGTTTTGAAACTCAAATGATTGGAGGTACATTACAGGCAGAATATTTGCTAGAATCGTGATATCCAAAAAACTGTTAATTGTAAGATATCTTAAAAGATTAACTCTAAAAGTCAACCGTGTTCTACTGTCTATGGAAATGCAATTATTTAGTAAAGTTACACCATGCAATAAGAATCACAACCCATAACATGTCTCAACCTTATTGTTAACAGCAAATGGCGAATACAAGCAATATTTTGTGAAAAATAGATCCAGAATCTAAAGGTTATTATTTGAGAATCGTAAAAGAAAAAAAAAGATTCTTCGTTATTAAATAATAGAATAATTACTTCGAAATTAAATACCCTATGTGAAAACGATATTTTAAAACATCGTGCATTAATTTTCTCCTTTTTTGTCACTATTCTAGCAAATAAACTACAGTCTGGTAACGCGAGGACGATAAATGAAAAACGTACCTCGTATTTGATGCCGTTGAGTCGCAACCACGTCTCCACCTTAAGACAATACGGCGAGATGGAGGGCAAAAGCGGTATTCGGGAGAACTGATAGAGATAAACAACATCCTTCTCGTAGTTGGCCTTATGCACGCTGATAGTCTTAGTCGGTGCAGAGGATGGCGTAGCGGCCGCGGCGTCAGCGGTCTCTTCCTTTTTACCACTATCTTCCTTTTTCGTTGCCTCTTTCTCCTCTTGCTTATTGTCCGGCGTTTCGTCCTTCAGCGCCTCTTTCATCTCCTTCACGTCTTTAATCTCTTTGCTCTCTGGCCCGGTATTTTCTGTCTCCGTTGCCATCGTCATTATTCTTCGACTTTATTCGTACTTTTTCACAAGTCCAACCGGTTTCGAAGTGAAAACGAGAGAAACGCTTTGTACGCAGCGGTGCCAAGCGAACAAACGTCGGCGGACAAGTTCTCAAGCGACACTGGGAAGAGCTTATCCTCTCGAAGATAGCGCGCACTACACAAACGTACGCCGGGTACTCGTCGAGATCCCTCTGCTTGCCGGCCGGTTGGTTCCTTCTCGTCGCTGCCCCGTTCTATCCACGGCTCCTGTCCCCCCAGCTCAAACCGGCGTTGCGCATGCGCAAGCGCCACACCCCACTGCTGTCGCCATATTTAATTGGTCCGCCACCCCTGCCCGGTCCGCGTACCGCTCTTTCTCTCTTTCTTTACCCTGATTCTATCTTTCTTTTTTCATCCAATTCTCCTTTCAATCCCTCCTTTCCTCTCGCAAAACCCCCATAAGCAGGCTTCGCTTCCACTTCGTCGTGGTTAGTCTCACTTGGCAACACTGCTGTCACCGCCACCTCAAGAGGGCCGAACAAACTCGCAACTATGTATTTAGGTACCCTGCACGAATTGTCAAATAATACATTGTAATATTCTTTTATGATTGGATTTTATATTGAAATGCGTTTATATTTTTATGAAAAATATACATCGTTGTAGTAGTATTATTTATTATACGTACATGATATGAATAGCAGCCTTATTAGAGAATTGTATTTTTGTTTCAAATAATTTGAATCTTGAAATGGTATTACTTGTAGTTTGAATGTTTTTCTCAAGGGGAGCTATATGAGGAGCCTTTATAATGTTCTAGTTTCGGTCCTGGACCAACCTAGCCAACCGCTTTTCTCATTTGCACAGAATCGGCAACATCGCACCAGACCGGCGTAACAACGAACCCCTTTTCACGGATTACTTTTTTCCACTCTCTGGCCGATAGACTACGTTTGGAAAACTACCTGCCACAACTAGCTGTCCATGGGTACCGAATCATTCCATGGTCCTTGGTTCTTTGCTTTTGCCTTTGTACTTGAGCGTTTCATCTTTCTTTCGTATATGCTTTTCTTAATGTTCTCACTCCTTTTCGTCCTTCTTGCTCCCTCGGAATATCGTACCGAGATTGTTAAGTCTGCAAGCGGACTATACCTTTTCTGTAGAGGGTATTGCTTGGGAGCCATCAATAGGCATAAGAAACGTTCCCTTGTTTCGAGGCGCGAATTAATGATCGAAGAAAGAAGAATTGAAATTCGAAGCGATTTCAATTATCGATAAATTGAAAACAAATAAGACAAACAGACAAATAAATGTGGAATGAGAGATAAATAAAAACTTATATTTAGATAAAATTCCATTTTGAAAATCTATAGACTGACATTTCAAGAAATAAAAATTAAATTTGAAATTTCGGAAAATAAGATATTACCATAGTTTTTAGTTCTTCTGTGAACATTCTTCGATGGTTTATGTTTGAACTCCAAAGGAAAGAATACAACAGCCTTAAAAGTGAATAAAAATTTATTTACTCCTGATGTTATAATCTTCCCATGTTCCAATGTTCAAATGTGACAAATTCGTATCGTTGTTCATAGTGTGCGCATTATCTGTCAAAATATGTATCTTGCATATAACAGGAAAATTACTAACAAATGATTCATTAACAAACGCTCGTTCTAGAAATACAATTGTAGCACGCCAGTATATGTATAATTCGCATAATTATTCCGAAATGATCCGTAACAAGATGCCGAAATGTATTCAAACAAGGAGTCATTGTTTTGTAAAACTTTTTAAACGAACATACCTGAAAAGTTTCACGATTGTTTCTTAAAGTACAAATGCGTAGAAAGGGATAAACAATGTTAGTAAAACGTATGTATATTAGCACTCACATGCTTTCGATAATAATAATAAAAATGTTCCATACGTTTTTTTTTTTTTTTTTTGGTATTATTTTTCTTCTCGATTGAAGTTGGCACTATTGATAATGATGAATAATTGAATGTTGATACTGATCGATCGATATCAACAAATATTGTTCAAAGATAGCTGATATATTCCTCGGCAAATTCGTATTATTTATACAATTATGAGAATTATTACTATTACTATTAAAAGAACATAACGGAGGGCTATTATCAAAATTTGATAAAAGATTAATAATTTAATCTGATTAAAAATTTTTTTCGAAACCTCAAATAGTAACTCTACAATATGTACATATATTATAAATATATGAAATAATAAACTAAACTTTTATAAAAGATAGCGTATAGACGATTTGAAAAAGATTATTTCAAGAATTGCACAATTGATTTATAATAATAAGAGCTTTTAAAAAAATATGGGATTAAGTAAATAGAGAATTGTTTAAGATTGCATGGGAAAATATTTGCCGCTATAACGAATACTGATTAATATAGTAATATATTTAAAATAGCTTCACTAAATATAAATAAATTACATAATTCGTACTAAGTTGAAGAATCTACATATAGAAGTTCTTAGTATCAAATTTTTTTCAAATAAATCACTCGAGAACTTACAGAGGATCGATTGATCCATACTGATAGCTCATTAAATTATCTTCGTAAATTGCTTCGTATTAATTTCAATCAATACTTACAAGAAGTAGTGAAATATGCAATAAAGAAAACGAATAAATAAATAAATTCTTTCTCCTCTCAATATAAGAGCAATATAAAAGCAAACTATTTTTTTTTTAAATGCATTTACTGGTCAATTGTTTAAAATAAATACTAAAGTACTTACATACGTATAAGTCAGTTCTATAATTTTATAGCTTTTTTTCCAAGAGCTATAGCAATCATTTATACTTTCTTTTTATTTTTTCACGATTTTCCAGTTAAATACAATTAATTGTTATTTCTTTTTTATTTTGCATGTTATTATTACTATTATCATTGTTATTATTATTATTATTCTTTTTTCATTGTTAGAACAAGCTTAAAATTCATAAAATGCAATACTCGTAAAAATTGATTTTCAGATAATCGCACACCTATATCCGCAGAAGCGACGTGAGAGAATTTTGGGTATTCTTTAATGGATACTTTTCATTAGCCGTACGGTTTAATCCACTCGGTTTCGAATATCAGGCAGTATTGAAATTATTCCTATTAACTCTCCTTATTCTTAATAGACGAAAGAAACGTGTTTCGATTTCCTTGGTGAAATATCTGAAAAGACCAGAAACTAAGCCTTTCTTACTAATAAATAATTGAGCTTGTGCCATTAAGCGTTGCCTTAGCGTATCTCTATGATTCGTTTAAAATGAATTATATAGACTGCTATTTTTGAATGATATTTTTTCCTCTTTTTTTTTTCTTATAAAACATTTTCGCTCCTCGTGAATTGTGTAAAAGCGACATATTGACTCTCTCGTAGTTTGCTGGAAAATATCGAATTGCTACAGGGGATTTATTATTTTCACAATATCATATCATATAAAATTTGCTTAAAAATTAAAAAAATTTAATCGAAAAATTTTCTCCTCAAAAGTATTTTAACAGAAGCGATCTATTAAAAAATCTAACCGTGTAGTCGTATATAATTAATAAAATTTAAAAGTAGTAAAAATTACAAAAGTTTTTATACATTTTATAAATTATTAAGTATAGTAGTGGAATTTTATACGAAGACAGAGGAAAATACGATAAGTTATATTTTTTTTTATTTTTTACAGGAAAGTAGTTTTAAAATTCAATACGATCAGTCAATTTTATGCCAGCAAAATTATTTTTTTAATTTAATTTTGGAGCTCGTTAGTTCTAATGAGCTCCAAAAATATTGCTTGTCTTAATAACTTAATAATTATTATAATTATAATTATTTTTGAACATAATTTTTATATTTAATTATGTTATATTAAAATTCTCTTACGTATTTAATGCAGAAATATTAAAATCAAAGAATTAATAAGAATATACTTATCATGTTTTTCTCCACTCATGTTTTTCTTTTTATACAAAATACTTCACAGAAATCCCCATAACAAATCAATAAAGATGCATATGTCTAAATATAGTCGACAATAAAAAATAATTTTAGATTTAATTTCCAAAAAATACAATAGCTGAAAAGCGAGTGAAAAAGTGAGTTTCAACAAATAGAATTTTTTACTTGTTACAGAGTAAAGATCCTATGTTATAAAAATTTAATTATCGAACCTTCCTTTTTTGATTGACAAATTTACTCGACATGTTAATAATTTATTCGATTAATAACATCCTACGATACTGCAAAGAGTACATGCAATTTTCTTGTTTTTTTTTCATTAAACGTGCGTGGAAGCAGAATATGTTGTTTTTTCGAGAGAATTCTTGTGTTTGGTGCATTCGCGATCGATTTTTATAATCTTGGTGCCAATTGTTCGTGACAAAACGGAATTATGTACAGTAAAATTTAGGCCAAAGCGAAAAACTGTGGACGCGTTCAACCCTTAACGTTCCAATTTATAATAAAATCCACGATTAATAAATTCATTTAAAACTGATAATTAGCTAATAAAAAAAATTAATAAATTATAGATAAAATTGTGATCGATTTTAAGAAATTGCATCGAATTTTTCTGATTCTAACAGTTGAAAAAAATCTTGAATTTTTTTTTTTGCTAAATTGTATGTATAAATAAAAATGCACATAACATATAAAACGATTTAAAATTAATAATCAATATATACATAATCATCTACGATCAATAATAAACATATTTATGAATTTTTAAGTATATTATCTTTTTCTCTGTGAGCAATAAAATTTGCTCGAGTTCACACGTATGTATATGCTTTGCATTTCTAAGTACCAACTCTGATAATGTATTTATTTTTAATAAAATAAAATATATAACTCGAAAAAAATACTTCTGTAAAAAGATCTAATTAAAACAATAATTAGTAATAGAATTACTTATTTGCATTGTTTTATAAAATCATCTTTTAATATATGTTTTACCAACAATTTTTTAAAAATACGTTGGGGCATAAATAAATATATTTTATTGCACTGAACGGACGAAAATAGTAAAAAAGAAAATGATAAGACGGAGCCAAAACTGCTTGAAAATTATCAGACAATAAGAAAAATTGCTCTTCTATCGACCAGCTGTTCCTTTTATCTTAAAAATAAATACGTTTAGACCGTTTGTTGAAATTCTTAAACTAAAAAGACGCACGATCATAGTAGAAACGGAAATGGATCGTTAAGGGTTTGATTAAGCTGAAAAATAAACGGAGATTAAAAAAAAACAAAACTCCATGAATAAAAAAGCAATTTGACGTTCTGGTCTGCGCAATTACTTACGTTGGAAGTAATTATCATGTCCTCGCTATAAGAAACGAGCTATCCGGGCTATTTAAGTTTTACAACTGTACTCCCGATTATCTCGTTCGGTTTCACTTTCACTTTCAATAATCTGCAATTAGTAAATTAATTTAAAGAACACTGATTCACCCTCCACCGATCAGCAGCTGCTTAGATCCAATTTTAACGAAATTACGAAATTTTTTTTAATTGCCTGTCTGTCTCTAACTGATCAAAATCACAATTTTTCCAAATTTTGTTTAACATAAACCTAAATGTATGAGCATGTTTATATAATACTGCGCGAAAATCTTGAAATCATCTATGTTATCTTAATGTTATCTTAATTACCATAAAATATGGAATTTTTATCTAAATATTATGAAAGATTTTTGAAGTCACAATAACATAAAAATAAAATAATCATTTTAAATTAATCAATACTTGTTGAAACAATTATTATTTCTTAGGTAACACGTTCTAAGTTATAGAATCTCAGAGATAAAACATTAAATTAAAAAACTGGTTTAAGACTTTTGCACAGTATTATGTATATGTTAATTTTTTGCGCAGTTTTTCTGTTCAATAATTGGATCGTTCAAAATCAATCTAGCATCATTTTTTCGTTACAAAAACATATAATAAATACGCGAATATACTCAAGATACAATACTGATGAATCCAAAGAGTATTGATATTTCATTTACTCTTATATATTCGTTTTTACTTGTTTGCTGTATTCTACAATCGGAGTAATACGCTACTGCGACTCGTTAATGAGACTCTAAGTATTCCGTCGTATCAGGAAAAACGCTAATTTTTCTTTTCTTTTTCTACTCAATTTTCTCCTTTTTTTTTGTCATCCGTTCTTTCATTCATAAAAGACATAATTTCAACTCGTCAATTTTCCTGTCGACGGACTTCATTCTATTCAATGTATCATTCTATACAATTCCTTAAATGGAATTACATTTGGTTTGAATTACAAAAAATACACAGAATGCATACGTATACGTATAAAAACGTTTATGCGCCATATAGTTATATTTAGTCTATAGTACTCGTCGATTGTAAACAGACTTCGAACTGCATATTATAAAAATTAATGGAATAGATCGATGGTGGCTTCTGGTAGAGAAGCTTTGTAGAGAAAATAAAGAAAATTATAGATATTAGTCGCTAGGTGTATTAGAATGCTTACATGAGACATCGAGACAACCTAACTGTCGAGACATTTTTCTGTTTGTAGATTATTAAAAGAGCATGTTTTACAAATACTACTTTCGAAGTCTGATTGCAACGAACAGATCCGGGTCAGATAATTTTATATTGCAGTATTGATGACCACCAGATTACACCTAGTTAATTGCTACTATGCTGTTAATACATCACGAACTATAGTGATATTACATGTTAACTAAAAACATAATACCGCTATTACTCCTATGTGTTCTTGGTTTATAATATTTTATGTGCGTTATAACTCGTCGCATTCTCTCTACAGCGAAAGCATGATCATGAAACGTAAAAGATCCCATCTGCTCTGACATATGGAATACTTCTGTGTGTGTGTTCAAACGACAATTAGCTGCCTAATTTCTGGTATACATGGAATTCTATACCTCTGGTGAGTTCTGTGCAGTCGCATTGATATGATCCTGTAAACAAATTCTGAGATCCCGCTCGTCCAGCTCGCTTTCAGTGTCAACACTGAAACTTCTTACATTTTGTCCACCATGGCCTGTCCAACGTTGCTTCCAACTTTCTAGCCTCATGACCTACGACACACATTTCATATGCAGTAATATTGTTAAACTCCATAATTTGAGAGATTATAAAATGTTTGTAAAACTCTGTAATACTTTATACATTATCATTTTGCAAATGTACTTTATGCTTCTTTCTTTACAAATATTTCATTTAACGTAATTCAATTACTTTTTACTTTGTTTCGTAAATGTGTTATTCTGTTGAAAATAATTTTTAAGACAGTTTTGTGAAATGATTAGCTCTGAATACTATTTTTTCAGAAAATTGTGCAATTTTTATAATGTATATAATATCTAGGAATCTTATTCAAATTCTTCTAATCTATGCTTCTATTCTGATCTTTGATCTCTTAAATTTTCTAAAGTCTTTGACTCCATTTTTCAAGATGAAGAAAGTTGCCTAAAATCAGATGATATGTTTTAAAAGTTGCAATAAATAAATATAAATAGTTTCTAATAAAACTAATCAAATATAATTATCATGCACTTTAATTTTATACTTTTGATAATTCGTTTCAAAAATGCAATAAAAGAAAAATAATAAAGAGTTATTGAATAGTTATTTCTAATGCTAAATGAAAATAATTTTATTTTATTGTACACCTCTATAATACACGTTTCAGTTATTAAATGATCCTTGATAAGCATTTCTTCTATTATAACATATAATAATTTACTGATAGCATTAAGTTCAGATTTCATAGAAAGCATATTGGGTTGGAAATTATAACGGGTAACATGCATTACTTAATACATTGATTAAGCAACATATTAAATAAAGATATTAGTTTAAGATTGCCCATTAGTTCTTAAAGCATTTCACAAATGTTCTTGCCACTTCTTTTTACAACAAAAAAAACCTTATTATTAATAAACAAAGAAAATGTAAATGAAGCATACGGATAGTGATTGTAATGTGTAAATTGCAAAGCATATACCAAACAGTCAATAAGTCAAATCAATGCTTTGTTACATATATGATGATAAATGAGCACAAGAAAACAATATGATGTACATATATGTGTTAAAAAGGAATCCAAGGCGACATTGAAGGATAAAGACATTTGTCATTCTAACGCTTTTCTGAATCTTATAACACTTGATTGTAAATTAGGATGAATTATCCTGTAATTTAATATAGTATAATATAGTATAATATAGTTTATAGTAATTATCTCATAAAATATACATACAAAATTATATAAAAAGGAAATATTATATAGACGTTTGATCAACAGTACACGTTGATGTCATGCTACATACATGAAATGGAAAAAATAATGCTTACGGATGGGTAAAGACTTACTCGAGCCAGCGCCAAGGCTCAGTCTCCGGGCTGGTGATTGGCGTAGGGAACTAAGGAGACAGAGATAACACAGCAATAGAGGGTTAGTTTTACAAGACTATTAGTTTTTTCGTGTTAGTGTTTGGTACCTTTACACAATGAGAATTCTATTCATAATATATCTTTCTATATGAGTAGATAAATGTTTGATATTTTTTTTTAAATAGTAGATATTAAAATATACTTTTGCTGAATATTAAAGGATATAAAAGTAAAAATGATATCTTTGAAGGTGTATTTTTCAGATCATACTTTTTGTATTTTCTTTCCAATTAAAATTATCTGTAGAATTAGAACCAATTCTTACTCCGTGCTGTGCTAGCTCTCAATGTCTAATACAATGTCCTTAAAGCACAATTAATACTGTAAATGGCAAGCTTGATTTATAATAAAATGATTTTATAGTATGTGTCTACATAAAACGCCTTAAATATTAATGCTGAAACATTGAAAATTTGCTTATTTTAATGTTGTAAAAATATTTACAATATATTTAAAATATTGTAATTAATTTATTGCAAATTTTCAATCGAAACACAAATATTTAATTCAGAAAGACACCTTTCTATATTATGATGCCCTCAAAGATATAAATTTCAGTTTAAATACAATGATGATTAGTTTATTCTCACAAGTGCAAAAAATAACATTAAATGAACGAATATTGTATCATATTAAGTTCAGAAGCGATTCGACATTGATTATTTAGATTTTACATTGCAGCAGAGACATAACAAGCTGTGAATGCACCTCGAAGCTTTTACATGTAAGGAATTTCTTCAGTGACTTAGAAAATTCACACAAAATTAGATGAGGATTGAAACAGTTAGAGATGCACTTTTGATGATGACAACATAATGAATTCTTAATGTGTACAGGTACCCCTGAAGAAATATGTTATTTGTTTAATATGAAAAGTGTGAAAACAGCTGTGTTAATTACAAATATGAAAAATATATACCATATAATATTTAATTTTGTAAATCTTATATATCTAAGTAATATCTGAATATTAACTGTATTAATTATCTGATATTAAAGCAGATTGTTAAACAAGAATAAATAATTTCCCTTTGTCCATAATAATGTTAGTAAAATTTCATACTAATTTTAATATTAAATCTGTTATTAATCTAATAAGCAGAAAAGTATTCTGAAACGAAAATTATAATCAAATTTTGTATAGCACATGATTTTATCAATAAAAAAAAAAAATTATTTAGCGTGACGGTTGGCAATACATTGCAGTAAGAGGTGCAATTTAGTGCATAATTTTGTGAGTCACAGAAATACGAAAGCATAAATTACATTTTCGTTTATGTTACATGTTATAACGATAAACGTAATTTTGTGCACCTAACAAACACAATTGATTTATATACATATGTTTTTTCTCATATATCGTTCTTATTTAAAGGATTCAGGATAGTCAGTAGTTAGAAAATTATTAGTATAATACATCGAAAACTCAATTCTTTGCAATATGTGAATTAACAGTGCAACAGAAAGAGGAACAACAATAGTGTTAAATTCCCATTAATATGAATTTCCAAATGGACCAAAAATATGAGTGTAAAACATGGATAGTTGTTGGACAAAATGGTGTTACAAAAAATATGCATTATTACATACATATAAACATAATTAGAAAAAATTGTTGTTACAATAAATTATACAAATTGTAAAAACTCTTTCAAAGAAAATCTTAAAAATAAAATATTTAATAAAGTATTAAATATCTCTACGAAATTTATTATTTTGTCATGTAAAAATAATATAAATACTAAAATCAAACATAACTTTTTAAAGACGTTTTAAAGATGTATTGATGATCACGATGATTGTATAGAATTGATATAGTTCTATGGTTCAACATATAAATATGGAGGAACTGAAAGAAAAAATCAAGATCCTATAACAGGGTATCAACGGAAGTTACTTTTATATTCAAATGTACGATATTTTTTTTATAATTATGTAACTCTACAAGCTTTGAGATTTACTAACTTGCAGTCTAATAGCAAATTGAATAAAACTACCGCCATTACTTCTACCATTGATACTTTAAACTTATACTATAGTTAATACTTTAAATAAAGAAATGAATTCCAATTTTAATCGAGGAAATTTAACGAAAATCATTGACGATCATAAATATATATAACAATAATTATACTTGTGCATAATTGAAAGCATTCGTAGCTATATTCCCAATACTAAAATACCGTATGCTTTTTTTCACATGAATAATTCTATCTTTAACTCAAGATCGTTTAATGATAAACTTTATGGAAATAATAAAAATATTCTGAGCAAATTAGTACATGCAAAAATATAATACTAAGACTAAATTTGGATTCTATTTTAAATAACACTTTAATAATGTTTTTTCCATTCACCTCTTACTGCAGTTTCTTTTTTTCTTTCTTTTAAATCAATGCTTTCACTAATGCAGCATAGATGAAGCAAAGAATATTCACATACCTCAGCTTTTAATTCTGCAACTTTATCCTGCAATTCTCTGACTCTTTCACTGTCATCTAAATTATTCCTAAGCTCACCTTCTGCGTGCATCTCTTCATTCTGTAACAAATAAGAATAACCAATGATTTCAATATCTCTATGGTAATGTTTGTATTGAAATATTTAAAGAAATTGATATAAATAACAAAAATAGTACTTTTAATTCAAGAAGAGATATTTTCTGAGTGAGTTCTGCCACTTGTTGCGCATGCTCTGCATCGCGTATCCTAGCCATCATGGCTTCATCCTTCATTTTAGACTCCAAATCGGAATATTTATGTTGTTGCTCCCGCAGTTTAGCAATAAGTTCCTTCTCCCTAGCTAAGGCAGTCTCTAATTCTTCTTTAATTACTTTCCCCCCTTCGTCTTGTCGGCGAAGTTGATTTGTAGCGACTTGCACTTGCGTTTCAAGTTCCATGACCTTGAGTCTAAGCTCCTTCACTTCTGTCAAGGCTTCCATCTCTCGAATTCTAGTTGTCATTAAATCTTCTTCGAATTTTTGCACTTCATGTCCTCGATTCTCCCAAAACAGAAGTTTCTTCGGTGTGGAATCACTTGCAGGTTGAGCCTGAGCGGAACGATGCTCCTGTAGATGTCTTTGCCAAGCACTACTCAATTCCATTACTCTTTGCCGAAGATCCTAACAAATTTCTTATATTATAAGTTTGTTAAATATATATACTTTATAGCTATTATAAAAATCATAAACGATTTCGAACGATATTCACAATTCCAAACGTGTAAAAAAATAAATTACCTTTAAAGAGAGATTAGCTTCTGCTTCTCTTAGCTTTACGGCAATCAGTTCTTCCTGCAAATGAGCAACAGAATTATCTGGCGTTGATTCGCGCAACGTTTTTTTATCCTGTTCCAGTTCTTGTATCCTTGCTCTAAGTTCCCTTATCGTTGCATCGTTCTCAGCCTCGTGTAGTCGAACTCTCACTAATTCCTCTTGCAAACATTGTATCATTTCCTCCTTTTGCGACAATGCTTCCTGCTTTGACAAAATTTCATCTAAAGATGATTGTTTCGATGTGACATTTTCTTCTAGCAGAAGCGACAATGATCTTAATTCTTCATGAGCTTGTTCAAGCTGATGGCTGGTTTCAAGATGCGTGTGTCGAAGAGCTGCTAATTCTCTTTGTACAACAAAAGCAGTTTCCTCCTCTTCTGCTCGAGAAACTTGACCTCTGACTAATCTGTCTGCCAGCTCCGCGGATTCGGCTTCTAAGAGTTCAGTTCTTTGCCTAAGTAACCTATTCTCGGCTCTAAGCCTACGAAGCTCGACCATTTCTTCTTGCTCTTTCATTTTCAAGACGGTATAATCTTTCTCGAGTTTCTTCATTCTCTTCGGATTTATTTTCATACTATAGGCAAGATTCATGAGGCCATCAGGATCTTTCTCGGCTCTTCCAGGTAATTGTTTCTGAAAGAACTACACACGAAAAAAGGTTATAAATATTAACGAAACGAGAACAGCATGAAGATTGAACCACACGTGGCAAGAAACATTGTTCAACTATCAAGCTTGCGATACTTGACTTTTTTTTCTACGAGTAAACGCAAAAAATTCTATATCGGATCTTTATCTACGGATAAGATGTTAGATTCTGATGATAGAGAATTACCTTCAACATGCCTTCCATGTCCAAGCTTAACAAATCTTCCTTGCCTAAGTGCAGCATGGCCAGCGCAACTTTGAAAATAATTTCCATGCCTTCGGACAGAAACACGTCAAAAATGCGGCAGGCCAGCGGTAGGCTGAGCGCTGTGGTAAAAAGCGTAAGAAACCAAGACGATGCATACATCGACGTGTGAAAACCTTGAGCCGTAAAATGAGCGTGTAACTCGGGATGCGTGTCAGCAACTAAATGTTCTAGCTGATACATGCACACCCCTAATTCAGCCATACTCGGCTTGAACATGTCTCGCAAACGATACTCTTGCATAAGCGCTACCAGTACAGCGAAAGCTTCTTCCTCTGGCATTTGCTGTAACAACAAATTGATATACTCATTTAATTCTTTCATTAACTCAATGTAATTTATCTCATGTTTTGTTTTCTTTTTCTTTTTTTTTAAGGATTATAATTATTCGTTTATAGCCCTCTAATCCCACTCAAACATTAAAGTATACCTGCATAAGGAGTAATCCTACAATAAATCCCGAACCTTGACAGTATCCCACTTCACGATCATGAAGACTGTACGCTTTCATAACGTTAAATAGACTCTCCTGACCAAGCCCGTCTTTCTCCTTAAAGAAATCATGCTCAGGATACGTTCTGGCTATATCCCTCCTGATTATCCTTTCGCATGCTGACGTAGCCTTGATATACTCAGCGAATTGCTTTTTCACAGGAGAGTCATGAGCACCACTTAATAATTGCCAAACAATACCTCTGCAATATGAACATGAGAATCAGTTTTTCCACTCATTGTAATTGTATTTCTTATTGATTCTTGTTAAATTTAAAGGGCTACACATATCATCCAAAGTTACTAATAAACTTGAGAAATTGAAGCTAAAGAGCTTGATTGATTACCTAAAATGATGAGGTATTCCCTGACGTACTAATTCTTTGACGAACTCTTTCCTCTTCTTCCAATGATAATCCCAATCAGCGACAATGTGACCCCATAGGGTCCACGTATTCTCTTCACCATCAGCTGAATTATGGCGTCGGGGTGCAGCATCGCCGTTCCCTCCGCTGCCCCCCGACGCCACGGACACCTGAGATGTGTCGGAACCTTTCCTACTGTGATTACTTTGGAGCGAGTTCAACGACTTTGCATCCGATTCGATAAGCCTGTCATCAATTACATTAAATTCTTTAAATATAAACTTTACATCAATGAAAGCTCATTAAAGTGCTTTTTGAGTGGTAACATATGAGATATCCGATCATGTTGATTAAAATAATAAGCTCATTTTTTTCACTAACAATGAATGAATTATACATAAATCAAAATATATTGACTAATTAGATTTGAATTCTATAATTATATTCTTAAATTCAATTATATTCTTAAATTCAATTTTCAAATCGATTTAACTATGATGTACATGAAAATTGGGTGATACTGTAAACTATAAAATCATTTTTACTAACAAATGCCAGTTCTTTGTATAGTCTTTTAAATAGTAGTAGTGTCATAATCATACAAAATTATATTTTCATATGTTACAACCCAAGATTATAACGAGTATCTTAATTAATGCGAGAGTATATATCTTCTCCCTTAAAGTATCTAAGTGTGCTAGGTATTAGTTAAATTTCAAATGGAAATGTAAAAATACAAAACAAGCAGAATCGTCAAATCGAATATAAAAACATTCATAGATAAATGAAATATCTCGTATCGTAAGCAAGAACTAAATACAAAGAACGAAAAACGATTATATGTAATTGAAAATCTAGATATTATTTTTCACAATTATTCAATCTTTCTTGAACAGAAATTCTACTTCTGAAGTTTACAATTACTCATCGTTCAATGCCTACGCTTATTCACTTGTTATTTTGAGCTAAATAGAAACATAATTTCTCCCCTTTCTTTTTGGATATAAAAATATATATAAATTGTAGGAAAGCTAAATTATCCAATATATTTAAAATAGGATCAAATCTTTGTTCTCCGCAATTTAAATAAGATATTTTTCTTAGAAATGTTTCTATTCATCTCATTTAAGCTACTCCTCGTTCTCATTCACAATCAACTGATCCTGCAGTTATACTGAGTCACGCATTAACATACATAATTGAACATATATAAGCAATATATCTAAAGCACGATTCGCTTTGCACATGCAATGCCGATGCATTGATGTTGTTGAACGTTAGTCAGCGCGACGATTCACCTATTGGCTTCCTCCAGCTTAGCTAATAGAGCCAGCTCGTCGGTGGGTATTTCCTGCGACGAGTTTATCCTCTCTTCCTCAGATGAGATCGGCGGTATGCTCGGAAGTATCTTGCTGGCCTGGCTGTTGTTCTGAGCGGTCTGGTGTACCGTGGTGCATAAACACAATACGCTCATCACCTGCGGTCCATAACGTGATAATCCTAATTGTCCAGCTGCCTGTTTCTCCTGACCCCTGCAAAATCATTATTGTTTCGCGTCAGCTTGTTCATATCAGGTGATGTATCTGAAATGTTATATACGCGCAAGCCTCTCACAAAATCAACTGCTGTTACCATTTTAGAACTTCCTGATGTAAGCTGGTTCTCTTGACAATTTTTTATAACTAGATTTTTATCCATTTATAGAGAATCTTAAAATACAAGATTGCTTTCTATGACACTTAATGCGTGATCTTAGTTTTCTTTAATTGCGTATTCTAAAAAATAAGAATAAGAAGAAAGTGTCATTCGAGGACAAAAAGAAATTTTTGATCCAAAATTATGCACAAATTGTCCTGCTGATTTAAATAAATAAATGTAAATAATAGATGATACATATGGTTTAAATAAATAAATATACTTGTAAAATACAATGCGCCATGCACAGAGATTTGTCGAAGTTGAAAATGGAAAGCGTGTTTATTAAATTTGAATTATTATTTTCCATTTTCATTTCCATTCCAATTATTCATCTACGCAGCCGGAGAGATCGTCGATACGGTACGGTATATATATCTCGCCTTTTCAACCTTTTCACCGTGGAAATTAATTAACGAAAAAAGAAAAGAAAAGAAAAGAAAAAAAGACCTAAAAAAAGGAAAGTGTGAAAATATCTCGCTAACGAACCGGCTTTAACATCGATTTATATATTTCCTTGTATCAATTGTTCGCCGTTAAACAAGATATCGTTTCATGGAAGATTAATGGGGTTCAAGTGGCGATGAGTGGATTCCATCGACTTCCAATTAAAACTCCAACTTGCGTGCTTCCCCGATTCTCTATTTCACGTAGAAGTTTCAACGAAATATTCACTATACGTACGCTTATTATAGACAAATGTTATTTAAAAGTAATTTGCACAAAACAAAATAACAATTAGGTTTAAATGTAACTTAATTTAAAAAATATTTATTGCGAGTAAATATTGTGATTTAAAAAATACTGATGTTGATCGAATATTGCTCGAAAAAAGAGTTGAACGATTCATATTTTGATTGAAGGACTGGAGGAATGTAACTTCTCTAAACCAAAAAATTTCAAATTTTCTACTCAAAAGTCTTAGAACAATAAGACTATACTTATTTTAAAAGTGGAAGAATTAAATAACACTTTTCATGATAAAGAATCTGTATAAAAATATATATAATGTATAAAAATACAATTAAAATTCTATCATAAATAAAACGTATTCAGCTGGCAAACTGTTGATGCTCATGCAATCTTAGAAGAGAAATTTAAAGATAAAAAATAGAATGCACATTATATATGAAATGCACAAGAATATATGAAATATCCAAAGCACTGTGCTTACATTATAATATTTAATAGATAAAACATTTGTTCTATTTCTATTATAAAGATAAAATTGCACAAAAATCCACAGATCTAGCAATACGTTCATTTTACATTAAAAATTTTAATGACCGGTGTCGTACAAATATCTTGCCAAAATTTTCAGTCAACAGTACACAGTTACCTGTGATGATATTACAATGACTAAATCGTCATCCATCAAGTAAAAATTTCGATAATAAAATTAGCATTTGCACGGCGCAAGCACTTGTTTTTAACAAGTGACTCTTACATCGATTGGCTTCCGAGCCAATATATACACACATATACATATATATATATATATATTCTTTTCATGCTCTTCTTGAACGCAGTCCAACGTTCATTAAAGAATCCAATTAATCCCTCTACCTTTTCGACGTTTTATTTCGTGTCCATCGCGCCGCCGCTGGTGCCAGCAAACCACGAAGAACCATCGAAAAAAATTTCTCGTCCTCTTTACTCGCGAAAATTCCGCCGATCGGAAAATCGACCTTTCGATCTGCCAAATTACTTTCGATTTTCCCGCGGGGAAACATTCGTCGCAGTGCTCGATTTTCTAACCATTTTCTCGAAGAGCATTTCATTTACACGGCTCGGAAGCATCTTTCTCTCGAAATAGCTACTTCCGATCGAGTAGGTAGGCGCGTTTCTATAAGAAAAATGAATTCGAGGCATCTTTTGTGACAACCGGGCTGTACTACGTGTTACGGAATTTTTAAGTTTTGATTTTATCAAGGACGCAATGTTTTAAATCGAATTAATACTTTTGCTCGAAATGCAATTGAAAACGAATATTGAGATTGAGAACGAAAAAGCGAGAGAATTATTTTTATTAAAATAATGTATGAAGTGTTGTAATGGAAATTTTAAAGGAAAGAGAAAATTGAAATACCGTGATGATGAGAAATAAAAAACTGTAAAAAATTGATCAAGAACGAAAGTTTTCTACGATCAAATCGGCACTGTAGAAAATTGTCAGAATATGAGAGATTAAACTTTCTTTTAAATTTCCTCGATGTCCATCCTATATGAAACGAATGCATTTTACTGCGAAATCTGCGGAGCAATCCTGCGAAGTGAGTCACGCGGTTGTCTAAAACGTTAATACATCACAACTTCATCCTTGAGAGCGACGTTTCTCTAGTCGATCGAAGAAACATCACAGTTTCTTTTTCAACTAGGAAAACTTTTAACCTTATTTTTACTTGTATTAAAATCCGAGTTATTACATTTTTTGTCTTTTTCCTCCTTTTTTTCAACCAACTTCGATTATTTGAACTTCATTTACACCTACCATCATACAACTATTTATTTATTTATATCTTACAACTTTTGCCTATATTTTTGTCCTTTAATTTTTATCAAATTGTAACTTCACGATATGTATCTTTACCATTTAACTTTCTCGAATAATCATAATCTATATCTCCACTATTTTTTATTTCTGCCGATGTACATTTGCCATCCAAATATTTTCTTCTCCAAACGATCGAAGTTATTTTTTAACATTCCAATTACAATTTACATCTCTACTAATTTATATTTTTATTAATTTATATTTATCTTTACTAAGTTCTTTTTTTTACTTACAGTTTTATTCGTGTATATTTATCATACAAGAAAATTGTGTGTTAAATTTCTCGACGTTACGTGTGCCTCTAATTTTCCAGTTGCGCCCGAAGCAAGCAGACGCGCAACAGCAACAAAAGGTCAAGAAGAAAGCCGGGCAATTAGCGCGTGCGAATGAATTAGCGAACGAATATAACGCGCGAAACACTCGTGGCAACGTGCCATACACGAGATGGTATAATATATGTTTCGCGGTACTTTGAATTTTACGATGAAATTTTAAGTGTGTACGAACATCTGCGCGAGGGAGAGCCGTTTAAGTAGTCCCTCGGGTTCTCTCCGTCGATTGAAAACGACGTTACTAAATTAATAAACGTACTAAATTAATAAATGTACATAATAAATTTGGTCTAAACGTATCATGATATTATACAGAGAAATAAATAATTACGAAAAAAAAAAAAAAATATATAATGAATGATCAATGATCTGAATGTGACCAATGTTACTAAACAAAATACATCATAAATATTACTAAATAAAACTATATACGAAACTATAAATATCCCTAATTAACATAACTATAAATAAAACAATTTCTTTTTATAATTTTTGAGATATTGGTATTTACGAGTTACGTGTACTGTTATAGAGAAAAGAAAAAGAAAAAAACAATTACTGTATATTTTACATACTGTTCATTTTCAAGTAAGTTAAGTAACGTTTCAATTTTCTTTTTCGTGTTTCTAAAATTGTAGCTTACAAGCGAGTAGATAGTATGTACTGCGTCATTTATCAGAAGTACAATGCCATACAAAAGGCTGCTTTCACATGCTAATGAGAAGGAAGTTCATATGTTTCCTTATCTTGCAATGAAATTAACATAAATTAGCGTGACGAATCACGTGGAGTTCATTATAAAAACATTATCACTATAACAGCGTCTATTCTTTCTCTTAATTACTTTATTTATTACGACATCAACGTTATCGTACTGTAAGAAATTGTAATCCCGAACGATACACATCACTTTGATCGTTCTAATTTCAATATCTTTCGAATTCATTTCCATATTCATTACTCTCACACTTCCTGCCAATCTAATGTACTTTAACTTCAAACAATTATAGATTAATATAATTTATGTAAATGAATTTATGTACATATCTTTTTAACATCTTAAAATCAAAAAATTACGTCTAATTATTAAAGAAAAATTATCAAACAAATTGTACAAATTTGTTTATGTCACGTTACAAATATAAAATATCACACCAAATAATAGTGTCTATAAGAAAAAATAGAAAAATTCTTTAAGTAACAATAAATAAATTCAGACACTAATACATACCAAACTATACATTTTATATTTAGCATGACCGTGAAAAATAAAATTATAAAAATAACAGAATTAACTGAATTAAAAGAAAAATAACGATAGACTAAAAATAAAATTACAGAAATCTATTAACTAAATTACGCGCAAACGAGTGAAGCAAATTGTACACGAGATCTTTCAAAATTTCTCGCTGCACGAAGAGCTAAAAACTATCTCGATTCTCGTTTCTCATTCCAGGTTATATCATCAGAGTAGATATATATCTACTATTAGAAATCTTTTAACTCCATGGCATAGAAGATTCACGTTGAAATAATTCTAAACTCTCTGAGAACAGAACCAAGGTAAAATCGCGTGATCACCGACCCATAGTTCCCACCTACGTTCCGATTCGTTTTCACTCGCAAAAGTGTAACAAATTGTAGGTATGACCGGACTTTTGATCGTATATCCGAATAAATCTCACGTCCTACATTCACGTCAGAGAACATAATACATATGTATTACACATGTATCTAGCTGCGAGACACGAGAAATGTCCATTATAAACTACGATATTGTTTGTAATGATTCAAATAGTAGCGATTTTTAGCGGTACGGTGTAATATTTATTAAGCTTATTTTAAATAATACGGTGTAATATTTAAGGTGTAATATTTATTAGGCTTATTTTAAATAATATTTATTAAGCTAATTTTTAAATAAGCTTATGTTAACAAAGCGCAGCTTTGCTAAAGATTTTACAATTATTAAAAATTGACAAGAGTATACGCAACATTATAATATTTTACAAGTTCCATGAAATTGGTATTTTTTTAGTATTAGTCGCCAGGAATATAAGGATATTCCACAATCACCGATGGAATTTCAAACTCATTGTCAGAAGTGATATTAGTGAGGTCATAAATTACTATTATAGTATATTATAGCACTACATGTTGACAAAAATTTAAAGTGTTTAATTTCATTTTGTATGTCATCTTACATTCCGCAGAGATTAATAATAAAATTAAATCAAATTAAATATTAAAAATCAAGAAATGTGATTACAAAAATACGTAAATTACGGCTGCCAATGTACAACGATACCAATTTCGTTTAGACTGGCGTTTTAATTCGTAGAAAAAAATTATGTACGCTACAAAGCTACGCGATTAACAAGGCAGAATTTATGCTAGATATTTCACGATCGATTGTAATTCTCTTTGTTGGAAAAGGTCTGGCAGCATAAACGCAGATGGTGTAAAGATTCTCTGTGTTTTATATATAGAATTCTGTAATCAGTTTTCTGCCCGATAGACAATGTAATAATTTAATGAGTCGAATGTACCGAAGGATCCACGAAGAAATCGACTGTAACGAAGAAACCTGTTCAGTATCACTACTGACTGGCCACGGTGATGCGATTGTTATAAATATATCGAAGCTCGATGACTTCAGAGAGTTACAAGTGGTTGTTAAACTGTTAGAAAAATCAATTTTTAAACGATACAATATAAGTAGAAATATTGTAAAACTTCGTCGTACAAAAGTGAAATTAAATTCACAACAGTCGTAACAACGTTCTTTCAAAATTCTCGTTCAAATTCTGATTAACGAGAAGAAACATTTATAATTGTCACAGAAGTAAAGTGACAATTAAGGTTTAACATATAATAAATTCCTTAGTTCCCCATTTTGCGAGAATAGAGTCTAGACTTCGTGAATATTTCCCCCAAGAATTTCACTATTGTGAGAATAAAATTCGTGTGAAATCCAAAAATTTAATCTTTTTGAAGAAATTCAATTGTACGCAAGATATTACCCCAATTCAATCTCGATCGTCCATAAGGAAAAATATTCGACAATTGTAAAATAAAATATCCCACTTTCATCCCACTTTCAAAATGAAATCTTGCAATCTTCAGCCACTTTTTGCCTAAACCTAACCAAAAACCCTAGTTTTATATTATAATAACGAACATGTAATCATCCGAAGGACAATTACGTAAACTCTAAGATCTTTTCACGTAATCTCGTAGGACTTCGTTTCATTTAATCTCCTGACACCAGAACAAAGAAACCAAACCTAAACTCATCTACTTTCCAATCACTTCTGATCCATTATACGAAACATCACCGTAATTGCGATACAACCTTCCAGAGGGTGAGAGTCTATATATGCGAGAATAAATCAAAAAGAAAGGATAACAATTTTTCACTTGAGAAATTGCTTCGCAAGAAAATAGAGTTATTTTTGACATTTCAATTTCTATCATATTTCTAAAGGGGTCTGAACTAAATCTAAACATGTTGCTTTCAATGTTCTCTAATTTTTTTTTTTTTTTTTTTGAAATAAAAGCCTAGTGCAATAATCTGACAAATTCAAATCCAAAACATAATAAACATGAACTCCGAAAGTATTTTATTTTCTGATACTTTGTCCGATTCATCCCAAAGGAACTCTTTCATCAACTAAACCACAAAAGTCCATTCCTTCCACTCTCAAAAATCGTTTTTGAGCAGATTACATATACTCCCGAATTTATGTCTAAACAGAAATCTTTATCGTTAAACCAAAAAATACAAGATGCCTCTGAAATTGTGGTATAACACAGAAGGACGTGATTTTCAACAGAAAAGTATCGAATAATTAATAATAATTAATATTACAATTAATATTCTACGAAATTTTACACTCCATTAATCCTGCTATGTTCTTTTGATCGTCTTTTATATGAATAATATTTTCTCAACGATAATAAGTATCTTTTGTTAGAAAATAGATGTAAAAGAAGTCGATACGAATGATTTCTCGTTTTTCCTTAAAATTTCCGTCGAGGGTAAGATAGAAATATTAAATTTTGAGGATCGGAGCAGATTAGTTCTCATATAACGAAGAACAAAAAATCAGAAATGAAGAATAAAATTTATTTCTTTTAGAAATATATAGAATAGAATTTGAACGTGATTGGTAAAGAGTTATTCATCAAATTCGATTCTCTCATAAAATAAACTCCCATTCCTACCTGATCGCCAATTAGCCAAATTCAATTATACTTGACCAACGTTCAAATTTCTCCCAAAAGCTCTCGTCTAAAAATACCCCATATATACTCTTTTTTTTTTTTTATCATTTTCGACTTATTCTCACGTGCTTCCCTAATTTTCAAACCGCCATCTCAAACACGATTACGTAAACATAAAAATTTCCTCCCCTTTAAGATAACCATCGCGTCGTTCTGTTTTCGTCCTCCATTCTACCATACGTGAAATAAAAAAAGAAGAAGAAGAAAAAGAAGTAGAAAAAAGAAGACAATATTAACATCGACGAAAGAAAGTGATGAAGTAAAAAAATAAGAGGCAGCGATAGGTAGAGCTAAAAATCGTTCACTGCGACGAAACGAGCGTAAATACCGCAGATCTAGACCGAAGAGAAGACGAGGTGATCGAGATCAAACGGTGTGGACAGGTGTGGACGATTGCTCTAACCGGTATATATTAAATATCACGATATCACACAGAGAGATAACAATTGGTCTCGAATGCAGTCACGGCACGATTGTCACCGACAAGGGGCAACCGGGGTTAATTGGCCAATCGTCGATGTTGATTTTATCTCGTTCCCTTTTCCCGATCAAACTGGCACAGTAGGATCGCTAAACACGTACTGGAAACGTATACGAAATGGTTTGAGGGGTCGATGGAGCCCGCGCAGGCCAGGATGCTCCACATGCGCAACCGACCTCTTCTCTTCTCTTCTTTCCTAACGAGAGAGAGTAAATAAAAGGACCTACGCGATTCCGACGAGCGAAACAACGACAAATTTTCTATGTTCTGCGTTCTGGGTGTATTGTTGGTATCGTGAATGATCGATGGATGATTTTGTAGGAACGGAGGGATTGGATCGATTTGTTAATCCGTATAAAAATAATTATTATATATAAGATATATATATTAAAGATAATTAACCCGTCATAGGCAACCTGTTTACGTTTACGTTCTATCGATCTATCGATCGCGAAAATTCATTCGATATTTTATTGAATTTTCTTCGAAATTTTATTTTTGTCGAAAAGTCTTTCGAAGATTTTACTTAAAAATTTTTATTGTAGAATACAGGAGAGATTTTATTTTCTTGTACTCGTTGAACCATTTTAATATGAAGAATTTCTGTTAAACTTGTAACTCGAGTAGATTTGGAACTGTTTGGAAGGTTTCTTCAGAACTGTGATTAAAATATTGGAGCAATCCACGCTTACCGTGGCGGTGAACGAGAGGAATATTAAAATGCGATGTCGGAAGGTCGATGAAATTATTGAACTATCGCGGAAAATAAACAAGCTATCCAAAAAAAAATATCTATATATGGAAATATTGAAATATTAATACAAGTATATAATTACATATAATATCGCAAAAGTATCACAAAACTGAAAAAAAAACATTTGTAGAATAATTACAGTTTTCCATGTTAAAGTATCGAAAAAAACTGAGGTAGAATAGCAAACTTAAAACGATACTCAATTGGAAAAAAATTGAAAAAAGAAATTATTTCTTTCTACTGTAAATGTTTGTCGACCTAAATATTCATCCCCAGCGATATCTTTATCCATAGCTATTTTATTTCACTCTATGGTCATTAATGAATTAATAAAAAACTACGTAACATATGTTGTAACACAACTACAATTTTATCGATATTCAGGATATATTTATAAAAATAAATTCTGGCGATGTTGTTAAAGTTCGTAGAAGAGAAGATACGGTTTTATTAACTTTCTCGATCCATAATTAGAGTTCCAACGTTTCGCGCATAAGAGATTTGTAAACGAGAAATAAAAATCGAAAACTTTTTTAAGTTTAGATTTAAAATAGTATCTCAAGAACGTTGAAATATCTAAATTTAAAAAAATTGAAATTGAACATTAAATTCAGAAATGTTACATTGCGTGAATATTGCAATCGCACACAGTGTGTGTATAAAAAGATTCAACGATATGTAATTATTGTGATTTGATACCATGCAGTTGTTAAACGTGTAGCTAAAAGAACCCTTCCCTAACAAGGCTGAAAAGTAACACGAAATACGATAAAGTACCTCGGCGAACTGAATCCAAAGTGGGGAATGGCAGAAAAAGCGCGTACGTGCTCGTGCAAGGCGCAATTATACGCGGAAAAAGCTACGACGAAGCCTTTCACCGATTTCTGTTTAACGAAACAAATTCATTACAGTTGGCTATACTGATTAACAAAACTACTCGAACACTTGGAGAAATTTTTTTATCACTATACCTGGCGTGGGATGTATGGAACATTCTCTACTTCATTAGCAGTAAAATTTATATTAATGGTAAAATTTGAAACTTGAAAATATATATATCCACGTGGCAGTACACAGTGTAGAGGTTACAAGATATCCAACGCAAGTATATATTTTAAGCAGAGATATATTTTAAACAATTGTTCATTATATTAATGAGCGTCAGTATACTACACTTAAACTTCTATATAAATTTTCAGATTGATTTCAAATTTTATCAGCAGTTGGCAACCGTGTCTCATTATGGTGCTAATGAAATCTCAAAATATTTTACACGTACAACTTTACGTGGTGTGAAAGTTTCGTATGGTAAATGTTCAAATACTTTTGTAAACTATTGTATTTTACATTCTAAAATATTCGATCCACACCTGACACGTTACGACGGATTTTCATGCTTGTTACAATATGTTTTCCCAATTGTTCCGAAAGGATGAATGACGGATCGCTTTACCGTTACGGTTACACAACGTATACGCGGTTGTATACGCGGAAAGCAATCGTCCAAATGCATGTGCAAACAAAGCGATCAGGAAACGGGAGGAAGGGGAAGAAAGCACAGTCGTTGCACATTATGGAATGCGATGATTTGAGAAAAAAAGGAGAAAAAAGAATTTCTACGCACGATTTCAGCAACTCTAAATTCCAGTGAGAATACACCAAATCTAAAATGTGATGTGAAGATTCACGAAATTGATTTCAGGAAAAGAAGAAATAATCTTTGTGTTAGAAAACTCAGTTTTGCTTTGAACTAACCTGATATAAATCAAAATTTCGAAACGTGTTCTATTATCGTTAGATTGGGTAACTGAGGGGAAGACAATGACTCTCACATTCTTTGTTACAATTTTGGTCATAATGTAGATTGCAGATATTTCAGTCCTTATAGTTTCAGATTTTTATACATGCAACTAACAGAATGAAATCTAAACAGATCAAATCAAATTCGTTTCATCCTGTAAATATTACAACGTGAATGCCTTATTTTAAATATCTTATATATTCATTTATATTACGTGCATTCTGTATATTAAAATTTTTTATGAATACATAAATATTGGCAATTTTGTACATTATGTATTTCTGATTCTTAGACAAAAATTTACTGTTGTACAGTAACTGCAAATATTTATTTTATCCTTGTTTCTCAACAAAGTATTTCTTTATTAATTTTCACACATCATATTCGTAATGTCAAATTTGTCTTTTAACTTGCATTAGTATTTACATTTTGTATTTACATTACTATTAAATTTGATATATTTTAATCTAAATTCATTAATATATGTGTATATGCTACATAAATACCATAACACGCCAATACCTTTTATAGCAACAAACTTAAAATTTTATGCATTCATTTTGAATTTGATATGCAATGTATAAGGTGTCTACAAAAATTTTTTCCATTAAATTACATATGAATTATGCAAATGCAAAGCATTCAAATTTTTCATTTATATGAAATTTAAAAATACGTATATAAATCTAAATACAAACAAAATTATGTCAATAAGATTGCATAGTTGAGCAAAACTCGTTTAAACTAGTTTAAGGTTAGGTAAAATGTATAATAACAATAATTTAAAATATTAAAATATTAAATATTAAATTATTATTAAGGTATTTGGGTAATTTTACCTTTTTGTATTTTACCTTTAAATAAAATATGAAAAATAAAATTTATGTTTAATGAATTTACTTTAATCTATTTGATTTATTTGAAAAAATAAGTGTTTTTATGTAAGTGAAGAAAATATGATATATTTATAAATGTCATTATTTCATCTAAAATATGATGCATGTAGTTCTTCGTTGTAATTATTCAAGTCATAAAATATCTACAAAATTTCTATTTTTATGAACACAACTAAAAATAAAACCAAATTACCTTTGAAATATCATAACATTAGACACACGTCCTATATAATTTTCTACTTTTAAATTTCCATAAACATCTGCAATCCAGTAATATCTATATATCATTTGATTATTAATCTCATTAAAAAGAACATGACTGTATGTTGAATATTTCAATGAAAACATAGGGTTCAGCATCTATTTGTTATTTAAAAATGTATACCTCGAAATTAATTATTAACAATATCGTCTCAACACGATTCTACTTCAATTCTTTTGAAAAAAAGAATAAAAATACAAAATGTAAAATGTAATCTGTTTAACTTGAAATTCACATGATAGAAAAAATAAATATTTCCAACGTGGTATCATTAATCGTTATTGTACACGCACTTTATTCACGTTGTGCCGTTTTCCAGTCAGACGAAATGTAAATCAATGATAGAAAGGCAAAAAATCAAAAAAAACGAGAATACAAATACGACGAGCCAGTAACAGGTGCCTAACAATAAGGATAACGAAAAAAGGAAAACTGTCAGAGTGGCACTTGTCCATATTAACAAACTGTCAGGCGAAACGAAATTACAACCATCTGTTCCTGATACTCGTTGTAATTATCGTAAAGCACATACCTTACGCGCGATTAATATTCGATATGCTGCTTACGAAATAAATCACACACTAGAAAAATTATATTTCGTGTCACTAAAAACGTATACGATATTACTGTAAGGCTGAGAAGTACGTACGCGGCTGTCACCACTTAAAATTGTCATCACGATAGATTCGTTCGTGTACACTGTTGCCAACATTTCAAATTTCCTTACACGGTAGACGTTATGTATCTGCTTGATAGATCACGAACATAGGCACGAAATCGTACTAAGATTTCTGACGCGAAATTCAAATATTATAAAGCAACGATGTTTTAATTCGCATTACTCCGATTTTGTATACAATATTATATATTATACGATGCTTTCATTACAAAACTTCAATAACTTTTTTATCAAGCTGATTGTTCGATAAATAAATTCAAATTCAAAAATTTGCTCCAAAAAAGTTCCACCGTTACATGGTGATAATGTTTCAACGTATGTATATATAAAACGATCAAATTTTAATTTGCAAAAAGGGAGTTTCAAGAGGGAGTAATCAAGAGGATTAACTTGTGGACAAAATTATTCGTAAACGTAGCTAGAAATTTGAATAAATATGTCGTTACATGTCCCTTTATTACGTAGACCGATACTCTAAATATGCTGGCATAGATCTATTCAAGATGTCAGATCTATTCTATGCATTATCTATGATTTTACATTTGTAAATAAAAAGTATTTATTACTGATTGTTATGAGTATATACTACATTATAACAAATATCTATCAACATCATTATTGAGAATAAAGAGGAATAATTCTTTGAAAATGTCATTAAGAAAGTTTATGCATCCAAGGAATAAATATAAGAAAGTACCAGACTTTAAAGAACTTGCTTTATTATATTCGGAATTCCGTGAAATTGCAATTGTTGTAAGCTACATATTTCAATACTTATACTTATTGTTATTTTATTTTTTCATAGAAAATATAATGTGTATATTTGTTTAATATATAGAATTTAACAGGCAAGATAAAGATTGATTTTAAAAATGAAGAAAGCCTGCGAGTACTTACAGAAGTATTGTTGAAGCATGATTTTAATCTGGAAGTAAAAATACCTCCACATAAATTAGTACCAACATTGCCATTACGTTTAAATTATATTTTATGGATTGAAGATTTAATGAAACATGCTTCTTTCCACAAAATAAAAGAAGTGATCGGTGTAGATATCGGTATAAATTAAAAATCAAATAACAGTAAAGCATAATATTAAAAAGAATTTTTAATGGCAACAATCATACTTTTTTAGGTACTGGTGCAGTTTGCATTTATCCTCTATTATTTGCAAAAATGTATGGAAATCAAATGATTGCTACAGAAGTTGACGAATCAAGTATGCAAACAGCTGTTCAACATGTTGAAAATAATAATTTACAAGGCATAATAAAAGGCAAATTAATTACTTATTATATATTAATTATGTATATCATATGATATAATATTAATTACACATATTACATATATTAATTATGTATATCATGTGGTATAATATTAATTACATGTATTACGTAATATATGTAATTAAAATATACATATTTTTTACGTTTGAATATTTTTTTACAGTGAGTAAAGTAAATGGAAGCACAATATTGAAGGAAATTATAAAAGAAAATAACGTATATCATTTTACAATGTGTAATCCTCCTTTTTTTGAAATAGAAGGATCATCAGAGAAAGTAATAAAGCGACTACCACCAAGAAATGCTCCAACTGGAAATAAAGTTGAACTTACAATTGAAGGTGGTGAAAGAGCATTTGTAACACAAATGATTGAAGAGAGTATAGAAATTAAGGACAAAGTAAAAATTTATACTACTATGTTTGGTAGAAGAAGTAATTTACTATTTTTATTAAAATTTCTAAAGAAAAAAGATATAGAAAATTCAACATGGACAGAATTTTGTCAAGGACACACAAAAAGGTGAATACATCTTTTTAAAGACATCTTTCTGATTTCATGTACTTGTGAATTTAATTTTCTTTTTTTTATAGATGGGGATTGGCTTGGTCATTTCTACCCAAAGATGTCATTAATTTGACAAATGCGCCTGTTATTCGAAAAAGTGGAGATTACATTGCAAAATTGCTAAGAGAACAACGTCCAACAGAAATACAATTCCTAATGAAAGATAAATTTTCTTCTTTTGACAACTTTGTTAATTGTTTAGAAGAAATACTGGAACAATTACAAGTAACATTATACTTATACTTTTTGCAACGCTTTTGCAATATTTTGATTTGACATATTTTTTATATAGATACAAATCAAGGAATTAAATTTACCAATTGACGGCTTTAATGGTTGGTCGTGTCAACTAATTGCAAAAAATGATACGTGGTCACATGCACGGAGGAAACGTCGATTAGCTCAAAGATTAATGAATCAATCTGTAGATCATTACACAGAATGTACAACTGTAATAAATACCGCAGAAAATTCTGCGGAAAAATTATTAAAGAATAACTCAGGAGATAAAAATGAACCTTTGTTAATATGTAGCGTTTTTGCTGAAGTAATCGAACATGAAGAAGCTGAAAATGACGATGTAAAAATATCTATGATCTACGAAAAAGGAACTGGTGGCAAGAATGCCTTAGAAATGTTTCGACAGTATTTAATAAATAAATTAGGTGTTAGAGAATATTTTCAGAAACAGTATGAGAATTCAAACAAAAAAAAGAAAAAACGATTGAAAACAAACAAAATTGAAATAAATTCAGAAAAAGTTGAAAATTTGCTTAAGAATAATACGGAAACCGTTTAAGATGCGAATTTAGAAAGTTCCATAGAAAATGATTTATTTTATACGTAAATTTTATGAAATTATAACAGGTAACATATATATCAAGTATTCAACTTTATTTATAATGAATAATCCTTACTAACTAGTATTCTTTATCGTACAGTTTGACTAACAAGTGCAGTATAATATCCATGTTATAAAGTATACAAACTTTAAACAAAGCCTATTAAAAACTTTTTACTTATTCCTCTTTCACTATTATCGATGTTACTATTATCATCATTATTATAAACATAACAAACTTAAAACACGAAATAATTTTTTCCATTTAAAATAAATGTCAACAGATTATCGATATCATTTCCCAAGTTAGTTTTTGCGTGATAATATAATAAAATTTCAATATAACATGTTCAACATTCGTTTTATAACGAATGTTGTTTGATAAAGATCAACAAATCAGTAACAGATAATTTTCAGTATTTATAATTCTAGAACTAACTGCAGTATTTTTAATAGTAATTAGGAAATTGACGCTACTTCTATAATATATTGATTAATGAGTCATTTTTGATAACCGTTCTTAATGATCATGAAGTGTAAAAGCACACTTGTTATAATACCATGCTTTTCCTGCCACCACTAATTGTTGTTTTTCTCACGTAACTGGAAATTCTCTTAAATATAAAATTATTTTCAGATTCAAATCCTCACATAGGGTGACGATAAAACAACGGTGATAAAAAGATGGAAAAAAGCTTTTTATGTAATGTATACAGTATAAAAATGAACACAACTGTATGAATTTGTCTTGTTGAATACAATACAAATGTTGTTCGTTATTGATTTCCATGTAATTTTAGTTTTATACCTATAAGTATTTATATCGAATTCAACAAGATTAACTTCGAATTAATAGTATCTAAAAATGAAAAACAATTACAATATGACTTCAATATGTATTGATGGCAACTAAAATGGGGAAGTGAGAGCGATGCTTAAATGGCACAAAACAATGATTTTGAATATGTAGTAATAAAATAGCCTATCAAAAGTGTAGAAAAAAAAACAATTGACTTATATTCTACGATAATAAAGTCCATTATTCGTTTTATAGATAATTTCCGTAGCATTTTAATTTCACTGATACAATACGTTCCATTTGAATTCCGGCATCAATTGTGCAATATGCTGGAACAAATACTAATTTATTGTTTCGTCGATTAATAGATTAATAACGTATGCAAAATCCATAGTTATTATCGTTATGAAATAGAATTAATTGAGTTTTTAGAAAAAACACGATAATATTAGGCGAAATAAATTGTTGTTTATGATTTTACCAAAAAATACTTTCTCTCTGTTCGATTAAGTAGTAAATCCAATCACGAGTAAAATTTGTGACAAGCATACGCGCTAAGGCAATGAATTTTTTTCATTCAGAATTATTTATATAAATAGAAAATCAATTCAGTCAAATAAATTTTGTAACATGACGTATTGTACTTGAGCATCGCGAGCATTAGGAAATCTAGCTCTTTCGAAAAGTTTCAGCTATGCTGTCGTTGATCGCCACACTATAAAAGTTCGATTCTGGTAGCACTTTATAAATGTATGTACGATACATCAAATAACGATCCTTATCTCGAACAAACACTTGTCATTTTCATTTTATCCTAATCAGTTATATATACCGTACTCGCGTTACTCTTAAAAAAGACTGGACGCGGGCAAGGAAAGACTAGGATTCAGAAAAAAACTACTAAGTATCATCAGCGGTTTAAAACGAGCTCAGCTTTCTGCTACTACTGATTCTAACACTGTCTTATTTTCCTCCAATTTTTTCAACTCTTTCTGTGCTTCCACCTTCTTCTCTATTTTCTTATTCTCTTTTTCGTCTTTTTTATTCTCTTTCTCTTCTCTTTTGCTCTCTTTTTCATTCTTTTTATTTTCTTTCTCCTCTTTCTTATTTTCTTTCTCTTCTTTCTTATTTTCCTTTTCGTTTTTCTTGTTTCCGTTCTGAAGTACTTTCGTCTCTCTGTCAGGTGTTTGTTCTTTCTGTCGTTTCTCTATTTCCGCCTTGAAATTCTCAATGTCCTGTTGGCTGATTTGGACGAATAAAATACCATTAATCACATTCAACATATCAAGTACAGATCCCATACTAGGCGGTTGGACTTGAATCGGTGGTAAGCTAACACCAGATTTTCCAGTGTAAATTTCATTCATCTTTTTCTGTAGAACCACAGCCTGTTGCGTTAAATGTCTCAAACAGTCGCTACTTTCTTTGGTTTTTTCATGGTCTTCACCTAACTGTTGCTTATAAATAGCATAGGTTTCCTTCTCGTTATTTAAAGCTGCTCGGAAATCACCCATACAAGATTGAGTTCTCGCGACTAGATGATAAGAAACAGCAACTTTCAAAGATCGTGGCCCATGATATCGGAGATTTAGAGCCAAAGCATGCTCCAAAAATCGAAGCGATAATTCATATTCTCCAACAGCATGAAGAATCAGCGAAATATTGCTCTAAACAAATAATTAACTTCAGTCAAGATTGAAAGTCGAGTTTTTAACTTTTTATTCCTATTAAAATTACTTACGTCAAGAAGTGCTACTTCCGGGTGATCTTCACCACAAACCAGTAACGCTAAATAACGTGCTCTGTACAGTAACCTAAGCGATACAGAGACTTGACCATTGGCAAAAGAATATAGAGCTAGACGAATCTGTTGACATATAAAAATACTATTAAAATAATTTTAAATACTATGTATTTTTAATCATAAATTAAATATATTTATTTTGTACTTACATATTCAGTAATAGTGTATGGATGATCTATACCGTTAACTCTTTCTGACATGAGGACTGCTTTTTGTTGGGTAGCAAGAGCTTCCGCATGGTCACCCATTATGTAATTCAATCGCGCAAGCATTCTAAGGCATTGTGCAATTTCGGGATGCATTGCACCATATACATTATTCAACAAATTGAGTGCTTCGCTAATTAGTTCATATCCATCTTTCAAATAACCTTGTTGAATTTTGCTTTGTCCAGTTGTATAGAAATTATATGCGTCGCTAGCCTGAATGAAGTAAAAAATAAATTTAAATAATTACGAAAATTTATACGATGCATTTTTTACATTTCAACTGTATTACTTACTCTAGGATTGATATGCTTTACAACAGGGAATATATTGAGTATATCTTCTTCGAAAAACGTAGCTCTGTTCTTATTCTCAAAGTTATATTCCCGTAATAAAATTTGAATCCCAGTCTTTATGCAGAAATTACGAAGCAAAGAAATTTTTTGAAGGTGAAAATGTTCTATCGTGGCATCCAACGATTCCGGACACGGTGTCTCCCAATCGTAATAACTCTTTAGATCTGCTTTAATTTGTTGCCAAAGAGATTTAGGCGTTAAGGAAGCCCATTCCACTTCGGACTGTTGTGGACCGTTATTTCTACCTTTTCTTTTATTACGTCGTTTGGCAGTTTTACTTTGGAGCTAGAATTCGCCAACAATTATATAAATTTTCATTAAAACAAATTATTCTGACTGATATTATTTCGTAAAAATAATCATACCTCTTCCAGATTTTGTTGCGGATGAATAATTTGTGCAGAAGAAAATAAACAATTTAAGAAATGACTAATAGCTGCGGAAAGACTCATTAGTTCTGTACCCTAAAAAAGAAAAAAATTAGGTTCATGTAGATACAAAATACAAAATAATATCACTTTAATTTCAATTTTCACCGATATACCTGCATGTAAAATGTAAAAATGTGTTTCGCTGATCGTAAAATAAGTTCCGAAACAGCAATACGTTTCAAATATTGTAATTGTGGAACAGTAGATAACATAGCTGCTAATTTACCAAGATATCGTACGTTAATACCTTTGCCGTGTAGAGCTTCCACTAATATACTACCATCCATTGCGGCAGCTGTATGATCTAAACATTCTCGAATCTACGATAAAAATATTGAAATCAATATATTTTTGAATGAAATTAAACTGATATATCAAATGTGAAAGTATTCTATAAAAATATTCTAACTTACAAAAGTAGGTATTTGTATGGTAAGTAAAAAATCGGCGGCATCTTGCACCAATTGTTTTTGTTTTTTTAAAGCAGGACCATTTGGATCTGGATGTTTAACGCCCGGTGAAAATACATCCGGATTAAATCTGACGTCAAATTCTGCTTCTCGCAAGCTACCAACTGCTGTTGCAGCCCTTCGAACTATTTCTTTTGTACTTTCTTCCACTAAAAAAAAAAAAAAAAGATTTAACTTAGAATTTAAACAAAGTATTATTTAAATAAAACAAGTAATTAAATGACATACATTCTTGCTTCTCTCCGCCAGTGATAGAATCAGTAATACTTTCCACAATCTTCTTGGCTTCATCTGTTTCTATTAAAGCATGAGTAGAATCTTCCTTGTTACTATCCACTGCAACAGCATTTAATTCTTCTCTTTTACCTTCCTAAAATTAACGCAATGTTAAATAGTAATACTATTTTAGGATTGATATTTATCATGAATTTTGATAATTATTTCTTACCTTAATAGTGGTTTCATTTTCCTTCTGCACTCTTCTTGCAGATGTAAGTTGCTGTAAATGAAAAGCAGCATGTTTAATAAATTGCACGTATCTAGCTTCAACAAAAGAGTCGATCAATTCCTGACGAAGGCAAGCTAGTTTATGCTTGTGCTCAATTGGAAAACCTAAAGCTCTAGCTTCTTTGCTCAGTTCAACTCCTTCCACTACGAAAATATCACAGGGTGAAAATTTAATAATAATAATAACTAATTCAAATACATTGTTACAAACTTACATTTGAGGAAATTAACATCGGGAGGAAAAGTTCGTAATAAATCCAATACATAATGTCGAGAATCATTCCCGATTATACCTTTACATTCTACACTGCTGCAAAGTTCAACCTCCTCCCCAGCATCGTTGATAACTTTGTGGGGAAGAATTTTTAATAGCTGACCAGTTTTATTCAACTGTAAAGCACAATACATGATATAAAATTACTCTAGTAATAAATACTTTTCACAGAAGATACATAAAGTCATTATTATTATAAACTAACCAATTCAAGATACTTTGGATGCGAGAGAACCGTTTTCCCAAAATCTATAGAACCATAAACAACAGATTGCTCCTGCTCACGTTCCAAGATTCCAGGGATGATTGACTGAGCGGTGACACGATATCCTCTATGCAGAGGAATACGAGTGATTACCACGAAAACTTAACATCCTTTTGATTGAGATTTAAGTTGCGATAGAATACTGAACACCGAACAAGTATGTACAAATGACCCGCTACAAAATACCCACGTCGTACAAATAATGTGATAAAAGGGATGCGTGTATCTAATTTCATACAAACCTGTAATCGATTACAACAGTACCAAGCGTATAAGGACCAGGCAGATCAATCGCAGCATATACTCTAAGACCTTGTAAGTCGTTCTTAGGCGCGACGAAAGCAGCAGCATCGCCACCGAGTTCCTTATAATGATCTCTGACATCAAACCCAAGAGAGAAGAAAATATTGTTCCAAATAAACATCTGCATCTTTGCTTCCTCACCGGGATTTATTGCCATTACATTACCGTCTATTACGGCCACTGCACCTCGAGTAGCAGCAGCGACAAAATCACTGTGAACCTGAATTCATCCATGTATTGTATACTGTATATTGTATAAAACTCAACTACGTTATTGTAAGAATACATTGAGATACAATATATTGATCATAGACATACTTTGAAAATAGCACGTTCTCTAAGTAATCTTTCAGGTAAGTTTTTACGAGGTAACTCTCTCGTTGTTTGCAACTCCTCGTTCCAATCTCGAGTTTGGCCAGGTATATGTTCTTCGTATCCCAACTTAGAAGAGAAAGCTGTTCACAAATAAACGAAATGAATGATCAAACATAAAATTATGACGCAACATAATTAACATCTTAATATTAATTATTAATCAACTAATCGGTTAATTTCGAGTACGAACTTCACGGAATTTGAAATTGGTAATAAAACATATGATTGTAATAATTCAATAATAATAAAATAAAAAAAATATAATTCAAATAATATGTGATAACCATAGTAATATAGAATTTAATGTTTTGTTAATTTGTATAAAACAAAACGTACTATCTTCAGCGCGTATTGCATCAATTGTGTGTTCAATTTGAGGCGCACACCAGGCGTAAAGTTGATAAGGTGTAGCTACTCGTTCAAATGGATGTCTCTGCGTTCTTCGTCTTTGCATAGCAACGAAACCTCGCTTGAAAGCCGGACTGAGTTGGTTCAGTAGTTCAATTAAACTATGACACAGATGACTCGGAGTGGCTGGTTTTGGATTAAATACTTCTTTTGTCGATTGATTGAGGAAGAAACCTCTGGCACACGCGGTCAAATAATATTGCTTGTCTTCTAACGTTACCACGTGTAGATATAATAAATCACCGTGCAGTTTTCTGTGACCGGGTGGTGGATTCCATCCAGATGTTGTTAATACCTATAATAAATAAATAAATTAATTAAGCATGTATATTAAAAATACATTAAATAATAAACATTTATGTTATATTAGTTACTTTTAAACAAGGAGGACATTTTTGTTCTTTGGCTTGCGGTTGTAAAGGTAACAATGGTCTATCTTTGCAGCCAGGTATAATATAATCAGGCGGAGTACAATCAACCGAGTCTGCTCTAGTCTTTTTCTTCTCAAGGATGTCACCATTGGTAACTACATTTAAAAACGATAAACTGCTACATTCGACGCCGTTGTAAGCGTCCGCTGGATCCACAGATTTCAATAAATCTCGGACATGTCGAACATGTATACGAGCTTCTCGCATAGTGTACGGTTCTTCCACGACTTTAATAACCGAACCTTCTTTTAGGCCTTCGATATTCTTTAACTCGGCAAAGTTATCCAGTGTGTTACCATCGAGTTGAAGGGAGAAGCATGTGCGGTGACAGGTGTCCTCGCGATCCATGAGTAACTGGTGGATTTCCTGGAAAATAATAATAAAATTTATTATTTACTGTTTTTTTTATTTTCCATCATTATAAGTAGAAAGTAGAAATCTTCTTTAATCATATAGGAAAAAATCCTTAAACAGGTGATTACTTACCTGAACCAACTCCATACTCGAAACTTGGATATCAAAGGGTTCAGCACCTGGACTAACAATCTTAACAGTGAATCCCATATCTTGAATGAAAACGATTTCTTGTTCGCTTCCAGCATCCTTATCATTATCTTCTTTCTCACTCTTATCCTTTTTCTTGTTCTTGTCTTCTTCCTTTTCTTCCTTCTCTTTCTCTTTTTCTTTCTCATTCCCTTTCTCTTTCGTGGCTTCAACTTCACCTTTCTCAACGACGTTCTTCGCGGCTGTGCTCGTACTTCCGGTCTCTTCCACAGTTTCCTTCATATCTAAACATATGAATCCACAAATTTTTACTGAAACATTTAAGTTTATAAAACCATTAATCACTAAATTAAGTTATATATAAAGTTAAGATTAATCAAAAAATTATATTAAATGTTAAACAAATATACAAAATGGATAACATAAGAATATTTTTACTTGTATTTTACATAATACATACCAAGATTATTTTCCACCTATATTAGCCAAGGTCCCATTAACATTTTTGCAATTTTATCACAAATTTACAGCATGTATTAAATACCGTTGCATTAAAAATATTACTATATTAAAATTATTTATACAGTTCTAGCAAAAATTAATGAAATCATAAAACAGGCAAAGTAATAAACATTTTAGTCAAAACTTTATACTATTAATTTTGATAGTATTATGATAGATGAAACATATTACTATCTTCTTTCTTTAAATGAATATTACAATCTACCATGTATTTTTTACGTATTTTCAATACATATCTGTGTATCTTTTTAAAATAAACGGTCATATTTCAACGCAGATATCAGCGATAACAATACGAATAACCAAATCCACCTATTATTTCCATGGAAACAAGGTACATTTTCGACTAGACACGACAGTGAATATCCGTGGGGTTGCCACTTGCACATTCACCAATGTACTTATAAATAAACGGCAATGTAAATAGTCCGCACTCAAATGCCGTACTAATTTTATCGATACTATGTTTGCGATATATATCCATTTCTAGCATATGTCAATCTTAGGTAAGTTATAACATTGATTACAACTCATAACGAAGCAGTCCGCTTATCAGTAACTACCTTATGTTGATAACTCGTTTCGAATGCTCTAACATGTTTCAAATAAAATTTTGTACCTGTGAAACCTTGATCTTTACTGGCCTTGACTTTACAATAATCTGTACATATTGTAATTCGGTAACAAATGAGATTAAAGACATATATAGAATGAAATTTTAATTGACGAAAAGTTGAATTTTTAACGTTTACTTTGTGATTGATGATTATGGGTTATGATGACTGTAAAAATAAATAATATGTATATGTTACAATACATAGACATTAGATATTTATGATGCATTTATTTTTTACTAAAAATAAGATTAATATTAATAATTATTAAATAATGAATAAAGAAAGAAAGGAAAAAGAAAAACAACTAGAATATGTATTTATTTGTTTATATATATTACACTATCATATTTTCAATATGTATTATAATATTAAATAAATACTTCAGTATTTAGATACTTTAAAATATATGGTAATTATTGAATATCTGTTGCAAATTTATTGGCAAACTTCCAAATTTCGACACTATTTCTTAAAGCATTGTAAAAGATGATAACTGAGAGATTTAATAAGAATGCAAATAAATGAAAATAATATACATAAGATTAAAATTACGTTTATCCTCAAATATATTCGTCCATTTCGATGTTTGTAATGGTTATTGATTGTTCATCGAATTATCTTCAATCAAAAATCATTGATCTTAGAGGGCGTTCACCTAAGAATATCAAGATTAAAAGAAAATCGAAACTGAACAATATATGAAATACTTAGATGCAATCTTTCTGAAATAATAACTAATTTTTTCTAAGTAAAAAGATCTCTGAACTTTTACGAAAATGTTACGTGTATAATAAGATTTATTTTTACAGGATCAATATAAAAATTTGTATAGCGAATCATACGAATCTTTTTAAAATATTTAAGAATCTGAAGTATTTTACAGTTGTAATGATGTGAGCAACAACATGTTTTATCAGTTTTTTTTCTATTGCTGGAATTTTCTTATCATCTACACTAAATCTTTTGGCTGCACGGTCCTACGAACACATATATTGTATTACAGCAATTTATCTTAGACACGAATTGCTTTATCGCATTCTTATCGTACATCTTACTATTTCGTACAAAAACTCTTTTTCAAGTTTCTCTATTACTAAGGGAAGAGATAAGAAATTATGGAAAAGCTTCAAAGATAAAAAGATAAAGCGTCAAAGAAAAAAGCTTTTTGAAAGCGATTTTATATTTCTCATTTTACTTAACAGATTCTCCTAAAGTTCTGCTTTTTTTAAAATTTTTTACCGAAAAAAATTATAAAATACAAGAATTCTTATTATTTATTTAAGAAAACAAAGTTTAAATATCCTACTTAATAGCTTTTAACAAAAATAAATCATGAGGATCATTAATAAAGAGAAATATTGATAATATCATTTAGATTAAAGATTCGAGAATCGATAGGAAATAATATCGATCAAAGAAGAATGGTATATATGTTGTAGATGAGTTAACATACAATCACAGGTATTTCAATCGATATGTAAACATCAAACTCAGTAAGTATCGACCAGTAAATTACACGTGCCAGAGGATATAATATTATTTCATTATTACAGTCAGAAGGCAAGTTTCGAAACCATTCACGAGATGACTACACATAAACAGAGATAAGAATCATTATAGATCTCTGATACATATTCAAAGCAACTAATCTTAACTTAAGAAAATATCGAAAATATATCAAATACATATATAGAATCAAATCGATAACACTATATTATAGTAATATATCACAAATAAATTACAAAGAAAGCTTTTTGTAATTTATTTAAAATATTTCGATGATAAAATTTTCATAATATGTAAGAACGCTTACATAAGCATTTTACGATATGTTTATGGAAGTAAAATTAATCGACATATTTATATTAATTGTTGAACGTACATATATATGTCTATCAAAGTTTGATTTACGAAATTTTTAAATTGCATAAGATGTTTCAATAAAATGTAATTTTAATGTATCAGAAACTAAAGACATAAGGGAAACAACATCAGCAGGAATACCGATAACCCCTAGTATCGATAATTCTTTGCAATTCACTATTGTTCTTTCAAAACATAACCTTTATAAAAGTTTATAAATCACTGTTCTAGCATCATTAAAACTCGATCCCTTTTTTTACTTCTTTTATTTTACTAAAAAATTATAAAATATATTTTGATTACGAAAAATGATCAACATGAATATATAAAGATATACATAAATGAAAAAAAATAGACATATTTACATTATACATATAATATATTTATCTATGTACATGTATTCATTCATTATGCACATATGTTCATTATTCATTTATGTATAATAAAATTGTAAACTAACTTAAGATTACAAAGTATTATGTATAAATTGAAACGTAATTTTATAAAAAAAAAAAGTACACTGTTTTTGTCAAATTAACTAAAATCGAATATATTTTATGATAAAGACATTCTTTTGAAAAATATTTTAACATCTTGGAGACATATTTTTCATAATTTGAAATTTCCTTGTTACTACGCCTATGCGCGAAAGGTCATTAACATGCACGTGTTTTCCTTCGGCTCTTTTTTCACGAAATGAGAGTTCTAAAACAAGAGTAAATTAACAGAACGGACCGACGTCAATCGACAGTGATGAACAACACCTCTCTCGGAAATTTATAGCTCTTTCTCGAAATAACCATATTTCTTTTCTATTGACCGTTAGATCTCGAAAACGAGACTACTCAAACTGAATGGAGGAGTCTATATAACATAATTTACATAATTCCTATTATTCCCAAATACGCTACACTTATTTCGAATCTATATAATCACGTGTATGTGTATACACAAGGATATATGAATGCCACGAAATGAAATATTTATTACCATAAAAATTATCTACATTTGATAATCAACAGTCAGTTGAATTACGTATAAATTGTGCAAAAATACTCAGGATGCGTACAGTATGAACATTCTTCATGACTCGGTACTTATTTAATATTTACAAACGTGACAGAATAATAACAGAAAGCTCTAACAACAAACTGACGAATCATGTTCAAAATTTTGAAATTTCGTAGACATTTAAAATGAATGATTAAACAGGGCAGGTAACGTGGTTTCATCATCCAGGAAGAAACTAATCACGTGCTTCAAATTAATTTCCTTCGTGCGATCGGAACGATCTGCCTCCGACTCGATGTACCTAGATGCAAAATACAAAAAAGTAACGAGAAAAGGTTAAATGGATATTGCACATCGATTGGGAGGTGCGTCTTTAGGAAAGAAGAATGTCAAACGATACGTTTGTGCATTCTTGTGCAATTGCTTGCAAAACGAGGGCCAAGAATAACGAGGAGGACGAAGTCGTTATTCCCGGTGATAATCGGGCCGAGAAAGAGGCAAAGATTCGTCTGCTAGTTCAGATTATGTCTTCTGCTAGTTTCTCTCTTGGAAAAAGTTCTGTGTGGCTCACATGACCCCGCACTACATAGATTCGCGCAATGCGCGCGTTATATAACACCGAGGGCCCGGCTTTTGGCTAAGGCGGCATCGTTAAAGGTGTACATTAAAACGGACAGACATGGTAACCTGATCGAATCATTATATAACGTGATCGGTCATACGCTGCCTAATCATGAAAGACAAGGAAATATACAATTGCCGATCATAAAATCACAGTTATACTAACCAGTGCTGGTTCGTCTCTCACTGCTGTTGAGCAGAGGGATTTTCATACTCCCATTTTCCGCGGAGGTCTCTATCTGTGCGCCCAATGTCATCTTTCTTTGACAATCTCTATCAAGCTTTCACACGACTCTAGAAACAAGCACGTTCTTATTATTCACAATAACACGCGCGCACACTTCGTAAAAATTATACCTCCAAAAGAAACGAGACGTCCCGGACTCTTCACGAGGCAGCACACTAACTCTGAGGCACACCGAGCCGCTTTTCTCTACTGCACGTGCGTTTCGAACGAAGTACAAAGTCTAATACACACGATTGGTTATCACGTCTAGCAGTTTATCGAATCGGCGCATTCGATTGGTACTGCCCGTCACGTGACCCATCCCTCGTTATTCTTCGAGCAATTATTATTTGTCGTTGCCAGTGTATCAAACGGTGCGGTTCCTTTTGAAGTTGGACGTTATTAGAACGTTTTCTCCCTTGGTAGGTATTGGCAGAAATGATGACGTTTTTTAGTATCTAACAAAACGGAATTAAAATTACTAGATGTCGAATTACTAACCTTCTGTTAGTATTTGAATAAGAAATTCTCTATACTTTATTTAAGAAAACTGTTATACATTTTATAAGAAAATATTTTTTGAACGAAGAAAGTAAATTGAAAGGAATTGATAGGAGATTAACGTCTTATCTGTTAAATTCTTATTAAATTGTACGAAAGTGAGGTTAAGCGTCTGATAGAATGTCGGCAGAAGAATCTCCAAATTTGCGTTTAGGACCTGATCCCAATGTCACTTATCCGATTCAAGTACAATACTGTGGAAATTGCTCTCTTCCTATTGAGGTAAGACAATCTTCAACGATAGGTATCTAACATTTGTACTGTATGACAAAAAGATAATGCTTAGATTTTTTGAAAATTTAATTTGCATTTGCATTACAGTATTGTGAGTATTATCCAGAATATGAAAAGTGTAAGCAGTGGCTAGAAAGGAATTTACCAACAGAATTTGAGAAAGTTAAATTAGGTAATTATAATTTTTGTGGTATTATTCTGAAATTGGAAATTTTATTATTGCAATCATATAATTTTATTTACTTATGAGCAGTAGAAGATAATACCACAGAGACGAGTGGAGGTGAAGATGAAAAGAAACGACAAAAACGTGGTGGTAAAGGTATGCTTAAGACAAAGAAAAAGGAAGATGTTCCAAAATTAGTGACTGTCTCTAGAGCACCTAGAGGGAAAAAGAAATCTGTTACAGTTGTCACTGGTCTTAGCACTTTTGGTAATACGAAATACTTATTTATAAAAATTTCTTTTAAATGAGACAATTGCTCAATTATTTTAACTAAATTGAATCTTTATTTGTATTACAGACATAGATCTAAAAGTAGCTGCAAAATTTTTTGGTAGTAAATTTGCATGTGGATCTAGTGTAACAGGAGATGATGAAATAGTTATACAAGGAGACGTAAAAGATGAATTATTTGAAGTAATTCCAGAAAAATGGCCACAAGTAAGAACAATAATTAGCTTTTTGAATAATAAAATAAGTAATACAACTATGAGATTTCATTCATTTTTAGATTGATGAAGATTCTATAGATGACCTAGGGGATCAAAAAAGATAATGAGTCAACCAAAAGTTTACTTACATAATGTATTTAATATTATATCATTTCCATTTTTGTTTAATATAAATAAAATGTACATAAAGTATAAAAAATGTTTTTTCAAAGGTTTGTACAATTAAAATAGCTTTACAATTGTGCTATCCATCCTGTTCATCTTCGCCTAAAAAGTTTGCTACTACCTGAAGTAAAGAATTTACTTCATCATCAGTTAAACGATCTTCACTATCCTCTATAATCTAAAAAATATATAGTAATACATGTATAACTATATATAGTAATACATAGTAATATTTCTAAATATATTTCATATTACAAATTTCATATTACTAGTTGTATTTCAAGAGGTGTTTTAGGAGACATATTTAAAAGAGTCAATTTTTCACACTTTGTTAAATTATAAGGTTCTAATGCTTTTAGAAAGCCTCTAATTTTTTCAGGTATTTGTCTTTTACATGGAGTCTCTTCTAAATATCTTACAGTTTGATATGTTATACTTGCTAATTGATTTTGTTTCATTTTTTGCTTTTTATCTGACTTTATATTTTGCAGAATATTTAAAACTTCATAGTTGCTTAAATACGCCGAGCAATCCTTGAGCCTAAGGTATAAAATTTATTTTGAAAATGTTTAAAATCTACTAAAGTAATTATAAATATAAAGAAATAGTTACTCACACTTCCATATTGTATACTTAAAATTATATGCAACTGTTATTGTAATAACCTATTCTCATTCCAATTCTAATTCCAATGTCTCTTTCTACGATCGACAACCATGATACGAGATAATGGCTCCATCTAATGTCGCGTCCCCGTAGTGATCGTCATTCAACAAATGCAAGTTCAACATCTTCAATCTTTAATAATCATAGGGACTGCAGTGTAGCTCTAATTGCAAGATACTCTGGCACTCATCTTTTGAGTTCCTCACACAAGCGTTTGGGACAGGAGTCATCACCAGAATCAACTCCACTATAAGTATGTCTTCGAGACGAAACGCGACATGATTCTCCTTCATGTTCATCCGGCACATCTGTGCTCCTTAGCTGAAGTGTTCCTTTCTGAGATGTAGCACATTATTATATATTATAACATAGTACAAGAATTTATTAAACCATATCGATAAATCTCATATTGATAATGTCCATTAACTATATTTACAATATTTAGTTGAGAAAACGAATATAATACAGCTCGTAAAATATAAGATTTATTTATGAATTTTTTGACTCAAAGGGCGTTATTAATATATATATATGCTCAAAGCGCAATATTTGAATTTCGCGCTCGATAACTGTTCAATGATCTTTACATGCGACAAGCAGTTCTTTAGAATTCTTATTACCTTATAATGCTTTTTATTATTATAATGCTTTTCAAAATACTTAAAATATTTTATATATATAAAACAACGAAATTAATTTCATAATGCGAAAAATATACTTGCTAATTTAAGTTTTTAATACTTCTGATATATTCCAAGATATATTCTATAGTAACAGAACGATAAGAACGAAAAATTCTCTGATGAAATCTGATGTGTGAAAAAATTAGCAGGTTGTGTGAAATCGGAGTTGTGAAATCGATTGAGAAGCCATTGAAAGAATATACATATAAATATAGATCCATTGTAATCACATTTATGGAATAGTAGAATGTTAAATACATGAAGATTACATTGGATTATTTGGATTCCAATGTGTGTATGCGTGTATATGCTTATGGTCCATGGCTGATTATAATTATATTTTAAATCTTGCAAGGCTGTAGATCGGTAATTTGTAGCCCCTTTATGGTACTCTACAAACGCAAGAAAGAAAATATGCTAATTATATTTATAGTGTTATTGATTAGTTATTATTATTTAACATACTCTCATTTATCGACAGATTTTCTTTATTATATTATAATATTTCATTAATTATTAATTTTAATTTTAATGATTTTAATGTATACTACATAAAATAAATTATACGTGACTATTCAATAGTGGAAACTGTTTTTTATTATATACTAGAATATTACCATACATCATGTACATTTAATTTAATATCATTATAATATTAATTTCTTTTGAACCTCAATGATTTCTTTCTTTTTATGATTCTTTCAAATTTTATAAAAATACATGCATTTCTGCTTGGTAATATCACATGAAGTAAAGACATCACATAAAGTCGAGTTAAAGAATATTACTGCCATTAAAAATTTTTCTAGTTAGCGAGCAGGTAAATTTTATATGAACTTGAAATTAAGAAAAATCTACGTCACTGATAATCTACAGAGACCGTAGATTTTTATATTTGTCTACGAGCGAATTTGAAGAAATTTTATAATGGGCCTCTAACGTGATAGTCACGTACCTATGGAATGTTAACACGACCTCTGTGCGGAATCGTCTGACATTTTGAGAAGGCAACTGTACGACTGAGTGCGTACTCCGTTGTGTTTTGTATTTTGCGACTGTGCCTACCATCATTGTGGTGATCCGAGTTAATGATTGATGTGATTTATAAAGGTGGACAAAATGTAGAGCAGCGACTTCTTCGAGTCTTTGAGAAGGATCGTCCAGAGAAAAAGAAACAATATCACACGGAAATCGGTGCGGACCGAAACTTTTCTTGCAACGCGTATCGATCTCTCTCCACGGGCAATGCATCTTCTTAGCCTGTCGTGCTATGTTTGTAAACTATTGACCTTGCCTGTAAAAGATCGGTGAAAAATCTTTCGCCGAGAAATCACGATCGACAATGGAAATCGTTGGCGACTACGAGTACAACACGAAAGATCTGATAGGCCACGGCGCATTCGCCGTGGTCTTCAGAGGTAGACATCGTAAAGTGAGTTTTCTTGCGTTTGATCATTCAGAATTCTGATCGTGAATAGAAATGATAAAGAGAACAATTCGGCCAGACAGTGATTTAACATTGATTGATCGCAATTGAGGGCCAGTAAAAGAGCATGATATTCTGTTTGTGTTTTACAATTTTAATGTCTGATGGCTAAAAGGGCATATTTTAACATATATATGCATATTTTAACAATACAGTACTAATGTATTTACAAGTATTCAAACAGTTGTAGAAATCTTTTGTTAACATGTTGTATCTGTTGTATAAAACATTTCGAAATTTCATTAGCATCGTAACAAGATTCAGCTACCATGATTACATTGATAAAGTTTGGAATAAATTTTAAAATATATACATGTTACAAGTATATACATACATACATACACACACATATATATATATATATATATATATATATATATATATATATATTGTAAAGATTATAAACAGTCAATTATCTTTTATATTAATAAGTCTTGGTATTCAGTGGTTCATATTATACATTTATTCATTTTATGTGTTAGTTTCTTCTTTATTAAATATATATTTGCAATGAATATTTTGTAATTTTTATATACATTTTCAGGTTGATTTCGAATTTTATTAATATAATCATGACTTATGTTTTATTATGATGCTAATGAGATTTCAAAATATTTTATATAATATGTGTAATATATACATAACAACTTCCATAAAGGTTCCAATACTTTTAATTGAGACTTAAATTCAGATGGAAGTTTCGTTAGAAACCAGTAATATAATGTTATGACAATATTTATGAAATGTTTAAGAAAATGACAAAAATATGCATACAACTAATAATAAAATTATATAAAAAAAAGATAAATAGATAATATAAAATTAACGACATATTGTATTTGAAAATTGTCCTATAAAACATGAAAGTATGACTTATTATATTGTTTTTCTTCTGTGATCTTCAATTACATATATTAACAATTATATGACTTCCTTTTTCTTTGTAGAAACCAAATTTCGTAGTGGCAATTAAAAGTATCACCAAAAAAAGTTTGGCAAAATCACAGAATCTACTTGGGAAAGAGATCAAAATTTTGAAGGTTTGTAGTTTAATAAGAAATATGTTTGTGCTATATTCTATGTTTGTTTTTGGCTTGTTATAAAAGAAAAAATATTATTTTTTTTTACATATTATTTACATGAAATAACATTGTAAAATAATTATATAATACTTCTAATTCATAGATTGATTAGTAAAACAATTGTTATTAATTATTAATAAAACAATATTTATTATAAAAAATTTCAAGGTAATACATATGTCATCTCATAAAAATTGCTTGTCATTAAGATAGGATGTTTTCTATTTTAATAACAGCTGGATAATGAGTTTGATTGCTGACTAAAACATTATGTTTTAGGAACTAACAGAATTACATCATGAAAATGTTGTCGCTTTATTGGATTGCAAGGTTAGTATAATAAAAATTAATATATAATGCTTATATTAGTAATCATTAAATATTTTTAATTTTTTTATAAATATTATATAATAAATTCTGAATTTATTATTTAGGAATCTAATTATAATGTCTTCCTGGTTATGGAGTATTGTAATGGTGGGGATTTAGCTGATTATCTAAGTGGTATGTTTTCTATAAAAATATGTCTTATTAAAACATTGAAATAATATCTACAAAAGCTAAAGTTCAACTTACTCATTTTATTTTTATTTTTTCTTTTTATTTATTTATTAGCAAAAGGAACTCTTTCTGAAGATACTATCAGAGTGTTTTTAAAGCAACTAGCAGGTGCAATGAAAGCATTACATGCCAAAGGTGTAGTCCATAGAGATCTTAAACCGCAAAATATTTTACTCAGTCATAATTGTGGCAAGGCTTGTCCACAGCCACACCAGATAACATTAAAGATTGGTAAGTATTATTTATTTGTTTCTGCACGAATTTAAATTTAATTTCAATTCAATTGGTAATATAAGTAAAGATGAAAGATTGTAAAATATACTTTTTATATTTTAGCGGATTTTGGATTTGCTAGATTCTTACAAGATGGTGTAATGGCAGCAACATTATGCGGTTCACCAATGTATATGGCACCAGAAGTTATAATGTCACTTCAATATGATGCAAAAGCAGATCTCTGGTCTTTAGGAACGATAGTTTTTCAATGTCTTACTGGAAAAGCTCCATTTCAAGCTCATACACCTCAAGCTTTAAAATTATTTTATGAAAAAAATGCAAATCTTGGACCCAAGTACGTTAAGCAATATATGTTTCTTTTTTTTCGCCAAGAAACAAAAACCATATTCATTTTCTTTTGTATTTTAATTGTTTATATTTTAGAATTCCACCTGGAACTTCACCTGAATTATCAGATCTTTTAATGGGCTTGTTAAGACGTAATGCTAGAGACCGTATGCCTTTCGATGAATTCTTTGGGCATCCTTTCCTTCAAGGTTCCAGGGAAAGCCCAAGTCCTGTTCCTGCTGAACTTCCTGCTTCTCCAGGAACACTAGCGATTCAAGTGGGAGCTACAGCTGTTACAAGATTAGAACCAGAAACTACTAGTCCGTGTTCCAGTCCTGAAGATGACTTTGTACTTGTGCCAAGTGATCTCAGCAGTGACACAGACAATAATACTAATACGCAAATAAAGTACGTAGTTTAACGTATTTATAATTTATATAAAAGATTTTTATTTATTATGTTTATAATGTTATTAATTGATTAGGTATGTCAAACAAACTAGCAGAGAAGCAGTGAGTCCACCACGACCATGCTTCCTTCCCATTTCGGAACCAATTCCTGTTCCGTCTCAAAGAAGTATTGCACAACCATCATCTCCTTCTACTAATGTAAGATCAGGAAGTAGTGTTGTTCCTCGCTCTCAACCTATAAGTATGAAACGCAGTGTGGATACGCATAGGAGTCATGCTCCTGACATTGGCTCTCTTAGTCCACCTAGTGTTCAATTTGTTATTGGAACACCACCTAGTAGGAGGTACAAAAAATACAAACTAAATTATTTTATATATGTGATATATAATTTTATTGTATAATTTTATTTAACTGTGATTATTTTCAGATTAAGTGAAACACCTCCACCGCCAAATACATGGCAAGTTAGTCCTGTTGCAAGGCATTCACATACTTCCAGTGGGACGTCTCCGTTACGGCGTTCGACTGGAAATAATAGTGCATCTTCGCCATTACTAACAGGGCCATTAGCAGTCTTAGGTTCTCCTACATCGAGAGCATTTCAAGATAATAACAACACACTGAGACATTCACCAGTTATTCCTTTCGGTACAAGAGCTGTTACTCTTCCTGAAATATCTGGTGCGTATGTTATGTTTGTATTCTAACAGAAGAAATATTTTAACTATTTATTCTAACTGAAGGGTAATAATTTATATTTTTTTTACATTAAATTTACAGAAGCGGGTAGTTTCCAGAATCTTTTACCAGAAGTAAATCCTACGATAGATGATCAGCCATTGACGTTCTTCGCACCTGAACTTCCAGAGGAGACGCTTTTGGAACGAGAACACAACGAAATATTAGCAAAGTTAAACTTTGTTGTTGCATTATGCGAATGTGTGTGTGAAGTAGCAAGAACAAAAGCAGGACCTTTAGGTGCACCTTTGGGTGGTATTGAGCAAGCAAGTACTGCTGCAACGAGGAGAAGAGCGGAACAAGTAATTTTACTTGTCAGAGCTCTTCAATGGCTCAGTTCTGGATTAAGTCTTGCAACTCAACAATTGAAGGCTGGTCGGTTGCAGCCAACTACCACCGTGAAAGATGGTAATTTTTGTTTATTCTAATTGCTGCATATAAAATATAATAATATACGAAGATGATTATATTTCAGTTGTGAACACAATGAACGAAAAATTTAGAACATGTCTTGCTGAATGTAAACAGCTGAATAGTGCTGGGCTTCTTCATCAGACTGGAGCTACTGCAGATAAAATTCTGTATAATCATGCCATTCAAATGGTAAATGTGGTTAATTTTCTTTTTCTTTTTTTATGAATTTGATAAATTTACTGAATTGTGTATGTTAATGTATGTATTTATGAAGAATTAATTTTTTCCACAGTGTCAATCAGCAGCACTTGATGAATTGTTTGGTAATCCTGCAGAATGTTTCCAGCGGTATCATACAGCACAGATATTGCTCCATTCTTTATCACAACATGTCAGCCACAGTCAAGATAGAGCCCTCCTTATTAAATGTAACTTATATATATTTTTTTTTATTTTGGAATGTATTTTCTTATTTTAATTTATTATTTTATTATATCTCATTCTAGATAAAGATGCTGTTGAAAAACGCTTGTACGTACTTCAACAACAAGGTTACATTTACGCAACTGACCCTACATAGCGCTTGTGAAAAATGGCAGCAGAGTACAGTGACCCGCCCAAATCTGTACCGTGCTCGATATCTCTTTTCTGTAAGATATTCTGCCCTATTCTGTATAAAACCTGTTAATTCATTGATCATAACGATGACTTGCTACAAAGATGACATTGTAGAAAGAAGCAAATTTAAGATAACATATATAATACAGTTTGTTAGATCTTATACAGAATAGGATAGATTACTCTGCGGAAGAATACGAAAGTGATTCTGTACAAGTTTCTTTATATGATTTATTAATGATGTGAACAATGAATTATAATTATATATATAATATAGATATTATATTATATATATATTGTAATGTACGTATGGTTGATTAACTTTATGACTAACCTTTATTTCATATCAAACAATAAACATGTGTATACTAATAGCATTGTGCGTTCAATGCAAGGCACATTTCTTATTAAATGGTAATGATATAATAACTGTAAAAAAAAAGAGTAAAACATTGTTTTCATTAGGTGATTTACATTAATGTTGTTTGCTACAAAAGAATCATCAAGTACATTATTTTTTCTTTTCATCTACAGCTGGTTCGATACTTGGTTTGTTATTCTTATAAATTGTATAGTTTAATGCTGTAGCAAGAGTAGTCCATGCTAAATATGGAATAACCAAATAACCAGCAAGTGGATTCACATGATAGAAAGACACACCCATTGCTACAGTGCTTCCCCACAATAAAACAATTTCATATAAAGCCTAAAAAGCCATGAAAGAAGATAATTAGAAAAGTAATTAATACTTATGATATGTTTATTTCTATCAAAATACCCATTTTATCTCGTGTAATCCAAAGAATAATGGTGTCCAAGACCAATTTAATATTAAATTAGTTCCATAAATAGAAAGAGGTACTATTGCTTCTCTGAAACCACCACCATCTTTCCATACTAAATATGAAGAATATCCTATTGTGCAATAAAGAGTTGTCCATACTGGAGCAAATGCCCAGTTTGGTGGAGTCCAAGATGGTCTATTCAAAGACTGTTAAGTATCATTCAAAAGATTTATTATCTGATTAAAATTAACTTTATTTGAAAAGAATTTTAATATAATCTATTAATCATATATTATAGATTCAAATATATACATTGCAATTTATTAAAATCAAGTGAATTTTTTTTAATATAAAAACAATGCAGTCATTTTATTAATATCTTTTAAGTTATTGAATATAAGATTTTTTTAAAGAGTATGTTATAATAAAATGAAGTGCTAATATATGATTTATTTAAAGACAAATTCTTATTTTATAGTAATTAAACATTTAATGCCGCTTTTATACATTGTCTTATAAATTAAATCTATCGGTTAAAATTTCTAGAGTTTATGTTACTACTGGATTTGAATAGTTCTAACGATTAATCGATTTAATTACCTCATACCAGTGTTTAATATTTTTTCTAGTGAAGTAACTTCCGGCCCATCCTCCTATATTAGGGTGAATAATAGCTGCCACAATTGGCCAAGATATTTTCACAGGCATTTTACTAAGAAGAAAATACTGTTTAACTATTTTCAACAGTCCCTTAATACCGATTGCAGAGTAGACATGAAAATGTACGCTACTATCTTTGCGACTGACGTTATGTATCCAGTAATGTAACTACGAAGAAATACTATCGGTACACTTACACATTTTTAGTTTTAGTATTCATTATCATGTGCATTGGCAACAATGTGTATGAGTGAAATTGCATTGTCATGAACAGTTATGCAATATAATGCAATTAATGTGAAATATTTCTCATGCACAGGATTGAAAATTTTTTAGCACAATAGATCGCTGTTTTTTTCGTATAAAATTTGCTGTTAATAAACGATAGGAGGATTTCAATTAAATTATTCAATAACAATTTTTTATGTCAAACGATATTAGATATAAGATTATATTATTAATTTTCTATGTTGATGAAAATATAAATGCAAATATATGCAAGTGCGTGCATACATATATTATTGGAAATTTGTCGTTTTTTAATTTAGGCGTGTTACATATTTCTATTTACATATATAATTTAATAAATATATTAAAAACAAAACAAATTCATGTTACATAAATATGCGATGTGTCATGCATAATAATTATAAATGACTATTAGTTACAATATGAGTAGCTAATGAGTACACAGGTGTGTGCGTGAACATATACTATTTTGATTAAATTATAATAGTACATGACACGCACACACAGGCGCACAACGTACGTACCTTTATGTGAATATAATTTTACAGATAAAATCTTTTTTTTTTTCTTAGTAGAAGACATATTTGTGTTTTAGAGCAATAAAAATTTGTTTGTATACCACTTTCAAATTGTAAACTTAAATTTCAACATGAACTTTAATAAATATAAAATATAACATTCTTAAGAACCATTTAATAAATTTTAATCTAATCATTTAATACGATGAATAAAAATTAGATGATTTTTTACATAAAATTGGTATATTGAGAGAGTGCACAAATATATTTTAATTTTATTTAAAAAAATTAATAAGCAAGTTTAAATTTGGTATATCATGTTGGTATATATAAAAATAAACATTGAAAATATGCAAAAGTTTGTTAACATATGAAAAGACACACAAAAATAATACTTTCAAAGAATTCATTTCTATATTACAAGTTAATATATTTTAAATGCAGCTCGTGTCTAATGAAAGTGATAGAAAGATGACAATACACGGAAGAAAGAATTTTAAAGTACTTTGTTTATTTCTGGTTTGAATTCATTAATTAGACTTATTTTTTATTTTATTTGCATTTTTCCATTGTTGTTTCCTCCAACATTTGCATTTTTCTAATTCACATTAGTGAATGTTTATTTCACATTTAATCTTTTTATCATATTTGTTTTCGTCAATTTTATTTTATTCGCATTTCTGAGCTTTCGTGTCCTTTTCTCCATTTACTTCCTTTTTACGTTCGAGTTTAGAGGAAAACACTCCAGCAAAGTGGTATTTTACGCGTTCTCTTAATTTTTGACGAATTACCATAATAGTTGTTATTGTATTACCTAGGAACAATACTAAAAACATGCCACTAAGAACTGGGACATGCCATGTAGCTTCTGGATAGGATATTAATGTGAATAAGACATATGCGTTGTATAATTGAAATATATATCCAACGAAAAGGAATGGCAATAGAAACGATAATCCACGCCACATCCAAGAGTGGAAACCTTCGATTGTAATATCCATATTATGCCTTTCACCTAATGCTTTTAAGCGATATAAAACACCCCGCTGGTAGAAAAATTGCAAGGATTGTACTACACCTGTAAAAAGAACATATTTTATTTCGATGTCAACAAAAAAAATTATTATAAAATTCCAGATAGGTAACATACTGATATAAACGTTGAACCATATAAATTGTTGTCTAAATGCATACCACGGCCCTATGTTAGGCCATACTAATAAAACACCAGATACTACAGTTGAGAGGAAATGATGAAATCTCCACCAACCTTTTATTCTTGAACCATTTACTTTTAATATACTTTCTCTTATTGTCAGTGTACAATAATACCAGACTAAAAGGAACATAAAGCTAAGTTCCAAAGTTCTGTAACAAATATTACCAATGATGTCCATATGTGACTATTATAAATTTTTTATTTTATTACAGAATAAACAACATATATTACCTGATATTAGTTACCAGATTTAACACAGATAAAATAAAACCAATTACAGAAAGAACCAATTTAAATTTTTCATATTCGTCTTTATATTTAAACCTGAAAAATAAATGAAATGTTGAGTGTATATTCTACAATATACATGTCTTGAATATGTCATTATTACTTTTATTCTTACTTATCATTTTTGTTTAATATAGAAACATTAACATTGCCTAAAATAATTTGAAGATATGTGCCATTTGGTTTTGGTAAGATTTGTTCCATTTCATGTAATTGTTGCTCTCTTTTAGCCATCTCCTTGCTTAAACTTTTTTGTGCTTCGCTTGCATGTAATCTGCAGTTGTGAGAAATTGTATTTAATTGTTTAATAAAAACAATTAACGAGTACGAATATATTAAAACTAATTACTTACTGTTTGAGTGATTTTGATATTACACTCATCCGGTATTTCTGATGAGAAATTCCTTTTAAACATTTTGCTTGAAGTTCTCCTACTTCCTCTAATTTTGCAAGATATTCTTTGTTCAATGCCTATTGACAAAATTGAAATGTTACCATTTTAAATAAAACGCGTAATGCTTAAAATACTTCACACAATATGGAAAAATAATTGTAATGAATGTGTTGATTAAACAACGAACAATAACGAAAAGAGCAAGGAAATATTCCGCGATAATATTTATAACACATTTATGAAAATATGCTCGAAAAAGAAGTATTTATATTTCACAGAACATTACATACAAATATTTTTATACACTGTTTTGCGAGTATTGGATAAATAAAAAATACACTTAACCTCACAGAAAATGGTCCAACGTGCAAATCACTGACAACCTCAGTACCCAGGATTAACAAAAAATTATCTTACTTCTAATTCCTTGTAATCTTGTGCTAGGTCGTTCCAGTCTTTTAAACAGGACTCGACATCGGTATCCATCGCAGCAAAAAAAAAGGGATGATGACCAACGACTCACTAAAATTCAGATGCGCAACGATTCTTCTGGTCAAGTACTTCCTCGTGCATCCAACGATAGAATGCTCTAAAAGTTGCCTCTTCATCCTAATCTTTAAACCTTCGACAAACGATGAGAATACAATTCGAACATTGTGTAAAAAGAATTAATTTAATAAATTTAATTCAACATTGAAATTTTTATAATCGGGTATTTCTAATTTAAAGTTTATTAATTTGATATGTAACTTTTTCGAAACATTTTAACAAGTTTTTTTTGACATAGATTTCTATAAATCCAATAAAAGATTTCGGACAACAATTTTAGATAATATTCATTGGTTCCTATAAATAGACGATAGAAAAAGTTTTGATGTTACATCGAATTTTTTAAATTTCTGTCTAACTAGATTTTTTAAATTGTATTTTGATAGTAAAAAAATGGATTATTTCATTTTCATAAAATAATGAATTAAATATAATTGTTGTTGTTAAGTTTGATAAAATATATCTGAATTATTTCTCAATAAATTTGAATGTTCCACTAATGTCCATCTTATATAATTTAAGTGATAATAATATCATAGTTACATTAGTTATATTTAGTATTTAAATAATTATAATATGATTTAAATAAAATTAATATATTGCCAGCATGAATAATTAAGAAATCACATAATGAATAACTAAAATAAAAATTTTTAAGAAACAAAATTATAATTTTATCTAACTTTAAGCTTTAAAAATATAATGATTTTATATTTTGTGATATATTCTGTATATTAAGTTATAAACATATAATATAGCTGAAAGACAAAGGTTATTAGAACTAATATTGCCTCAAAATATTGAGGGATATTGATTTCTTATTTAATTCTAATTGCGATTTAAATAAAATTACGTTTTGCTCATTAATGCTGCAAACGTTTTTTTCTCTGATATCATACATTTATTATGACTTAAAAGGTAGTATAATTAGGAATTTAAATTCAAAGTTTCTGGATTATGAATTAGTCGAACTGATTATTCTGATAAATTATTAATCATTATTTGCAAATTAACCCGCATCCTATTGCATTATTAAACATTAGTGAATTTTTTCATGGTCGTTTTTCATGATCAGATAACTCCGATTTACAAAGACAAAAGTGCTTTGCATTCTCTGGTAAACAGATTCCTTTATATTCAACTATCGCACTTTATTTCGCACTTTATTTCGTCTGTTCAACATTGATTTTCTGACCGAATGCGTGAAAGTCATTACCTTCATGGACTTACTATTTCATTTATTATGAAATACACGATAAGCATTTCTTTAGAGATGTTAATTACTTTTAGTGATCAACGCTGACAACAGAAATATAAAACAATTTTTAATAACAGTAACAAAAATTTTCTTGTTTGTATATATATAATTGCAATTAATATATCTTTATAATATTCATATATTAGTGAATCTTTATATGCATATATTATTCAAAATATTTTTTGATCCAGCATATAAAATGTAGAAATATCATTTTTTTTATAAAAAGCAGCAATAACAAATGTAAATAAAATGAATTTTGTTAGTGATTATTTTTTAGAATAGAACTATTTTGCCTCGGTATATATAAAACTAGTTTTCTATTCCGTTTCGTTCTGTAGTACACAATGGAAAAATACAAAAATAGATGGAAATCAGATGCATCGAACAGAGCGATAGCATTATTTGTAAATGTTATCACTCTGTTAAAAATCTAAATTTATTCAGTTTTCTAAATAGAATATCTCTCTTCTTCATCTATGTAAATTGTGTAATACACTTAGGTCTACTGTATTTTCCTTAAAAAAAATCTTGTATTGTAAATATTGACAATTACTTTTTATACTTTTAGATTAAATTTTGATAAATTTAGATAAAACTTGAAATCACAATGAATATAGATTGCATTGAAATTAATAAATATGAAATTTCAACTAATTCAAGCGTTAAATATTTTAGTAATAGTAAGTACTAGTAAATAAGTAGTAGTAGTAATAAGTATGATGTAAATATAATATAATAATTATATTATAGTAGGATTAAATTTGTTCATATGGTTGAATGAAATTTTATATAGCTCATAATCCTTTATTCTTGGAACCTCACACGTGGTTCCCCACTCCATGTAAGAAATTTCAGTAGGAGATTTAAATATCTTCGAAACTGTTAAACGGTGTGCAGTAGTCGGGCGGCATGGGCTCGGGATAATCGTGAGAAAGTATCAGTGTTTGCTAACAGTTAAAAAATTATCTAGTAGTATCATACAAAGAATTATAATCTCAGAATTCTACTTTAAATAATTTTAATGACTTGGTTTCTCTAAAAATAAAAAGATTTTCCGATTTGGTTGTTCAATAATAATATTTATAGGAAGACTAGTATTATAGATACAAATATCATCTTATAATAAATACAAAACTATGATTTATCTGTTCTATAAAATTTTCATTTTTTTAAAATCACTTTTATTATAGTGATTATCTATTAAACTAATTGACTTATATATATAAAATTAGAAGTACGTACACCAAGGATAATATTATTATGCATTGTCAATATATAACAAATGTGCGTTCGTTATTTTTCATACCAGCATCGTGAAATTGTTATGGGATACACACAATATGGATACACACGAATCCTATAACGTATAAAATAATTGTGAATGACTACTAAGATAATAAGACAACCGATGAAATTCTACAAACGGTGAATTATGCTAATCGCTCGTTCTAATATTAATCTCGACGCCACTGTAATCGGTTTGAAAATAAGAACACAGTGAATCACAAAACGAAGGAATTCTCGTGGAAGAAAGTGGAAACCTGCAGCGGAGGGGTAAACGGCTTCTAGTTAACGGTCATAGTAAACGGTATTCGATCTTCTTCTTTGCGTGTCTACCAGTGTTTCATAACTACCGTGTAACTCCAATATCTTCCATGAATTCCGCTCTCTTTTTACGATTTCTCATTTCCTGTTACCGTGCCTAGTTCCGGTTACCGGAACCGGAAACCGCAATAATTGCTGAGGTGTTCGGAATCAAGTGCAACCTGAAAAGATATTTCACCGTGAGAGAGAATTATGATCGATTGCAGTGTCAGATTAATGCGAGGATCAGCATTAAACGCAATGATCATAGAAAAGATACTATCGCCGCTCTGAATTGTCCGCCAAGTGTTATCGTCGAATTGAACTCGAGTTATCAAATATGACACCCGAAGAAAAAAAAGAAGAGCTCCTTCGAGAGTGCCGTTAAACGATTCGCATTCCGATGAAGTCATTTCTGAGATTTCGATGAGGAAACGTTTCGCCTGTAAGAAAAAAAGAAAGAGAAGAAAGAAAGGTCGAAATTTTTAACACGCAACGAACTTCGCAACGTATGTTTTGTAATTGTAAAATACACGTTACGAAGTAATAACGTATCGTCGGTTATTTTTCACATTATACGGCAGATAAGAGAGAGAGGAATAATGAAGCTGAAAGTTGCGCAAAATGTTTTGAAAACCGGCAAATCTGTAAAGGTATCTGACGGCGTTAGCACGGCGAAGCACTGCGTATCTGGTTGCGGTTATACTGGCGCGACGCAAACACCGAGGATCGATGATCTCTCCGATATCTCGAAATCAATAGATGGCGCGAATCGATCGAAGGAGTCAATCGTCGAGAAGTCGCGCGACAGAAATTTTGCTACAGTGGCGGTAACCGCGACTGAAACTATTGTGCAAGAAGCACCAGAGCCACGTGGTATCCCCGTTTTCGGAACGCTTCTATCATTCATTCTCGCTGGTGGTCCAAAAAGGCAACACGAGTACGTTGACAGACGGCACAAGGAATTGGGCTCAATTTATAGGGAACGCCTAGGACCAATTACAGCAGTCTTTGTAAACTCAACCCATGAGTTTCGTAGAGTTTTTAGATTGGAAGGGTCCGTGCCGAAACACTTCTTACCGGAAGCTTGGACACTGTACAACGAGACACGGAATTGTCGACGCGGTTTGCTGTTCATGTACAGTAATTTTAAGCTTCTCTCTCTTAAAAAAAAAGTAGCTGTACGTTTGAAGGTCGTGCGATAAAAATACAAATTTCTGGTTTTTATTTTTACCACCGACGCCGCGCGTCAACGACGTTAAATAAAATTTTTAAAACGAAATTTCTATTTGAATAGGGACGGCGAGGAATGGATGTACTTTCGTAAGATTTTAAATAAAGTGATGCTAGTACCAGATCCAACGAATTTAATGTTTCAACCGTGTCAAGACGCGGCTGTCGAACTCAGACAAAAATGGCAAAAACAGATCAAGACCGATGCTGTTATAACGAATTTACAGGTTCAACTTTATCAATGGTCCATCGAGGGTAAAAATAAATTTCATTCAGTTTCATTGAGATTTTTTTTTTTAGTTGAAAATTCGAGAGATAAAGATATCTATAGAAGCTTATTTCTTTTTTTTTTTTTGCAGCAATGATGGCCACATTAATGGGATCGTGTTGGCATTCTTACAAGCAACAGCTATCTCGAGACTTCGAACTATTGGCGGAAGTCTTGCACAATATATTTGAATATTCAGCTAAATTATCTGTGATACCAGCTAAGCTAGCTATGAATTTACGCTTTCCTGTTTGGAGGAAATTCGTCGCGTCTGCTGATACAGCGTTCGAAATTGTTCGAACACTAGTACCAGAAATGACTAAATTAGGCGGCGACGGTTTGTTGAAAAAAATGATGGATGAAGGTATCCGAGCTGAGGACGCAATCTGTATTGTTACCGACTTCATTTTAGCAGCTGGTGATACGGTTAGATCGAATGTTGTTGAGAAAATAAAATTTTACATTTAAAATTTAAATGGAAGATTTTTTTTTTATTTGAATTTAAAAATTAATAAATAAGCAATGGAATAAGTAGAATGAAGTTAAAAAGAAATTAAATCGTATTTTAAGAGTTAAATATTTTACGTATTTGTTAATACCCGAAAACTAATTCTGTGTTTTGTATTCAGACAGCGACCACCTTGCAGTGGACATTGCTACTGTTGTGTAATTACCCTGAGAAACAAGAAGAATTATTTGAACAATTGAAGGATGTTTCACAGAAAGATTTATTACGCGTACCATTGTTAAAAGGTGTAATTAAAGAATCTCTTCGACTCTATCCTATAGCTCCATTTATATCTAGATATTTACCAAAAGACAGTGTGATTGGTAATTACTTTGTACCAAAAGGGGTAAGTAAATCTATATTACTATGTGTCATTTACAATAAATACAATTACATGTATCATTTACAATAAATACATGTTACATGTACCATTTACAATAAATATATATTACATGTATCATTTACAATACATAATAAATATTAAAAAGCCATACTTGGATATTATAGGAACTACTCGTATTATCACTTTATTCGAGTGGTCGCGACGCAGCGAACTTTTCGCAACCAAATGAATTCCTTCCGGAAAGATGGATCAGAACGGAAAAAGGTACTTACCAAGGTGTAATGCATCCGCATGGGAGTTTACCATTTGCTTTAGGTGCTAGAAGCTGCATTGGTCGAAAATTGGCAGAAATACAAATATCGCTTGCATTAGCACAGGTACGAAATGAAATTAAATCATGAAAGTAAATCAAAAATAATGAAAGTAAATCAAGATTTACTGAATTTATTTGACTTTATTTTAAAAAATTGCAGCTAGTTAAATCGTTCAAAATAGAATGTATAAATAAGGATCAAGTGGAATTAATTTTACATTTGATATCTGTACCTTCGAAGTCGATAAAATTAAAGCTGACAGAAAGAATATAACGAATAATGTGTAATATAACGAAATGAAATATCGTCGTATAGGAGAGTATTTTTTTCTATTTCTTGTTTCTTATTTACTTGTTTCTTCGAAGCAATGTTTTACCCGTATACATTTATACTGAATAAACTGACATTCAAATATTTTCGTACATACATACATACATACTTACATACATACATACATACATACATACATACATACATACATACATACATACATACATACATACATACATACATACATACATACATACATACATACATACATACATACATACATACATACATACATACATACATACATACATACATACATACATACATACATACGTGTAAGTTAAGTAGTGAGTTAATTATTTACAATTATCAACATTTAAATATATATATTAATTAAATATATATATTTTTTATTACATATATATATATATTTTATTAATATATAATTATATATATATAATATATATAATTAAATGACATTTATAAATTGTATATTTATTAATGTACATCAATTCCACGTTTTAAAATATATTTACAATAAGTATGATTAAAGTAGAATGACTCAGAAAATTTATTATATAAAAGTTTCATTAAGTGCTTCCTACTTAGAGAATGTTTATTAAATGATTAAAGCAGTCACTTACCTCATTATTAAATATCACAATTGTATAAAATTAACTCGTCATTAACGTTGGCACAAGACATTGTTAATGATTTTCCTTACTTCGTCTAGGAATTCATGAAAACTTTCAGTGGTAGAAAAATCTTGAAACGCTTGGACTCTTTCAGGTTTTGTCATTTGAGCTGTCAAAAACCTTTTCACACAACAGGATTTCAGTTCGTGACACGAATTCACTCTCGCCCAGTTCCATGCCCTACTGAAGTTTTTATAATTCAATTTGGAGATAGAACTTTCTGTAAGAATATCCGATATATCGGCCATGAGGAATTTATCAGCTAGTAGCACCGCGTCTAATAAAGATTCAATAGTTGTATTTTCGAAAGTTGCTCCATTTGCAGCTAGTAATAACGTGTTAAGACCTTCCTTTGACGTATTTCGCAATTTGACACGTTTCTTGCCCGACTCTGAAAAGTTCCCTTCAAGCATAGCGGAGAATGCGTCTGATTTTTGACACAATGTTTGCCTACAAGCGTCGACGGTCGTACCATCATCCAGTTCGAATGTAACCGTTGCAGGTTTCGGATGATTATCATATACTCTTGGAAAATCAGTTGAAGCGGTTTCTGTGATTTGATATTTTTCTATAATCTCAGGTTGAATTTCTAACGTGCTTGCTAGACGACAAATTGACCAAATAGCGTTTTCATAAAGGACATGTTGTTGATCAGATAGAATGTGAAATATTAATTGAAGACCACCGTGATTATTCAGCAATGATTTTAGAATATCTCGCGATTTAATTAGAAATGGTATCGAGACTGCGATAACCAATTTATGAGCTTCTTCTCCGCGAAGCAATATAGATGTAAGTTCACCTATCGCTCCGCCTGTTTCTGCTAGAGCGCATAGTGTTCTTGTATAATATTCAGATCCACATAATGTTTGAGCTTCAAAAACAAAGCCCTGTTTTAATAATGGTACTAAATACGCTCCATTTCTGTATAAAAAATTTTTTTATTGTATAATATGTTTTATTTGCAAAATGAGTGTTTGCTTACCTTATAATTCTATTTAAAATTTTAGATGCTCTTACATTTTTTGCGTGTCTAATGTAAGCTAATAATGGTCCAATGGTCGTGGGATCAGCCAATCGATCAATTGGATCATTTGAATGACTTAAGCGGCTTAATAATACTAACGTCCATATATTTCCATACTCCCAGGTGTATGTACATCCCGATGATTTATTCTCCTTTTCTACATTCTGGGATTCTTCTACTTCTATAGTTACTGATTTCCAACTCTTCAACGATTCTACTTCTTCTTGGGGTTCTAAAAAAAATGAGGCAGAAATTATTATTCTCGAGTATTTTTAAAATGATTTAAGTTGCAAAATATATAAATTAATTTACCATCTTCGTTATCCATCATCTCTGTATCACTACAGACTGGACTGTAATTATCTTCGGTACTTTCGTCATTTTCAATAGAATCATAAAAAGGTAACGGTGGTGTACTAGGAGGTGAAGAGGACACACTAGTAGCACTTCCTGGACTCCAATCATCTCGATAGTAGTCTGAACTAAATCTGTAGATAAAAGAGTAGTAACATTACGTTTTTCATAACTAAAGAATTAAATTAAATTTCGTGAACGTACCGTCCTAAATTCGTCTTATTGTATTTCAATTCTGTTTGTTTGCTAGAAGAAGAATCATTTTCACGTTTTTTTGAAACATTAGTTTTCTCATTAGATATAGCTTCAATTGCCATTCTTTTCAATCTAATAACTAAAACGTCAAGCAAACCATTCTTTACCATTATAGTAATGCTTGGATCGTCATAGACAAATTGTGCTAAAGCATGTAATAACATGGGATGATATTTCTCATTCTCAATATCTTTTAATAAAGATAACATTAATTCTAAACCTGATCCCATTCTAATCCTCGCACGATTTACAGCTTCTCTACAAAATAGGCACAAACTGACTAATGTCTCCTTAGATAATTCTGAGCGATCTTTGATAAGAATGATAAAACTTTCAATAGCACCGAAATTTCCCAAAATTGGACGACATTCCGCAATTTGGCAAAGATTATATAAACATCTAATCGCCACTTTATTATGCATGTCACAACATTGTACAATAATCTTATAACCCTGTATATCTTTTTCTCCTCTTAATTGTTCTCCAACTCGAGGATCTAACGTGGACAAGAAAGCACACATGGCTTTTAAACAAGTGTCTATTAATTCCATATATTTTTTATCTGTTTCTGATTTTTTTTTTGCTAATACTAATAAAGTTGTAATTCTAAATATTACTCCAGACTCTAAGATTTCTTCTCTACTACCTTCGTATATACTCCAAATATTCCTATAAAAAAATATAGAACTTAACAAGAAATATTGATATTATCTACATATATATAAATTAATTTTTTAATACCTTATTGCCCTGACACCCATTAAGTAAGTTTGCATATATGTATCTAGTTGTAAAAGATCAACCAAAGCTTGAATTGCACCAACTTCACATAATGATTTTGCATGATAATCACTTTCAGATAAATTTCCAATTAGTCTACAAGCACGGCAGTGTATATTATTACCTAGTTTGATATGGTTTATTATAGAAACCACGCGACTTGCTATTTTAGATCCTTTGACCTAGAAAATAATTTATATTGCATTATTATGAATGAACAAGTTGTATAGCAACGATCAATTTAAAATTTTATTAAATGATTTTGAAGATATGTGTTAATTAAAATAAATATATTTCTACCTTTTCTCTTGCATCTGAATTCATGCAAACATTTGCCAAAATACTTAAAGTCATGTTCACTATTTTTGCATTATGATAATGCAGTAAATTTACTAAAATGCCTAATCCTCCATCTTTGGCAAATTGCTTGTAATACTTTGAATCATTTTTAAGCCGTACTAAACATGACAAAATCCCGCTTTTTGATTCTAACTTTATGTATTTTAATAATTCTTGCAATACTGGGCCGTCTTGTCTCTCGTCCATATTTGGTATTTTTATAAATAAGTGGAAAAATTAATGAAAATTCGTTAATTTTCTAAAAGAAACATAACCTCTAAATTGTATTGCTATCAAGGTTGACAGCTACACCCGTATAGCAACTTGCAAAAATAAGTGAAAAAAAATTCAGTTTATTGATATTTTCTTATTATTGAAATCTGTTCAGAAGACGATTCTGCAATATACATTATGATAATTTGACATTTAAATTTACAGTTTTGTAAGTATAATTAAATAATTATTTCGCAGAAATATGTTTTTAAATATCCCGCTTTAATTTAAAATACGCACACTGTGGCACTACAATACTTTCAATATAGTTCGTGATAGTTCAATATAGTAATTAATAGATGTACATTAATAAATATGTATAAGATTGAGGAATATAATAATTGAAGCAATTGTACAAAATAAATAATTCAAAAGAGAAGTAGAATAATAATAATAATAATAATAATTTCTAGTAATTTCTATTATATAGATAATAATAATTACATAATTTTATATTTATTTAGTATCTATTATAACTTATTATTTAACAAGTCTGAGGTGATTCTTTTTCAGATAATGTCAGAAGTAGAATCTTAGAAGACGTACATTATAATGTACGATTGTAATAAAAAATTGTAATAAAAAGATCGATGCAATTAGCCAGAAAATTACTTTACTTGATAATTTGAAATACACATGTAATTTTACACACTGACATCAAAACAGAATAGAATTATTTTTGTATCTTTTCTTTTGTATGCTAGATCGTAAATGTTTATGTAAATTCATATCTTTACGAACATAACGCGTAGAAACGAGATCTAGATGGATACATTCAATTCTAGAGTAATTTACGCTGAATATCGTCGATATTTTTGCTGTATGTTATATACATTTAAGTTTCTCGTAAACGTACAGGAACAATTCCATAATCCGAGGCAAAATTATTGCCATGCGTCGAAATTAAAATTCATTGCCGATCTAACTAACATTGGAAATAAGCGAGACTAATTCATGTTCACAATTCGTCTCGTATCGAAAAGTATCGTTTCTTTTTTTGTTTCATCTGTCAACGAAAAAAAAGCGTAATTTTAGCTGAATTTCGCAATAGACGAGGAAATTTCTATTTTGCGTAAGCGCATCGTGAAAAATATCCATCGTGTGTGAAGCGCACCTGCTGCGCCCGAGGAAGGGCAGTGTCCGCGAATGAAGTATAGCGAAGGCATCAAAATGATAGGAGAGGGCATGGGGATCGGAGCGTGAGCTACGCAGGAGATGTCGACAAGATGACAGCGGTTGTATGACGTTCGTCTCGTTGTTTCTTCAGAGTTAACGTTGTGGCGTGTGGCCAGGTGGGGAGATCGTTTCGCAAACGAAACGAACGACTTATGCCTCGTTACGGTGGCACGTCCGTTTCAATAGATTCTCTACGTCGGAACGAGATCGTAATCAGGCGAATTCGGGTGAGAGCCGCGATCGCCGCGCCCGTGCAATGTACACAGCGGCCTGAGATCGTGTCCGAGATCATCGCCATCCCCGAGGAGTCCACCTTATAAACGGCCTGGAGTGAAGTAATGAGCGTTTTCGGGGATTTCCAGCGTGTCTGGGTACAAAGATTCCCGGATAGCGCCTTGCCGGCAGCTTGGGAAGAGGACGTCAGGGCCAACCTAGTCAAGCATAAACAGAAGGTGAGAATCCAGTCGGAAATCCTGTATTATTATCGTCAGTTACAAAGACAGAGTTTCCTTAAATAATGACGTTTCCAAGAATTTATGTTAATACCCTTCTTCTTTCCAAATTTATTTGTTTGAATAAAAATTAGAAATATTATACATGGAACACCATGAAATCACTGTTTCTTGTGTTTTGAATTAAACAATTGATTGTAGAAGGTTTTATTTTTGAAAGCTATAACATGTTATTTGTGATTCGATGCAGTTCTTTAAAAGTAATAAAAGTACGTTAATACAGTTGCATTATATATTTGTAATACTCTTAGTATACTTTTAGCTTATATTATTTTATACAAGTAATTAATAGAAGATCACTTATTACATTGGAGATGTTTAATTGTAATCTACCTTTAAGAGGACTGTTTAACAAATTATTAGCTTCTTATTATGTAAAACTTTCATCCTTGCTGAGACATTGGAAATTTCATCCTATGAGTCATCACATTAATTTCTTGCTTAACTGAGAAATTAAGTTATAAATGATATTTTCAAAGTGATTTGGTGGAATTTATGTTTGTTGTATTAATTTCATATTAATTTAAAATTTATTTATTTTATACATAAATTTTTTAAAAATATATATTTACATAACTCTGAAGAAAATTAAATTATTAAATATATTTAGTTGTTCAATATACTGAGAAAATACTAAATATCCTCATCTGTGTGGGTATATATTCTCACTGATTCATCATTTATTGCTTATCTCAGTTCTGTTATCATTCACTGAAAAGATGAGTTTATTATATATTATTTACATTTCATAATATAGTTGTATAAAAAATAATTTTGAAAAATTGCTACTGTTCTCACAGGTGACTGCTTTGAGAGAAGAACTTGAAAAAGAAGAATTTTATGTAGAATATTTAGAAAGATTGTTGGCTGATGTTGAACGTCATAAGCAGTTGGCAAATATTAATATTGCAACCACACCTGACAACAAACAACAATCTACAGAATCTCAAAATCAACATAGTTGCCAAGTAACAGAGAATAATTTGACAGATTCTACCAGCTCATCTAATGTTCAACATGTGGAATCATCAGCTCCACCTCTGCCCGCGCGTGAAGATATAAGTAAATTTCAGGACAAATGTGTTTCTGAACTGAGTTCTACTCTTAATACAAGCAAAAGACCCAAAAGTGAGATACCAAAAAGTCCTGATAAAGTGCCTGAACTTAGAAGAAACAGTGACCCAGATGTGCCAAGTAATTATGTCACTGTAATTGAAGTGACAGGAAGTTCAAAGAAAGATAAAAATGAAGAATCTCTCAAAGAAGAAGATGAAAAAGGCATTATATTTATTTTATATTATTTTTTTTTATAATTGTATTTGATTTATTCATATTTACAATTAATAAATAGATTTAGAAAATGCAGTTAATGAAGATGGAGAAGATGGTGATGCGGAGATATCTGAAGAGGAACCTTACTATGACTCTGTAGCTTTAGACCAAACAGGAGAATATGTATATATTGATGCACGTGTTCCACCTGTCGGAAATAATAATGGCAGTAGAGCACCACCAAGGAGGCCACCGTCGTTACCTGATTCTCCAGGGAATCAGAGCAATTATGTCAACATTGATTATTTTATACAGTAAATTATTTCTATTTAAATATTACTGAGTTTAAAATCATTTTACATAAAAATAATATGTAATATATTTGTTTATTTGTAGACATCGAGCAGCAATGGATAGCGAAGATGAAGAGGGTGCAAGTCCTGCACCACCAATTTTATTACGTGCTCTTAGCACCGATAACGAAACTGGTAGTAGCGACGCGGAACCTTTAAGTCTAAGTGAAGGTAGTTTAGAATCACCAACACCAACTACACCTCGTCGGCAGGAGAAAAGTAAAGACCGTGAAGATGATAGAACGTCTATGATTAAATGTATTGTAAACTCGGTGGTAGAGAGTGAAACTATTTATGTTGAGTGTCTAAATGTAATGTTACAGGTATGTAATGTGTCTATCGTTTTCCACAATACGTATAAATAATATTATTTTGGTTCAAGTAAGATATATTTTATTTATAGTACATGAAAGCCATAAGGGCGACATTAACAACATCTCAACCTGTTATTTCTGAAGATGAATTTGGTACGATGTTTTATAAGATTCCCGAATTACATGCACTACATCAGACATTTTTAGATGGTCTCAGAAAGAAATTAGACAAATGGGATAGTAAAACTACTATAGGTGAACAATTTAAAGTAAGAATGATATATATTAAGAAATATAATATTACTTATGTTATTTTAATGTTGAGAAATTTATTTTATTAATATTCTATTATGGATTTGGAAATTAAGATAATGGCTAGCAATATAGGATTATACGGAGCTTTTTTACATAATTATGCTCGCGCTACTGATACCGTGCGAAGATGCTCTGCACATTCTACTCAATTCGGTGAAATTACAAGGGATATAAGACTTAGAGGATTTCCGAAAGGACCAGGTTTATCTCTTGAAGATCTTCTCCATAAGCCAGTAGCTCGAGTACAAAAAAATGCGTTAGTATTGCATGTAAGTACCATACAATATGTGTTTTTATTAGCCAAATTTATATAGATATAGAAATATGTTATTGATAAAACTCTGATTGGCTAAGTTGATAAAATAATGTGGAAATATACTTCGTAAGTTTTATCTTATCTCAATTCGCATTGTCGTTCAATTGATTGTAGGATCTTCTTAAACACACACCAGTGAATCATGCAGATCATGCACCACTCTCAGAAGCTCTTGCTATGACAAGAAATTTTCTAGACGAATTTAATATTATCCAAACAAAGTCAATGTTTCCGGTAAATAAACTATACTTATAGTTAAAACTATTATTAATTTAGTGGTATTTAAAACTATATTATTTTTAGAGTCATGATAGAGCACAACGGAGATTAGTGAAAAACTCATTTGTAGTAGAATTGTCCGATGGTCATAGAAAGTTGAGACATCTTTTTCTTTTTAATGACGTAATTGCCTGTGCAAAGTATAAAGCTTCTGGTAGAGACAAATTTACATTTGAATTAAAGTGGTATGTACCAGTGGCAGAGGCGGTAGTGACAGAAGATGGTGTTGAACCTCGTGAAACTAGTCCAGCTAATGTTGTAGCTTTGAGGTATGTGTAAAAGTCTGTTATTTACTCTTAATAATAATTTATAGATTTATATAAAAGTGTACTTATTCAGGTCACAAGCATGTACAGTACGTGATCAGATACTTTGGGAAGAACGAAATGATGAGAAACGAATTAGACTCGGTGGTAGAGGTTCAGAAAAAAATAGGAAGAAACTTGCTGAGCTTGAAGCTCAATTGGTATTAGCATCTCCAAATTTAGTATTACGCGTTGCGCATAAAAGTCAACATCGAGTTCAAAATTCGTACACGTTCTTTCTATCCAGTGAATTTGAACGTTCTCAATGGGTTGAAGCAGTGGAGGCATTGCAACAGGTAATGCGTTCCCATATGTACCTAGATAAGTCAAAGGTGCGTAATTCACAGATTTCGAATAAATAACATAAAGATATTTAATAATGAATTTTATTTAAATCCAACACGAGGATCCAAGTAACGATACTTGAAAAAGAATGATTAAATTTATTTGATGAAAGAAAATAAATGATAAACATAATTTTTCAGGGTGGACAACCTCCAGGGCCATTACCTTTATCAATGTATGAATTACAAGCTTGGGTTACAGCTTGTCGTACATATCTTCAAACAGATATGGGAAGTTATTTACTGAGATCGGGACGCGATGAAAGTTTATTACTAGGCGACCTTCATTTAACTTTGCTTGGTTTGACACCGCCTGGTTTAGATAGAGTAGGAGATCTTTACATTATTGTAGAAGTTGATAGTTATGGACATTATTTTAAACGAGCAAGAAGTCGAGTTGCGAGAGGTCAAGCTCCAACTTGGGGTAAAGTTTTATTTTTACAAAAAATCATTATACTGTTACTGTTAAATAAATAAATTTCTTATAATTAATTATTTAATTTTAACTTATTTAAGGTGAAACATTCGTTGTGGAACTGGAAGGAAGTCAAAATGTTAGAATTTTGTTGTATGAAGAGTGTGGAACGCGTTCTGTATTACGTGGCAAATGCATACAAAGATTAAGTAGATCTTGGCTTCAGTCGGATCAAGTAGAGAGGTCATTAAATTTAGGCCCAGCTACGTTAGATGTAGCTCTTCGTTTTGTTCCAAGTGAAGTGACATTAAGACGGGTACCATCTGCTAAACCTCAAGGTTTATTTGGAGCTAAAATTCAACAAGTGTGCAAGTATGTTTTGTGACTTTTCAACTTTTATGAAGTCTTATTTGAATCTTTTTATTGTAAATGTTTATTTGAATTTTTTTCATAAATACGTATATCTATATATTTTTTACAGACGTGAAAAACGCGATGTTCCTTTTATTGTAACTGCATGTGTTAGGGAAGTGGAAAGGAGAGGAGTCGGAGAAGTGGGATTGTATCGCGTTTCCGGCTCAGCTTCCGATCTAACAAAATTACGTAAATCATTTGAAAGCAATTCGTATGAAGCAGAGCAACTACTTAAAGAGGTAGTTAATACATTACACACACACACACACACAAAAAAGAAAGTCCTTTTTTCTCATTATTTAAGCCCTTATATCTTTACCTATATCTTTATTAATTATACATTAATATGAATTTATTTTTATATTTCTAGGTTGACGTTCACTCTGTAACAGGTGTGCTCAAGTTATATCTCCGTGAAATGCCAGAAGCTCTCTTTACAGATGCTCTTTATCCAGCGTTTTTAGAAGCTTTTCAAACTGGCGAGCTATCAAAAGGTGCTGCTCTTAGAAGAGTATACGAAAGTCTGCCAGCTGTGAACAAAGCGGTCATCGACTTTCTACTTACTCATTTAATACGAGTTAATAAACACGAGGCTCAAAATAAAATGTCTTTGCACAACCTAGCGACGGTATTTGGACCGACGCTTCTGCGCCCTGGTACGAATTCACGATCCGATGCAAAGAGTCGGGATCCATTAGCTGCAGGGACCGTGGACGTGATGGCACAGGCCGGTATACTTTATTGTTTTTTGCAAATGCATATGCAACAGAACAATCAATCACTCTAGTCGAGAGGTCCTTGTTGATATATCGTAGCGTTAGCTGCTTTTCGCGAGTCTGATTAAAAATTAGACTCGTAGCAACTTACGCTGTAAAATTAAAATTTAATGTAAAATTAATGATTTTTTATAATATATATTTTATTAGTTTTGTGACGTATCGTTTATACAACGCTGAATTAGACGCATAAGTAGACAGGCTTTGACAAAATCTTGATGAATGAAATTCCTCTTGTATTGGTACGCATACATAACAATACTACAATAATGTAGTAAAGTGGACTTAAAGAATACGTATTGTATTTTAAACTCCTTAATATATATTTTATACTTATATATGCGCGAAATCATAGTCGCGATTTCTTGTTATATGATGATTCCACATTTATAATATTTCCAAAAAGAAAGAAAGAAAAAATTTCTCCCGTGAAAGAGAGAGTGTGAGAGAGTGAGAGAGGAAGAGAAACATAAATATGGAAGTCCGGTCGTTAATCCACACTTTAGAAAATAAGTACTTTTTCTAATGGAGTGTGTTCCTAGCAGAGAATCTAAATTTTTTTACGTATATGTCCACAAGAATGTCCACGTATTCAAAATAATCACGTTCCTAAATATTTCAGGAAGCACGTTCCTCAAAATGTGCAAATCAAAGCTTCTAATAGTATATGCAAAATGTACTGGCTATATTCCATTTTGTCACAATATTTATGTTTTCTAAGAAAGCCACATTTTTTTGCCAAATCTATTCTTTATTGTAAAAGTATTTTGAAAGAAACCCACATTCTCGAATTTTTGTAAGAAATATCACGGAATAACTTAAAATCAAGTTTTTAATATTTAAGCTGTGGTTAGACTCGTATTTGCCTTTTATTCAAGCTGCTTCAGCTATTAATTTATAATAATAATTTTAATGACTTCGATGTTTCAACGATCTATTCATAAAATTCAAAAAGAAAAATATATTCTTCCAACACTTTGATAAATTAAACATACATATTTTGTATATGTAATTTTAAAGTATTATATTTTATTATTATATACTTATATACATATATAATATATATGTGTGTGTACATTCTTCTACCATATTGTCAGTGAGACATAGAAATCGTTTTAATCAATTTTTTTTAGCAACTATTTTTTTAAATTCCCTTTTAAATTAATGTTTTTAAGTCTAAGTGCAGCTTAATTAAGTATCAAAGAGATGAATTCTCTCTCATATCTCCAATATTTTGTAAATTTTGAACAAAATTTTGTCATTTTTTATCTATCAAATAACTATATCATAGTACTAAGCAATGGTATTTTTCTATTATTACGTAATCAACTTACTTACGAACATCTTCTTGTTCACTAGGTTTTTAGAAGTATTGCTTTTTACTAAAAAAAAAAGAAAAAAAAGAAAAAAAAGAAGAAGATACCTTTTTCTGGAAACGTTTGCTTCAGAGGATTGAAATACAGAATAGTGCATTTGGCAGTACAAATTTAATACTCGATAGAATTCCTTGTTGCATGCTAGGATGTTTGAAAACAACTTTGTGATCGAGGTAAAAGACAATGAGTGTACAATCTCTAATGAGTGTTCGATAAAAAATGGAGTCGTGCATAAGAATTGAATAAAATATGAAGAAACAAAAGAACAAATTACAAGAGAAAAGAAAAAAATCACATTGTTATTATTCCGGAAGTAATTTTCGCGCTTGAGCGAACAAGGCAACTATTGTGTGCGTGATTTCAGCTTGTACGTGCGTGTATATGTATGTATGTATAACCCGCCCACGTGTATTATATCGTAAATAATTGGATATTTTTAATTTTTATATCATATTTAGCGTTAAGACACGTCTCTCTTTTGTACATTCGTAAAACGTGTAAAGATGAAGTTTCAGCTATCGTGATTGATTGATTGATTGATCGATTGATCATTATTACTATTATTATTATTATTATTATTATAACTATGATTATTTTTATTATTCCACATTTTACAAGTACTAATTTTTCATAGAACAAGTATTTGTTAACAGACGTTCGATTAAGCAAGCTTACTCGCAGCAAGACAATGTACTGCCAAAAAAGAAATCCTTAAAATGCATAAATATACTGGGGGTTTATAAACTTTTATATTAATAATATTCATCATTATCCTAAGCTACTGTTTTTAATAGTCTTTCAGTTTCTTTTTTTTTTACATTACATAAAGTACATTAACTTTGAGCACCTTGTATTGTAATCTAAGCTATTTTTTTTCTTCCTTCGTTTAAAAAAAACTATATCCTTTTAAGATAACATAATTAAACGAAACGATCTTAAAAGAATATAGATTAATTGAATGTGTGTAACGAAATATATTATTTGTAAAGTATTTTATTCATAAGCGGATAATTTTAAACATTTATGGAAACTATTGTAAATCTATATGAATGATAAATGTAGTATATTTTGTTTATGTTCCACTAATTTTCAGATTTGTGTATTATCCATAGACGTAAATTTTGATCTCGTTAATGTTTTCGAAAATAGATAGTACTATATAACAAGAAAAGAATTTTACATAGAATTTATTATTTCTTGTTTTAATAACGAATCCGGGCAATTTCGAGCTGGTGGAGGTAAAGATAGTTTGACTGGTGTGGCAGCTGTGTTGTCCCATAGTCCAGGAAGTCGAGATCCATCAGAACCATTGCATTGCATTCCTGATCAAACATTATATAATCGAATATTATACATCACAGATTATAATTGCCAATTAAATTATTAAAATCAAAATTTAATATATTAATAAATTATACAATCAGAGACCTAATGGCGCAGCTAAATATAAATCATGTAAAGCTTGTACGCGAACTTTGGTCCACTCGATATTTTTGTAATTCGCAGAAATTGCATTATCAGCAATAGTTAGTTGATTTTCCCATTCCCTCATATAGCGGAAATAAGTCCTCAAAGCATCGTTGCTAATAGCACTTTTGCAAACCTAAGGAACATTAATCGCTTCTTTATTAAATTTTAATTAATAAAAAAATATTAATTTTGTATACCTCTAATCGAGCATTAGGATAATAGTGAATGTAATTCACACACATCTCGTCGGAAATGGCGAATCCACCAAGAGTAACATTCTTTCTATCCATCGTATTATACGTGCAACTTGTTATTAACGAATCTCCCTGTAATTTTTTTTATTATTTTTTTATTCATTAAAATCTATTATGTACGTATAATATGATAGAGTATCACATGAACTATACAAAATATTAGATTTTAATTCTTACAGGCAAAATGATAATAGGTTTTGGCAGAAGACGAATTTCTTGAAAATGAGTGGAATAATGATTATCATAATTTAATAAAGGCAACTCCTCCCCATCTCTAATATGACGAGTAACAACTTTTATGCCAGTTAAATGTGTATGAAGTTGGGATGCGAAGACATGTATTCCTTGTTGTGGAAGACCAACACCTGTACATTCTTGTATACAATGTCCCGATAAAATAAAGGCTTCCTACAACGGTTTTGTTATTAATTCTGATTTTAATTATATATATATTTTTTTTTAGTTATACACATATACTATGATTCATTACCTGTTGTGGTGGAATTGCCATTTTATCTGTATATTCTAAACCTAATTCAATTACACCTGCATCATACTTTCGAAGACTTTTAGTAACGATAAAACGAATTCCTGAAGAATCGACATTCCCATCCTGAAGCTCGGGATTATTGTAGTGAACTTCTAACATGACATAAGGATTAAAATTTTTGCCACCAATTGAAAGACCAGCTTCCTCTGGATAAATAAAAGCATCTGCTCCCATTGCCCAAGCTGCTAAAACCTTTTTACATAACTAAGAAACGAGATAAAAATGTATTTGATTGTTTTTGAGAATAAATAGATTTTGATGGATAGCTGAAGAAGAACTTGTAACATTAAATTTTTTTAATTCCATTAACAATTATTAATAATTTGAACAAATGTCATCAAATTAATATTATTGTGTTGTTTAATTAAGCGCACCTGAGTTGTCTCCGGTCTATTAGTTCCATCACAAGGACCATTGTACATAGGAATTTCAAGATCTACCGGACCAGCACAATGGAACACTTCCATATGATGAACCAAGTGTTCGTTGCCTGTTTGTATGACTGGGCCAAACTGTAGAATGTGATGTCTGCAAGTAATAGTTCGAATAAGAAATTGTTCATTTTGATAAATTTTATTGAAATCTAATGGACAAACTCACTTTTGAGATAAAACAGGTGATAATTTTTGTACTCGGCACCAGTAAGTCGTTTCCTTATTTGGCACTTTCACATGATCAACTAATATTTCCAAGTGCCAAGCATTTGATGGAAATGTAGGTTTCTTGTGGAGTACTCTGATTAACTCTGTTCTAGACATGCCAGAAGCTTTCGCGTCTGATACTTGCAAACCAGCTAAAGACGATAGTGGTCCTAAACCTTTTAACCATACTAAATGTGTAGTACCTCTCTAAGAATTTTTAAATATTTTTTCTGTTAAAGAATGATAATAAAATGACTAGTGTTTCTTAATTTTTCATAATTAATTCACCTCCATGACGTAGTCATTTTCGTCGCAAGTATCAAACTTCCTAGAAAACGTGAACTTCGTTATGTTTCCTCTTTTTCTCCACGCGAAATTCTCACAATTCTGCTGGAGATCGAGATTTAATTTTCCTTTTTCATCTGCCCATGCATCCTGAAATATATATATATAGTAATTGATATAATATATATCTAATTGTATATTATAAACGAAGATTACAAACCGGAAACACGATAAGACATTTTTTTTGAGTTTTATAGAGAAGCAATTTAAAATTTAGTAATATTAATTGAATATTACAGTATCTGTATAATACTTCGTGCAAGTATTATTTATTTTACATATTTTTGCAATTTCTCGCTACGAAATTATTTTTTCTTAATTACCGGTTGAATATTATCTTGAATATTAGAAAATTGACAAAAAAACTTATCATAATTACCTGTAATTGTATTTGACGGTGCCAATCAATCCACAAGACGCAATAATCGGCAGGTTTTAGTTTACCATAATCTGAGAAACCGATGGCAAACCAAGCATTATCGACGCCTATATAATGGACTTCTGCGATTATCATTTCGTTCATAAAATCGACTCTAAAAATTATTTTTCAATTTTCAAGTTATTCTTAACTCTGTCAGATTTAATTAACATTGCAATAATATACCTCCAATGAAAAGTGGCTTCTGAACCAAGCGGAACTTTATGAATATCTTTTCTATCCGAATTATTCTCTCTATTCTGATGATGATTATACCAAGATAAACACGATACATCTTTTAAAATAACAAATAAAACTAATAAATAAATCTTCGGGAACATCTTGAATTCTTTAAGTCAATGCTTTGTTTATTTGAAAAATTACTCGTTCCTTGTTTATAAGTTATTGAGCGATTGTACGATTATATGATTTTTTCGATTAATTTTAAATTAGTTTCAAAGACATTTTCGTGATCCTCTACTGTCTCGTCGTCAATTTCTACTAAAAGATCCCAAATGATCTGAAAGGACGAAGACTTCGTATAATACTGCTTTGCCGCCGATTCTCTGCGGTGCTCATGCGCAATGACAGATATTACATCACAATACAATACAAATTTCTTTTATTAAAAACATGTAAATACAAAAAAAAGTAATAATTTTTAACTCATAAAAAAGAAGAAAAAAATACTTATGTAAATTATTTAATTCTCTTAATATCGTATAGTTTATATGTGTAAGATTCGTAATAGACGCACATGCGCAGAAGTGAATTACATTTTGAAAGTGTAATCGTTAGAATAGCTGTCACGCAAATATTTGTAACATTTATTTCTTTAAAATAATTATACAAATAAAGGTACGTAAAATTAATAATTTATTTTACACTTATATACATTACCAAGATTTAAAATACAAATAGCTCACAGTGTCTAATCTTAAACGATAACATTATATTAATTTCTAATCTTGCATAATTTTTAATATTTCTAATTACATTTTTTTTTACTTTAGTAATCTAAGCCTTATTATCTGAATTCATCTTCTCCCAGTTTCATCGTCGTCATTTACTCGAAAGTAGATTATCGAGGTCATCATTTTCCAATAAACAGAAAATCACATCAATTGCGATCAAGTTCAAATGATTCTGATTTTTTTCAACAAAACTCATGGAAACAAGATGTATTAAAATGGATATGAAATTTAATTAGAACATAAGTTAGAACTGTTGTGTTTACTGTTGATGACAATTTTTCTTAATAAAAAGGTTGTAACTAAACAAAGAGCTAGATTATACAATTAACAGAGTATGAAACAAATCATTGTAATTCCCTTTCATATCCTATTAAATATAATATTAAAAAAGAGGACGATAACAAATATTGACTAAGAATAAATTACAATTAGAACGTTGTGTGTCTCTTAATGGATTAAAATATTTATATTGTCAAATAAATTTCGTACACGAGGGGGATAAAAACGTTGAAGCTTCGAGAAAATATCTTGACAATCGAATACCAGAGGGCGTATATTACATTCCATTTATGGCGCGTGCTTCTGCTTCCGACCGTAATCAAGAAATTCCGTAGCTATTGCGAGAATAGTTCTCACTCAATAAGGCTTTATTTGATGCTAATAAAATAGCTTCGAACACAATACTAATATCGAGATCGATATTCAATATGTTTTATTTTTTAAGGTATTGCGTTTAATTGTTGCGTTTGACTTTCTTCTTTTTCTAAAGGATCTTATCTGAAAGAAGAAAATTTGATGACTATCGGATTATTTATTTAAATTAATAACTGCAAATTTTTCTTGACTAATGATCAATTATATAAAAGATGGTTCGGTTGATTTCATAAATTTACAAATATGCTCACAATTAATAGTTTGCGAATTATGATAAAATTGGTGACTTTTTTCATATTTAAGAAATTTTATCGTTTTCTATTTCAATCTATTAGCATATTAATTTCTTTTTAGTCTATTAAGTAGATTGTTTTTAATGGAAATCAGAATGTTTATTACCCAATTTGTGATACTATTTTTACTGCAATATTTCTATAAAGATAAAGCGAATTACCTGTAACTATTTTCCTAAATTTATAAAAAGCTGAATAACAATGTAATTTATAGAAAGTTGAATAACGATGAGTTATCTGCTTTTAAACAATCACGAGATCGCGTCACCGTTAATATGTATAACAAAAATGAATTATTATGTGAATTTTGGTTCTTGTAAATGTGAGTATGTTTCTAATTGATTAAAAAAAAAAAGGTAATATACTTGTTAGAACATTTATATAGTGAAAAACTTAATTGAAGAATATGTAATAAATTTTTGAAATAAAAAGCAAATAAAAGAATTAGTAGAAAAAAATTACACAGTTTATTGAATATCATTTATACAAAATTATATACAAAAAGGAAATAATTCTTATTGAGAAATACTATTATTTACGCAAACAATCTATTTTCAGAAATGCAACATATATTCAGGGTACCTCAATTTCTGTCAATGATGCAACTTTCAAATCGTCAAACTGTCAAATCGATGATGCAACTTTGTGAAAGAATAGACTGAATTGTGAAATATTGGTTTGTCATAGATAATTTATCTAACATTTCTACTAAATACAACGAAAACAGTCAGTATTTTTATGATAAGAATTAATTTAGAATTGACAATTAATAAGAATTTTCAGATTTCTCGAAGAAATGGCGACCACGATCGGGAAGGTGCCAGTAACTTCTACAACTCGATGAGATTGGATTGAATGTAATTGAAAATTTTAATCGCTTCAGCTAGTTAAAGGCGTTTACGATCTGATCTTATGTAATTGCTTTACTGAACTAATAGTGATAGTTTTCAGAAGCACTACACCTAGTACAATCTTTGATTCGTTGAAAATCGCATGTCTTATCTTATTATCGTATTTTACCAAATGCCGTATTTTCTAGAAGTTAGCAATGGAACTTTTGAACACAGACATGTTAATTAGAAAGAAGAAAAGAAATGATTTAATCAGCTGATATTGAAAAATAAAACTATGGTAAAATTTGTCCAATTATACGGTAATAGATGAAGCGACAGTTGTAAGTAAATTTACAATAAGGATAAAAATTTGAACGTGAAGAGAATGTAGTTTCTCAAGTGGAAGGTCGAACATGGTCACTGAATGTTGAAAGGTTAATGACTACTCGCGCATGTGATGATGAACAGATCAAACATCTAGAGTATTTTTCAGTATGTATAAAATATTATTGAGTATTTACATATCTACTTACATGAGTCATGTAACATGTAATCTCTGTCACATGATAATAACTTGAAGATAATTCATTAGATTTCTTATTGAAATGACAAACAAAAAATAATTTACATTAAAAAAAAGAGAGAACAACGACAATTTAAAAAATAATAAGTGTAAATAATAAGTGTCTTAAAAATAAGTGTAGAACAGTTGTGGTATACAACTCTTACGTCATCGGAATAAGTCGAACTTAATACACGTAGTCAATAATCACAGAACTCATTACACGTAAGAGTGTTCACAAATGTTTCATATACATGACTGTTAATCATTATAACAGTGTTAATAATAGTGGAATAGTCTGTTCTGGATTCCATCTTTGTGACAACAAATAAATTGCAAAGGATTAGCATCATTTCTTACGTAATCCGATTAAAGAGAGTACATCTATGCCCTTATTCGGTCAGTCACAGTTGCGGGACGACTAAAATTTTCAATTACATCCAATTAAAACTCATTAAGTTTCAACAGCTATGACTTGCTAAAGAGGTATGTATTAGTCAACTGCTATGTTCATAATACAGCAAAGAAACTTTTGCAATAAAAAATTTATTTCATGTGTATAATTATCTCTATATATTATATTAGCTTTTGATTTGTTTTTCAATTTTTTTTCAATTTTTAAATAAAAAAATTTTATTTACTTTTTTAGGAATTTCAATTATAGAATATTTGAAAGATCAAAAACATGTTTTACAAACACAATGTGTAAATAACTGAAGTTTTGATAAAACATTGGTAAGTTTCCAAGATGCATAACTAAACAGTTTGCCTACATATTTTAATTACATTACTTTACATTACTAGTATATATATAACTTTTATTATTGATATATAATACATTCTTAAAAATCTTTCGTAATTCTATTTATGTTAGATACATACATTAGCATTATTATACCTATATTACCATCTTATTTTACAAATTGCCAAAACGCTAATAATTTGATGAAGTCGATTATTCACAATAATTACACATTATATATTTAAAGTAATACAATTAATCATGTAATGCTTTGTTTTGACATCCAGATAAGATTTTAAATTAAAAAGATTAAATGAAAATATAAATATAATAATTTATTAATACAGATATCTAAAATCAAGATTTTACATGTTCATTGTCATATATATCTTACATATATTATTATCAAAAATTTTATACCAATCATTTTGTTTAGGAATGACGCCAAGATACAGAAGCTTAATAATAAAGAGAATTCATGACGGAGCATATCAATGCGTGTGCAGGGTGCCACGGAAACGTGACCCAGCAGTGGCAACAATATAGAAAGGCCGTCGACGCTCGACATTGCGTCGCGTCGCGTCGCGTCGGTTGGCTTGTGAAAGGTGGAAAGGGAACATGCAACTACTCGACATTCTAGTTGATGGGCTGTCGTGACAGTCGAGAAACAGCGAGTGTTCGCGTTGGAACAGCTAGTCCACGTCACACAGCTGTGGCAACAAAAGTACTCCAAAGGAATGTAATCTCCGTACGAATGACCGATTTTTTACCCGTGTTCGACGCGCTTCAATTCAGATTCTACTCCATTATTCTCGGTGAGTAATCGAACGAAGAATTCATGGGAGGAAAGAAAGAGGCATGCATAGAAACTTGTGTAACTCACGCGCATACACCGGATACAAATATTCCAAGACGGCCGATGGATTGTTTGCAATTCATAGAAGTATTCGTGTTTTTCAATATTATTATATTTCATTGTGTAAAATCTTTCTACGAAGAATACTACTTTCTATATTTATTCATTTCCGGAATCTTGAACTTTTAATTTTTTGGAGCGCGTTGCCATGAGTCTGCTCACGTGGTTACGACTCATTTGCCGCGCTCGCGTTTGCGTGTCGTGTGGCACTATGAATCTTATTTCATTTTGCTAAGAACCTAATTCATTTTTTGTAAATTTCGTCTTCTTTATCACTGGAGATAAATTTATCATTTTTTTTTTTTTAGTGAGAATGTGAATTATTTATTATCATGATACAAGATATTTTTTAAAAGTTGCATTTGAGTTTAAATATGAAAATTTACTAATTTATATCCAAATATTTCTTAGAATTATTTTAATAATATATTTCTTTTTATTATTTTGTATACTATACTGCTTTCTGTTTGAAGTTCAAAGAATGCATAACTGTTATCAAAAAATCTGTTCGTGCTGTTACAACTTGTATTTCTGAGTTTATTATAAAATTCTTTAAATAAAAATAGACTAGTGCATCTGTGTGAAATGTATTGATTGTAAAGTGATTTTAAAAGAATTAATTATAATTTAAAGTTGATATTATAATATTTTTGATGCAGTATATATTTATTCAGGTCGATCAATAATTGCAAGTTAGTCTCATGGAAATATGCAGCGCTGACTCAGATGGATAATTGACAAATGATAAGGAGGTTGAAGAAATTATGACTCTGTACATTGATTTGGTTCGAATTGATAGTATTCATATATTGTATTTCTTAATTTAGTTCTTGTAATTAATTTTTTTATATTTAATTATTATTCCTTGTACTTAACTGGAAAATCTGATAAGTACTTGAAAAATAGTTATTTCTTTATTTCTCTGATTTAATTCTCTCACAATGATTAAATATGTCAGAATTTTCTGCGTTGAAAAAGTACGCCATTACTTCACATAATTACGATATACAAAGCGCGATTCATACATTTTCATATACGAATTATAATGATTTATAGAGCGAGTATATTTATAATTTCTAATTTCAATCGTTGAGCTTGATTCTATCTTAAAATTTATACTTTCAAAATAAAAATTGTAGATTATTGTAGATTAAGTAGTTGCGCAAAATTATACATATCTAGAGTAGTAGATTTTTCCGATCGGCACACCTATTTCTATGGAAAATCTTTGTTTACAATTCGATTATGATGTAAGGTTTATGATTGAAAAACGAGGAAGATAGATAAGAAGCATAATATTAAATATTAAAAGTATACATGTAATGTAAAATGTTTTTTATCTTCAAGCAGATTGGCAAATTTTTAATTTAAATTGGCAAAAAAATTAATATTTTTGTGATTGTTTCATTTGAAAACTTGAATCCAAACGGTTTTTATAAAAACTTAAGTTTAATGACACGCATAAATTAAACAAAGTGTGATCTTTATTAACTTTTATCTTTTTTTTTATTTACAGAAGAATTATTTAAACAATTCTTTGCAATTTATATATCATATTATACTATCATATCATGTATACATAAATATCATATCGTTGTACATTCTGAAATATTTTTGAGACTATAAAAAAATATATATGAGAAAGCAATTTTTTGAATAAAAGATGAGTTTGCAATCGCTGTGTTTCTATAATATTATTAACAGCAGCTGTTAAAATGAATATACAAAGAGATATAAATGAATTGTAAAAGTAAAATTGTTCTGTTAGAAAACAATTGTGCTCCTGTATAATAATAAAAAGTAGTTTATATTCAGAGAAAAGAGAATAAACTTTTCAACTTACATACAAATAGTAAATCCAGTTGATTTGCTTCTTTTTTTCATTTAATTATAAAAAGGAATTTTTAACACTAAATAAAATTTAATGCTTTGTCATAGATATGTTTTATATCATGTATGTTTTATATATATAATGCTTAATGCATATTTATGAACATTTATAACGTGATGTAACTTTTAAAAATCTAACGCCATACTTAACAATAAATTGCTAAAGTCCATTAACATTTACAGATAAGTGTTTTACAGTTGCGTAATCGATAAGTACAGTTTATTACATGAACGATAATTAAAGAAACTAAATGTGTCTAATTGTAAATATCGACGTAAAAGGCGCAGACAAACTTAGGCTTTAACCTTCATGTACATTTCGCAATTTTCTAAGATTATTCGTTCGTTTTTCTTCTGAAGGTATATACATAGATATAAATTATTTATTCCCAAGACAAGACAGTATTTTTCTACAAGCTATTGTATCCCAAATGGTCCACTCATAAATTATCCTACGAGAGTTTTCCATCTTTCTACAATATTCAAATAGACAAGATAAATAGATCATAAAGTAACTGACTTGCAAGCTTCAAGCAACAGTACAATAAGATTGTGGACTGCTTTTTTAATGTTACAATGCAAGAAAATCTTCTAATCCTAATTATTAAATTCTAAATACAGATTTAAAGAGTTTACGTTGCTCAGAACAATGTCTAGTATTTTTAATAACATAATAATTTCCACTTTGATAAAAGTTAACAATCAAATTGTCGAGTGTCTCTTTCTTAACGATAATTTTGATTGAATTGGAAATTATTGAATTGTTTCAGTAACCACGGGACAAGCGCGCCGAATTGGCAGCTATTGAAACGCCTACCGGGAAAGCCGAAAACCAAGCTTTTGTAATCGATGGGTTGAGAACGTGAAATTCGTGCTTTTCAGCTTTCTTTTCGTAACCAAGGTGTATAGCTTACCGATGAGCCATGCTGAAGGTAGTAGGAGCCTCCTGGCTGCAGACACGCATCTCTACTTACATTCTGATCGCCGTAGCTTTGCTAGGTGTCGGGGCCATAATTCTCGGTGAATTCGGACAGTAAGTTCATTAATTTATTTTGACCATACTACATTCATAATTTCAAAAAAATTATAAGAAAATTAGAAATTATAAGGAAATGAAAATACTATATGGAAATAAAAATCATAAGACTTGCTATGGAAAAAAATATAAAATGCAACAGTAATTTTGAAAAATAATGTATGACAGAGCATAAAAATACTAGCAAATAGAAATGATATGATATAATACATGTGTTAATAATACAATAATTAATATAGCAGGTCATTTCATTTCGATTATTATAAATCAAACATCAGAAGATAACATCAAGTTACGTTACAAATATAATTTCAATAAATAATGCGTATCGTGGGTCTTTCATCAAAAAAAGAAAAGTTCCTATATGGAGGATCAACGTTCTTCTGATTATGATTGACACGTGTATGTACGGTATCCGTACAGTAACATAATAATATATAGAACAGAAGCATCAGCATTTTGACAGTGACGCACTGAGAGACGGATCGAGACAGGATCGAGTAACGAGACGTCTGGCTTCTCAAATTCACGCTTGTCGCTATCACAGCACGACTGGTGCGTGTGCTTCCGAAGTGTCAATGCTTTCGGGTACTTGATACGCGGTTTATCTCGTTTGCCACGTGCACGAACGGCAAACTACAATTTCGTCAGACAGATAATGAAAATTATTTTACTTTGAAATGCAATTATCATTGCTATTACATCGGTCGTTATCATTTTGTGCGTGGTCCGCATGAATGCTTACAATTAAATTTATGTAAAATATATAAAACTTATGTCATATACAAGACTACTTAATCTTAGCTTCTTAAATTTTTTAATTTTTCTTTTTATTATTTTGTAATATTTTAGTTATTTAATTCGTAAGAAATCGTTAAGGCGTAGATGTGAAACTTGCGATCTTTTTAGCTCGATATTTTTGGGGGTAAGTGCTGAGCGACTAAACGCAGAAGATTTAGATTCCTCTTGTCAGAAGGATTGTTACCCTTATTGCCACTTACTAGATCGTCTTTTTATTATATTTTCCCAAACATTTGCTGGTATTTCCCAAATTTATTACGGGCTTAGTTCAGTCACAAACCATAATTAAAGATAGCAATCGCGCTATCTGCCTTCGAATAATCTCGAAATCGCCTCGTTGCTAACAAATTAATTAATATGTCAGCTTTAATTATGATTTTTGAAAGATTCAGAAAATATAGATAAAGTATGAAGGAAAATATTTTGTATACTGATCGAGATTTTTTAAAAAGTAATAAAAACTTGTTTCAATGTGTTTCACGAGTTGTCAAAAGTTCTCATAAATGAATATCGCATAAACATATATCACACTCGTGATTGCAATCAAGATTTGCAATGAAAGTAGATTTTTTTTTCTGAATAAAAAAATTGTGTCCAACATTATTCAAAATGTTGGTTTCTACACATATCCAAAAATCATTGAAATCGGTGAGATAGTTTTTCTCTGAAAAATGATCAAAATTTTTTCATAATCAATTACCGACAATAATTCTTAGTTATAGAAGTTACAACTATAATCTATCTCACCGTCAATTACATGGACATAGATTTATTACATGTGTGCATTAGTTAATCTTTTTTAACTATGTATTATTGTGTGCTAATAGTGTCGAACAAGATGGAATCTATTCAGCCACCGTATTATGGAACCATAAAAGAGGATATCGCATTGACTTTTGGGGCCAAGGCAATGATCTAAACGCCGTGCCATTGCATGTAGCTCGAGCCTATTATAAAACTGAAATTTTCGAGCATGGGTAGGTCAATCACATTTATTCAACAAATAAAATTGGTAGTAAAGAAACAATTAAAAAATTCCTCTCACTAGACAAATATAATGTAATGTTTATAATAAAATGGACAATGTTGTCATACATGATATAACATTTCTATCCTCTATGGATAATAATTTTAAAATAATTTTGCAGATGGTCCTATATTGAAATAGAAACTTCATCAAACTATCCAGATACTGTACAAGCTTACGCTGCCGGATTATTGGAAGGTAGCCTCACTTGGCAATTAATTCACCATCATTGGTTTAACACTATAAAACCAGAATGCGAAGCGAAACCTGTCGAATGCCGAAAATTAATGCGATATCTTCGAGACAACACTGCCGTCATTCGTAAACGTGCTGAATCAAAAGAGTCTAGTGATCCTTTTTGGCATATGGTACACAACTTTTTCATTGTTTTAATAACAAGTCATTTTAGTAAAAAGGAACAGCATATCGAAATGATACTCGTTTTATTAATTAATTGTCAATTAATTTCGGGTAAATTATAATTATCACAGTATCTTTTACAATAAATGTAAAAAAATACATTAATAAAATTGATTTTTGTTTAGATACGATTATTTTACACTCAACTAGATGGATTGGAAGCTGGTTGGAAATTTGCTGTACGTCGGAGCCGTATGTCGGTGTCATTGGAATCGGAAGATTTCCTTTGGCTCGCCTTGGCTTCCGACTTATCTAGTTTTCAACAAGTATTCAATATTTCCAACTCCCTAGTAAGTTCTATGATCCACTTTAAATCACTTCCAAGGGATAATTCGGAACCTCTAATTGCGATTACACAACATACGTCAGCACCGTAAGTGAATTATTACTTAGTTTTTACATTAATCAATCTGTTTAAAACTTTCAAACATAAATTGACATTGAGTTTTACATTTTTATGCAGCAAGGATAATTGTAATAAACGTGGGTATAATTATTTGAACAAGTTATTTAATAACTTATACACTATATAAATAATGTATGAAATTTGTTAAACAATAATAATTTATACAAATCAATTAGAAATCTTCATTTTTGTTTTGCAGATACACTCACATGTTGAGACTTCTAAAAAAGTATACATTTGGCTATCATGTATTACCTATTACAAAAACTGATGCATTGATTCCAAGTCGATCAATCGTGATGTCATCCTATCCCGGGGCATTATCGTCCCGAGATGAGTTCTATTTAATAAGTGGAGAAAATCATGAAATGGTTATTACCGGAACACCTCTACTAATAACGAATTGGAATGAATGGAGCTTTTTATATCCAGATTATGTATGAATTGGTTATTAAATTTATTTACATATATTTTGTCTTACATACAAAGAATAATTAAGCAATAATAATAAATACTAGGTGATGCTAACTGCAAGATTAATGGCAGCAAATCGACTAGTAACAAGCAGTCAGTCTTGGTTTAATATCATGTCGCATCAAAACGGTGGTGCTTCTGCATTACAATGGATCACCTTTGAACCACGTTCCATGACTGTATTATTAATAGAACAGCTACCAAGCATCACTGTTGCTATGAATTACACTGAGGAGTTCAAAAAAACCGGTTTCATATCGTATGTTGGTATATCGAATTTTCAAAACATCAAAGACATTGTACAACCTGCCAAGAAGGATATGAATCTCTTGAAAACTCGTTTGATGCATCTACAAGAGAATATCACTACGTTTGAACAGCTTCGAAATGTGATGCGTGGATGCAGCCAGGATGGTTGTACTGCCGAAAAACAGAATTCAAAAACAGATCAATTACAGGAATTGACGTATCGTGGAGATCTGGAAGATGTGCCAATACCGTATGGTGTCATAGATACAAAGATATTAGCAATCAGCGTGTATGGTCTCGAAAGTTTCGAAGCCATTTCTGGACCACCCACATCGCAATTACAAACACCATTCAAATGGTCGAAAAGTTTCCCTAATATTTCGCACGTCGGACATCCGGACACTTTCGAATTCGAAAGTGTTACTCCAAGATGGGTTTGGACCTAACTGAACTTATTCAAATTTTACTTAAAATTTATATATTTTTTTTAATTTTCTGAATCTTTCTCTCTCAAGTAATGGTTTACTATCAATTCCTCGCAATTTGATTCTTATTCTATCAAGATAAAATTTTTAATAATAATACTTTAACATTTTGTAGCTGGCTCGTATGTTACTCGCCTATGGTGAAATTTTAGGAAATAAAATAAAATGAAAACATAACGCTTTATTACATTATGATGCCAGAATCCTTATCACAATGTTAAAAATTCAAATTGAAAATTTGAATTTCTCATATTTTTGCCGCCATTTTCTTTTGCTTTTCTCCTTTTCTTTTTATCGACATTACCGTTGGTCTAAGGAAAAACACGTGCCGCTACAAAAAAAAATGTAGTGTTATTTCAGCAGAATTAAAATCAACGCCATCTGCATTTCCTCAATCGTTCCGCCGAGAAATTCGTTTCCAATAAACCGATGCCAACTTTCTTAAAACTCACAAATAATAGAAAATCTGTAAATTGATATTTTATTTATTTATCACCATAGAGATGTTTATACCATTATATATATAGCTAACATCAAACATATTCATTCTTTTTTCGTAATTCTTTTGTACTTCATTCATTACTCATTCTTCAATCTTTGGTTATCAGATATTTTGTTATAAGTTACTTTATCATTTGATATTAAATATATTATTTTATAAAAATAATACGGAGTAAATTATTTGTAGTACTATGAATGAAATAATTATCATCATAGTACCTACAAAAATAACTTTAATGCTGCCATCTAACGATATTTATACGAAATAACATTATGCCGGTTTGTGGTAAAACTAAGCGATGACAGATATATGTTTCCAGTAAATGCGACGTTATTCAAACTAAAATGGCAAAATTTATTTATTAGTTATTTTGTCAGCGAAATCTTGGAATATAATTTCAGATTAATTAAAATGTAATTCTTAAAGTTGGGCATTTTCTCAATTTCTTCCTACTTGGCTATTGTTTATCTTTTAGACCGCATTGCAACATATCAAGATATCATTCGATTCACAATGATGGAGAATAATAATCAACAACAAATATTTGATAATGAAAGATTAAGCGGCATACACGCGAACGAGAGTGATGGCAGTTTAACAGAGAAGGTTGAATTAAACAAATTTACTTAGTTCGACTTATCTTTTTCGAGAAAAAATATTAATCCTATCTTCAGTCAATGATAATGTATAAATATTTTGTTAAATATCTTGTCTCTCGTTTCTTTCTTACTTTCTTCCTCTTGTGATTTATGTCACATGTTACTTACAAATATAATGTTTGAAAAGTTGAATGCGTACCATGGTGCATTATATATAATAAGTAATGTGACATTTAGATTTTTATTACATTTATGTTAGTAATGAAGAAATGTTATTAGGTTTTGTCCATAAGAAGTGAAGAGAGCATTCTTTATGAAGCATCGAAACAAATTGAGAATCTTGTGGAGCCGAATGTAGAAACAAAAAAGAATGCAAAAGAAATAAACAATTATAATAAAACTGATACTATAGATTGTTCAGAACAAACAGAATTGAAAAAACAAGTTCAAACTGGAGAAATTACACCATTTCAGGCAATTGAAAAGCAATCTGATTTATTAAAAACTAAAGGGTAAATAGCATTAATAGAATAATCATAAGTAAAAATAATAGTAACTAAATTTAATATTTTTTTTTCAGAATATTTAATAAAACTTCACATTTACTTGATCTTGAAAAGTACCTTCGACAACAAGCTGAACTTGCCAAACAAAAGAAACAGTTGAAAAAAAATTCAAAGGTACTTGAGTATAAAAATCATCATGTAATATCAATTAAAAAATTAAAACTTTCAAATACTAGCTCTAAAGAATTTAAAACAACAAAAGAGAAAACAAAAATCAAAGCCAGCAAAAGAAAATTGGTTCCTGAATTTGATCAATCAAAAAATTTAAATCAAAAGAATGATATCAGTTATGAAACAGAAAATAAACAATCTGATCAAGTTAAGAATTCTATCAAAAAAATCGAACATTCCAACAATGAATTAGTTCTCTGTAATACTTCTAAAGATAATGTTAAAGAAACATTGACTAAAAATGCAACAAACATTAAAGCTGTAGATGTAACCAGTAATTCTGAAAGTGAATATGTACCAAGTGATGAGCAAATTGAATCAGGTAAATATTGTCATTAGTTGTTACAATTCAATATTTCTTTATTTCTTAATAAAAGATAAAGCATATAATTTTTTTTAAATTTTACAGAAGATGAAAGGAGATCATCTAAGAAAAGGAAATCTCTTAACAGATTCGTTCGCACAAAAAGAGGTAAACATGATTCATTTTAAAATTATTATAATTTGTCATGCTCGTTAACAGAGAATTATATAACTTTTAGTTTTGGATGATGGAAATGAAGCAATGTATAGAGAAAGGGTACAGAAAAGTGGTTATCCAAAGGATGAGTCATTGCACAAAGTAGATAATTTATTTAAAGTTCCACAATGGATATGGAAAAAATTATATAAGTACGAATAATCATGAGTAATTTTTATATATGTACTGTGTGTATATAAATAAATATGATTGATTCTTTTAGATATCAAAGAGTGTCTGTACAATGGTTATGGGAATTGCATCTTCGTGGTTTAGGTGGATTACTAGGTGATGAAATGGGATTGGGGAAAACTGTTCAAATAATTGCATTTCTTGCAGGTTTAGATTGTAGTGAATTACTATCCGATGGTGGAAGGTAAATATTTTTCCATTGATTATTAGTCATTTATAACTATTTGTTGAATGAATTATTACTTATTCACAGGTTTAGAGGTTTAGGACCAACTATAGTTGTTTGTCCAGCTACTCTAATGGAACAATGGGTGAAGCATTTTCACGAATGGTGGCCTATTTTAAGAGTAGTTGTTCTACATCAATGTGGAACTTATAATGGTAAAGATAAAATTATCCATTATAGTATGCTAATATAGCCTTACTGTTAGTAATTTTATTATATTCATGTTTTCAATAAATATCCACAGGTAATTTAGAGTATTTGATACACTCTCTAAAATCTGGTGGCGTATTAATTACTTCTTATTCTGGTATGCTCATACACAAAGACTTACTTGTATCCAATCAGTGGCATTATATCATACTCGATGAAGGTCATAAAATAAGAAATCCACAGGCAAAGGTAGTTCGTTACTTTTATTCTATGATACTTTCATAATATATATGAAAATGATTATAATGTTGTCGTTGTAGATTAGCAAAGCAGTAAAACAATTCTCTACACCACACCGACTTTTGTTAACTGGTAGTCCTATGCAAAACTCCTTAAAAGAACTATGGTCCCTATTTGACTTTATTCTACCTGGAAAATTAGGCACTTTGCCTGCATTTTTAGAGCATTGCGCAACTCCTATAACTCGCGGAGGATATACAAATGCTTCTCCCCTACAAGAAGCTATTGCGCTTCAAGTTGCTACAATGCTTAGAGATGCTATTACGCCGTATATGCTCCGAAGAACAAAAAAATGATGTACAACATCATCTTAGTCTACCAAAAAAGAATGAACAGGTTTGTATCATATTGCAGTATCTCATAATAATTCGTTATTTCGTATTTTAATTCATATTTTTCTTAGATATTATTTTGCAGTTTAACGGAAGAACAAAAAAAACTATACAAAGAATATTTACGTTCTGCAGATGTTAGTTTCATTTTGCATGAAAAAAATCATTCAGAAAGTGGAAGATATAGAGCTCGCCTTCTTATAGCATTGTCAGCTCTCAGGAAAATATGTAACCATCCTGATTTGTTTCTTTATACGAGTCCAATTGTAAGTTCATAATTTTATATTCTACAGCACCGTTGTTCATTCATTGTATTTAAATGTGAATTTAGGATTCAGACGAGGATATTGATGTATCAAATGAAGCACTGGAGAAATTTGGATATTGGAAACGCTCCGGCAAAATGATCGTGGTTCGATCTCTTCTCAAAATTTGGAAAAAACAAGGACATAGGGTACTACTCTTTACTCAAGGAAGACAAGTAAATAAGTTATATAATTGTTTATAAAAATATGTATATAAATATGTAAAAATACATAACAAAGTTTGACTTGCAGATGATGCATGTTTTAGAATCTTTAGTACAAAGCGAAGAATACTCTTATTTAAGAATGGATGGAATTACTTCTATGTCACAACGACAAGAAACAATTCGCTTATTTAACAAGGTATTTATATATATGTATAGAAAATATATTTTATTAATATTTTAATATTTCATACAGGATCCATCATATTTTGTTTTTTTATTAACTACGCGTGTTGGAGGTTTGGGTGTTAATTTGACTGGAGCAAATCGAGTGGTTATTTATGATCCGGATTGGAATCCAGCAATTGATGCTCAAGCAAGAGCTCGTGCATGGAGAATTGGACAAAATAAAAAAGTCACTATTTATAGACTTATCACTGCTGGTACTATTGAAGAAAAGGTAAAATTTTAAATTTTTCTATTTCTCTGAATATTTTGTAATATTTACAATGAAATCATATCTTGTTTCGTTTCAGATGTATCACAGACAAATTTTTAAAATACTTCTTGCAAATAAAGTTTTAGAAGATCCACGTCAACGTAGATTATTTAGAACTTCCGATTTAGTTGAACTTTTTAATTTTAATGAATCCATTGATAATTCTAATGAGACCGATCAATTATTTCGGGAGTCTAAATTAGTCGCTCCGCCTGTCAAATTTTCAACTAATAAAATTGAAAAAATGCGGAAACTAGCAGCCACGCTTAGTAAAAATATAAGTCAGAATACCTCAAACTCTACACCTATAGTACAAATAGTGAATGCTTCAGAGAGTCATTGTCTTTCAAATTGTCATAATAACAATATCGACCAAGATGTTTTAAAAGACAATAATCAAATATATATAGATAACATAACAAAACAAAATGTTAAAAACGACGGTAATTTTCATAAAAGAAACGAAGATACACCTTTTTCTGAAAGTAAAGATATATTAATAAATAAATTACGTTCTAATACTAAAATAGACGAAACTTCAAATGAAACTATCATACAACATCTACCTAGTGATCCTAATATATCTGAAGCTTTAAGTAAAAGTAACGAAACAGTTTCGTATAATACGAATGAAGATACGTCGTCAAAAATAAATAAAACACATTCCAAAAAAAGAAAAAAAAAATGTTCACGATCAGAAGAGCATATTACCTCGGCTATTTTTGAAGGCGAACGTGTCTCACATTTAATTGGACGACGTCTTGAACGTTCCTCAACAGAACCTGAATTAATTGAAGATGATCAGTACGTCTTAGAGAAATTATTCGCCAAAGCAAGTAATTGTTTTCTTTTTTCTTTTTCAAAGTTTTCTTCATCTACATATGATTTCTTATATGGAATAATGGCAAAATGTATGAAACATTCTTCCAGATGTAACTTCTGCTTTTCAACACGAAGCAGTATTATCAAATTCGGGATATAATTCTGATGATAAAAATCCAATGCAACGATTAGCGCGTGAAACAGCGCAAGAAAATATGGATAGTATTCGTAAATCTCGTAAATGGTGTTGGAAACCCATGTGGGAGTCTATATCACCAAAGAACTAATTTATATATATATTGTAATTAACATTCAGTTTTAGTCAGTAAATTTATAAGTGATTTTATTCATTAAATTTTGAATTTTCCAATTAAAGATTGTAAACAAATGAATCTCTTTATGTTTACAAAAAAATAATGCTTTGTTTAATACTAAATATAAGTAAAACACAATAAACAATTATGAAGTACATATTTTTTTAAGAATTCAAACAATTTTTTTCATATTCGCATATTTCTACTTTTTTAGTTGTGTATAAAATATTGTTTACATAATTATTTGTTATTTAAATTATTTTGTATACTATTTTGTATATTAAATACAGAAATATTATTTCAATCGTTTAGAAACAAGAATTTTCTTTTCCATTTTACTTCTTAATCGTACGATAATTTTATCCTATTATACGAATTTTTATCTAGGCACTTTACATATAACAGATGAATTATTGGAAAATAATCAACAAATATAAACATTCTAGTGATAAAAAAAAATATTTTCTTTTGTTAATTAAATTAATCAATTATTTTTCATGTATTACTAGATAATATTTTGTACTGTAATTTATTATTAATTAAGTAATAATTATAAAATTAATGTTATATAAATTTTTATGATAATATTTTTGTCGAAAATGTTTTGTATACTTGTGTAAATAATAAATATATATGGCTGTACATATTTATATTTTTATAATGAATGTATGTTCCTTACCAAAAATATTGTACTAATAAAAGAAATTTCAAAAATTTATCTGCATAAATAAAATTAATTATTTACATTGTCTCCTTGCTATCTTTTATATTCAGTATCTTAGAAATTCATCAAGCGTAGGACCACCTCTACCTAGAGGATCTTCAGGGAACATAACATAATTTCCTACAAATGTTGGAGTTAATAATCTTTTTTCGATTGTATCACGCCATTCTGGTTTTTCCAGATATAAATCTCTGTATTGATCTAAAGAAACTACAACACCCCCACACATTGTAGCATATTCCAATATATATCTAAAAATGGTAAAGAACACCATTTTATGAAATGTTGCAGAATAGTATAAATATAAAATACTATTTTATAAAAATATTCTCGCAATGATTAAGAGGAAAAACAATTTACCGATCATCATAAGGAGTTATTCGTTTACCACCGATGAAACGACTTGGTGTAAAAATTACTATTCCATCTATATGTAACTTTTCAAGTAATGGATGATTTGCAGGTGATCTTCTATAATGAGGTACAAATACTTTTACAACATGACCCCTCTTCTGGAAATATTCTACAACTATCCTGATTCCTTCCTCCGAAAATATTTTATTATTTCGATACCTAGAAAATGTTAAATTTTTGCTATACATATAATTATAATACGCAAATAAAATATATATGGTCTCTTAAAAATCAAAATTATCATACGACATGGCTATATTGTTGCCATCAATGACTATTTCCCGTAACTTATTAGGTAGCTGATACGTAGATGATCCAACTGTAGATAACTGAGGATAAGTTAATTCGAAGCTAGATTTAAAACTAGTTTGAAATCCAGAATTAGATGAACCATACAAGTTCAAATATTCATATGCAGTTTGCATGTTATATACAACTGGTATTGAAGGTGTAGGAAAAGGTGCACTAGGTAAAGGTATACTAGACACAGTAGTTATATTACATGTACTAGATGTACTAGATGTACTAGATGTACTAGATGTACTAGATGTACTAGATGTACTTGATGTATTAGATGTACTAATTGTGTTATATGTAGTACACATAGTAGATGTAGTATAGTTTGACACTTGTCGTCTAAAATTCCTTTGAGTTGGCCTTGGTTTTTTCATTAGAATATTTTTGCTTATATTCTGAGCTTTAGGAAGTTTCAATCCACGTTTGCTGAAAGGTAAAACAACGTCCTTTTCTTTTGAACTTTTGTCTTTTTCATCATTCTTTCCAATATCTTCAATGTACAATGTATTTTCATTATATTGCAAGCAATTAAGATTTTTTAGGTTTGGTGAATTATCTATCATAAAAATTCTATCATTCTTCTCTTGATCTATAGTTTTTTCTTTTGATTGATTTACAGATGGTGCAAGAGTTTTTGCAGACGATGGAATTTTTGTAGATGTTGAAATAGTTTCTGTAGATGTTGGAATAGTTCTTTTACATGTTGAAACAGTTTCTGTAGATGTTGGGATAGTTTTTATACATGTTGAAACAGTTTCTGTAGATGTTGGAATAGTTCTTATACATGCTGGAGCAGTTTTTGTAGGTAGTGAACCAGCTTCTGTAGATATTGGAACAGTGTTTGCAGATGATGGGACAGTTGATGACCACACCACAACAATATCATCTGATACTTGATTCATAGAATTTGATGATACCGGAGCTATGAAAAATTAAATCGCAATAATATATTTGTGATAATATAATCATTTTATAATAAACTTGTCTCTTACCTATGTTTTCATCATCTAAATCAAGAGTTGTAATTTCCAAATCTATTGTATCAGATATTACAGGACAAATAAAATTATTTTCAGACAATGCAGTAATGCTCATTTTCCTTTTCTTTCTTAGAGATTTTTCTGTCACATTTTTCTTTTGATTTACAGTTTCATTTGAATCACAAAGAAAAATTAGTTCATCATCTGACAGATCTAAGAATCTCTTTCTTGATTTTGTTTCCTGGTTGAACTTAATTTCATCTCCTTTGTTATTTGATTCACTTTCATTATCGCTTAAAATAATAATGCTGTCTTGTAAGGACTCCTTCCCAAAGAGAAAAAGATCTTTTTTACTGTTAGAAACTTGATTAGTATTACTAACTAATCTTTTTTGCGTTTGTTTCCTTTTCTTGTTACTACAATTACCAAACAGACAGAAGTTAGATGTTATATACATATTACATAAATTACGTTTACACTTTAATTTATTACCTTAATTGAATATATTTCAGTGGACTTTCATAAAATGTTCGCTTTGTACTTTTTTGTACATTTTTTATTTTAGAAGATGCCTTTTTTTTCTTTGACTTTGGAGTTGCCTCGCATATAATTACAGAGTCATTTAGGTTCATTTTTTTAATTTTTCTCTTCATGTATTATTTTAATAATTTTAATAATTCATATATTTTTTTAATAGTTCATACTTTATAATATAAACACATAAAAGTTTCGCTCTTTGAAACATGAGAAAGTTTTCATTGCTCCATAATCTGCAATAATAATTCATAAAATAGTAATTTATAATTTATAAATTAGCGTTTTTTTAAAATTAATAATTTTAATAAATTTGTCATTTACAACTAATAATTACAATATTGTACATTGAACGCAATAAATCAACACCTGTGAATATATTCAGTTTCATACGATTATTGCAATGTCTCGCAAAACTTTCTACAAGAAAGTAATCACATGCTAGATATGTACTTTTTGTCATTACTTAACCTCTCTACTTTATAAACTAATCCGAAAATATTACGAAGCAATATTTAAATATGGAATTTTCTTACTGATACTCAGTTACATATATAATATATGTTATTTTATTCCTTTGATCCTTTAATAATCGCATCTAACATCGTAACAATGCAATATGTACAATTCTTCACATGGCAATGTATTGTAATGAATATAATTTAATCTCGTCTTTTATGAACAATATATTAAACAAAAAAGAAAAAAAGAAGCAAATAAAAATATAAGCGTAATTACTGTGTTATCGAACATGTTATGTATTTATTCGAAAAATAAAAAATTAAACATGAATCATAATGTGAAACATTAAATGTATTTATACAAATATTATCATGCATATATATTTTAAAAACATTAATTACAGATATTCAAATGCGCAATGCTACATTTAATTACTTACTGTCAGAAGATTAAAAGGTAGAAAAATGTGCAAGGAAAACCTAAGGAGGAAAAAATCGGAATTTTTAATCACTTTGTCAATCTATCATTAGCTCGTATACAAAGGTTTAAGTTGAACCGCGACAGCAGCGACCAATCGTAAACGCGGTGAGCTTATAACGCGGAAAGAAGATGGCCGATTGGTCAGAACTCGTCCAATGGTGCGGAGCGTGGAAGGGAAGTGAACGTATGCTGGTCTGGCCCAAACGCGGCTGCATCCCCGTGCCAGACTGAGGAGTAGTAACGCCAACGTTAGAATTTTGTCTTTTGTTTCATTTCTTTCTATTTATTTCGCCGGCGAGAGTTTCGAGCTCGGAAGTCGTAACATCGTTGAAACGAGTGGTTAGTGATACGGGGACCGGGCCGGGAATATACCGCGAGCGCCGGTTTTCATGCATGATTTGTGATTAAGTAGTCGAAAGCGTATTCAGGCAGCCTTCACAGGCATATAAACAAAAATGGAGCTAGGGAAAGACGAGGCGCAGATCTGTCGCCTCTGCGGCCAGTACGAGAGCATATATATTGACGTGTTCGGCGAAGAAGGCACCAAGCGATTTTTAGGATTGAAGATTCATACTAAAATCAACATTCTGGTAAGTACAAACGTACAAAGAGAGGTGTGTCATGGGGTCCGGGCCCCCAGTTGTAGTTAGAGGAGGGGGTTAGAAAAATGGCCGAAGGGGAGAAGAGTATAAGAAGAAGAGATACTCTTTCTTTCCTTTGTTTGATGTATCACGTTTCTCTCTCTCTCTCTTAGCATTAATTTTTATTTTCGTAGTTTTAGTACATTTTTTTTTACGTTTTATATCTCTTCCGAAGAAGAAATTTTTTGCAATCAGTATCATTGTTCCAAGTACGTGTGTCAAACTTTGTTTGGGCTTGATAACATTGTGAGTAACATTTTGAATAATTATTTGTAACGATTTGTAGATCCGCAGAAATGTATATTTGCAATCGCATACATATTTTATTATACGCGAGAATTTGCATCTGATTATTTGATGTTAAATATTGAATACTGTTTTATAGCATTTTTGAGATAAAATGTTTTGTAACTTTATTTTGTGAATATGATTTATTCTGGAATTTAATGTTTAATTTAAAAAAATAATTTTGGGCTTGGAAAAGTTCATTTGTCAGGTCTGTCTTTTTTTTTTTTTTTTTTTTAATTTAGGCAAACATGAGAAAGTAATCATTAATTTTGCGTCGAATATTTTTATATAAACGTGTATTTGATTATAAATCTTATTATATTTGCACGCTATAGCAATAAGCAATGATGTTAGCAATATAGAGTGAGTACCAGATTACTTTTCAAAATAGTGTATCTACAGAGCGGTAGGGCTTAAATTAAATTTTTTGTATATTCATCATTATCCTTCAATTGGACAAGATATGATTTCTCAATTCAAATTAGAAATTGTACAGAATCAGATTTGCAATTAAGATTTTAAAAATTACATATATTTAGTACATATTTAGATATTTTGTTTGAATCGCAGATAGATGAAAGGGATCCTCTGCCCAAGGCGATCTGTGTTCAATGTCTGGGCAAGCTCGAATTCGTTTGCGACTTCCAAGAGGAGTGTCTTCGCACCCAACAAGTGTTACGCGATCGATACAATCTACCACCCTTAACAGAGATTGTAAGTTCGTATTCAAATTTAATACACAGCTCTACCGCTCATTTATGATGCATATACTAGAGCAAATAGCTCATTTTTTCTTTGAAACTTAAATTATATTGACAAGCATTATTTGGTATTTTGGTTAAAAGGAATTTTTTAAATCAAAATATTGTAATTTTTTTTATTAAGTATAAAGTTTTTAATACATTTGTATTTATAATAAAAACTTGTATTCATATACCATAAATGCCAGATATAATTCATTTACTTCAATAAAACTAGTGAATTTCTGGTACCCACTTCTACTTTTATTTCAATCTATCTCCAGGCTGAAGTAAAGACTGAAGATACACCAAGTGCACCAAGTACATCTACAAACGATAGTAACAATGAAACCAACAATAATCTTAATTCTTCAACTGATGAAAGCATTAAAGAAGCAGAGCAACGTGTTCTAAGAACAGCTACAAAAGCTCAAAGAAATTTAAGAAGTCAACAACAAGTAAGAGGCAATGAAGAAGGTGCGAACGATCAAAATAGTGTTCAAAGTACAACCGAAGACAATATTGAGAATGTACAAATTGTTCAAAATTCTGAAACAACCCCTACGCGATGGCTTAGAAGTAGACAGAATACAGAAACAATTGTAATAAATGATGCAACGATTGATATACCAATCGCAAATAGACTTAGAAGTCACGACAATACTGCCACAGAAATAACTGTTAGTCCGTGTAATAATTCCAATGAAAACGGTGATAAACTGATTGGAAAGCAGCAAGATCCACATACTATTCAAATTCCAACCTCAGCATTGAATAAACTTCTCAGTATCGTGTCGAACTCCCCAAACATCGAAGTTTCTGTCAAAGAATCCAGAAATCAAGCCAGCGACATCGAAGATATCAGTTTTACTGTAGAATTATGTAAGAAGGAAAGCGACGATGTAGCTACTGTCCGAGCGCGAGTATTTCCGGATCAAGGTTCTTGCTTAGTGGATAAGGCAATCGTTGGTCTTTTACAAAATCAAAGTTGTGTAGAAGTAAATAGTATAATAAATACCATTATTAACAGTAGCTTGAAGAACGGCAGTTCGACCAAATTGAGGGACTCTGCTGAATTCGAGCAAAAATGGCAAGCCTCTCAAAATCCAGAAGAACTCTTTAGGATTGACGGAGAAGAGATTCGTGTCGACGACAACGTCGAGCATATCGTCACAGATAATCAAAATGGATACTCTTGTAAATTATGTTGTAAATTCTATGAACGCAAGGACAAATGTATGGTTCACGTGAAGACCCATCTTGGTATTAAACAGTATACCTGTATCCTGTGCAACGCGAAATTCGTATGCAAATCTGATGTAATGAAGCATATTCGATGTTCACATACTAACCCTAGGCCGATACAATGCCCAAAATGTCCAAAGAGATTTAAGTCAAAGTTTTATTTAATGGAGCACGACAATGTGCACAAGGGTGTAAGACCTTATTCTTGTACGGACTGTGGTCAGAGTTATCACCACAAAGTATCGCTACAAATCCACATGAAGTCACACTTACCTCCGCAGAATTTAGCTTGCGAATATTGCGGCAAGGTGTTCCCGTACCGTACGAGATTATTAAGTCATATAGCTAGTGTACATTTAAAAAATCGTCGTAACTTCAGGTGTCGATTTTGTTACAATCTATATTCGAGTCTTTCAGTTTTGAATGAACACATTAAAACGCGACACGCGACTACATATACTTGTGAAATTTGTAGTAAAACGTTCAAAGTTGCGTCCAAGTATAAGGCTCACGTGTTGCAACATTCGAATCCTAAACCATTTGTATGTAATGTTTGTAACAATAGATATGCATCAAAAGCATTCCTGAATGAACATCTATTGAAGCACGAGGGGCTGAGGAAACACATTTGTCAAAAGTGTGGTGCAAGGTTTGCTCAAGCTAGTCATCTTGCTGCACACCGGCACGTGCATGGTGAAAAAAAGCATGCTTGTCCGGAGTGCGGACGAAAATTTAACAGGCGTGATAACATGAAGGTACACAGAAAAAGACATTTTGAAGAAAAAAAGACTAGTAACAGCAAACAGAAAAACGCTTTTAGTGGCGACGTGGCTTCTTCTACTACGTGCAACGAGAAGTAACGGTACTGATATATTTTTCTAAGACTAACTTAATTCATGAGCGAGCTGGGATTTTATAAAAAAGATATTTTTTCGACTTATCGACTCTTAGTCAATAGAACGTTAATCATTTGATGCTTTAAACGATTGTAAAGATATTGCTAGGAGAATTGAAAATAAAAAGCAAATATAATTCTTTTTAATCACGAGAAATTCAGTTATATTGATCATAAAATATTGATTTATTTTTAAATTTTGAGGCAGTATATGTTACCAGGTGAATGATAGAGATCAATCAATTTACTTCCTCTTTCGTCGCTCGTATTTTTTTTTTCTTTATCACAATAAGTTAACCGTCATTTTGTACATAATGTAGCAAGCGTGCATTTAAGAGACTACTGATATCTGATTAAGTATTTTTTCCATTTACATATATTATATTAGAAAATATTTTTGCACTTGGAACATTATTAATTTACCAAAGCTATAATAAAGACAAACTATGAAGCATGACAGAATATTGGGGTAAGATTTAACAAAAAGATAGAAAATAAACGACAATTGAAATGTAATTGTAAGGAAGCCAAAAAATATTGGATACATTTTTGTGGAAAATTTGCATATTTGTCGCACAGTTAGCTTTTTAAGAAGAATTAATTTATATAAAAAAAAATTATATAAGTACAGGGCTTCCAAGGTTAAAAACTACGAAAAAAAGGGTGTAAAAGTGAAAAAGAATATTTTCTATGTATTTTTACATGACTGTTTTTAGAAGAATTTCAAAACTTTTAAATGTATAAAGTGTATTTTATTCTATTTTCGATTCTATTTTATATATAATACTATGTATTATAAATATAATAAATAAAAAGTAAACGAACATTCAGAACAAGAGCATGATTCATTATAAGAAAGTTGAAAATTCACAAAAAATATTGTAATTGATTGGTGATAACGAGTTTAGATTTAAGCAAACTATTGTTTTTGATAAATATTTCGCTACAAAGGTAGCTCGTATGTTAAATTATCTAAGAAAGCATATTATGTGATTTGTTAGAAAAACAGAATGGTATTGTAAGTGCCTTGGTCGACTCAGTGTATGTTATTTATATGTATTACTCAAGAGCATTGATGAATGAAAAAATCGTTGATGATACTCTGAGTACAGCATTAATCTTCCTTCAGAAGGAAATCAAATATAATTCTTTGTGCTTAAACTGTCTGATTTAATCCTAATAATTTAGAAACTATACTGAATATTTTGAAAGAGAAATAATTGTCAAGTGATAAAAAGAGTAACTATGACATACAGTTGTCCATTATTTTTACTTAGAATTTAATAATTTTATATGGAAATTTAGTGATAATTATGAATTGATAATGTTTCAGTTATTATTTCATTCAAGATGTTCTATCCGTCTATCACATTTTCGAGATGAGAGCACAAAGAATTATGCATGAACTATGACCATTATTTTTCCTTGGAAAAAGTTATTTCGCATGAGAATTGTTAATAAAGTCATACGAACGATATTACATCTAACATTTGCATTCTTTTCTCAGATAATGTAAGTGATAAGCAATAATTATTATACAAGATATTATATAATACATTGTGCAAGATATTGTATAATAATTATTTGTACAAGACGTTTGTTAAACCAATTTATTTTTCCAATGGTTAATATGTATGCTATATATGTATATATTGTGTGTGCGTATGTATGTATGTATGTATATAAGTATGTATGTATATTTCTTGATAAAGATAAACATTAATATGTTATTAATGTGCAGTATGAGTTAGCATATATAACGATTTTTTGACAATAAAGAAAAAAGCATACATTTGTTTAAGGATTCTACAATTTTTCTCAATAAAGGTACGATATTTTTGGGACCGCTAATTATTTGATTTTCAATCTTATTTTTCTCCATACCACTTCTAACTTATTTTGCATGGCAATTTATTTTCATTCTGCATGTACATAAAAAATATGATTCAGGTTTGTTCTGTTACTAATATAATACTTCTGTAGAATTCTGAAATAATAAAGATAGTAATATGTTACTGTTAAATTTAAATCTATTTAAATCTAGTTTCATTTTATTGTAAACTATATTAACATAATTATTATACCGAATTGGAGGTATCATCTTTTACCTTCTTGTAAAAAGTTGAGCTTCCTCTGCACAAGGTTTGTGATTCATTTTTTGGACATGGAAATTTTTTATTGTTTCAGGTAAAAGAAAATGATGGACTACCTCAGATTGTTTGTATGCGATGTTTGGGTACACTGGAGTTCTTATGTGATTTTTATGAGCGCTGTCATCTTGTTCAAAAAGGATTTTCGAAAGCTGTAAGCTTTATCTTGATATACTATCTAAAATCTCGCACGTGTTTATAATTATTGTTAGAAAAAATATATCTTTTTTACAACTAGGCAAAGACATATTTACGTCGGATGATTTTAGAGTCCACACAGAGCCGAAATTTTGCATTTAATACTTTTCCAAGCATGGGATATAGACTAGAATCTAAAAAATTATATTTCTATGAAATATTATATTATATGTGTATATATGTATAAACATGTTTTTTTTTTAAATTATGTTTATCTAATTATTATTGTTACGATATTAATATTAATTATTAGATTATTACACTAACAATCAATATAATAAATAAAAGCTAAAACGTTGTGTATGAAAAAATATTTATTATATTTCGGAACATTGTGTGTATTTTACATTTTTTTCTTTTATTGTATGTCTAAAACAGTTATACAAATACAAAATACAGTTGTACTGTACAATTAAAATACAAAAATTTAATAATATAATTACATTGAATTACATCAAAGTACAATTAACTTTCAATATTTGTCCTGATAAATGTATCTTGGTGAATACTTTAGAAATTATCATATAAAGAAAATACAGAACTTAATATTAGAAAGTTATATTATTAAAGGTGTAAATAAAAGTATAAATAAAACATTGAAAATATTTTGTACTTATCTTACAGAGTCAAAATACAAGAGATGAAAAGTTCCAGGAAGACAGTGATGTAGAATCAGATAAGGAGAACACTGTCCCATCAAGGAATGAGACCAAATGGAAAGTCAAGGTTTCATCATCTGACAAATTAAAGAGTACAAAAAATTGTCTTCCTGAAGATAATACATACAAGACTGAAAGGGAAAAGGAAAGCGTTAATCTCGTAGATAATAATTCCAGTACTAATAATTATTCAGTTACGCAAACTACAGTACAATTAAGCAATGTAACTTCATATAAAAAATTCCCAGGAAATGATCAGCGTAACGTTAGTAGTTTAAAACATAGGAATTTAAAAAATAATATTGTAAAAAAGTCTGCAATTCGTACAAAATTAACAAATGGGCTGTCGCAAAAAGATGAGGATATTGATATCAAATCAGACCAGTCAGCACGACGTAAAAGAGGACGAAAAAGTAAATTCGAGAAGATGAGAGGAACAATCCGAAATGATTGTTTTTTTAAGGTCCGTTGCGAAACTGATTTCTCTCTGACAAACAGGAGTGATAATATTGATAACAATAGAAGAAACAAAAATTTGAACAATGAACGCGAAAAAAGTAGCCTACCTGTTATTTGTGATAATGATAATTCTAATAGGGTGATCAATAATGTTATGACTTTGCCATCTCAAATCGACGTGGAACAGGTGATTGATACGCCCTTGATCTCTATAGATTTTACCAAAAGCAATGAAGCTGATATAGTGATTGATAAATCACCAGAAATAGAATCTAATGATGAAAGCATGAAGAAAATTGGCAATTGTTTGAACAATACAGAAGACTGCTCTGTAAAAAGTAAAGCAAAAAGTGCTTCTTTTCTTAAACAGAGTAAAAATTTAACAAGGAATCAAAGTTTGCTAGCAGAAGAATCTAAAAAAACTGAAGATAGTGAGACTAATTTAATAACAGTACCTGACAATAATTTTGATATAGAAATTATTTCTGTTAATAATCAACAGTCTGAAATATTCACAGAACAAAATCGTATGACTATTATAAAATCTTCTTCTAATAAAGTATCAAATCCAAAGACGATAGAGCAAGATTGTACAGAAGTTTGTATTGGGATAGATATAATAGATGAAAGTATCAAAAATAAAGAATGCAATGTTTTCAATGAACATTCATTATCTCGAGACAATGAAAATAGTTTTAGTGGGACTCAAAGTAAAAATAGACCGTTTGGTAAAATTTCCAAATTAATAAGTGATGAACAGAAACAAATCATTGAAACTTATTACGTGGTGAATATGTCAGCGATAAACTCGGAAGAAGTACAAAGAAACATAACGGTAGTTGATAAAAAGAATATACGCTGCAATATTTGTGGTAGTCTCTATCTTAGAATGGATAAATGTCAAGTAAGTTTTTAAAATTATTTTTATTACATGTGAAGGATTATTTAAATTTAAATCTTGAAATCATGTTCTTATAGGTACATATTTGGGGACATTTACAAATGAAACCGTATCAATGCAAAGCTTGTGATTTTGCTACAGTTACTGTTAGCAATGTTCGTTGCCATATCAGAAAGAGTCACTTAAAAATTAAACCATTCGCATGCCATCTTTGTGAAAAACGATATGTAACTGCTGTATTATTAGAAGAACACATTAATAGTCATACAGGTGCGCGTCCATACAAGTGTGAACTCTGTGACTTTGCAGGTTCCAGTAGGCAAATGCTAAGTTACCATAGTGCTACTCATAAACCACTAAAGGTATCTATAAAATTGATGTATTAAATAATATATTAAGTGTTAATTACCGAATTTTATTTATCCTTTTCGTAGGATGTGAGCTGCAAAATTTGTGGGAAGGAGTTTTATTCAAAAACTAGATTACGCGCGCACATGATTGTACATAACAAGGATAAAGCTGTTATGTGTAAACTATGTTCTGCTTATTTATCTAACGCAGAAGCATTAGAAATGCATCATAAAAATATTCATATGCAAGATTATGTGTGTAATGTATGTGGCAAACGTGTCAAATCAAGAAAAGCTTTATACAATCATCAAAATGTAAGACACGTTTTGTTATGATCACTAACAAGTTACTGATTAAAAACATAATTATAACAAGACAAAAAATTTTGTTCATAGGTTCATGCTGCAGCAAAATATAAATGCACTCTATGTCCAAATGTGTATAAGAGTAGCCAAATACTAAAAGAACATCTTTTGAAGCATGAAGGTATCAGAAAGTACAAATGTAATGTCTGTGAAAAATCGTTTGGTCAACAATCTCATTTAGCTGCTCATATGGCAGTACATAGTAAAATTAGGTACGTTTCTTAATGGCCTTTTAATTTGTTGAATATTATGACGCTCATTAATGACTGGGACATTACACCCATTGCCCTGGATATAAAAAATCTTTTAATCGTCTGGATAATATGAAAATAATCGTTTAGTATGTACATTTATTTATAAATTCTATTATTTTGGATGTAACAGACCTTTTATATTTATTTATAGATTCCATTGCCCCGGATGTAGTAAACCTTTCAATCGTCTGGATAATATGAAAATGCATACTAAACGATGCAAAACATTTTTGGCAAATCCAGATTTGAAAAGACTTTTAAATAGGAGAGAAAGGACTATATCGTTCGATGACGTAACAGAATTAACTGCAAAACTAAAGACTGGAAATATCACAAATTCCGTGTCTTCAGTTTCTCTACAAAATCAGAATGGTGATATATCAGTAAAGACTGAGAAAGAGACTGCGTTAAATCTTTGCAAATTAGAACAGAATATTTCTTTGATTGACTCGACAGATAAAACATGTAATTCTGATAAGAAATATAATGGAAAAGAAGTAACGAAATCTGCCAATATTAATGTAGTTAAAATTGCAAATACTAATGACAGATTAATTTCAGAAAACGAAAATTTGTCAGTTTTTGAAAATATATTGAGACCGGAAAACTATTAATAACTTCCTTATTAAATTATGAATGTAAATTTAAATAATGAGCATAATTTAATAAATTTAATAAGAAAGTTGTTAATAAACTTTTTAATTGAGATAGAAAGTAACAACTTTCTCATTAAATCATGTTCATTATTTTAAAATATTTAGAAATACTTATTTAAAAACATATGTTTTCGTACAAAAATATCATATAACATTAGATCTTAAATATTAAAATTTCCATAGGAATATTCATTTAAATTTCTAAGTTTAAACTTAACGTTATGTGATATTTTTATATAAAAACGTATATTTTTTCATATTCAATTATTTTGTTATTTGTGAGTACCGAGTTTTGTTTAAAAAGTCGCACACATCGTTTTAATGAAAAACGACCAAAGAGAACGTTATAAACCTGTTATTTGTTACCTTATGAAATAAGATAAAAAAATGATGCTCTTACGCTTATACATTCATAAGTAAAGAAATAAGACTGATAGTCGATATGTAACTAGATTTATAAATAAAAGTTCCTATTTAAAATAATTGGATCAAAATTATATTCATTTAAACAAAAACAATTTTAGTTTGAGGGCATGTTAGAGTTTTTATTGTTAGTTATAATTATTATAATTATAGTTATTATAACTATAGCTTAGTGAATAGTGATAATTAAGTTATTTAAAATTTAGCCTTGAAAGCTCAAAATGATAAATTAAACAGAATGCTCGTACCAAATGCTTTATACCAAATAAAGTATTATTGAAAAATAAAAAATGTATTTTATTTCCCCAATTATAGTTTAATACGCACATCTCATGTAAAATTTAATTACTTATTTATCTTCAATAAATAAAATCAAATGCTGTTCAGATAACTTCATTTCATTCTTTAAATAATTTTATCTTTATGTATAATTTATCTTATAAAATAGGTATCTATAATAAAGCGGATTTTTAAGATTAAATTCATTATCTCAAAAAGTAAACTGATAAAAGTAGAAAGCTGATCACTTGGTTGGGTGAAAGTCCGTTACCTCAATTCCCATTAAACTCTTCGAATTTTATTCAAATGCAATTCCGTCGAGTCAGTAGTAGTTTCGATTCCATCGTGTAAACATCGTTTAATATTAATAAGCAGAATTGTTCGATATTTTAATTTGTTGACGAAATCGTATCGATATCGATATCGTTGCTACCATATCTCGGTAAGTAATCACATCTTATATTTTATACTGATTGAAAATCATTTTCTCGAAAAAATTGCTCATTTTTGTTCACAAATGACCTTTTTTTTTTCTTTGGAATCAAAGGTCAATTATTAAATAACTTCAAAAAAAGAAAAATTTTTTATATGTGGAAATAAATTTTTTACATATTTACTCACATTTTACTCTTGTCTTAATAGCAAAAATGATATACGCCTAATTTTAAAAATATTCAATCTAAATTACAATTTACAGAATTTACTATTTAATATTTTTTATCACATGTATATGTGATAACGTCGCAAATTACCATAAAATATCAGGTATCGCCGAATTTGAATATCTGTTCACGATGCTATGACAACGTTATTCGTCAAATTAATATTGTACAAAGTGATGAAATGTAATGAATGACGCATAATTTCTTGTTTAATAATTTAATCACGTCTGATTCGAATGATGAAATAGCATATTGTTTCATCTTACACGCAAATTAAGACTATGAGATGCGTCCTGAACGATGGATGAACAAATTAACAGATTGTTCCGCGCGGATCTTTCGTTTATCTTATTTGATTCGATAAAATTGAGAATCGATGACGAAGTCGTGGATTCAACTGGCAGAATCCTTATTACAAAATACATTCCGAATAATGAATAACAACTGTAGAATAATTAGACAAGTCGACGATAATCAATTATTTTAAAATGTAGGGCCGGTTTATTGCCGTAACGTGATTGAAAAATGCTAAATTCGAAATGCTAAAATCTTTAATAAAGATTTTAATCAATAAATCGACAGGGCACAAAATACGAAATTATTAATTGCAAAGAATTACTAAACTACGAATATTTATATAAATTCATAAGTTTATAAATATAGTCGAAAAGATAGAAAATCTAATTTTGAGGCAAGTTTATTAAATTTATTTTACTCGTTCATTCCTTGATACACATTTTACATTAACGGTTTATTTTTAAATGTTACTATTTTATGAAAATACACTTCTGCATCGATGCAATCATTATCTGTTGAAAATATGCACTTAATGCATATTTTGTGCAATAATTTTATATTTATCATTGTAACAAAATAATAACATTTGTGTCAATGTAATATTACAAAAATAATTTATATGATTTGAATATTTTACATATTTTTGCACATTTTTTTATATTCTCTGCACTTTTTCTTTTTCAAATTTTCTATAAATACATAATCTATTTGTTATTAAAAATGTTAAACAATTCTTACAATTTAATGTTCATATTTTGTCGCAGAGAAAAATACGAAAATATGGCCCTTGAACCACCAGAATATGAATATTTGAATGAGGAAGATAACAAAAAACTGATGAAATTATTTACGGGTGAAAGATCAGGTTTCGTTCTCGTGGGTCCTAAAAAATGGTTCTTCCCGCTTAAATATACAACAGATGGTAAAGAATTTTATAATTTTAAGGCAAGGCCGGATGACATATGGGTGATATCTTATCCTCGATCAGGTACAAGATATGTTTCCTTTCTACCTTTTATCATTAATGTTATTATCATTCAATTTTTTTATCTTCTCTTTCAATCAGATAATTCAAAACAAAAATATCAAAAATGAAGGATTTAAATGCCCGCGTAGTACCTTATCTGTTATTACGATAGTGTGATAAAGTATTTATTATTATCAATTATTATTGAATACTGAATGATGTACTTGTTACAATTTAAACATTTTCCTTTTATTTACTTTAGGAACGACTTGGACTCAAGAATTAGTCTGGTTGCTATCAAATGACTTAGATTTTAACAGAGCAAGGACAGAATCCTTATCAAAAAGATTCCCATTTCTGGAGTTAGTATGATTAATATTAAAAACAAATCTTAATCAATGATATATCGACTATAATAGTTTGTTATAAGTTTTCATAAAACAGTAGTCTTTATATGTAACGATACTAACACTTACATAATGTTTAAAGGTCAATTATATGAATAACTTATCCGTGAAGAATTATATAGTATGTATTTGCTACTGACATGCAGTACCTCGTGATTATAGCATTACAAATAACAATTACACAATTAAGGAAAGAAATAGAACGTGAAAATTTAACCGAGGTTCTTTAGTGAAATAATGAAATAAAGTCTTTAATAAAAAGTTAATACAACGCTATTCTGGCAACAATAGTTATAATAATACCTAAAATTTCATAATTAAAATCCAAAATCGGACATAAAAATATTTTATTGTATAAATATGTATGTATATTATTGTTAATTTATTAATGTAGCTATAAATATTGCTTGCAGATTTAGTATGTTCAATCATCCAGAAGTAATAGATGAAATAACAAAAATGAATGAGAATGATAAAACTAAGGCAGAAATCTTTAAAGTAATTGAGCCAGGATACAAAGTCCTGGCGAAAATGCCTTCCAAGAGGTTCATAAAATCACATTTTCCATTTTCTTTGTTACCTAATATTTTGGACAGTGGTTGCAAGGTAAACTTATAATTTAAAAAATAAGTTGTATCATTCTCTGTTTTATAATTTTACAATCATAATGTTTTATAATGTTTTATAATTTTAAATATTATAATTGTTTTATAATTTTAAATTTTATAATTTATCATATTATTTCATTGAAGATAGTGTATATTGCAAGAAATCCAAAAAATGTTGCAATTTCTTGGTATCACCTCAATGTGTCAATTAAAACACAGGAATTCGTAGGTGATTTTCCAACATTTTGGGATTGCTTTCAAAATGATCTCAGTAAGTATTAAATTTAAAATACACACTTACATATAAATTAAAAACACGAGATTGAGACATCTTATAGTACATTTTATAGCACAAATTATGGTTTATAATTTTTTTTAGCACACTGGAGTCCATATTGGGAACATTTGAAAGAAGCATGGGCAAACAGAAATAATCCGAACGTTTTATTCATGTTTTATGAAGAAATGTATCATGTAAGTCAAAATACAATATTTGGAGAAGATTGAACGTTTTTTAAAATTCCACTTATTCATACTATATTTTCAGGATTTCCCGAAAGCAATTAAAAAGGTTGCTAAATTTCTTGGAAAAACATATACTGAAGAACAAATGAAAGAATTAGCAGAGTATTTAAATATAAAAAATTTTCGTGATAATCCAATGGTAAATTTATCAGAATTATCAGACTGTGGTATGATAAAAGCAGGAATATTTGTTAGAAAGGGTGGAATTGGTGGATGGGAAGATATGTTCACAGAAGAGCTTAATGCCAAAGCCAATAAATGGATCGAAGAAAACTTAAAAGATACAGATCTCACTTTTCCGTATTTTAATATTAATGGTAACTATAAATGATATATTAATAAAATCGTTTATTTAACAATATTTCCCAATATTTTTTACAAAATACTAGAAAATTTTATGAAATCAAATATTATATTTGTTTATTCTAAATATCTGTATTAATAATATATTTTACATTATGTATATATTTCATGTATATATACATAATTAATTGTGTTTTGAATATATCAAATAAATTATATTAAATTAAACATATAAAAAAGGCAAACACTATAAATTCATAATATTATTGATTTAATACAGACTTTATACATTGTACATTTATACGAACAATTACAGCAGTTCTAAATGCATGACGTAATTCCTTTTCTACGTAAAATGCTAAGCATTTAATTTTACCCTTTAATAAAATTTTTATATACTTTTCTTTAGGGCAATTTAATGTTACTAAAGCATTAATACTACCATCATCACCAAAATCAAAATGATCTGTCATTATTTTTATTTTATATGGCATTTCATATGGAAGCATGTCCATTAATTTAGCTCTAACAGTTTGTTCCATTATAGTTTCAACTGATTGATTACTATAAAATTTCTTGTCATATTTCCAATTACCTACTTTGGCTGAATCGAGCAAATAATTCTACAACATATATTTAAATATAAATATATACTATAAAAATTAGTAAAAACCATTGAAAATTAGTTTTTAGTATAATATTCAGTATATATTACCCTTAAATCATCTATTCCATCTCCATTAAGTGCAGATACCATAAAAACATCATTAAACTTTGGGTAATCTTTCTTGTTTGTTAATATTCTTGTAACCTCCAACAATGCTGTTTTCTTTTTCAATCTATCTACTTTATTTAAAATCATTAATAGCTCTGTATCTGCTCTCTTATTTCTTATGTAGTCAAGTACATAACCATCAATCTTATGTCTGGTATATACATTAGTTACATCCTGTACTATTCCAATAACATCTGCTTCAGTGACTGCATCTTTGGGATCATCTTTGAATGCTTCTGATAGTTTGTAAGTTTTCATTTCCTTAGGTACTACTAATCCCGGAGTATCCATAAATACAATTTGAGTATCATTTTCTGTATATATTGCTTCAGCTTTGTGCGTTGTAGTATGGACTTTTGAAGATGTTGGACATACCTATATATTGGAAATACTTACTTTCAATTAAAGTTTTTAAATAGATAAATAAAAGTATTGTTAATTTTTAATAAAGAAATATTGTTAAAAAATATATAAAATATAAATAAAAAAAGATTAAATAAATTGTTCTAACGTATATGAATATACATACAGATCTGTGTATGAGTTTATTCACTAATGTACTTTTCCCAGCATTGGGTAGACCCAAGATCGCAACTTTCACTAATTTTTTCGTCTTTTGACATAAGTCTGATTCGTTGTTCAATTCAGTTTGATCCTTTAATGTAAAATCTAATTCATTGCTAACATTACAAATAGTGGAGTGAAAGAAGGTTCGTTTTAAGAAATATACATTGGATCGAGGCACATATTGTTTGATCTTAAATATAAACATTATTCAATAGATTTATCAACACATTATTTACTAAAATTATAAATGAATTAATAGGTTAGGTTTTAACATACAGATGAGCACACTTCAAATTAATCAGTATTGTTTATAAATGTAAACATTTCATTTTCACTAAACATAACAATGTTTTTAATTTGGACAAACATAAATATAAAAACAATTAAAATGTTATTCAGCACTGCAACACGTTGAAGTTGTGTTTAATCACTTGCAAATTAACTACGAATATAAATTTTTGTTTAACTAAAATAAAAGTTTGTTATTTAAAATTTTTAATTGAAGAAAGAAAAAAATAAATATGTGACATGTTTCTCGTTTCATTGAAATAAAAAAATATATTAAAAAACTACACGACTTGTACCCCAGTACGATTCGTCTCACTAAAAAGCTCAAAAGCAGCTGTTCTGACTAGGAAATGAAGACGACTTTTTTGCCATAAAATTTTATTGATACGCAAACATTGAATCGTTTCAAAACAAATTACAGGTGCGATCGCTCAGTACCAGACAACGCCATTCCTATTCGAGGTCTATTTCACGCCTCCTCATGAATCACGTGACCCAAATCAACCAATCGCTAATTTTCGTTGCATTAACGTTGCACCTGAAGAGGCCCGATTTTCTGGATTACCCCTGCTAAAATCACTTTCAGTGATAAAGTGAAAGAACTTATTTTTCAAATATTTTTTTCAAATTTACTCAACGTACAATATTACAAAAAAATTCAAAGATAATAACGAAACAAAAAGATTCATAAACATATACAAAAAATATAATCTATTTGCAGTAATTTATTTTTTGTCTTGCGAAGTTATGTATTTGAATGTAATTTCTTTAACCGTGTGTTGTTATACACACGAGTATTTAGATATTTCTGATTTACTAGAATAATTACATAAATACGGGAATAATTCTTAAAAATCAATTTTTGTTTTCAGATATACATAAAGATTCATAAAAGTGAACTAGAAAAAAAGCATGTGATTCTAGTATATTACTAGATTAAAAGTGTTATCGCGGTTCAATAAAATTATTATCCGACGAAAATTAATTTTTTGTTCATCAAATATAAGTCCCCTGAGAAATTAATTTTTCTTAGTTGCACCTCGCTCCTTCGATAAATCGGCTGTATATATTTTTCCATCAGTCGTTGGTACGTCTGATTTTAAATTAACAATGACAAAAATTCTAGCTGTAGTTTAGTCGCGTATTGACGTGCATTATTCGAAAGAGAGTTGTAGTCTCGGATATTGAATTTTTCTCGCAATGCTCGTGACTGAAATTTTTGATTAAACAAAATCGGAATATACGTTTTTTTCGAGGTTTTTTAAGCATTTTTCTGACAAATAATGAACGGAATTATTTTGATGCGATGCATCGATCTGAAATGCATGGACAATGGAACTTGAACTGAAGACGTTCGTAAGCCTTTGTTGCGAAGACATTTACGAATAAAATAGAGTATCGAGGGAAACGCAATTCATGCAATTCGTCATTCGAAAGATTTCGTAAATAATAATGGATATCTAGAACTGTTTGAACAGAGCATGCATTTCTGGATTAATAAACCGGCGGGCAGGTATTACGGTTTCACTGGCCGCCAATACCCTGCCACACCTAGGCCAAAAAGTCGTATAAGTAAGGGGATTCAAAATATTTTCGAGCTTTTTCTTTTCCTTTATACGTTTCTTTATATGTTTATTTGCTTTTTGCAATTTCTGAAAATGTTTGTAAAAATGTTTTAATTTGAAAAATAGCAAAGTAGTTCGTTTCGTTAAGTAAACGTTTTAAATGTTTATGTTTATTATTTCAGGTCATTGTAGATACATCGGAGAGCCAAGACAGATGATCACACCGCTTCATCGATTTCAAAATCTAAATACTATGGGAAATACAGCTGGTCCTAGTAATATAAATAATTGCAGAATGATAAGAACAACAATAAGAACAAACAATGAAACTCAAAGCAATTTTCCAGTTGGCTCTACTCAACACCCCCAACTAAACAACATCTCCAAGTAATTAAGAAAAAGGTCTACTAAGAAGATTCTGAGGAACATGTTCTTCTTATATACAGGGTGACTCACTTATACATGTCTATCACCAGAAAGTATTTATAAATGATTCGCCCTTAATTATACGTTGTTACGAACGATATGGTTTAAGAAATTACTACAAATAATAATAATCAAAATATCAAGGCTTTTTGTGTGTTTGCAGTAATGTAACAACTGCTGGGAATAATCAGTTGATATTGTCCAACACTACATCAAATGGAACAAACAGAAGTCTTTTGGATTTTTCGGAATTTAACGACGCAGAACTTGCAAGTTACAGATTACGATGCGGCGTTTGGATAACGTTTGTACTTGCGACAGGATTTGTTGCTGCTGCAAAATTTTATTTTAGTGATAGAGTAAGCTGAAACATGTTTTTTGTTTTTTATAAAATCAATACTTCAATTAAATTTCTTTATAATTAATTTTGGACATTTTTTTCAATAGGGCCAAGGTATAGAAATATTCGTATTTTGGGGTCTGTTAACATTATCATTATTTGCGTGTTTATATTCTATTTTATATTGTCGGAATCAACGCAATAATCATCAAGAACATCAAATTCAAGAGGAGCACATTGCGTCTGTAACTGCTACAACTCCAATGCCGAATGAAAATATTAGACCTATTTCTGTAGTAAGACAGAATCCACCACCACCCTATCATATTGCTATTTTGATTCCATCAAACAACCCATCAGAGGAAGCTCCACCTCCATCTTATGACAAAATTATGCGTTAAATTAATATTAGCAACCTACTATAAGCTGTATAAAATTCTATAACTATTTTTTCATATACTACATTTTCTAAACATGAAATATTGGTACACAATGCACATTATTCAAAAGTGCATCACTATAAATACTTCATTACCGAGCTTTTGATTTGTGCAAACAAAAAAATGAGAAAAAGTTCATGGAAGTATTAATAACTTTTCTAGGCTAGGAAAACTTTACATCTGTGATACAAATAGTGATGTAATAATCAATGTCGCTCGAGGTAACATTTGCAGCTTAAAGAAAAGAAGAATACTATTGTGGGCATTATACACAATATCAGAGTCAAAAAGTACGCGCACTAACAATAATTGATGTCCGATACTTTAATTACGTTTAATGCAAATATATATTTTCCTGTTTTATATTTAAATAAATGCTTACAGTTTTTTTAAGCCGAAATTAAATATACAAAATGATTTGCTATAGAGAAAGTGTGACGTTCCTTCACCTCCAAAAAAATTTTTTTTATAAAGTATTAACATAAGAAAGAATAATGTATTGCGATATAATCGTAATTCATGTAAAATTAATATAAGTATTTATTTACAAAATGAAATGATTCTGCAATAAAATAAAATTGAAACTTAAGTTAATTTATAGCAAATAAGCATAGAGTTATACTTGATGCATACACTGTTCACTTCTTTCATAATCTACTAAATTTAACATAAATTTGAAATCTTTTAATATAAATTAAAGTACACCATAAACATATTCTATTATAATATAATAATTAATAAAAATATAGGCTAAATATGGTACATGTTTTATAATATTTAATATTACATACGTGTACATAATGTAGATAAGTGAGCGTAATTTTTTCATGCTTCAAACTTCTAGCTATGATGCAAACTTAATATATGTATATATATATGATTTTATATAATTTTTCTTTCAATATCGAAATTGTTTACACAGTAATTTTTTTTTTGTGTTTGAAACAAAGTTATATAATGTATATCATGTAGAATGTTATAATTAATACTTACAACTAACAATGATTTTCAAGCTATATTTTTGCATATCAAGATGTAGCTTGAACCAAAGAAAGTATTCAGTTTCTTTTATTTTATTACTTTTCAATTTGGTATTCCAAACTATTACAAATTTTTAAACTATACTACATTTTTATGTTTGTCACATATTAATTGTAGATGTTCATTTTGTATGTATAACATGATTAAGTATCGTTTTAATTTATTACGTAGTAAAAGAAATATGTTTTAATCTTAAAATACAACAGTATAACAGTATAATTGCACCAATATACATAAATAATGTATATATATAGAAATACAAGTAGCATAAAAACTTTCGAATTTTAAACAATGTCATTATCTTTATACAGTCTTTTTGTCTATTTGATACAAAATTAAAAAAAACTATTTTCATGAAAGTAATAGTATTAATAAATTAACTTGTTAAATATTTTGAGTTGAAATAAAAGATACAATTACGTTTATACATAATATATATACTAAATAAAATTATTCACTAAATAAAATCATATTAATTTTTTACTGTTTTAACTCTTTTAATTCTTTTAAAATGTTTAATTATTAGAATTCTATTATTTCTAAAATTTTAATAAATAAATATACTTCATATTATGAAATTGAAGAATTTTAATAATTTGAAATTGTAGATAATTTAAGATACGAGCGAAATATAAATCGAAAGAAACAAGAAAATTTTATAAATCTAAAAAATTAAAATTGCTAATGCATTTACGATGCATAAAAAAGTTCATTTGTCCTTTTTTACGTGAATAAAATATGATATACTTGATTTTGTACCATAACAAAATAAAAATGTATTCAGACTGGAGTATTCATCATTTTAAATGATATATTATGCATTACAAAGCGTGAATTATCAAGTTGTCTTTCAAAAATTTAGTGACTACTACACAGACATACAAAACCAGTATTTTACACGAGTTAAAATTTATTTACTCTTAGTAAATATATTATGATATTATGTTTTATAATGAGAAATAAACAATAGAATAATGTTTCCTTATTAAAAAAAATCAAATCCATGAAAGAACAGTAGTTTAAGAAAAATAAGGAATTACTAATTAATCAAATAGATATCAGTTGATTTAATGATTTGTCATTTACATCTGTAAAGGCACTTACACAGTCGCAAGTATTTACACATTTTTCAGTGAAAGTTGAGAATTATAATAATATACTATCATAGTTTCTCATAATCAATCTTTGTAAAATCAGTTCTGTAGCTCTGTGTAATAGAATTGTAAGAAAGACTACACTTGTAAAAATGCCATTCATTACTTAATAAAGTAGTAAAGTTGTTTATCATTTGGTGCAACTTACGATAAGTATAGATCACTGAGATTTCTTTTTTTTTATATTAAGAAATGATATCTCATGTAAGAATAGTATAGAAATTTCAGTGCTAAAGCTAATAATAATTCACTTAATAATATACATTGCATTTAAACTCTTTGGATTTCAAATAATTTTACATCAGTATCATACCAAATTGGTGGTTCGACATTTCTTAAATATATAACGCCCCACATATACGTTCTAAACCAAGCTGTTGTTCCTGCATTTGCTTGATATCTTCTAATAAGGATAGGGTGTGGTACTGGTAATAAGCCAACTAATGTACCATGTTGCAAAAATTTTAAAATTTCGCTTTCATCAGTAAGACCCCTAAAATATTAAAAATATATATTATTGCAATAACATAGATCAAACAAAACAGTAAATTCTACTGACTTATCAATGCATATTTTTTCAACTTGAGGTACAAGAACTTGAAGCAATCGCATAATAGTTTGCAGCGGAAGTTTACTTTTCCATTGATATACCCATTCACTGGAAGGAACCCACTGATTTATATTGTTAGAAGAATTCATGTGTTCTGCCACCCTAATACCTCCTTTCTATTTAATCAATGAGAGAACATATAAATAATATATGTTAAAAAGATTCGCCAATTATTTACATCATAATCTTACTGGAATAACAGAGCTCTTAGAAGTTGAATTCATTAAATCCTCTGTAGCATTCACATTATTTTGGTGATTAGATTTTCCCATATCAATATTTATTGAAGGACTTAATGGATGCGCAGACTCTTTCTCAGTCATTTTTTCAATACCTTGATAAAATTAATGCATAAATTCTATTTTCAAACAACATTTAAATAAAATAAAGAAATGTACCTGGCGTTTCTAATAAAGTTGCCTTTAAAGTTCCAGGTTCAGCAGGTTGGGCTGGATGCGAACCTTCCATTGCTGCTTCATTAACATTTTCATTAGATGTACTAGCAGGTACATGTCGACGTTGTCTTTTACTGAGAGACTTCGCAATTGTGTTACAATCGCTTGGTAAATTTGCTAGCGCGTGAAACACTTGCCTTTTACGTATTATAGTATAAACCAAATTACTATTTCCATCAAATTGATACTAATAATACATAAATTTTGTTAAATTTTCCTTCTTTCCCAAATTTTAAAAATTGTTTCTTTGATATATGAAAAATTACCTGAATAATATTGTTAAAGATTTCCAAAAGAAAAAATACTAAATGGTGATTGGTAGGCGCTGAAAATAAGAACCATGGAGTGCTAAATGCTTCGAGTAAATGTAATAGTTTAGTACTAGCCACCATTGATAAAGTTTTAAGATATGGAGATACATTGACTAGAATTGTTAATAAACAATCAAATAATGGCTGTAATCTTTGGTGTCCCGTTGTGATTATCTTGTGAAAAACAGTGACCAATAAATCTGCATGTGTACCTAGGAGTATGTTTAAAAGTTAAATATTATTTTTTAAACAAAATTGTGTTAATAGTACCTGTAAAAACAGGAATATCCATCGGTACAGTAGCCGTATATGGTTTATTTAATCTAACACCGAAATTGCGTTCTCCACTCAATAATAGTAAAATAAATACACCAATATGCATTAATCCGACACGAGCTGTAAAATTATATTAGATTAGATTACATGTAATAAAAATATTCGTTCAAATTTAATAAATTTTCAGAATTGTAAAAATTTACATTGATCTGCACGCGAATCATTCAAATGATACAATATAGGTACTAATACTTCGAGAACATCCGAACTTTTTAATACATAATATAAAAATTTCTTATTGTAGTCGCACATTTTCCAAAAAAATACCAATAACTCTTGATGGAAATGTACTTTTTTAGTTGAATTTGGTAAGTATGTTTGCATTAATGGATTATTTAATAATCTCGTGATACCTTTCAATACAAACTGAAAATCTAAAAATAAAATTAGAAATTATTTATTATATCAATTATCTATTTAAATTGCATTAAATTAAACATAAAAGTAAAATTTACCTTCATCTCTATGAATTCGACTTAAATAATTAATAAATAAATTATCTCCAATACTTCCTTCTTCTAATGGAGTACCACCACTCGTATCGTGATCTAGTGTTACTATGAGAATTTGTAATGCAACATCAACTAACGGTTCTAATGAATCAGTAAATAGTAAATGATTGTATGGCACTCCGAGTCCAACAGGATCATATGCACATACTGTATTCAATAATGATGTAAACATAGGCAAAGCGTGTCTGTGTTAAAACATTAGAAATTGTTTACCATTTTATTTTTATGTATTCATAGATACAACAAATTTCCATTTACCTGTTTTCAGAACTAGTTAAATGCTGAATCCATCTGTTTGGAGTAACTGACAAATCCAAAGGAGGATTATACATGGTTTCACTGAAGCAAGTGAGTAACAACTTTAGTAATTCTGTTCTATTTGAATCTAAAATTGGATATCTAGGAGGTGAATGTGCAAATCCTACACCAGCTTCCCAGATATATTCACAACTGTCTATAGATTGTAACTCTTCTGCTTTATCCTAAATAATTTTAAACGCGGATTTTAATAATATTTTCACAATTTTTAGAATGTAAAGAAATGCTTACAGGGCCAGATTTTCTGTTCGCAGCTACAGTAAAGTCAGGGCAAAATAGTAAATCCTAAAATAAAAATAAATAATAAAAATTATCATGGTATAATATTTTCTAATATTTTTTACTATTTTTTAAATCATGTATCTTACACAAAGTGCATTGAGTAACGAATGAGCTAATGGTATACTTTCTTCATCTTCTTTACCAGGTAAACTAGACCAAAAGAATCCTTTCCAATCAGGATCCTCAAAAATATACGGTAATAATCTCGTTAACAACCGACAACAATTTAAAACAGTTTGTTGTTCTCTCTGTGTTCTACAACTATTATCAACTGCTTTCACTAATTTTTCCACTGCTTTGTAACATAATGTAGCTAAATTAGAAGGAGCTTCTTCTCTTAATATACGAATTTCAGGTGCTGGGATTAAAGTAAAAATATCTTGTACATTAGTCACGTTTTCAGACCAAAATTGGTCCCAGAAATTGTCATCTGAAGCATCAATTACCTACAATTGAAATACAACAAAATTTATTTTTTTAACCTAAGTGGTAAATCATAATCTCGACGTTAAATATCCTCGCAGTTAATTTTATAGAAAAAAGGTTATTAATTTAAATAAAAAATAATGCAAATGGAAAAAAAGATTACACAGATTAATTTGTACATTTCGATGCATCATGATGTCAAACTTATCATATGCTGCTGAAACAATAAACAGTCGTTACCTGCGTCTTCGACGTTAATTGTACAACTGCTTTTCGAAAATTTAATTTTGTATCAGCATTTCCCATGTTGTTCTATTGTTTTGTCAGTTTATGAAATTGGAAATGAAAAGTTTAGTGCTAAAATACAAAAATGACTTGTTTCTCTTCAAATCAGAACGATGACAGTCACCGCCATGTTTACGTCCTATACTTACAGCAGTGTTGCCAATATTAATTTTTTGAATTATAATTTCATTATAATTTGCTTTACACAAACATATTATATAAAGAAGACATATTTTTAAATATTTTATTTATTTTTCACACTTAATAATTATAAATTGCTCAAGTATAATTAACATTTTAATAAAAAATATTTAAAAATATTTTGTATAAGTATTTATCTCTGTATGTAAAATTATTTTTAATTGTTCTGTAAATATAAATGTTTTTGTGGAAGGAAAAGGGAACACAATTTTTTATTTATTTTCTATATTTTCCTTGAATCCATACTCTGTACATTTTAAGTTGTTTCCCTCTATTAACTTGTAACCTTCTATCTACAAGATTTTGCTTTTCTGTGAAACCACAACTTGTAAATAGGATCCTAATTTCCTCTATAAATAAATATTTTATTTTTATTTTTTTTTTTAATTATTTATTATTAAATAAAATACCTTGTGTAAAGAAATACGCTCTGGTTCCATCTCCTCGAACATAAAAATTTTCTGCAAGGCAGCTGCCTTTTTTAAATCTTAATTGAGCTAAATCATATCTTCCATAATCTCGGAATAAAACCAACCCACCTGATTTTAAATATTTATGAACTTGTTGTATAACATACTTCATTCTGGAAGAATAAAATGTGATTATGTTTCTGATGAAATGTAATTTCTAATTCTATAAATACATATCTTCAATTAAATACTTACTTTTCAGGATGTATCGCTGAAAGAACAAATATCAATATTATAATATCCAAACTTTCTGGTTCAAAAGGTGTTTCCCATTTCTCTTGTGTCACATCAAGAACAAAAGCTTTACATCTTCAAAAAAGATGTAAATAATTTTTCATTTATAATTTCTGTGATATGTTATATTAAAATGTAATAAGATTATACCTGGATGTGTCATAAGCAATATTCTGTTTTAATATATCTATTGCTTTAGCAGAGAAATCACAACCATATACAAATAAGTTAGAATCAGTGTTATACAAAAGTATTGGAAATACTGTATTTCCTACTCCACAACCAATTTCCAGAATTTTACTTCCTTTTTTACTAGGTACATCAAGAATTTTTATATGAGTATCTTGATTTTCAGTGTTCTCAGATGTAGATCTCAGAGGCTGTTTAATATTTTGTTTTACTACATCAGGAGCTAATTCAGGAAATTCTGTAAATAACCAATGTCTGTCCTTGAAAAATCTGTAACATTAAAAACAAAATTCTTTTTCTTGTTGTTTATCTTGCAATATTTAAAGAAACTATAAGATTAATGACTGATGTATATATGTACTTATTTTCATGTATTCCATAAAATTTATCCCAGTATTTATCAGCTGCTTTCTCATACTTCTGAATTTTTTCATCTGATAAAATTATGGTTGAATTTTCATTTACTTTTATTTGAGCTAGTTTTTGTTGTTCCTCATCCCATACAACATTGTCCCTTTAAATAATAATTATAAAATGTATAATCTATATGTATAATCTATATTATAAATATATAATATATAATGTATGATAATGTATAATTAATCATATGTATATTTAAACTTATAATAAACTAATTCTTTCCTTACTTAAAATTGATGTAAAAATTGTATAAAACAATTTCATATTAAAAATCACGTTTTATAGGTTAGAATTTAAAAACTCCAGTATTATAATTAGTGTAGTAATATATAAATACCACGAGTTATGTTGAAGTACATTATCACAATTGGAGAGAACTCTATTACCAAATTGTGGCCTTTTGTCATTTACTTTATTTTGCTGTAATTTTGGTATACTTTCTTCCATCTTTGTATCACATGTTCTGCAAAGCACATACGTACGTAAATACAGTATTGTTACAAGTGGCTGATATATTAAAAAAAAAAAAATTTGACAAATCTTGACATAAAATAGTACAATCCTACTAATCTTAATTAAATATATTATTATATCAAACATTTTATGACAGCAAGCTGTAAATATTTTACAAAATATTACAATTGTTATTCAATAAAGTTAACTTATGTAAATACAGTGCTATATCATTTCTATAACAATTTTTTGAACTACTTAAAGATTAGTCGTTTATAAATTGTAATAAATATCCTAGACTAATATTTAATGTACAATAAAACTTCTGTAGATCAACGACCTAGGAGACAGATATATGTAGGTTGAGGATACGTGGTATGCGGAAACAGAATGGGTGTGACGCAAGGGTGCAGGTTGAGGGTGGTATGTTGCGTCATTAAATGATTGGTACGTTTGCTTTTTCCCATTTGAAAGTTAATACTGTTTTAAAATGTCTAAAAATCCTATATATTACTTAAAATAGCTTTTCATATGAAAGTACAACATATTATAATGCACAGATATCGACAATTTCTATTTTAATAATAACATGCTTTACATAATTATTCTGATATTCTAAACGGATTTATTGTAGTTATTTAAACAAGATTATGTTTTTCAAACATGTTAAAATTAATAGATGAATTTTATACGTATTAAAAATATGTACATTTACTTATAATATCTTTCAATAAAGTATGATAGTTTGCTAACTAATTTATTGATGATAATAAATTTCCAGTAATGCAAATAATTTAATTGTGTATCGAAAAGGATATGTGAAAGTATGATTTTCAAGTTCACGGCAACACGTTGCTAAGGGCTACAAGCTTCTTCTTCCGCCACTGTATGGTGCTTCATGACTCGTCGTGGGTGGCTACCGTGATGTCCTAATCCCACCAAGTCCCTAGGGGTGAGATCGATACATCCATTTCTCTTTCCCTTATGTTTTCACGGGGGTAGTACTCGTCAATTTCAGTCGACTTGAAAAAAGTTTGAGAAAGACAAAATCAAAATTTTCTGTAAACAGATTTTTTCACAGAATGCACCAAAAAGGTTGAAATATTAACAATTAAACATTTAATAAGATTAGTTTTACTTATTTTTGAAATATCAATATAAATATCAATATAAAAACATTTTTTGATAAAATATAAATCAGTACGTTTAAAATGTACATAAATTGGAATGTATTAAATGTATTAAATGTATTAAAAGTATCGAATGATTAAGTAATTAATTTTCAAAAAAATGCAAAAGTACACATAATAATAACTATAAACACGAATTCTATTTTTATTAAAAATAATTTTTGCAATATTATCGTAGGATATTCAAAGATCTTAGTGTGAAATTTGCAAAAAGCGAAAGGCTGTGCGGACAGAGTGTAAATAAAAAACATGCGCACAGAAAGGCACGCGAGCAAAAGCACAAAAGAATAAGTCAAAACCAATGAAAACAAAAATCAAGACTTAGAAATAAAAGAAATGGAATGAAAAACGATATTTTTTCCGATAGAATTTCTTACAAACTTAAAAATTACTTTTAAAAAATAATAATTAATCCAAAACAAGCAAAAACAGGAACCAGACTATTTTTAAAGGATAAAAATTTCTTTAATTCTATTTGAATACAAGATCACTAGTTCACGTATTTTGTATCATATTCATATTCATAATTATTTTCTATATCCAGAGAAAAAGAAAGTGACAAACATATATTCTTTAGTTTCTTTCAGCTTCTTTCTTAACCGAGCTCACGAGCATCACATTTCATAAATTTAACGCGTTCACTAAACTTGAAACGCCTGTTGGCACCAAAAAATTTGCAGGAACGAAGAGTGTCTACGTTAATGGGACAAGAATAAAAGAAATATGTATATAGGCATATGCATACATACTGTGTATATGTTTATTTATAGACAATAATACATATAAATAATATACGTATGTACCTATATTATTTATATTATGTGTACACATACCAAATTATATTTGCACATACCAAAATAGAGAGGAATATAGAGAAAGGATGAGAAGAGACTGTGAGAAAGAGGGAAGCAGTAAAAGAAGGTGACAGAAAAAGATAAAAATGGATATAAGGCAGGGAGAGATGCAGAGATCGGATAGAGATCGAGCGAACGGAGAAACAGGAAAAAAGAGGGATAGAAAGAGAGAATGCGAGAGGGAGAGAAGGAAGACTGAGTAGAGAACTCTGCGCGCCGCAGCGCTACGGGGTGGTTGCCCTCGTCTGCGCTTTGTGGGAAATGCCCGCTCAATAACGCGTAGGTCCTCGTCTGCCCCTTCTCACCCTCGGAGGCATCACAGCAAGGGCCACTGCCCCAAAAGGCACGGCCACCCATCGAACAACCCTTATCCTATTTCTCCCTTCTACCCATAAGACACTTCTTCAATCTTCCTCCTCCTTTTCTTGTTCTTCTTCCTCTTCCTTTGACCGTCTCATACGTCGAAAAAGATCGAATCCTCGCCCTTGCATCTCGTCTTCTCACGGTTGCCGAGAAGACAAGAGAAACTAACAATCATCACTGCCGATTAATCTTGCTGATCGTGTTTGCGACTTTTTTAGATAATAATTTTGATCCATAATTTCTGAAAATTATTAATATTAAATTAGTCATAGCTTTTCAAATAAGTTTTTAATAATACAGTATCTTAATAAATAGTCTAATTATGAAGTCTTAGAAACTGATAAAAAGAAGTTTTATCTCAAATTAGTAAGATGTGATAAAATATAGTAATATGAGAAAATTGTACGTGTAATATTCACTTGTTACATTTTCTTCTTTTACACAGCATATCCTTATATTTAATGCCAATATTAACGTTTAGGAACATTTGCAATCTGTTTTTTATTATTTTTAAATACATTTTAGATTTTTTACGTTATGAGCAAAGCATAAAAAGATGTTTAATTGCATCATTTTATTTTAACTTTTAGGGGAAAGTGGTCGATATCTACCCAGTATTCCCAGTTACCTCACCCTCATTCCAGGCATGGTGGAACCCCCAAAGATCGCTCGGGCAATGACCTCGAGATTATATATTCTGCCAGTATAGGGGTGGTACAGGGTTATTCTCCCTGAATTTATCTGCGAAGCTGTACCCTTTATCAAATCGTATTGAAGTTTAATGCAGTTTGAAAAATTTAAGCATTTATTAAAAACGAAATGAAAGTAAAAAAAAAAAACTCATACAGGTCAATATAATTTCAAAAGTTTAAAAAATTAGAGGCTGTTTAGTATCAAAGTCGACTAATTTAGCTACATATCACGTTTAAAAGATCACGTGTAAAAGTTTAAGAGGATTTTAGAAAACATTGGCTAAATCGGAAAAACACCGAATAATTCATCGTAATATCGATCCTTGCGTCTTTTGACATAGAAGAATATAAAATAGCCCGTATCTTTGATTGGTTTATTTCATTAAATTATTTGATGACTCTCTTTCGCAAAGAATCGGCCTGCATAATGATTCCACGTCAAGGAGAGTAAATTGGCATCGGTTATACGTAGTTTTCGTAACGAATGGCATTTATAAGCCATGCTTGCTACATTCACCACCTACCGGATCAATAAGTACTCTTCTTGTTTCATAGGAACTATTTCCTTCTGTATGATCTCTCTGTATTGTGATATCTGATATTTTGTTACGATGACATATCATTGAATATACCAATGGAACACGACATTCTAAATTTTGGACAGTTGTAATGCTTTTTTTTTCAAAAGAACTCATTCTTTGCAAATCGTGCAAAGAAATCATGCAATTTCCCTCGGAAATATGTTCTAAGAACAAGTGAATAAATTAATTGTAAGCTAGTTTCAAAATTTAAGAAATGACAAATTACTTTCTTAATTCATACTTGAGATTATTTAACTTAACTTTCTACTTTTCTTGTATCCTTATGTCCTCATGTCCTCTTTCTTGTGTTACCAAAATGGTAACGAGCATTTTTAGAAGAATATCTGAGAGAAACTTCCTTTTTATTAAACTGATATTAATAGAAATGAACAGTTAAGGGATTCAACGATCGATATGTTCATTACATGCCATTTTATCAATGGAAGGTTTCTAAGGCATGCTGGCGAAAAAGTCAGGGAAAGCAAAAACCGTCTATACTCGGGTCAAGATAACTCCGATTCTGATTTTGCAGCATGCGTGCAAATAGATGCGTAGATACCGACCGCTCGTATCTATTTATAACGGCGACGGATCGCGAGGCAATTGACCGCGTGGCCTTGACTTCCTGTTGACCCGAGTGCCCCTAGGGAATTTTGGCGTACATCGTGGAATTTCTTGCTTCGATATTTGAGTATTGCGTCTAACCATCTTTCCCGATGCTACTTCGTGTAATATCTATAAAAAAAAAAAAACATATAATTTTAACGTCAAACAAGCAATTATCAGCTAATATCTAAATATTCTCTACCACTCAAATTATCTAAAAAAAAGTATGTCAAAAATGATCATTTTTATGAATCATATTCATCCATTTGTAGTATCGGTGAACAACACTAACAGTCTTTTAAGATTATTTTTTTGGCTTTTTCACAATACGAATTCTTATATGGTTTAACATGTTTTCAGTAATTACCTGCGTAAAAGAATTAACACAAGTCAAAAGTATTATTCTTTCTAAAAGACAATCATATATACAAAGCTTTATTTACACATTTATCTCCTCGCAATCAAAATGATTGAGTTATAAAAAATGCAGAAATACAAATACCACGAAGTGTTGGGACATACGCGTACTTTCCAACGAGTCTTTCCTATCAGATTCTACATTTCATACTCATAGTATCAAGTTTTGTCATTTGTGGATAAAATTGCTGATAAACGAAACGAATTTCAATGTACTCGAACCTGACTAATTAGTACGTAGATGTTGATACAATGGCATGCCAAAGTCTTTTAATTGCTACTACAGTTGCTTACAGACTTCTTTCTCTCCATACCAAAATCGGGCGTATCGATTCTCCGGGAATAACTTTGTTTAGCTTACTCGAGTCTAAGTGGTTTTTTTCTTCTTCAATCGGTAGGAAACCTGTTCGTACGAAGAACGGAATGTCTGAGTAGCTGCCGTCCTCTCATCTCCGTGCAATTCCACGCGTAGTAGAACGAGTTGACCAGGTGAGATCGTTCATTCTGCAAGAAACATTTTTGTTTTAGCCTCCTCCTTCTCCTCCTCCTTTCCCAAAGGCGACTCGCCATGGCACGATCAGTGAAATCCAAAGATGAACAATGGTCAGGCCAAAAAGGGAGTAACAGCAGGAGAGAAAGGATAGGTACGCTGTAAATAAATAGTAAAGTAATAAAACTTTATAGTAATAGGCTTTTGAATGAACAATTAGTTGGAAAGTTGATTATCGTTGGATCGGTTGGATCACCTCGATCAGAAAGTCATCAAATATTCATTAGACATTAAGTATCAAGGTAAATGTGTAAGATTAGAAAGAATATACAAGAGAGACAAATAGAGACAGTGGGAAAGATAGAAAGAGAGAGTTCGTAGGAGGTTGTGGAGGATGTCGAGAAATGAAGGCCAACGGCCTTGACCTTGTCCGTGACTTCGTCATGAATGAGAGGGAAAGAGAAGGAGAGACATAAGAAAAGACATCGGTCAAACAAATGAGCCACTTTCTTCGAAGTCGAAAAATGATTGACAGGCACGTAGGTAAATTCAAGTAAATGACCAACGATAATTACTAGGTCGCTAGTTCCCTTGGTTTTTCCAAATGCTTTATGGGGGTCTCGAAAATTTCGCCAACAATTCAAAGGTAATAAAATTGTCACTGTATTGTTCATCGGTCCTTAATTTCGTTACTAACGAAAATTATTAATTACGATTCATAACGCTATGTCAATCTGTCAATTACTGTAAAGATAATAAAAATATTACAAATCTGGAGATTATGTCTTAGAAAGATGTAAAATTTAACATTCGCCTTAGATAATTCATAATTTATATAAACGTACATGAAGTGAATTTAAGTCCGAAGAACTCGATTTCATATGCATGCTTTTGGAACGATCCGGGTTTATTGGAGAAATCACAATATGACTAATAAATAGTACATTTTAAGATTGTTATATCAGAATGATTTATAATTTGTACAAATTATACAGACACAAATGTAAAAATAGCGTTTGTTTGTTTTTGCAATTTTCTTCAAAGTTTTCGAAATAAAAACATACATATGTAAAATCAAAGATAGTCAACAAAAGTAATATTTCAGTGCCTCGATGATAATTTTTCATGAACGTAGATCGGTGTGATAAGCTTAGTAACAACGTAATCTCAACATAAATCTGGTTTATGAGTACTTTCTTCGTTTCAGTGTATTTTTAGAAATTGCGATCCTGTAGCCTATCTGTACGATGTGTATGTACAACACTGCCATTGATTGAAACTCCACGACTGTAAATATGGAGGGTATCTATGAATAGTGCGCGGCTATGGTTAACAATCGGTAACGAGAAAGAGAATTTCGCGCGAATAATATAATAGAAATCAATGGAAGATCGATCGAAGCTAGTATGTCGCATTGTTTCCGCGAAGCCGATTGATCGAGATCGAATATATCGCGTGTACGTCTAGGGAGAATTTTGATGAATGAGAAATATCGATGACCGCGAAGGAAATTACTGCGATTTGCTGTTGAAAAGAAGGAAAATCTCATCTCCTGACCTCGAGGGAGTAGGAGAAGTGAGTGAGGTCGTTCCGCGATCGATAACGAGTCTCTCGCGAGAAGGTGTGAAAGAAGGTTCGTCAGGCATCAACGAAAGGGCTGAAAGAATCGATCTCTCCATCTTATGAAAAGAAAGAGAAAGATTTTAATATCTACCGAGTTTTTCCTTCTTTGGTAAATGGTTGACGAGGTACAAGAGGAAAAGAGTCGGTCGGTACTGCGCTTCAGGTAGATTTCTACATAAGGGGGCATATGGCGCACACGTTTATTGCCATATCGCGAAGGGTCGCGTATACAGGGGTAAGTATACCACCCGCCACTGTCTGTCGTCCGTTTTCTCTCTCTTCTTTTTTCATTCTCTTCCCTCATATCGTCCTTCATTATTGGTCTTCGTCTTTCGCGGGGCGCTGTTGCTAGCGGTCTTCGTCGACTGTTCACCACTCGTTCATTCGCATGCCTACCAACTGCGCCACGCCGAAACTTGTCGGAGAAAACTGCGGTGATCATAGCCCCGTAGCCCTCTCTCCTCTACGTCATTCGTTTGGGCAGCGATGTCCCGTCTTTGTTGAACGAACGATCGTTACGTTAGTTATCTCTGTCGCGCTCGACCAACTCGTAAGATATCGCTGGTATACGCGGTGGATACGTGGTGAGCGTGTGTTGAGTGGCGGTCGTGCAGACAGGTGCGGCCGCTGGAGCCCCACTGTTGGTGGTGGCGTGCATAGCGCCACCGTGCGGCGAGTCTCCTTAGTTTCGGGCAAGATGGGCGAACCTCGCCGGGCAGTAGCTTAGACTCTACCTACAAGACAACACATACACTAAATGTTTCCTAACGACAAGTAACAATTAATTGTACATTTATTTTATTTAAGGGAACACAAACTCTATTTTTGTAACATGCTGTATTACTAGTGCTTCGTGAAATTTGTACGATAGTAAAAAGGTGCGAGGCCACACGCGCGATATATAACGGACGAGAAGACGACGACGAAAAGTACGAAAAAAGATAGGAAGATTTTCGCGATAACTGGAAGACCCAAGTGCGAAAGAAGAAGAAGAGGAAGAAGAAAGAAAAGAGGGGAACAAAGAAGGATTAAGGAGAAGACGGTAATTAGGAAGGCATACCGAGGAAAAAGACCGAGGACAAGGACTTAAGGAAGGCAGCGAAACGACGAGGACAACGACAAAGAGGACAATCCCGACGAAGACGGGCAACAAGGTGGATAAGGACGATCGTACCGCAACAGTGGCCGCCACTGAGGCTGAAAACGACACCGAAGTAGATGATAATCTCGCGTAGTCTCTCCCGCTCGTTGACTCAGCTCTTGGTGTAGCTCAGTTGATTCTTTCGGTGTGGTGCGTGTTTTAATAACCAGTTACGACGTGGAGAAAAGTGTTCAACCGATAGTAGTAGTGAAGTGTATAAGCCGACACACCCTCTTGACACTCAACATCCGTCTCATATCGCCATCGGTTCGAGCTCTCTACCCTTTTCTTTCTTCATCTTTATCGTTCTTTCTCACTCCCTCCTTCGGCTACATTTACGTAGTACCGCGTGTATATTCGATCACTGCAACAGAAAGCCGCACACATCACGTCCCTCTTCCTCTTTTTCTCTTCTGGCTCTTCCTCCCGTCTCAACCCCTCAGCTCCTGTTTTCTCTTTCTCCTTCTCTCTCTTTCTCTCTCCCCCCCCCTCTCCCCCCTTCCTCTCTCCCTCCCTCTTTTTCTATCTTTCTCTTTCTCTATCCAGATTATCCTACCGTCTTCTTCTTTTTGTTCCTTTTCCTCTCTTTCTTTTTCGTAAAGTAATTTATTGGTTGCTCTTGCCGCTCTTTAGTTTTCGTTTCGTCGATATTAATACCGTACTGACTTGCCTAATCTTTGGCTCTTTCATTGTGTCCCTTCGTAACCATAACCATACGTACCATACTTCGTCCTAAGCTCTACCCCCCTCCTCGACAACCCTCCTCGTTTTACAAAGCGTCTCACCCACACCTATATTCATCCTCTCTCTTTCTTTCTCACTCTTTTTCTGCCTCCGCTCCACCCCGGTTTATCGGCCGATCGGAGTGCAAATTCGTTTCGTGACTGTGCTGTGTCAGTTTCTTGCTTACTGCACATCTAACCAGTGTCGAGAAGATTACCGAAAACTGTGGATAACGCTGCTCACCGGCTGAGCAACGCCAGTCAGGAAAATCCAGCAACGACCTACAAGTACCAAATAAGAGAAAAAAGAGTAGTGATAGAACCGACGGCACGGTATCGTTTCGAGCAGGCGCCACGAGCGATAACACCGCTAACATGTCCGTGAGAATGGAAAACGTAGCCGCGCCGAGGAAGCTCAACTATAAAATGATGGTGAGTGAGGTGAAATTTAATGATAATTCTCTGTCATCTGTTCCTCATACGTTTACTCGAGATCCGAATTGTTCAAGAACAGTTCATACCGGTCGGAAGAGTTTTCCGTATTCGAACCCTCCATGCTTCGCGTTCGTCGGTGTGCATGCATATTTACTTGTGTATACACGCTCTTAGAAAACGTAGCATTACCATGGGGACGGCCGATAGCCACGAACCTTGCGGAACCGGCGTAGTTTGACAGTTTGCCGCGGGGCGTCTGCTGCCCCACCCAGTCTCCTCTTTCTCTCCCCCACTTTAACCTCTCTCGGTCGTCTTCGCATATTCCTTCTTTTCTTTCTTCCTTTTTTTTTTTCTCTCTCTCTCTCTCTCTCTCTCTCTCTCTCTCAAGTCTATCGTGCTTTGTATCCAGGGAAGATTTGTCTGAAATAGTTCAAAGTAGAGTTAGTTTCATTTGAATCGTATTTTTTCTGTTTCTTTTTATTTATTTATTTATTTCCATTGATTATTTCGATTATTAATCAGAATTTTGACAGTAGTATTTGAATAAATTGTTGAATGACAAATTTGATGAATCAGAATGTATATTTGCCGGTTTACTACAAACATACCTCTGTTACGAGATTTTGTTGTTACAATTTTTGAATTAAGCCATTATTTTTTTAACATTTAGAAAAGTTTGAAATGATTCGTTTACGAAGCATGAAGTATTGGAAATCACATGGTTAATAACATCTTTATTATGTTACAATCAAGAATACAGTCTTTTCTAAGATATTATTGTGTAAACGTGTTTAAAGTATAGTTAAAATTTGAGAAATTTAAATTTGTCAAAAATATTTTTCTTTCACTAATTAAAAATGTGTGAAACAATGCATTTTTTAAATTATATCATTTTACGATTTTTTTACAAATCAGAAAATTATTTTTTTCATAAAAAACTATTAGAATAAAAATTTTGGTCTATGAACAGTGTCTATATAACAGGCCTTCATTCTTATGTATACGGTCCTGATATTCTGCGCAGACTCTTGTCATTTCTTCCTGTTCTCTGTCTACTTTCAATTACGACGATTTCGCGAAATAATTTTGTACTTTTTATTGCATTTAAAATACATCTTTTTTTTTGCTTATCAATACATAATAAATTTGGTATACGAGATAAAATTATGATAAAAAGTAATAATTTTAGATAAACAAATATAATTAAATGTTCTTTTTTTTTCTTTAGTTTGATTGATTTGATAAGACTAATACAAATGAATAGGAATTCTTTATTAAAAGAAACATTTATTCATTTTTTTAATAATTTCTTAGTACTCTTATCTTTTTTTATGATCAAAATCTTCATAGTTGCGAATTTGAATGGAATGTGACATAAATATCTGTATATGGTTCGATATATTACTTTTGAATTATTTTTGTCAATATTTGAAGAACTTTGCTTACTAATGTATAATAGTTTAGTTGCTTGTGAAAGCTACGTGGAGCCACTATCCGGAAGCATTCTTAATCTGCACATTGAAATTCGACCTAACGCTCGTCAGTGTAGCCAACCTTGTATGCTTTTAATGATACATGTTTTGCATAGATTTTTAACCTCATAACCTCCTTCGAAATTGAGCTTCTTGTTTCGTAACATGAGAACCGAATTTTAATAAGAAGCTGAAGATCAATATATTGATATTCGTTCGTTTTTTTTACTAAAGTTGATGAAAGTATTAAGCGTAATTACAGAATGACATTTCATTACTAACAATATCGACAATGCAATTTTTCATGCCGTTTTGAAGTTTACTGATTGTTGTGTTAATGTAAAGGTTATCGTATGGTAAATTTAAATGGATTGACGTGCAAACAGCTGTTCTTTTCAGTGTTGCCAACGGAAAGTTTATACTTGACTATCACACTACACACATAGAGCATCAGCATGCAGTTTTTTTTTTTTTTTTTTTTATTAAACTTTGCATTTTAGTCTGCTTTTTCGTTAAATTTTGTAAAATTTTTGAAGCTTCGCTTAATCTCAAATTATATAGACTAATGAGATGATAAAATATTAAGGATACGTTAAAATCTATGACATCGAAAGCAATCGACGCGAAATTATCCGCGTACTTTGAACTTCACAATCTAAAGCGAAGTGTTTAGGTAATCATTTAAATATTTTATCAAGATTATAGGAATCATATGTATTTATGTCTAAGAGTTCATGCATTTTCATGATCATTTTCTTTTTATCTTCACTAATTGATGTATGCATAGAAGATTTATTAACATATTAGTAACAAAATAATACCTGAGACTATTATAAGATATGAGTTTTTTTTCAAATATACTATTTAAATTCAGATTTTTTCACGATTAAACTAGTAAAGTCTTAAATTTTATTTTACAGTCAATGCTTGATTATTCAACAATCGATATTATCTAACATTTGTATTCTTTTTCTCCCACAAAAGAAAGTTTTTTAAAAAAGTAGGAGCTCTACATATTTTACATTTATTTAATTAATTAGTGATAAAGTAAATTGTGAATTGAATCTACATGAAATAACTTAAACTGTATCAATGCAGATTTAATATATTGCTAAACGATATATGATAATATATCGATTGCTGAATAATTGAATAAAAAATTTATAAATTTGGAAAAAAATTCATGTGTATATGTAGTTTAAAATGAATTAAATAATTATATGAATGTATTATTTTCACTAAAATATATTCACTATAAAAATAACGTGTACAACATGTCATTTATATTCATTCAAATCGCTTACTCTATAAATTTTACGCTTAGTTTATGCTAAATAACAAGTTTGTATTTGTAAATTATATATAAGAGTTATTAATATCATCGATTTCTAGTATTTCATTCTATATTGATCACGATTCAAGCAAATATATAATATAATAACATTATCAAACTTCTTTTTGAAATTATTGATCTTAAAAATTCAGAGTTTTCTGAAGATTCAGTCGGGAGAAAAAAGTTTAGCTAACATTAATCTTCAGACTTAATGATCTAACTTACTGATTTTTTACTTGTAATAATTGATTTAAGAAATTTTCACGCGAATGAAAAACAGTTCAAACTAATCTTGATTAATAACCTAAAGAGAGTAATATTATTCTAAAACAAAAAGATTTTCATCTGGTTCATGGGCCACGGTCATTCAGCTTTAAAAAAAATTTATCTATAAGGAAAACAAGAACCAAAGATAATTTATATTTTGATACGTTTATTCTTCTATACTACTACAGTTCCATTTTTCTAAATTTTTATAAATAAATTTGTATTTCTATGAGACTATTGTTACAAATTGTACAAATTGTACAATGTAATAAAATAATTCAAGTGCGCAAATTTCGCAGGAATCAGCAACTTTAATCTTTGCGATACATTTTTTTTGAATAAAATTTGAAGGATAACCATGTGTTATAGGTCAGAAAAACAAAATAAAAATACGTAGAAAACTGAAATATAAAATGAAAATCTTACAGAAAATTTTACGTTCCTTATGCCTAACAGTTCTTCGTTGATCATAAAGTACTAATAATAGTTGACGATCGTCCAGTCTCAGCGAGCGCCACTGATTACCACAGTATCGCCTTTGACCGTGATTCAACATCCATTTGGAAATATTATTATTTTGCAATAATTAAAAATTATAATTCAGCAATATAATTACGTTTCTCCAATTTTATGACTTTCATGATCTTTTTTTTTTATTAGATCTTTTTCAGTTTTTTATTTACAAAGGAATAGAGGAGAAAAGTTCATTACATTCTGTTAAGTTTACAAACGTCACTCGATGCTTTAGCAAGTGTATTTAGTCGACTGACGTTGAGAATTCATAACGATAATTGAACCGATTTGTTTCAATCGCGATTACATGTGCGAGCCATTCTTCTTACAAGCCACGGCTACTTCTAGCGATCTAGTGATGATTGATTGTTTACATCCATTTGCATGCCTCTGGCGATTTCCGAAGCATCAATTGGCTATAAGTGTAGTTTTCGTCGGAGACAATCGTTTTTGCAAAAACAAAAAAAAACCATCAGTAAATTGCATAATCTACAGAATTAATTTTGACAGACTGTTATTAATGAACCATTTACAAAATTAAGAGAGATGCTCGCTACTGAGAAGAAAACTGAAGAAAAAAGCAAGAAAAAGAGATTGGACTGAAGTTATGAAACAGACGCATTTTCAGAACGATGAGATTCCATTTAGCAGAAAGACAAGCGTTCATCTACTTCTTTCCAGCTTGTAATAAAAAACAAATGCGAAAGCGTAGCCTTGAGTTTTCCCCCAAAAATCAAGAACCTTTCAGCTAACGGAAAGCTAACCTAAACCTTTCAGCTAACAGACAAAAAAAGAAAAGAAAAAGGTGGCGAAAATTCACGGTCCGGTTTCGCGAAACGTTTGGAAAGAAAAAAAAAATATTGTCGTGGAACAAAGGTTTTTTACTATTGGAAGAGTTTTGCGCGTCGAAAAGCGGCTCGTACACGTAGGTGAATAAAAATTGTAGACGACAAGAATGCAAGAACGAGCCGACGTGCAAAGGGAGAGAAGAGCAGAAACAGAAAGAGGGAGGAAATAGGGAAGAGCGAGAAAGCGAAGAGAGTAAGGGCCGGGTAGGGTAGGAAGAGAATAGACGCAGCAAGGATATCGATTATTTGCGGTTGCAGCGGTTGCAAGGCTCCGCTCCCTTCGTTGGAGCGCGAAGAGAGAACGAGCCTCCCGGAAATCTCGACGATACACTGAACCAAAATTAATCTCATTTTTACCTTCCGGTTTTGAAATACTTCTCAATCGAGTTATACGGACGAGGGTCTTTATGAACAGAAGGGAGAAGGAAGTTGCCAGGGAAATGATACCATTATTATCAAACTTCTCTTCTCCTTTTTGCAACATTTAGAATTCAAATTCACATCGTTCAGTCTTCATCCTTGCAATGCTTCCTCGTTAACTGTATTTTACACTAATTAGAATAACAAAACAGCCAGAAATATTCTAGATAAATATAGGGATGAGAGTCATCGAGACACTTTTAACGAATAAATAAATAAATACGTATCGTACGAGATACAGAGCAAGATCTTGCGCAATGTCTGTCCTTATAATTATATAGCCTGACTCTTTTTCCCGCACTTTCTTCGAACACGTGGAACATACGTGCCGGGGAAAGTTGGGTTTTTCCAGGAATGTTGCCGGTCAAAGGTCAATCCTAGCAATATCTGTGGTTTATTGGACCTGGGCTGCAAGGCCAGTTATACACATCCGCTACAGATACCTGAACTACATTCAATGAACCTTCAATATTGCAAATGAATTCTCAAACAAAGTCAAACTCTAAATAGTATATCAAACTTACGTTGATTTAACGTTCCTTCTGTATTCTGAAGACTTGCATTGAATTACCAGAATTCGATTAAAAGAAGGAATGTCGTGGCCCGGTATCTTGACTGGTGTAGGTGGTGGCCATGATTCCTTTTACCATTTGCCTCAATTTGCCTTCTGTTCCTTAGGAGCAAGCCAATTTCGTGATTACGTAATTACAGTGATTCCAGCGCCTTGGTTGTAACTGACCAAGCTATACCAAGTTAATCGTCCCGAGAAACACGTTACACGATCAGAAAGCTACACACTGAATAAAGATTAGAGAATCGCAAGTGTTGAATCGAAACAGGGGGACCTTGATTCATCGATAGTGAAAGAGAAGAGCCGTTCTTTTTTTGTTCTCTCTTAGTTGAATCGATGGATTCTCTTCTCGTCAGATCGTAGAGATTGTATTTTCGTCGAAAAACGAAGAAGCCTCCGGGCGAATTCACAGCTTGGGAAACATGTAACCAGCTTATGAGTAATTTGATTGCCTTTATTGCTCGCGCCTCTTAATTGCGCGTGGTCATCGTTACCGCGTATATCTGACATTTTCTTGGGAATCTTCACGCATCTTCCTCGACGAGAAAATCTCCTCTTTCATTTTTGTCCGACAAGATTTTCCATGAAATTTCTGTAAGTGATGAGTAGACTACGGATATTTTTACAATTTCATATTTTTATGAATGTAGCTAAATGTGTAAATATATGCATGTTTCTTTTATTTTAAAGCATATAGATATAGAGAAACAATATCACCAACTAACAATGAGAGATAGAACTAGAGAACAGAGAGAATAGAAAGAATGGAGAAGAGAACAACTTACAATTAGAAATAAGAAGAATAGATAAAGTAGAAAATAAAAATGGAAAGTAAAAGAAGAACAGATGAACAAAGAATTCTAAAAAGTTTTTCTTTGAAGAGATGTATAGATGAAAATGCAGAGAGAAGACAAGCAAGCAAGGCATGCTCATAATATCAGGAATGAGTCACTTTGAAATGATCTCTGCGGCTGTTTACATTAATGATGTGTCACTCTAATCTGCTCTTCGTATGCTTCACTTTACTTCGAGCGGAATACTTTATCGCACTCTATTATCCTCCTGGTTTTCATCCTACGCAAAAAGCCGCGATCTTAGGATGTATTAGACGCAACTTTTCTAGCAGCATTCTTTAACTTCTACAACTGCAGAATAAAAGATTCAGTATAACATACGTATAAAAGCATATATTTATGACTAAATATTTGGCAATGCACACGTTGCACGATAAAATTGTGATTTTTAGCGTAACTTTTAATACAAAAGAAACTTTCAGTAAGTATGATATTTATTGAATATATCTTTCGGAAATTTAATATTCACTAAAGAAACTACTCACTAATTTAAGAAATATTCACTAATTTAAACTACCATTAGAAATCACAGATATAAACTTATCAACATTGAAACAAAGAAAAAAGGAATTATACATAAGTTGGGAAAACTCAAGAGAAAAAATTTTTTTTTATTGCAAAATGATGAAACGAAAGGGAAAGTCGGAAGCAATGAGAGTAAGAATCACGACACTGAATCACCGAGAGACGAAGTAACGGACAACTCGTGCTAAAGTTCATTTGTTGACATACCGCACGCATTTAATGGCTATACCGAGCCGTTAGACAAAAGTAGCCGACATTAAACGGAAGATACACCCACGGCGAACGCGGTGTGTGCCTGTAATAATCTTTGTCATCGTCTACTTACGCACGGGGCTTTCTCGCAGCCGTCGCGCATGGTCACCGGGAAAAAATTTCCTAGACAGACAACGGTACCCGATGTCTGCGCGGAGTCAAGGTCGTACGATGTCCAGCGTTTTCTTGCAAAATTTTCTGTACGAGAAATCTCGATTCTTATTCTTTTTTTTTCTTTCTAAGAGTTTTTTAGTATCTGTAATATGTAACAATGTCTTGTTTAATAATAATTAAAAAATTATTCTAACAAAAATTAATTAGTAATTTTCTAATGCTAATTAATTAGTTGTATAATATAAAATAATAGAAACATTTGCTTTCACGTTACATAATGTGAAAGTCAGGAAACTGAAAATGTTATTTTCAATGGTGTTGGAGATTTAAACATGAAATTTGAACAACCGAGATAAATAGACATAATGCAGGTTAATAATAGTTTTACTTGTCTTGATCTGCTAAATTTCTTGTAGCTCTTCTTACACCTTTAAAAGATAAAATATTTTAGCGAACAATAAAATTTAGTTTAGATGGATGATACTCAATTGTTCGAAGTAATATACAGACCTTCTGTAGTTTTTCGAGACTACTTCTAGACTATTTTTTCGTATCTATTACGTGTGCACAAATCAATTTAAATCAGATGTAAATACTTATAACTACTCTTTCCTTATATTTTTTTGATCTTAGATTTTCTCATATTTTTATCATTTTTATCTTTCATTTCTTCATTTATTTGTTTTCTTCTTGCACCTGAAATATAATTTTTAAGTAAAAATTTAAAAAGTATTAAAAATAAGAAATTAAAATTTGTCACTTTGCATAAAGTCTAGAAAATAGCTTGCATATGCTTTCCAAAATGAAATCATAATATTTACATGCAATGTCTTATCTTTTTTGCGTAATATCTTTACAAATCTTACTGCTAAATCGCTAAAAATTTTTAATTTTCCAATGTTCACACGACACAATCGTGAATCGTCTTTGAGGACCGGTCTCGGCTACACTCTGGTCTTGCTCAATGTAAAGATAATTCATCATCTGGCTGGAGAGCAAGTTTAGGGAGACCTGTAACGGGTTCGCTTACCTCCAGGGGAGATAGAGAAATAAAAAACAAAGAATGAAAGAAGGAAAATGAAAAAAAAGAAGCATAAAAAGAAAAGAAAAAAAGAAAGGAAGGAAGAATAATATCAAGATGATTGGATTTTTAAAGGAGAAGAAAAGAGTCTTGCGTGAGAGTGAGCGCTCGATATACGGTGATACAGTTTGGCGCGCATATCTTTCGCGGACGATCTCATTGTTTCATGAGGTAAGGACACGGAAGCACGCGATCCGCGACTAATAATACTTACTGTCCGCCTAAACTCGGCTAAAGGGTGCCAGAGATTCGAAGCGACCAGGCAACCGGCCAGCCAGCCCTCTCTCCTTATTCTTTCTCAGCTCATCCTTTATAATCCAATCCACGACCACGATCGCCGTCCCTTCATCTATCGTTTCGTTCTAATGCATTTTTTGAGAATTTTTTTTGAAAAATATAAACTCTTCAGTGGAGGAAAGATGTTTTCTTTGATGAAGCAGTTAGAGCGGCAGATGCTTCGTAAGGAAAATCTCGTCGTTGTTTCTTCTTTTTGCAATTGCCACGTTGACCAATGAAGGCCCGTGTTTAGTTGTAAAAAGTAATATATAATCTGTCGTTATCAACCTGAAGAAAAATTCATCAAAATTGAAACAATTGTTAGAGAAAGCATCAGCAAAAAAGTTTTAAGACCTGGGAAATTGAGAATTCTCTTTGTAAAATTCAATCTGGTGCAATAATTTGTGCACGTTTTTTCACATTTTAATCTCATCATGAGTAACTGTATCGTGACACTATTTGATATGAGACCAAATAGAATTGCGATCATGCTGTTTGCCACTCAAACGTAACGTATTATGCGTTTCACGTCCGCCGTACGTGTTCTACGTGTACCAGACATAGAAAGGAAAAGAAGGCTCGCAAAATGTCTTCTCTCTGGTGTGTGCACCTGCACAGATCGGTCGATGGATCGGCTAGACTCGAACCATAGGTATATATATATGCCGTGAAAAACCAACTCCGAGAATCGTTCTTCCTTTTATAGTCTCTTTGGTCAAGCTGGTTAGATAGAATCATCGATCGATTTTTTATTTTTGGCAAGAAGATAGGTTTCCGCGAGTCGGAACCGGATTTTAATTTCATCGATAGCAAGATTTCTCGTTTATATATGGCCAGTGATCTGAAAAAAGGTAGCACACAGTACGATATTCTTCAACTGCCAATATCGTTAAATTTTAATATCATTTAGAATCATTGTATACGTTTTGACACGATTTGAAGGTACAAAAGTTATTTGTCGATCGATTTGCTCGTATCTGGAATGAAAAATGTGGAATATAACGGTCAAAGAAACTTCGTGAAGGAAAATTCCAGCGCAAGAAATTCGCCAAAGTTCGAGTCAAATGGCTAGATTGCACACCCGAAGTGTAATTCACTGATTAAGTGCAAGAAAAGATCCATCTCCTGGTGGCGCATATGTAGGTCAACTTCATGATATTGATGACAAACGATTAACTCAACATATATTTTGGGAAATGTTGAGTAAAACCGAATTCTGTTGCAGTCGCTATACCGATAAATTGTTTCCTTGCAATTAACAAAGAAAAGTTTAACTTTCAATACATGGCTTAATTCTTCTTAATCTGTTATTTTGTTTAACTTGTTATAATAATATGTAAATGGTAAAATAGAAGATATTCTTTCTTTTTATATAATATTTGCGATACTCACGTTTCTTCCTTCTGAGAATCGTAATCCATTAATTAATAACCAACTTGGTTCATTGATTCTCAATCATTTTGACGAAGATTAATTTTTTATGTTTCGTAAAACTGAACTATTGAATAGTTAATAATTTTTAGTATAATATAAATTTTCTAGACACAGTAAGTATATTGAAAATATACAAAAAATTTGCATGAAATTCATTGAATCTTAATTTTCAAACTTCAGAAATAATATATTACTATACCACTTTCCGTCGAGTAATTTCGTTTATAAAAAAAATCTCAGAGTGGCTTTCGAAACGTAAAAACTAACACGACAAGTTATGTTACGAAAAAGTCTATCTATCGAATGAAAATTCGTAGGATGCGCCTCAACGCGATGCTTTTTGTTTAATTTTGCACAACGCACACGCAGCGTGTGTTACGTATTTGTGGTATGCGAGCAATCATTCTATTTCGACCGGACCGAGTTCTGCGTCGGGTCTTGAATTATTACATTAACACGGGTGTAGTCGAAGCTTAAATGCTTAAAACTTAATAATCGGCGACACGTGCATGAATCGGGACGTTTCTTAGTTGAAATTCCTATTTCGGTTGTTGCAATTAGATCCTGAAGTAATAAAAACGCACAGATAAATTTGAAAAGCGCGCTACTAAAATTGTGATAAGGACAATGAACGAATGATTTCGTACAATGTATTTTACAAAATTAAAGCTGAAATATCTTTTAAACTAATTTTCAAATAAAAAAAAATAATTTTCAATCAACGTATGTAGATTAGTATGCCGAGCTTTACCGATTAGTGTATAAAAAAAATTATGATTTATTTAACAAAGTAGAGGTGATCTCTATTTAGACAAATCCGATGGTTATCGTAAAATTATCTCCTCGCTCTTCTAAAATACAATAAGTTTTACTTGAAACAATTTTTACAATAACAAATACTTTTGGAGATGATTGCATGGAAAAATCAAAATGGGTCACTTTGTATATGTATTATAATGTATATCTTCATTATATTATTATTTTAAATACAGTTTATTTTAGAATTTTTATGCACGTCACAACACCGAAATATTGCGTTGCATTTCTAGATTAAATTTTATTTATTTCAATAACAACCTTCAGTGCTATGAATTTACACTGTTCCAGATGAATTTAAGGTGCTAAAAAATAATTGTTAGGAAGTACACGATAAAATGTTAACAAAATCAATTAAAACCCGTGTAAATCTCAATTAATACTTCATGGACACTTAAAGTTATGTCCAATTTAAAATGCCATTAACTTAATTATGATCGTCAATATTAATATCACATTTATAAGTCAGTCACTCGACTGCAACTTAGGGATAATTAAAAATAACTGCGTAATTGGGAAATCCTTTATTTCTGTGTAAAGATAACTAATTGTTTATCTGTCATTGATTCAACTTTCTGACCTCTCTTGTATAATAATGTAACAATTAATAATATTAGCAAATTGCAGCAGAGAAATTCACATAATTCGTGTGCTTTCCTCTCTGTTATTCATTTCAATCATGTCAAATCGGTATTTGTCTTTCGATGTAGTTTCATTTTTATGGTCAAAATTAATAAGACAATAAATGTATAATGGATAATCGTTGTTTCTGATATTGTTACTTACAATTTGAAAACAATAAAACTACCACGTAGTATAAAAATTTTCAGATTATCTTAAATCAAACTACTGTCTTATATCCTTGGAAACAAATGGTAATTTTCATGATTTACCAGTTCTACCTTGGTAAATTTTGAACAGTTTTCACGTAGCTGAAGCGCTATTAAGGCATCTAGAAGGAAACGTTAGCAGTCGAGTAATTAATTTCGTATTAGTCATCGGAGTCAGTGAACTTGGTATTTTACCGACTGCTTTTCCGTTTCAAATAAACGGCTATCTCCGTTCAATATTTTCTTCTGTGCGTTGTAATACGACAATTGAACAACTTCTAATACTGATTTTCATTCAAGTGAAATTCATGTTTTTCATATATATATATTCCAAAAATCTGGTTTTATAGTTTAATTATAATAGTGATGATGCATTTCTATTAAAAATATGTTAATTCATTAATTAGGATATATATTTAAACATTTACATGTTTAAAAGGTGTATCTCCAAACAATATCTTATTTCCTGCAGACTTTATAATAAAGTTCTGACGAATTATCATTTTTTATTTGTTATTATTGAAACTGTTAGATGTCAGCTAAAAGAACAAAAATAAAAAAGAATGTAACTTTCTTTCATATAGTACTCTATTCGAGATTGGGAAGGCTTATTATAAGATGATTCACAACAGCTGACTCATTTTGAAGTTCTTATGATCCTGCTTGCAAACTACTCATTTCTTACTATTATCTGAAACTAACAGCAGTTTTCACTTTCATTTACTTTTTTCTATTGTTTCACATTAATACAATATTACCTTTCTAATGACTTCTTGATCCAGTGCTATTAATTTCTTTTGTAAGATGCATGCATTGCATAGATACATAGTACAATAAGCACATGTATAATTGGATTTTAATAGATTAGAAGATCTTCAAATGCTTATAACTATTTATAACAAAGTCTGTAATTATATTTCTTTTTTGTAGTTGCAAAATTGGATTCTTTTTTTCTTGTATCATTCGTGATACGCATTTTTATTAATTCTTCCATTATTTGCTTTGTAAAGAAATTCCATTCGTATTGAAAATACTCATCCTAAAACAAAAAGAAAAATATAAACATGAAAGAAAATAATTTATAATAAATATTTTAAAATAATTATGTATTTTAAATAAATATTGTAGATATTTAATACATATAGACAATTTCACTATAAAGATAATTCCGTAGAGAAATGAAAGTTAATTTACATAAGATTGAACTCGCTACTGGAATTTAATTAGTTAAGAATTTTTTTCTCTTTCCATCTTCCTAATTAAAATTGATAAAAATCAATTAAATGTGAAGCGTTTATTATGCGTGAATGATCTTTTCTTTTTAGACAGAGAAAGAATTAAGTTTAGGGATAACTATAATCAATGTTCATCAGGTTTAACATGCGTTTGTTGACTGTACAATTTCAAATAAACTACGTCTTTTGTAACTTTCACTACGTCTATGGCTCACAACACTTTTATCAGATTGACTTTTCGTTTCGTGAATCGCCGGGATCGATAAGAGAAATGCCGACGAAAATAATCGTTTTTTACTTCATCTTTGTTTCTTTTTTTCTTCTATTAAAATCTTAATATATCACTATTTTTTCGTACCAAAAGGTTTAGAGGTAAATTATAAAGTTTAATATTTATATCTAACTTTTTATTGATTTAATCACTGTACTTGTATAAAAATGTCAAATCAAATAGTGTTTCAAGAATGCCCTGTAGATTGTTTCAATAGTAATAATTAGTCGACTAACTGTGGATGTTTATAAATTTATAGAAAATTGAAAAATCCAAAAATATACAAGTGCACAGTGTAATATATAGAAATACATAGAATATAATAAGTAAATAAAGTATAGCCTAAAGTATAATAATTATTGTAATATTTAACGAGTGAAACAAATTTCTGTGTTCTACTTTTTTAATTGCGTTTGAAAATATTTGAATTTTCATAAGCATCCGCAATCTAGAGATTAATGTATTACTAAAAAAATTTTTTTGACAAGACGTGTTAATGTTTTTTAAATATGTATCTTATATGTTATATTAGTATTTATAGAGCTTTTATTTCATTTTTCCAGCAATATATATATACTCTTAATGTTTTCATATATAAAATATATAAACTTTATATTTCACTAATCTCGTTTTTTTCTTTCTGTTCCAGGTAAGTTTTTGACCATTCGATCGAAGACAGCACGTAATTATTCTTCCGAATATATTAGGTACGACTGTATCTTTACTTGAGTCCTTTATTATATTTAGATTTCGATATTATCAAGCATCTATTGTATTAATAATTTTAAAAAAGACGTTATAAGAAATTAAAAAATTTCTAAAATGTATACGCAGAAAAAGAACTCCGCAATAAACGCTGCTCTTTTGCAATAAAGTAACTCCGACGGCCTATCGGTCACGATACGTGACTTCATTAGTGAATGTCGAGGAGAAAATATTTTCAATGAAGACTTAATAGTACGTTCTCTTCGTGTTGATGAACTACAACACGGTACGAATGCTTCTCTCTTGATGCGCAAAACCTGAACGTGTCTCTTGATATTGCGTGTAGATAGACTTATTTGTGCATCTTTATCATAGCTTTCGAAGTTTTACAATTTCCTTAGTTTTCAAATTCTAATCGAGAATCAGATCGTTGCAACCTTCTCTAAATCTAACCTGAACTCGAACCTTCCCGTGTTCTGTACTTGAAAACACGTAAGGAAAGAGCATGGACAATCGGAAGGTAAACATGTATTATGTGCTCGCTTACCTCGAAGTCGACCTTGCTGATACAACAATCCGAAAGTAATTGTCTTTTTCGGCATGAAATCTACTTTGTATTCTCCACAGCACGCTTGGTATCATTGAAATTGCCCTCGATTGGCAGTCAACGAGCCAGTTTCCAGAAATATGTGACTAACAAGTTTCTATAGTATTTATTCTTGATCCCTTCCATCAATCGATTTAATTGATTTATATTCATTTGATTTGGAACTGTATTCAGTTATAATTATGATACAAAACGCTATTTAATAGTACATACAAAGTTGTGCACGCGTACGTCACGTACGTGTATATATGTCATGTGTGACGATTATGTCTCTCCATGAAATGTGAAAGAAATAAGTGCGTGTCACAACATGTTGCGTGAGTGCGTGATATACGTATCTTCTCAAGGTGAAGAAACGGAATGTCCGGTATGCGCCGGCAAAGAGGAACTCTTTCGTAGAGAGATGAGCGAACCTGACGATTGGTTCTCTCTTACCTGATCCCCTCCACCTCATTTCTTTTCTCGTCTTCTCTTGACCATTAAGGCCGCGTGCGCATGCGTATGCGCATCCACGCGCATTCGTCGATGCTTAGCGAATGGGACACCGATTCAATTCGTTCTTCGCAATTACAAATGATAAAAGTTCGTTGTGAATTTGTATGTGTTACTTCGAACCTTCGAATCGTTGGTATTTATTAATTATTAGTACAAAACTTCTGATCAGTTAATTTACCGCCAAATGTTCGTACCTCTTATATAAATTCATTTTCATAAAACTAGAAATTTTGGCGCACGAAATGTAAATATTGTAATTTGCATTTTTGAAATAGTTTGAAACAAATGCTAATTCTAGACAGATGACACGTTAATATGCTCAGTCGATCAAAAAGGATTTTGATGATGCCCACCGAGGATATTGATCCTCGCTGAATACAGTGCACGCCAACGCCGCGTGAAACAATCAATGACGTAACAAACGAGAATAGCAGCGAAAGACGTCGAGTAATTTTCGAAGTTCAATTTTTTTTTCCTATTTTAAATGTAGAGGTATGTTTAATCTTATTAACATATCATAGATAATAATCTTCATATTAAAGCTATTATAGTTACATGACAATTTTAATACATTACATGGCATTTCCCAAGTATCATATTATGCCAGTACAGAGGATTGGAATTTACTACTTTTGGATATACATATAAATTGCCAGTTTGAAATTGCGACTTACAAACGAGTTAACTGTCGCAACTCTGTCTGGCAACTAGTTGAGCGTGCCGCGAAGTGCAAAGTTGATATAGGAAAAATGAATTTCTAGATGGAGTTAATGGCGTGTTTGAAACCGAGAAGTGGACACTGCCCGCTACTGCGAGAGTAGAGGTTTATACCTGTGCGGTTTATATCTGTTACCGTGTTCACTGGCTACATGTATCTTGGCCATGAAACAGTAAACGGGATTAAAGCAAGTTGGTAAACTTTATCAGCACGCTTCTATGACTCTCCTTTATGGCAAATTTGTTGCTTCAGGTAACTCGTGCATATTGATTGTTACATGTCAAAACAGTCTTCAAGATATTTTACAAAAGTAATGAGAAACTTGTCTAATTGATGAATCATTCATTGGAAAATCAGTGATGTGATTTAAAAAAAAAGAATCTATAGGAATTTGTTGATAAAAATCTATAGAAATTTGTCTGGCGCTTTATTTATTTATAATAGCATTTATCTGTAAATTCTTTCCAAAATTTTAGAAAATGTAAACACGTCAAAAATAACGAAAAAAATTAATTAATCTTTGTGAATATCATTCACGGAAAATGATGACGATTAGATAATTATTTTGGATGTTTTCAAAAATATCTAATTAGTTACATTCTATAGCAATCAGTAGATCTTCGATTTCAGTGAAAAAAAAAATTTCATCGTTTTTGTGGAATGCGAATCCGTTTGCTAATAGAGCGTAACATTCATTTTACAACTGACGCTGTTTGCCCTGGCATGGTATGTGGGACATCCTGATTCCTCTTACAGAACTTGCTTTGAGACGTATTAACATAAAAAAAATTCGGATGTGCCATATTCTGTGTGATTTGGTCATTAACTCATCTTGCAGTGTAATTTGTTTTCCAAAATATGCTCTATTCGCTTCATTTTAAAAATGAAAGATTATAATGAAACATGATGAAAAGTCTAATCACTTTGAAGTTACTTCATTATTTTATATTATTCCAAGTAGATTCCTGAATTTCTTTTAGAACACCAATATACTATTTTACAACTATATAAGCTTTCAAATGTGACGGATACATATAACTGTTCATTGTAACACGAAATTCAATGTTCTTTTGTAAATCTATCACTTGATTACGTCAACTTTATGTATGACTATGTTTCAAAACATTGTTGACTTTTTGATAGAAAATGGGGGAACATATGTACAAATGTTGAGATTTCCAAAAATATCAGATTATATTATGAATTAGAATGTAAAATAAGTAATTTTAAGTTAAAATAAATTAATCTATTTAAGTTATTTATTATCTGTTCAATTCTATTTTATTTAAAGAGTCTAATCTAAAGTAATATGAGAAAGTACATTTTAAGGAACAAAAACATTCTTTTAAATCAGTTCTAAATAGGTAGCTAATAGCGTGATAAATTTTTATAAAGAAAAAATGACTTCAAAAAATTAACTTTTTATTCTCTTGTAAATATATATCCTGTTGTACTTTTTAAGCCCAGTACGTACTACATTGTACGTTTTTTTTTATATCTTTTTGATTAATTAGTTACGGAATTGGAAAAGGTGAAAAAAATGTTTTAGAAAGTAATTACGAGAGTTGTAGTTTCACGTATGACTCGATAAAAAAATCCCCACAATTATCATTTATCAGTAACCTCGTAAAATCACGCCTCTTTGATAAGAAAAAAGAATCACCGATTCTCGTATGCCTTTCCCTTTTATTTTTGCTCTATCCATGAAGGATCTCGCATGCTTCCATTGATTTTAAAATATCCTCCTTTGCAAAGCATAGATTATAAATTCTTGAATATATAATTATATTGATATAACTATATATAATTATAATTATATTATAGCGACTATATTGATAACATTCAGGTTCCATTTACAAGTTCACAAAAAAAAAAATTGTACTCTCAAGTCAAAAATTCACTAAATAACTCAAAATAAAGAATTATATATCATGTAATATGTCATTCAAAGAAATTAATATGGTTATTGATACTATACTAATTTAAAAAAAAAAGATCATGTAATGTACTTCTCTCAACGATTGATATTAGCAATGAACATCAACGAAGATCCATAACAGAAAAGAAGGCGGCTGCATGACTCCAAAGATGGGTGCATGGAGGTGTTTGTAGTCGTGACAATGGAGTACCGACATCACGGTGTTTTAACAGTACGATAACGAGAGAGATGATTTGCCCGTAGATGCCGCTGGTTCAATTGAACGGCATGCAGACAACGTGGCCGTTGGTCACTGCGAAATAGAGAACGACGTGTGAAATGGGTATCGTGATATACCGACCGGATGCCACTTCCTGCTTACCACGTCTGCGCATCATTGTAACGTGTACCGTACCTAGCGATGGGAATAAGACGATTTGTAGCCTTTCGAGACTCATCCTCCATAATTTCCATTTGTCCATACTGCGAGACTTCACAATTTTCTTAATACTGTCAGTATAGCTTTAAAGTTGCAATGATTTCAGATAATCCTCTGATGATATTATTGAAAGAGAAGTACTTGAGAATAAGGCTATTGAAGGAAAGAATAAAAGTACAATATAATCTCATTGCTCAAATTTACCAATGAGTAACTTTTACTGTTTTAGGACCATTCGTATGGTAACTAACAAGCTATTAAAAATATCATACAAACGATTATTACATTATCATTTGTGGCAAGAGACAAATTTGAAAAATCTTAGAAGAAGTTCAACAAGGACAAAGCACTTTAACTCAATCTATGTTTATTATAAGTTTGCAGATATATATATATATATATCTCATTTTAATCAGTCTTCGCCCGATATCACATAGAAAAGAAATAGAAATTTGCAGATAATACAGGAAGTAGTAGAGTCGCACAACCGTGTCGATAAACGGTTTCCAATAGATCTGATTCATTAATGCTTCCTTCTTGTCAGACAGCATTTCACGTATATCTTCGAAATATGCAAATTAACGAAAGCTTAAAAACAAAACGCCCGCACAGAAGCATGAAACATGACTTTCGTATGTTCGTTAATAAAGAGGAAAGAGGTCGGTATGCAGTACAGGAAGTAACAAGATTCGAGTTTCGTGATAAGTGATTTACAGTCCTGATTTTCAACTCTGGTATCATTGGCTGACTGTCTGTGTGATTCTCTTTATCATCTCTCTGCGTGATCTGTCTTTATCTCTTCTGTCCCTTCCCATAGTCTAGTTGTGGCCTTCGTCTTGTTCTCCAACAAACGGTAAACCATGTTATCACAACTATGCCAAAAATGCAAATCAACGAGGCCTTTCTAAAGAGATTGGAATGCAACACGCTTGAAAGTCCTGGAAAGGCCTGTCCTGCGATTGCGACAGATGCAATAACAGCCGCACCACCATGAGAAAAGTCCTTCGTGATCGTAGCGGCAATTTATTTTTGATGTTGTCCATTCATAGAAAATATTTTTTTTTTATTATTATTTCCATGAGAGAATCGTCCACCTGATGGGCTCACGTCATTTGATTGACAAAAAAGTTCTTCCTTTTCTTCCATTCCCGTTTGATACTTAGCTGTTATATGTCACGTGCTTCTTTTTAATTTTATTTTATTTTGATTTATTTCATAAGAATTAGACTTTTATGGAGATGGAAATAGAAAGTATCATAAAATTTTATATTAACTATTATAGTTCTATTAGTATAATAGAACTATTATAGTTCACATTATTTAGTGAGCAAAATTGAGTACATTATACAAATAGTAAGACTTACATTTATATGAATATAATTGAAAAGATAGAGACTAAGAGGTTGAAACTTGTTATAAGTAAAATGTTATTATCGTTACATAAGTAATCGTAACACTGTTTCGAATTTGCGTCAATAAGAGATGAACGAGCATTCAATGTGAGAAACGCGTTTACAATCATTTGTAATGAGATTTCTGTACTATTAATATTTGACGGTACTCTTATGCGAAGGTCAAGCACAATAGATAAAAGCTATACTTCCAACCATATGTATGTATGTATGTATGTATGTATGTATGTATGTATGTATGTATGTATGTATGTATGTATGTATGTATGTATGTATGTATGTATGTATGTATGTATGTATGTATGTATGTATGTATGTATGTATGTATGTATGTATGTATGTATGTATGTATGTATGTATGTATGTACATATAATTCCTTTCTACGTGAATACATTTTAGAAGATAAGTTAATAAAAAAAAAAAAAAAAAGTGCGATAAAGTCAAATCGTTGACTTTCGAGAATCATTTCGTATGTAAATGAATTTGCGTTTCCTATAGTTATTGCAAGCTTCCTTTGAATTAAAGTATGTATCTAGCAAAATAATGATAAATTTAATTAAAATAATTACTCTCTATAGTCGTAAAACAAACACTAGATATATACATAAGTACAAAACCGCTCGTAACGAATTATTGAAATGATGGCACAGGTAAACATTTTTTGGAAGAAATTCATGCGGCGGAAAAATAATTTTATGTATTAATAATTCATGGGTCATATTTTCGAGTTTGGCCATTTTAACTGGATACATGTCGAGGACATTCTCTCTTTGTTGCTTCGTGCACAATATATGTACGTTCCGAACTTAACTTTGCAATTAAGGCCTATTTGTGAACAAATTTATCTGGCAACAGACCAACCGATTGTGCTTACTGTTGGTACGCGAACTCATAAGAGTCGCTGTAATGTGTTTGCTAAAGACATTAACTGACACGAATTTGCCGTGCAAATGACTCTAATTGGGATAGCATAGCGTAGTGGCTAAGTGTGCTCTCCGTTTGCGCATGTGTGTGCGTGTATATGTTCTCCACGCATTTGCGAGGGTAATACAATGACCTTTACTTTGAAACGGTCGAAGAAAATTAGCACAGAAGTGATTGCGATGAAGAAAAATGTTGCAGAAAACGAGCTTTCTGTTTTCACCGCAATTTCAACTGTTATTATTGCCATACAAATTTCAACTGAAGCATAAGCCTCTGGTTTTCGTTTTCTTTTCTGTTTTTCTATAATTGAACCAATTGTCCATTCCTATCCTGTTTATCAGTAGTAGTATTCAAGGCGATATTAATCATCTTGAACGGTTTATTTCTTAGGTGACTCGCATTCGCCCCTTTGCTGGTGATCACGATCTTGCTGTGTTTTGTCACGTTGGGAAATGTTGCAGGTCGCGTGACTTTGTGTTCAACTATGATTGTACGTTTTGTACCCGTATGAGGCCTTTAAATACCAGCTGTACCTAAAAAAAGATTCATGCGTAATATCATGATTGTGATTGAATTTGATGTAATTAGATATAGATCTCGGTTTATTAAGTAATAAAATTAAAAATAGTAACATCACTGCTTTACAAATAAATCTGATCTTAAATTTTCTATAGAATTACATCAGTGATAAAGTGGTAAAATAATTCCACCAATTGATGTGTTAATTGAGATCTTATATCTTATTATAACTTATTTAGAAGTGTTTTGAAGTACTTTGTGTATAGAATATATCTAAAATATATTCGTCGCAACATGAACAACTTTCTATTTACCTTGTTGTACCTTTAAAATTGTACTTATAAAGATTTGAAACATACAGTCTTCTGATAAATCAACGAAGAAAATTGTTAATATGAAAAACGATTGAAATGTACCTGTTTGTTGCATGTGTTCCAGGGTACAAACGGTCCAAGACCGACGTACGTGGGTGCTAATAATGGTAACGCCGGTGGTGCCGGGGGCGGCGGCGGCGGCGGCGGTGGAGGCGGTGGCGGCGGCGGCGCTACAGGCGGTGGCGTTGGCGTTGGCCCGGCAAGTGGTGGCGGCGGCGGAGGAGGTGGAGGTGGTGGCGGCGGCGGTGGTGGAGGTGGGCACGGATTGAAGGGGAACACCGGCGGCGGACCACGAGGCGGGAACCCGGTGCAGTATCGTGCGAGCGGTGCCGCAGCTTGGGGCGCAGCGCCGCCCTCTCATGCAGCTGCGGCTGCGGCTGCGGCGGCGGCAGCGTATCCACCTTACACGCGGTATCCAAGCGCAGCGGCTGCAGCTGCGGCCGGCCAGATGCCCGTCGGAGCACAGCAACTACCGCCTACGGCGAATCCTTACGCCACCGCCACCTACGCACAACACGCGTCGGTAAGTCGTTCTCTTCCTTTCGTTCCTCCCCAAGCTTCTTCGTCTTCGGAACTCGTACTCTTCTACAACGAGTCGTCATTTTCGATTTGCACGTATATACATGTAACGATTCTTCGATTTGTTCGATATAGGCGGATATGGATAAATAGACTTTTACCTTGCGCATTATACGTCGAATTGGTTGTTTATTCGGGTATGATTTTCTATTCGGGCATGCATAAAAAATATTTGATGCGTTTTTTTTAATTTTTTATGTCCTTAGTGCAGTAGTAAGATTTAAATTTTTGTTTTGAGAGATGAGATTTCAAGTTGTTTGCTGGCGAATTTGATCATTGTACGAAGAGCGGATGACGTTCGTTGTCGTCTTACGTGCAGATTAATGGTTAGGAAATGTCTTGCACGTTTCGTTTGGTTAACGAGATAACCTATAAAAACAAAACGTAAAAGTGTCAATCATTTTATGATTGTACCGAGCTTTGGAAGTTTTGATTTAGATGTTTTTGATTATTTCGGCGAAACATACACATAGACAGGGAAAAAGTTCTAGTTTTGCGCAGCGAAAGGGTTAACTGTTCCTTAAACCGGGTGGGGCCATGACAACGCAGTAGACAGTTCTCGTCGAAATGATGTGCGAATTCTTTCGTTCGTTCTTCCGATCTTGCATTAAGGATTCTTTCTTTTTTCGATACGTAGTGCATCTCGTCGATTAATAATTCAAAATATGTATGCACTTTGCTTGGAGTAACTGAAATGTTTATTTCACTTCCACTAATGTTACGTTTTACCGGCATAATTATACAAAGTAAAAGTTGAAAATATAAGGAAAAACTTCGTTCTGATAGTATACAGATAGAGGGTGTGATAAAATAAAAAATTATCACGTGTTGTATCTCGATAGCCTTAATCTTTTCGTGCCGGGTGGGGCTGATATACGTTTGTAATTATTATCGATATCTTCTTTTTTCAAAGTCCAAACGTAGATGTTTTTCTTTAAGAGAATAATATTTGAATCCTTTTTTTTTTTTACTACTATGTTTGTTTCTTATTTGCGTTTTTTTAAACTGATTTGTATCAAGCTTTGTTGCTTAAAAAATATTAATTGTTTACAGAAAAGATTTTTTTTATTCGATGAATTTTACAAGCTCTTTCTCAAAATAATAAAATACGTGGTTTATTGATTTGTTTATTATTATTATTATTATTATATTTATTATGTTAATAAATGTTTTTAACTATATTGCAGTATGGTGGACAACGGGTGCCTACAGCCTCCTCTCCAGCTAATACTAATAGTAGTTCTAGCAGTGCTACCGGCAGCCGAAGTGGGACAATGAGCACAAGTCTTAGCAATAATGCTATACAAGGACAACAGGCAGAACAGTTATCAAAAACAAATTTGTATATTCGTGGCCTCAACCAAAATACAACTGACAAGGACCTCGTAAATATGTGTTCTCAGTAAGTCACTCGTGCAATTAGAATTTTTTGTTAAAATCTGATAGATATATTATCATTTGAAGTAATTGTCAATGTAACTTTATATTTTTAATATAAAGGTCTGACAAACACTGTCTAATAGAACTTTGTTTATAACATATGGGGAATGTGTTGTTTCTAATACATTGTGTTTTTGCAGATATGGAACTATTACTTCAACAAAGGCAATTTTGGATAAAAAATACGAATAAGTGTAAAGGTAAATATAGTTTTTGCATATCTGTATGTTTATCTGTTTTTTTTTTTTTTATTGCTAAGGATTGAATTCAATATCGCCAAATATTTTTCCTAATTGGTATTGCAATTGTTGTGTTACAGGTTATGGATTTGTAGACTTTGAGTCACCAGTGGCGGCTGAGGGTGCTGTGAAAGCACTGGTCGCCAAGGGCATCCAAGCGCAGATGGCGAAAGTGGGTATCTGGTTGCTCCCTAGACTGCCCAGTGTACGTTGGTTGTGCATGCAAGTACAGTAATACCAGAGTAACAGTAAACTCCTCTTCTTTCTTTCTTTTCTTTCTTTTTCCCCCAATTCCTATTTTTTTTTATCTTGTGTTCCTTTTTACTTGTCTATTTCTGCCTTTCTACCTTTATTGTCCTGTTCTAGAACCCGTCTATGATCCTTTTATATTTAATTATTTAATTACTACAATCCCTTTGCTCTCCCATTGATATATAATTATTAAATGTCATTAATTCAAAAAAGATTCTTATTCCTGTACTGCTGTGATCAATATGTCTACAGTACAGTACTTCCATGCATTATATGATGTTGGATAAAAAAGTACTGAAATTCTAATCACAGTAGATATCATGGTTGTCTTTCAGTGATTGTTTATAGCTTTCCAGTGAAGATTATTTGTATAATATTTGTACAGAAATTTTGAAATTTTTTAGCAGTATTTAACTATATAGTTATATGTTATAAGTTGTTATTTATTTTCTTATAAAAAAATGAGTAAGTTATTAAATTATTACAATAAATAGTAAACATTAATCCGTTTTATATACATGTATATACTGTATACCTTTTTAAATTATAATTTTAAATTTTAAAGGAAGTGTCATCAATAAATAATACTTAATAACCTTATGAAATTCTTCGAAAAGGTTGTTGAATTATTCAATTTAACTACTAATAACTGAAAGACAAGCATGGCATCATCGTCTTGGCATCATTGCTCTGCTCTCAGCCCCTCTAGAAATGCATAGAGTTTGTATTTTGACAAGACTGTTTAGTATTCTGTAATTGTTGCGTCTTGTAGAAAAAAGTATCTTTAGTATAGAGATGTCAGATTAAAAGAAAATGATAGGTTTCATGAAAAATATAAGAAAGAACTATTTAACTTTACTGACAAGTGAGAAGGGATTTAAAATAAAATAAATCTACAAATATATCTGTTTTACATGCACAAAATCCTTTATCTTTTAATAATAGAAAAAAAATTGCTGCTAGAGGGGTGGTATTATGTACAAATTATATTTTCATTGATAATAGAAAAACGAAAAAATTTACAAGAATAAAATTATACTTATAGTACAAATATTTATAAAGATGATATAACTATAAAATTCATATACTTGTATTATCAGTGAAAATATAGTAGCAGGCAATTATGCATATTTTACCATAAAAATAAATGTTATAATACTCTTCCTACTAGAACCTATCTCACTTGTCTAAAAATCTCTAGTTTTCACCAGTTCTCTGTCATTCTATCTATACCTACCAAACTATCGATGCTTGTTGCTGTATCTCGGCCACAAACTGCTGATACTGCTGTGTCAACACATTTATAATTCGTGTCTGAAGATTGCATTCATTTCAGCACTAATTCAAGCCTCTAGCAAATTATTCTAATGTATTCAAATGTCTGTGTCTGTGTCCTATGTAAAAAAGAAAAAAATATTTGTAGCTCATTGTCATATTAAAAGAATCATATTGAAATTTTTTAGAATACTCCATTAAAATTGCTTTTAAATGTGATAGTATATACTATACTAAATGAATAAAATACAATATATTTTATTTTATTCTCTGTGCAATCTGTCAAATGTTATGTGTTTGTCTCTTATTCTAACGATGTGTAAATATTAGAAAAGATCGCTTATATTCATTTAATTTAAAAATTTTTTCAACTTAAAATTTTTTTTTTTCTTTTGTTTTCATCTACGTATGCACATTGCCAACAAAAAGTACTGATTCCTGCCTATCTATTGCTATAATAAAAAACTAACTTGGAATGTTTCTTCTAATCTGGCCGCGGTAAAAGCACGGGGTGCTATCAGCAGCTGTGATGATGTCAGTCGCATGTGATATGATATAACTAAACAATGTACCCATTATTAAGTGTATTCAGGGTACATGGTATTTACTTACCAGTTAGTGGTGCTATGCGAAGATCAGGTGCTATCTTAATCCTGGGGTGTTGGTTGACTCTGATTGACACACTTAGCTTGATTAATAAAGTTTAACCAGCACACCAAACAAGTTTAGGATGTGTATTTAGGAATTTCAAAATATATTTAGCAATGATTCTGGCTGCAGAGAAATTGCTACAGTTTTCGAATGATTTATTAATATATGATGTATAGAAACATACATAAATTATCTTTGACATCCTTTATACACATTCGCACTTGATCAATTAAATCATTTTATTGAGGTACAAAATCATTAAATTATATTATGGTTTTATCATACATATATGTATACATGTTAATATATATGCATACATATATGTGTATATATATCTTTGAAAGCAAATGTATATATACATATAAAGATGCCATAAGCTTAGCTTATATCATAATGTTTTCATTATTTATTTTTTTGTTTTAATGCATTCGCAAGATTGAAGTAAATTGTCGTAAAGTATAAGTATATTCAAGTAACTGTAGAATTGATTGATTTTTGAGAGAAATGGTGGATCTCAAAATATGCTTGAGGGTGCATAAATATCAAATTCAAATTCGAGTTAAGTTTAGTGTACATATATCTTTTTCCTTTTTGTTCTCTTCATATGAGAATTGTAAGCAAGGAAAACTTGAGCATGAACACATGTATATGTATGTGCATATATTTTGGAAACATATATTTTAGTAATATTGCAAGATATAATTTAATAATTCACTTTCATTTCTATCTCATAATATAACTGTATATATGTGAACATGCCTGTGCTTTTTTGTTATGCTTGTATCCAACAGTGTGTCATATGTGATTGAAATTCTATTAATGCTTTGAATGGTTATCCTCAGTATTGTTAATTACAGTTTAAACAATAGATAGCTTGCATTACTTGTGGTACTGGTTATTTATAATATAAGAGTATGTGATTCTTAAAATATAAATTTATAAAAAGTAGTAGAAAGATAATATAATTAGGAAAGAATTATAAATACTCTTTACAAAAATGTTGTAAAGAAAAATACTTAATATTATGAAAGTATTACTTTACATAGTCAGAAAAACAATATTATCATAATAAAAATCATGTTTAAGATACCATTTAATTCAAATGATTTGATTGAAAAAAAGAAAGTAAATTGCTGATAAATACGTTCTAGAATAATAAAACAATTTATTATTCATATTAAACAAAGAATGTTTGCACAGGCGAGATTCACTATTGTGATTTTTTATGAATTTATTACTTCTTGACTTTTATATCATTATTATTAAGTTTTAAATGCTGATAAGCACATATATTTTGTAAATTTTATATACATCTAATGAAAAAGATTTTTGCTATGAAAAAGTGAATGCATGTGAGCATGCTTTGCACAAAAATGCAGAATATACTTGATGTCAATATTAGTTCTAAGCATCCACAAAGCAAATTTGGAGAACCACCACAATATGGTAAAGTAATGCCATGAAGCATGATAATTTTTCAATATTAAAGTTAATAATTATTTTAATTTGTTACATATCGTTTTAAGTATTTGTTCATTCACACATTCAATATTAGATTAAAATAATTGTTTAATGATCTCCTTTAGTAGTATCTCATTGTAGATTTATACAATTTTTGTTCATTATTATTATTAAAAAAACATTTGACAAGTTAGAAAGAAATTTTTGTGATTATTGTATCAAATTTTAGTTTTTTGAATTTTTTGCATCATTGTATTGATATGAATTTTAATTTTGAATTATCATTTTAACATTCCATGTGAATGTGCATATAATGTGCTGTTGAACATTTTAAATATAATCATAGAAAATATAAGAAAATTGTAATATTTTCATCTTATAAATTACTATAAAAAAAGTTTCAACGATACTTATGAATATTGGTTTCTCATTGTAGTGATCTCGTCTGTGCATTCATCTCTGATCATAGTTACACAGGAATATATGAATATATGTGTCCTAGTTGCGAATGTTAAAATGATAGATATGAAGCTTTTTTGACATTTATATACAAATATATACAAGTCCAGGAATGTAATACAATAAGTTGCATAGTATTTTTTACTCTCTTCTCAGCAACAGGAGCAAGACCCCACCAATTTGTATATTGCAAATCTACCACTGAACTTCAAAGAAAATGATGTTGAGGGTTTACTTGCTCAGTATGGGCAAGTTATTTCAACGCGTATATTACGTGATACAGCTGGACAAAGTAAAGGCGTTGGATTTGCAAGGTTCGTATCATATTGCCATTTAAAAGATAACTACTACTAGTCATATTAATTATTGCCATATTTACTAATGTTATGTTATGTATATTTTAGAATGGAATCTAAAGAAAAATGCGAACAAATAATTCAAATGTTTAATGGAAAGGCACTACAAGGAGCTAAAGATCCCCTATTAGTAAAATTTGCAGATGGTGGTAATAAAAAAAAATCATTATACAAAAGTACAATATGGAGAGAAACTGGGGAGGTAATTTAACCAATTGGAAAAAAGTGAAAATAGTACATTTTTATGTACAGTTTTAATAGTTGTGATATGTACTTTCACAGAATATGACTTTGAATTACGATACAAGCGGTGTTGGTCAAAATGGGGTTGCAACTACTCACATGCTACCTACAGCCTTAACACAATATAGTCGTCATTATGGTCAAGCTTTACCTGGTTACAGTGTACCAGGAACGCCTTGGGTGACTCCTTACTTGGTGCAGACTGCCCCTCCACATATGCAACAGGTCGACGTGAGTTTTTGTACACATTTTTTTGTTGATTTTGCTTTCCTTTTGTATTAAATTTATTTATCACTTATTTCAAAAATACTCTTCTGTAAGTGCTGTAAAAAATTTCATACTTTTATAAATAATTATCAATCTTTTTTACGACATTTTCACGTTAAATTTATAGTTTTACATTAACGTTAAACGAATAATAAAACATAAACTCGGTATTACAGATGATGCCATCAGCTGATCCTAGTAATCCACAATACAGTATGATTCCTCAACTTACTACACAAATGTCGACGTTACATCTTGGAACTGGTTCCGTAAGTATTGCACGCATCTTTACTTCTAATTTTGAATTATTCCTTCATATTAAACTAAATATTTTAAATATTTCGTTTTTCAGTACATAGCAAGTCCACATCCTTATCCTTATACTTACCCTCCTAGCATTATTCATACCATGCCGTTGGGTGACTCTGAGCAAACAAGTAATGCGGCGTCCCCTGATGATTCTTATCAACAGTATCAAGCTCAGCAGCCCAAGTAGGCTACGATTTTTAGGTATACATAGTATTTTACATTGATTCTTTCATAGCGCTCACAGAGAGTATCTTGCAAACAAAGCTGTATCAGTTGTCCGTTCTTCTAATATTTCAGATACGATTACACCGAGGATTACGTAAGTTAGGGGAGCATCTGTTGATACGAAGGATTATATTAATGAAGAATAGATGAGACTAAATACATTACATAAAGTCAGATAAGATTCTTCCTCATGATAATTGACTTGCCAGCCATCTTTTATACATTTTATCCATCAGATAAATAGGTGAAAGTAGTTAATATTTTCCAACGATTAGAGAATGAATGTTGTCATAAGAACGGCGTACGAGTGCTCGTGTCTACGTTGTTCGGCATCAGCACGGCTCCATACGCTGTAACGTCAACACATCATTACGACAGTGACAAAACTGATATTCTGCGACGGACAGTTTTAGTGTCAAGCTGATAGGCTTCCAGGATTAACTTTAGGTATTACATTTACTAAGGAGACGTTAAGTCGAAGCTGAACGCTTGAGAGTGTGAATAAAATATTTTAACAAAAACTGTAAACTATAAAAGAAACGCTGCTCAGAAATATACAAAAGAGAATTCTTCCCAAGAAATAATAATAATAATAATATACAGAAAAAGCACTTCCAAATGCTAGAATTGATAAAAAAAAAGAGAGAAAAAAAATAACATTCAGATTCAGTTACTTATCAGTAGCTACCGGACTTTCGTGCCAGCTGGCTGGCCGGTGGCTGGGCTGCGAAGAGAGGAGACCGTGAATCAGTATCTTTTTAGATACAAAAGATGCTGATATCAGTGTCTTTTTAACCAAGGATACTGACAAAAAAATTAACTCTTCTTTAACAGCGTACACCACCCCATCCACTAACTGCACTCTCATCATATTATTTTTTTTTTTTGTTTTCTTCTGTTTCGTTCAGACATTCCAAGTCAGGCATATATATTGTATGTATTGCCACGCGGAGATTTTTATCTACTTTTACAAGTACAGTTCGCGTTCTCTTTTAATCACGGACGAATATATTTTATGGATGAAAAAGAAGTGAAGATTTTAAGAGAGAGAGAGAAAGAGAGAGAGCGAGCGAGCGAGCGAAAGAGAGAGAGAAAGAGAGAGAGAGAGAACAAAAGATGAAGCTTTATTTCTAAACGAAAAAAAACTTCAGGATATATGTAATTATTGTAACAAGAAGGAAAGGAACATAGTACTTTTTAGAAGATTTATATTTATGAGTACAGTTACTACGAATCGATATCAGTTTTAATTGTACAGTGAATACAGATATTTTTTTTAGAATTGTGCCTTTTCAGACAAATCCGCTAGACAGGGATATGCTGAAAAATATTATAATATATTTTTACGTCAGTATGTAAATGCGGAACTTGAGCCAAATTTTGATCTTCTAGTTAAGAGAATATCATTGTTTTTGCGTTGTAGCCAGTTAAATATCACTATGTTTGTTTTTTGGTTACAAATTCGAATAGATTTTGTATGTGTATAGTTGCCACTAACGGGATTGACGGGCCGGAAACCACCTATCGGTTCGTGCGGAGTCTAGGAACTGGAAGAAGGGAAAAATGAAATCAAATGGCGGATCATTGTAAACCGAGACTAATTCACACCGCCCGAGAAAAAATGAAACAGAGAGAGAGAGAGAGAGAACGAGTGAGAACGAGTGAGAGAGAGAGAGAGAGAGAGAGAGAAAGAGAGAACGAGAGAAACAGAGTAGGCTTGTTACAACGGAATATGATAGATAGAGTGTAAATTAATTTATTATATCGAACGAATAAAATCGTGTTGCAAACGAAAATGAAAAAAGATAATGGGACTGGAGCAGAACGATAGGCGAGAGGATCGAACGCGAGGAAACAAAAAGAAACGGAGTATAGCTCGAGGATTTTCTATCTGTGCGTGATATCTTAGAGAGAGAGAAAGAAACACGAAGATCTAAGAAAAAAAAAGAAAAGAACACCCTCCTCTCCTGCGTTCCTCTAAGCCCGTTTTTACATCCGGCACAGTTTTTCACATTGTCTGACTTCTTAGATCGAATCGAGGAACGATTAGAAAGCTTTCTACCAAATATTAAGAGCTCTGGGCTCGAAGTGGCGGGCAGGTAGTTAGATAGAGTTAGAGAGAGGCGATCGTAGCTATTATTATAATATTACAATAATATGCTGTATTATTATAATTAATGATTACTATTATTGATGTCATCTAAAGTATGAAAGATTTTTACACTGTTGAGACTTGAAGTAAATAATATATTTAGTTTATTTTGGTACATCACGATTTGATGACAAGAGATAAAAGATGAAAAAAGTGGTATGAGCTATTTTTTAAGAAACCGATTATTACTCGATTTGAGTCCATGCATTAAGGGAGATTAAAGAAGAAAGAAAAAAAAAATAAGAAAGCGAAAGAACGAAAGAAAGAGGCGAAAGGGATAACCTATTTGCGAGAGTGTAAATTGTTGCACAAGCGATTGTCACCATGACTGACAACAAAAATCACATGTGATTAAATAGTGAATTTTGAAGAATTTTACTAATAGACTTGTACTAAATAACTAATTATTATTGTGACGACCAAAACAAAAAAAAAAGAGCAGCATTTTTTGTAGTGCTGACCGGGAAGAGCGGGAGAACGATGGTTTGGCCAGCATAACATAAACGCCAGCTTCCGCAGATACGGAGCCGCACTTGGAGGGCGGGCAGAGAGGAGAAAAAGAGAGAGCGAGGAAGATCAATGAATGCAACGAGCGAAAGAAAACGTGGAAAATTATAATTAGAAGGTGAATGAAAGTACGTGAGCGAGCGTTCTTTATTCGAAGCAAGACGGTGTATATGAAAAGAAAAAGTAAACAAAAAAGAAAAGAAAAGAAGAAATTGAATGACAAAAGGGAGGGAGAAAGAAAAGATGGAACGTGAAATATAAATAGAGAAAGTAAGAATGAACGATGAGAGAAGGCGAGAGCGAATGCGTCGAAATATATTGTATAGAACATGCGAAGAAAAAGGACACTGCAAGATGTGTAGTTAGTGTTGACTATGAATATATAGGATAGGTACCATTTTTGGATATAGGAAATAATCGATTAAGTGATTAAGTTTAGATAGATAGTTAGCTGATAGTTAGGATATATATATATATATATATATAAATATATATATATATAAATATATATATATATATATATATATACAACTGCCTCCCCTCGTTAAAAAAAAAAAATCCAAAAAAAAAAAAAAAAAAAAAAAAAACACACATCAGGCGAGGCACCGTTCAGCCTATGCACTTCGCACCCGTCAAGACTGACTGGCTATTCATATTAATAATAAATATATATTATTCTACAACATATTATCTACTGTAATATAAATAGTAAGGACTGCTTGCTGCACCGCGGGTCGGGTGCTTGGGCTGGCCGGGCGTGGTTTACGAGAGAAAAAAGAAAAAAAAAACCAATCTCTTCTCTGGAAACGCGACGTTTCCAAGCAATGCTGCTTTCCGTAAGCTTTCTCTAGAATTTCTAGCGTAGCCTCTTTTTAGAATAGATTCACAACTAGTAGTCGTAGGCTGATGATGTAGAAAGATGAGAATAAAAAGGAAAAAAACTGTAGGATGTTTTTAAGTAACGAAACAAAAAAAAAAAAAAAAAAAAAAATAAGTAATGTAATGTTAGTCGAATGTCGGCTTAAGCGATTTAAGGAAAAAAAATAAATAAATAAATAAGAAATACGCGAGTCCGAGTTGAGACTCTGATGATGCTCCGACAATGTGACGCGCGTCATTGTACTTCGACTTGTACAGTCTTTATGTTCATTGAGGTTTTAAGTCATTGTTTTACGATTGTTAAGCGAGATAGGTTTTTTTTAGCTATAACGAGAGAGAGACACGAACATTTTTCCATTTGCCCCTATGCTCCATTGTCTTCTATCTCTTTTTTTTCTTTTTTTAACTTTGACTCTTCCCGTGTTTCCTCCTCCTGGTTTGTTCTCCATAATCTTTCCGCACTTCTCATTTTTTAATCTAACTCCCTTCGTCGTATTCTTCATCGCGTAAGAATCTTCCGTTTGTGTTGTAAGACGAGGATACGACATGTGTAATTATCGAAAAAGAAAAAAGAAGAAAAAAAAAAATTACCAATACTAGATTCGCTTATTTCTGTTTTTATTTCTTGTCTCCACGATATGATTAATTGTTATGTGGTGTGCGACCAATGAAGATACACGTGAGAGTTAAAAATTTCGTAAATTTCAGAACGAGCGAAAGAAGGAGTGAAAGCGACAGGGAGAGAAAGGAAAGAAACGAAACACGATGTTGAGGCATTAAGTTAGACGGTTCGCATTCATTCGTAAATGAGGATTGAATAACCGGGAGGGGAAAAGGTTAAAAAAGAAGTAAAGAATGAACACACACACATACACACACACACACATTAGATTTTCGGATACTTTTAAGATGGCGAGGCATAGCACGTAATGAAATTTTTAGATTAAGGCAAGTGTGTCATAGTTAGTTAAGAAATAGGGACTCTTAGAAGTCGATAGGTGCTGTAATAAAATGATGAAAAAAAAGAAGAAGACGAAGATGAAGAAGTAATAAGAACAACAACAACAAAGTTTAACAACGGTCAGAATTAGATTTTTCATGAAACTCGAATAAGAACACAGGGCATACGCCACTAAAAGTGCCCTTAGTTTATTTTGGATCGTTTAAAAAAGCTAGTCTTTGTGTGAGATAATGTGGGGGTAATATAGATAGGAACTTCTAAAAAAGGAAAAAAATACGAAAAAAAGAGGAGAAAAACGAAACAAACGAAAAAATGCAAACAGAAAACAAAAAGAGAGAAAGAGAGAGCACGCGCGCGCGAGAGAGAGAGAGAGAGAAACGTGAGATATAAGTAGTGAATACAAAAGATTAAGAAAACATGAGAGCGGGAGAGAGAGAGAGAGAGAGAAAGTGCGAGACGAATATGTGGTGTGTAGGTTGTATGCATAATTTATAATGCGTACTTTAAAAAAAAAGAGGAAAAGAAGAAAAAAATAAAAACAACCATCTGCCTATGACACGACACAGACTGCAGAGACACACTGTTACTGTAAACTGCACACTGCGTGTGCACGCTCTGAACGTCACACACTTCTTACACTTTGTATGCGGAGCGTGCACTTGAACAGTTTTTAGAGTTACTTACAAGTATGGTTTGGTATATTCAAAGTGAAAGAATCAAATTCTTAATTATCATCCCTTATTTTTGATCAATAAACGATCTGTTTTGGGGATTTATTCGAATGATTTTCTTTTCCTTTCCTGAGTTTTCTCTAATAACAGGCCGCCAATTGTGGAATGGTCCTCAACACAGACTTTAAACAGAGTGAATCCCCAAATTGTAATTCATTATTTCTTCTCAGACGTTTTCCCCATTATTACTTCTCTTTTTGTCCGCATTAAGTTTCATAGAAAACACATACAGATTTATTTTCGTTTACCTTCGTTTTTTCTTTGTTGTGTCAAAAAATGAACATTTTCTGTGAGAAACGAACAAACGAAATGTAAAGTCTGTAAAATAAACTTACTCTCGTACAAAATCAGTGACTGTATTTATACGTATTCCAATACTAAAAAAAAAGAGAGAGATATGCCTTCTATCGAGTCAAATAGCGACTATTGTATATGCCTTTTTTAATATTATATCCTGAGACCGATTTTTGGTATTTTCCAGGACTGAAAGAGTGAGCTTAACGAATTTAAAAAAAAAAACAGAAGAGAAAACAAAAATAGAAGAAAATCCAAAAAAAAAATATCATGTTCTTCTCAATCGAACAATCGGTGAAACGAAATTATAGTATCTACTAATGTGTAGTAAATTACAGCATGTGCAATAGACTGATTTGTCCTTTGTAAGTAATGTTAAAACAATAAGCCCCCCACATTATCCTAATTAATTGTGTAATGATACATCCAGCGTCCGCCTGTATATTAATCGACGATAGAATTGTTTTCTGCGAAGAATTAATATGTCATTCAATTTTTTAGTACGGTAGGACGTAACGAGTCTTTTTCTTAGTACTTTTAACAACCTTACACGCTGATGCGATTTGTATTATTTTGAGTAAATGGTTTTAATTTGTGCGCAATAAAGATGATTGAAATTCTTAAAAACGTAAAGATGAAGATAAAAAGATTTGAAAATGTTGGCAATGTATGAGAACGATTACTAGATCTCCTCTTTTGTCAATTAAATGGTGGTTTTATAATGATGTAAAATACAAAAGAGTAAAATTAAAAAGAAAAAAAAAGGAAAGCGAACACGAAAAAGAACTCATTGAAATAAAAGGAATGCGAATTTTGATTTGACGTTGAGAGCTTTTTTTTTAGGCCATGCAAAATACTTTTTCCATTAAAGTCGCATTTTTTTTTCTCTTTGATTTTGTTAGATATATTTATTTGTACGAAAATATTTTGTACTTGCTTCATGTACATCATCTTGATTTGCATACACGTAGTTTTGAGTTGCAGTTCAGAATTCGATTCAATATTTTTTGATTATTTTACACTGACAATGAGTGTATGATTTTGTGATTTAGTATGTTTCACGATGACAATACATCTCGATTTCTTTTAGATGATTACATTTATTTAGAATGTAATAAATATTCAGATGATAAAAAACCTTACTGTTATTAATTTGCATTATGCACAATATTTCATTTTTCTAATACGTGTAAAGATTTCGTAACGATTCGTTATTAACGAACAATATGTTTTGATTTAAATATTCTTACGGTATTATCCGCACCTCCGGACACCATAAATTTGGGATTCGACCAATTGCAACACAATACTTTATCTTCATGCCCGGAAAGATCAAATAGCGGCGCTTTAGGACTGTAAGATGAAACAGACTTTTTGTCTTAAACATATTTACATTACAAATATACCTAAGTGAAATTGAAGATTATCATACCTTCTGGTATCCCAAAGCTTCATCTCGTTATCATATGCTCCTGAAATGAAAAGATTTTCGTCCACTGGCGACCATCGTACAGATTGTACCCATTGTGTGTGGGACGTGAATATTGTTTTCACAAGTGTTCCCTCTAAAGAAGAAATTATTTTAATGTAACAATGACTAGAAATTTATAAAAAAAAAAGTGATTTCAATTGAAACCTGTAGATCTTGGGTCGTATAATCTGATATGCCTATCAGCTGATGCGGTAATGACAGTGCGACTTAACGTTGAATAATCGAGGTCAAAGAAACTCTTGTTCCCAGCTAGTTCGTGTTTGATTCCTCCTAGTTCTGAATCCCATATTTTGATTGTATGATCCCATGACGACGTTATAATTTCTGTTTTATCTGACCATACTATACCACTGATGGCTTCTTTGTGACCTTTCATCGTTCTTTTAGGTATCTTTATAATATAATAATATATATTGCAATAAATTATTTTTTTATTAAAAAAAAAACATTCTTGCATTCATTTATTTTATTTACCCTTGTTTTACCATGTTCTGATTTCAACCTTTTTGAAGCAGATTCACCGTTTTCATTTTCATCGTGATTCGCTGAAGTATAAATGACAGTGAAACATTTTTTCATTAACAATCTGCTTTTCCTTGTAAAATAAAATATTTACCTGTAGACCAGATTTTAAGCATTGTGTCCCATCCTCCAGTTGCCATCATTGTCTTGTCATAATTAACATTAACAGCTTCTAGTCCACGTTCATGTCCTCTGCATACATGAATACAATCTACTGAATTCTTTATAATGTTCCAATCCCATATTATAGCTGTCTGATCTTGAGAGGCGCTGTAAATTGCAAATGACTGTAAGATTTAACAGATCATTTAATTCAACTTTTCTAGATTATACCTAACAAAAGTGGCCATGTCACTGGTCAAGGAAATCCATACTACTGCTTTAATAGGTGAAGTATGTCCAGGAATTACCAGATGATGTTTTCCTTTAGATGTCCATATGTGTAATGTATTGTCATAACAGCCAGTTAAGATCCTGTTAAATTACACTTTTGAAAATAACTTTACAATTCTAATAATAAATAATAATGATCATAAAGGAAATAACCATTTTTCACGAACAGCAACAGCGGAAACCCAATCATCATGTATAAGACAATCCTGAGGCTCTGGTGGTGGGTATTTTTCAACATACTCAACGATTATAATTTCCTCTGTAGAAATATTTCTCTCTAGTATGTGTTCGTTTAACGAAGTACGCAGAAATTGTGAGCACACCAAAAAATCAAATTCTATGTTATTCTTTACATCGGTTGACTCTAGAATCAAACCACGTTAGCAAACAGGATATTTCATTGGCTCAACATCTGCACATTTAGAAACGAGTCGTGCACTACCTTTCAAAAGTTCATTTACAAGGGTGTTTAATTCATTGGGTACGATGGATGTGTGCACTGATAATGGAAAATCTGGAACAGCATACCTGAAATTTAAAAAAATTTACTCATTACGATTAGATATCACGATTACGTAAATAACAAAACTGTTGCAAATTGTACAAAGCATAAGAACAGTGTCATATCTGTGACAACAAAATGAATTAACCTCTTAAAGCAGCTTACAAGAAATAGTCAAAATGGATACTTACTGTTCTTGTTTGGTAAGAAATTTTATTTGCACTTGTGGAGCACTGTTATTTATAGTTGCACTGGCCATCGTAGTTTTAATACGATTCTTTATTTTTCTTTATTTTTTCTACGAATTAGGAACTGAAGGAACTACACGTGTACACTACATTTTAAACAGGACACTATCGACGTCAATGATCGATATATTCGAAACATCATTCGCAAATCGATACATCGACAATCGATAACCTCTTTCGGACGCTATCGTTCCTCGCATTATCGAGAGATGAATTTTTTTTATCGATTTATTTGCCTGCGTCACACGTGCGATATTTCTAACAAATTTCGAAAGGTATTTTCAGAACTGTATTGAAATATAATTAATTTGACATTTCTATAATATTTTTAATTTAGTTTGTTACTTTAATTTTTAGCAGTTTTTAATTTAAACTTCGTTGATGCAACATTGAATGCAACTGAAAGATCCGGCGACTAACGAACTTGACGACGTTACTTGAACAACCAACTTTAATCGAGTACGCGTAATGTTTCTTAATATATTAAACAACATTGTAGATAGATGATAGAAGTTTAAAGACAAAAAAAAAATTTTAATTGAAATACAGAACAGATATAAATTGCTAGTGGTATCAGTCTTGTTCTATTTGTCATATTTTATTAGACTGGTAGTAATAACAATGCACAATGAAGTTACAAAAAGATGCAATGTTTTATTTATCGTATTGCTAAATACTTTGTTACATTGATTTAATTTTTGTTACTTCCATTGTTATTTTTGTTATAATAACGAGAATTATTTTCACTCAAAAGTAACGAGAATATTTCAAATATTATACCTAGCAGATCATATAGTTTTAACTAATCACACACGAGTGAAAGTGACGCTTAATACCTTAATGATTTTCTTTGATGTAATAAATTTGACATGAAGATGGATTTTTAACATATTATACATTTTTATCTTTTAGAAAATCAACGTTTTGAAAATCAACTGATTAATAAGAGAAGATAAAACGTCAGATCGTTAAGACAAATCGACTGTCTGATACATCACAGAGTATTCTACTTTCGTCTTTGTCTTCTCAATAAGAAAAAAGAACGAGTAGAAAAAACTCATTACTTCTTACGACTCAGGGCTTAGTTTCCCTTTCCAATCGATACTTTAATAAAATTGTTGCAGATAACAGGAATACAACAATTCTTTTTTCGAAGATCATTGTCATATTAAAAATTACATTAAAAATAATATTCATTAATATAATAATAATAATAATATAAAAGTTATTGAATCATTTAGAAATATGTATTAATGAATATACTATATTATAAATATACTATATTATAAATTATATATATAATAATATATTCATTATTATATTAACAATAATTAACGTTTCTAAATTACAATAATTAAAAATTTCCAATGTGTGTTGAATTAAAATTACATCAAATCCAAGAAAATCCAACAAAATCCAAGATATTGCGGGAAGAAGGAACAATGAATTGGTACAATTTATATTTATGTAACAATCGATAGTTCCATTTTTATTCCATTCCATAATTATGTAACAGTTTCATCGAAGAATGATCTGTGTGGAAGAAACCAAGTCCGATCATTTCAAAGGGGGAACGCAGTTTGTGAACAACAGGTGCTCAGCGATAAAAGACGGAGAATGCAAAGAGATAGAATGGAAAATGCGCAGGCGTTTTGTCGGCTCATGAATATACTCCGTGCAACAACATTCGACATTATCTGATGAAAAATTTTTTTTAAATCGAAACTTCGCTAAAAGTACTTGAGCCATTCGAGATAGCGTGCAATAATATTGGCCTGATAACGGGCTGTACAAAAAGCTCCAGCTGTTTCTCTATTATTGTTGAAGGTGTTATTTCTTTCCCTCTCTGCTTCTTTCTTGCCCCCTTTTAGCGATGGGAACGACCTTATATATTTACCACTTACTACGAAACAAATCTTATTTTTATACATTTGAAATTAATTTCGCAAACATTCGCGATAAGATAAATTCTAATTGTAAGTACGATCAATTCTTGCTAACTTTTTTATAGAAATTTGCGCAGTTTGCGTGTCTAATTATCAAATAGATTAGATCAGAGTTATTTTTAAATTCTAATTTGTTCGAGATTTGAACTATTTGCAGATGAAATCATAACTTCATTTTGTATCAAATGAAACTATTTCTAATTAATATAGAAATAGTTAATATATAAAATAATTAATTTAAAAATCATTACGATTTTATTTGACAAGTGATGTACAAAATTGTATTTTTTTTATTAACACTTATATAAAAAAACAATGCTAAAAATTATTGTCCCCTTTGTAGACATTAATTTCCATTTGACGAATTTTCCAGACACATCCAATTCTCATTATTTCATCCAAATTAAGTTCTTTTCTCTTAATTCGTATTGATAAAGATATTCCATCTCGTTACACTTTGTCATTCACGTATTGCAAATTTATTTTCAGTGTAATCACACACGCAATCCAGATCGATTTTCCACGCCCATTCGAACGCGTCGCTGTAACGCGATAATCCATGTATCAGGAAGCATTCGATGTACTGCGAAATCGTCGTTTTCAAGGTCCAGGTATCGCGAGGGTATTGGTCCCATCACTATTCACATCCTTGATCGTTTGCCAGCCGGCATGTGCGCGTTGCAATCGATTTCCGTGGTCAACGCATGCCCTGCTTGCGCTCGTTCTTTGTGGAAGAGTACTCAGTCGGTGGCACTGCTGCGGCACAACAGGGCACGCAGGGTAGGAGATGGTCTATTGCCGATAATTTCTATTCCGAGTCGAACGAGTCGATCGCATCCAGTTCTCCTCTCCTCGACGCACGCCGGTACACACCACCAAAGGTCGAAGGATCCTCGTCAAGAATGTATTGAACTTAAGAAGAGAAAGTAACCAGGTGTCACGCCCAGGTAAGCCAACGAAGAGACACGTTTCTCGCTGTTACGGAGAAGTATGGCAGGAAACGGAGGGGGAGGGAACGGAGAGGGACTACAACCTGATGCTTCGAGTGTATAACTGCAGACGTGGTCGGTAGTTTACGGAATTTTATCACTTGTTTGAACTGAATTAGAACAGAACGCAGACATTCTAGTTGTTAGAAATCAGATTAAATGTGCGTTTAATTTATTCACTTTTAACTTGCATGATAAAAGGTAGAAATTGGTGAGACAGAAGAAAATGATTGTTGAAAAGAGAGAGAACAAACAGCTGTTTTTATTGAATGGTAATTGAGATTGGAGTAATTAGAGATACATTGGTCGAGTTTAAACTCCGGATTTATATTTAAAAAAATAATTTAAAAAAATATATTTAAAGAAATAAGCTATTTTCCCTGCTATCATTTGCTTTGCTCTCGCATTGGTATCATTTGACTATGGGGGCCTACACCGTGATTGCGTAAACGTTACGCTTGTGTCGTTACGCAAAGGTATACCGCACCCTTTATGAAGCTATTCATAACGAATATTCGTTATTCCAACAGTTGAAATTAGATTAATACAGTAATTTTATTCCTTTTGAAAGATTTTAACGAAGCTCTTGCATTCGACAAAACAGTTTCTGACCTGACGAACAACTCGGTTACTCCAACAAGTTGCCATGTAACTCACGTACCGCGAGCCAAACAGCTTGTACACTTTTCCACAGTGTAATACATATCGTGAATTATTTTCCATTGTGGAATTGAAATCTCGCAAGTGAACAGTTTCTGATTGTATTTTGATATACTTTAATTGAATAATTTAAATAGATATTTGTGTCGACAAAATTGTTTAAAATTGTTATAAATATAATTATTTATTATACTGAAAGATGTTATATTGTATACAGGAAGTATGTCAAAGAATAAGAATCTTTTGATAGATATTCTTTCAAATTTGATGGTGCTTTTAAATTCGTTAATAATATCATTAATTAATAACAATAATTAGAGACAATTAGAATCTATAAATATCTATATCGGATATAAATATTGAAAAGATATTGAAACCAAAAAATGAACCGTATAATTATCATTTCTACAATACTTCATTTCTACATGTTGATCGCAATCTTTCACATATTTTCTAGCTTGCTCTCTCTTTCTTCTTTTACTCCGTTTTATCTCATTAAAAATGAAGATCCATATTCTTTCATTAATCGAATAAAACATCAGAGCGAGCTTAATGAAAATGAATATGCCACCGACTACGAACTATGAATTTTAAAGAAACAGTAATTAGCTTACTCTAATTTATCTTCATTTCTGTTCAAGATACTTTTGTTTTTCTTCTTTCACAAAAAAAAAAAAAATGTTATTGTACTATAAGGTTAAAATTAAATGGAAAAAAAAGATAGAGAGAGAGATATCTGTTTGGTTTTGAATAAGAAATTAAATTGAATATACGTAATTGTAGGAAGATCTATGGGCCGTAAACGGTGGTTGCGAGGAAGCTCGGAGCTGTTGGTGCTCTTCATCCTCCATCACGTAATTCTGGGTGATGGTGATGTCGGTAAGTATCAAAGATCTCCACGATTATTCCACCAGAGTTTTTCTCTGAGGAATAGTTTGAGAATCACTTTATAGATCCTTGAATGCCTTTGGAATAAGCAACAAGTGAAACTGCTTCTTGTGATAGCCTCTTAATTCTGGTTCAGTGGTTATCTGAAAAATGATCATTGAAGTTACGTAGAATTACATAATACTTTTAAAATAACTTTTAAAGAGTATCTTTGATCCAGAATTTATGGAAAACAATGAATGGTACCGATGTAAAAATTTTATAAAACAATAATGTGAACGTTTCTGACGTAAAACATACTCAAAAAATAATGATGAATGATCTTTTTGTAGAATTAAACATAATTTATGACCAATATTTTTAAATTAAATATAATATATTATTATAAATATATTATTTATCCTTTATAAAGGATAAACTTTCTATTATATAATACATTATAATGCCATTATAATATTACAATATACGCCAGATTTTCTTTTTCTATTATACTGAAAAAAAGAAGAGAGTGACATTATGTGTTAAAACGCAAGAAGGAGGTTTGAAAGCGCAAAGGGAATAAATGAAATTCTTGATTCTCTTACCTTACAGTTCTCTCGTTTAGAAAAACTCTGGTATTTTTATTTTGTCCTTTTATTGCAACGTGATCGATAGTTCTGAGAAGATTTCATTTCTCCCTTCAACGATGATGAACAGTCCTTCGGATATTTCTCTGAAATCGCCAGAATTGAATAATATTTCAATATCTTCTGCAAAAAAAAAAAAAATCTATTAATGAAGATTTTTAGTATTATATTTCGCGCAATAATTCATTATGGGCTTAATGTTTTTCGACATTTTTCAATTTTTTTTTCCTATTTCCGTTGTTACATTACTTTATTTTACGCACGCAAAATATAATTTTAGATTAATGTACTATTACAAAAAAAATCTTGTAATATCGACAAAAAAAATATTTTATAATTAATCAGATTTTTAACTATAATATTTAATATTTAATAAATTTCCTTTTCCTTTCGCCGAATATAAAAAGAGTAACAAATAAATACAATTCTTCTCACAAGTAGAGAACAAATGAAAAAATGTAAAAAATAAGGAGGAATGAGAATCCAATTTCTAAAAATCCTACCTCAATTCAAAAAAAGGAGGAAATTACTAATAGAATTTTCTCGTCTCAACAGTTTTTTTGACATCTCTTCTCTCCATCCAATAGCCTTGTTCATTAAGCTCAGTCGCCATCGATTTTCCATCAGATACTTTTTCATCGCGTGCGACACCGTCTGTCTGATCGAGTATAAGCTGTAGATAAGCTTATTTGCTCGTGACCTTGAAAATTCGCTGCTCCTTCAGCACAAGGCTGGACTGGAGAGAGAGAGAAAAAAGAAAAAGAGGAAAAGAAAAGGAGACGGTGTTCGATTTTCGCCCACGAGGCATTCATGATTATCGAACCATACATCCCACGCAACCACCGCACCGCCTTTGCTTCCTCTTCTCTGCCCTGGATCCGTTTCCATCCACGAGTGCGACCCTCCAATCCTATTCTTCGTCTATCCCTCGTTTCCTTTCTCTCTTCTATTCCACTCCCTTGTCCTTAAAATCTTTGCCTTCTAGTCCCTTTCTTTTAGAAAAAAAGTTCTTCTTGATTCGACTCGTTGTTTGATGCAGGTTTGTTCGTTGTCAATTCTTGGCTGATCCGTTCAATGCTTATGACTGAATTATGAAAGAGCCTAGTACGGGTTAAAAACACTTTTCATAAACTATTTTACACGCCTTAAAGGAAATGATATCTCTTATTTCACAATCTATCGGAAAAGAAGATCAGTGTCTTCATACTAGATTAAAAATTATTACCTCAAAATTCGCAAATAGAGGAAAAACGGATTTCTAACGTGAAACGTCACTTTTTTTTTCTGAAGCTTATTATTTTTTTGAATTTTTTCTGTTTTTTTTTGCACATTGAGCATACAAAATCTATCTCATCTCAGCCTAGCAATCTTCGTGAACTCGTCACATTCGTAATATTTTGTACAGTGAGCTCATTTTTCACCGTGTACATCAGAAGAATAGAGATATTTGTGCGAAACAAATATTGCGCGTCGTAGTTTTCTTCATGGTCGCTTCATGATCATCCAAATAGTATCTTCATCACTTTCATCAATTCTCGAATTGTTGTGTTCTCAAATACCAATACCAATACCGATCTTTATCTCGTTCTTCTCGTTTATTTTAGCGGAATCCATCTGAAAAAGTGAATTAAGTAATTAAATGCTTTATATCTTGTGAGACCTGTCTCATATTAAGGAATGATAAACTATAACGATAACTATTCAATAATTTAAAGATCAACTCTTCATTATTTTATCAGTAAATTTTAAACTTTACTGCCTGCGCTATATAATAATAGAGTTTAAAAAATGATCAAACACAATAATCTCTCATGAATACATAGGTATTTACAATTAAATGAGAATCTTCTAAAAACTTTTTACGATGCAATTTTCATTTAATATGTGTTTCCTCGAGGTGTTCAACAATTTTTAACGTTAACGTACAACTGATAAACGTGACTTTAGTCGTGAACAAACAACCATCGCGATTACGTTCGATAGTTTCCCACGAAGATAATCTGGGATCTCGTGTTAAGGGAGGCAAGTTTATCCTATTTCTAAAAGTAGCAAGCAATTATTTGTCATAATAATAATTGAATTTCATTGTAGCAGAATCAATTTTATTGTATGAAATATAATAATGGAAAAAATTAACGTGATTCCTTGATCAAGCTTTCGTGAAATACGAAACGTAGAATCGAGATACATATTCGACACGGTGATATTTTCAAAAGAGCTCAATTCTAAAACGAAGGTCAGGGGAAATGAACAGACGCCACTCGTCTGTTCCATATTACCTGTTCCAGAAGTCGAGGAGCAATCAGATCTTATCACCGGAGGAAATTTTCACTTTTTCTCCTATTTGAGCAACATTGAAATGCTTCTTAAAATAGCTACATATTGCGCAGCCATATTGATATAAATACATACTGCACAATTTTATTCTTTTATTACCTTTTTATTATTTTATATAACAAACATAATATGCAGTAATTGTACACGAAATATTTATGTGAAATAAAATTTGTAGTATAATCATCATGTACAACATATAAAATTGACAAACAAAGTATTAGTAATCATTACATGTATTGAATATTATAAGTTCTACTATTTTAATACAGCATATATATTGTATAATTACACTATACCGTCGTAATTGATCTTATGGTGCATATTTTATAAGTATTATATATTAAATATAATACTCTTTTATTATATTTCTATTTTATAAGTATTGTATTTTTTTATAAGTATTGCATTTATATTACATTCCATTAAGCATCTTTAATTTGAATTGATTGCAGAAAGGTAATTGCAATTTCGTCCAATACAGTGTGTTAAAAGAAAAGCTTGTTAATCGAAACTTCATTAGTCTTCTATTGATACATGTAAATGTAATTTGTTTCAGGGTGCCTGTTCAGCGAGAGCCTCTGTGATCCACGAACGGAAACGTGTTACAATGGTAATTATCAATCGAACAAAGGAATATATTCGTCTTTTCGCAGTCATACATTTCGCAACATTTCACACGAATAAATTTTGATTGTCCACTTCTAATATTACAGATCTTGCGTTTGGCAGATGTTTACCATTATACACGGATCTAAACGACGAAGACTATTATCAGTGAGTATTCACAAATAATAAATCTTTTTGCGAAAAAAAGTGGTTTCGAGAGAAAAGTTTAGGAAGATGTATCGATAAAAAATTAGGAAATTCTGATTAAACGAATATTTCTCTTACTTATGTTTTTTTTTCTAAACGTGAGTATCTTTTTTAGAGCGTCAATCTGTACCAATAAACTATGATTAATTGTACGAAAATGAAGGAATTTATTTCTTTTAATTCAAATAAAATCGGCTATTTCACTGAACATTTTGTACTTACATCCATTTTAAACAGTTACTCCACTTTTTGACTCTGTTGCTTCATTTATATTCATGAAATATTCTAACAAAGTTCGATTAATCAAAAATTGGAGCACTTTGTGTTTATTGATAAATGATTTAGGACATTTTATCTTAATATAAAAAAAAAGGTAACTGATACTATCTTTTATGGCAATAGTAAATAGTTTTCCTTTAGTGTCTGACCACAAACCAGTTATACTACTTAAACGATACTTCACATTCTACAAAAATAAAATATGTTCAAATATCCAAGTGAAACAGTTAATATTGTGTCAATTATTGCGAAACTATTTTAAACTAATTTAAAAATTTTTAATTAATATTTTTTCCTTTCTTCAGATATAATTTCAACGTCGACGAATTGGAATTGCTAAGACTGCAATTAGAGAGGCTGCAAGTAGATGAATACAAATGGTCCCATCCCTACACGCAATGTATCATGCAAATGACCTTGTATAACTTACGCCACAGGTACTTTACATTATTAATATATAAAATAATATGTATAAGGAATAGTTATTAATATCAAAAAGAGTTATTTAAAAAAATAGCTATTAAAAAGCATGTTTTTTGCAAAGAATCCAATTGAATATTTTAGAAACATTCTGTGGATATTTACAAAATTTATAAATGATTAAAAAAGAAAGAGAAAGAGTGTTTTAGAATAGAAGGTCAAAGAAAAATGTTACATAAATTTTACAATATTATATCGTACCACTTTCTTTTTTCTTTCTTTGGAATGTTAAAATATAATTTTTATATCGTTTAGAGAAAACTATGATCTTCGACTCTGTCAGCATTTGAAGCAACGTACGCATTTCGAAAACAAGAATGAAATCGATCAGGCCAGAGTAAGTTCATCACGCTATCGTAATTAACAATGCTTTGTGTTGTGCTAGTGAGAGATTCTGTTTTATAAATTTTTAAAATTTCGATCTTCTTTAAACAAATCAACGAAAGAAAAAATCAGTTTTATAATAAAAATCTCGCGGTTGACGTACACCGTATGCACAAAGCGTATTTAACACGAAGCTGCAATGAAATTTCATTTCAAAAATTACCTCCCATTCTCATTTCAAAATTCACGTTCCAACGTAACGATGCAACTTTGTTTTTGAAGATGCCCACGATAGCCATAGTGAAATTCACGCCAAATAACGACAAGTTCAACAGCCAATTCGCCAACGAGCTCTATTATCCTCCTGGCACGCGAAATCAATATTTTCCCGACACTCTTCGTAACAATGAATATCTTCGATCGCCGTACAAGGGACAGCTCAGAGAAACCGATTCTCAACTCTACACGCCGAGATTCTACAACTCCAACTCTCACAACGAATATGACTCTTTAACGAACGAAGAAACCTACGAGGAGAACTTCGACGGAAGCAGTCCGCGCAAGAATTCATTGACTTTCGATGGAATCGATGAGAGGCTGTCTCGAACCAGGCGTCAACCTCAGATCGGGAGATACTTACAAAGCTACGACGACAACGCGATGGAATCGATTAAAGACGCTCTGGAGGAGGAGGTGTCGAAGAAGCTCTCAGACCTAGAGTTCCTGATTAATGACAAGTCCGAAGACTATTCCGATAAAAAAGAGCTGGAGGATGAGGATCTCGAGTACGAGAAAGCGTTTTCAGGAAAGTACAAATCTAGAAAGTTCGGTGACGCCTCGGACGAGAACAAGCTTCTTCTGGAAAATGTGAAACGTAACTCGAAGAACGATTACAACAGCGACGATTACGACGATCTGAGCGACGAAGAAGAATTACCTCAGAAGGATAGTTCGCCGATGGATAATGGAATTTACACGGAAGGGGGACTCGTTCAGACTGCTGATAAAACTGACATCGACAACGACGGTATACCATTCTATTAATAAATTGTAGATGTATTGTTGCATAAAGATGTATACTTGATTTGAAATGCTTAAAAGAAAGAAAAAAAGAAATTTACAATGTTATTCTTTTTGTACTGTTAGACAATGCCTACGGCAATTTGTTTGCTGACGATTTAAACGAACTTCTTCGAAAGCATGGTCTAGCCGGATTTAAACGCGGAGATGTTAAGAAACCGGGGCCACTGTTCTCAACGAACAACTACGCGTTTAAAACTCCGTCGCCGTCCGGTAAATACTTAAAATTGTCAATCATTATTTTTGTTTATTAATCATTATTTATTGTCAATCATTTTTCCCCGACGTAAATTGATATTTTTACAGTTTATTTTAGGTTTGTTTCTTATTTTAGGAAATGAAAATCGTTCCGATTCCATTGAAACCGAACAAAACGTAAGTCGTCGATCGCGTAGACAAACAGAATGTCAATTCGAAACGCGAAAAAATACGAAATAAAATGTAAAATAAAATAAATTGACTTTTAGGATGACGTGCTACTTAATCCATACGTGAAGAAGGAAGTGGGCCAGCAAGGGGACTCGAAATCGTACAACAATGTCGATCTGGATCATGTTTACGTGGAATTTCAACAACCATTTCATAAATGGTCGGACGGTGAACACGTTGTTAAAAAAGTAATAGTTGTTTTCTTCTAAATCTATAAATCTGTTTCGAAGAGCACAAATGAAGCAGTGTTTAATTTTTAGGTAGGCGAATTACTGGGACTAACGTCTGGCTCTTTGAAAGATATTCGAGTTGGTCGTGCGGAAGTGACGTTCAAAGTGATTAAAAATAATAAGAATTACAACGCTACCGATGTAGTCAACAACATAGGTAATCAAATAATTTGACGAAGAAGAAAATTTAAAGATGCGAAAAATGCGTGGAATGGAAAGAAACAGAGATATTAGAATGTTGCGTTTGTTTAGTAGAATTTAAACAGATCTTTATTTAGATTTTATTTCTTTTGTCTACGAATCTAATTAATAATCTTTAATAATCGCGAAATCATGTGAAGTACAAAATTAATCAGCTATATTTTATTTCCAGATGACATACGTGAAAAATTGAAAAACACTTTAGGTGTCGAGGTGATCCGTGCAGGCATAGGTGACAAGGTTCATCTTACAACATATCTAGAACATAATATTCGCGTTCAAACTAAATTATAGGATCACAATGTGATCCTCTGTTTATTTTAAATAGCGCATTCAAACATTTTGATGAAATACCTTTGTCGAAACAAACAATTAATATGCTTTTCTTTTTTCTATTTATTTGAAGACCAAACTACCTGCAATGCTGGAAGTTGTTAGAAAAACCGAAATGAGCTCGAGCATGTTCGGAGCGATAGTGACTGCAGGGGTCGTAGCTGCTATCGCAGCTGCAGCAATCACATTGGTGATCGCTCGTCGACACGCTAAAGCAAAAGCCAAACTGGCAGGATTGGCTACACCCGATCCGGAAGCATCGAAGGACTATCAAGATTTATGCAGAGCAAGGATGCATGCCAAACAACCGGCAGATAAGCCAGAATCACCGCGAATTACATGCTTAAGCAGGGAAAACGAGTCCAATAATTTGCCGTCAAATCGATCTAGCACCTCCTCTTGGGGAGAGGAACCGGCTCTTTCAAACATGGACATATCTACTGGACAAATGGTTCTGGTAAGTTCGTGCAATATTTTCATAGGCAGTTCAAAGCAAAGATAAAGATTCACAAAAAGTGAAATTAACCTTAATTAAATTAAAGTATATATAATTTGCAAAATTTTTTTAAATATTGCATATTATTTCCAGAGTTACATGGAGGATCATTTGAAGAATAAAGATCGATTGGACGAAGAATGGGCAGCATTGTGCGCGTACGAGGTGGATCCTTGTTCGACTGAAGTCGCACAAAAGGAAGAGAACGTCAAATGTAATCGTCCTGGTGCAGCAATTCCCTACGATCATTCCAGGGTGATTCTAAACGATTTTGCTAATGCCAATAACTCCGACTATATTAACGCCTCTACAATCGTAAGTATTTTTTAATTCGTCTATACTTTGAGATTTCTTCAAAATTCAAGAAAGACATAAATGTAGAGTAAAATAACACGTGCGTGGTTTACATTTTAAAATCATTGAAAATGGAACTGAAAATAGAAATCGGTAAGTCACACGACATGGAGCATGGAGAATTTTCTGTTATATTCTCGTAGTTTTAATGATAAAACAATGCTTCCTCTGTGAACGCTTCCGCGTAGATTTCAATAGTATTAATTGCAAATCGAGGCATGAGTTTTAAGATATCATAAATATAGATATAAATTTAAAAATAAGTTTATTATACGAAAAGCAGCAAAGGAGTTAATATAAATGTTTGTCATACTCAATTTCTAATTGTTTTAATTTATCATTAAAACTAAAATTGTGAACAGAGCTAAAAATTTAAATAGAAAACTCAAGAAGAGACTGTACAAAAAATTAATTTTTTTTGTAAATTTATATCTACATTTTGTGATAAACTTTTATTTTAGATGAATGTATGCGTGCACTACAATAGTTTAGGTATCTCCCACAAAATGGCTTTTTACTAAATTAAACATAAAAAATGCAAATTCAATTATAATAAAATCTAAACAACTTCTGCATAATGTAAAGAAAAAGTCACCAGAATCAAGTAATAATTTAAGAAGTAGGAAATACGCTTGCTACGTACTCAAGAAAGCCGTGTGACTTGCTTCTCAATGTAGGATTAATGATAAGAAATTAATGTTTCAAATAAATCTATTTTTCTTTTTTTTTAGACGGACCATGATCCTCGAAATCCAGCTTATATCGCCACACAAGGACCATTACCAGAAACAACAGCTGATTTTTGGCAGCTAGTTTGGGAACAAGGTAGCGTCGTAATCGTAATGCTAACTAGACTTACCGAAGAAGGTGTTGCCATGTGCCACCGTTATTGGCCGGAAGAAGGATCAGAATTGTATCACATTTATGAGGTGCATCTTGTGTCTGAGCATTTCTGGTGCGACGACTACTTGGTGCGTTCCTTCTACTTGAAGAATTTACGTACCGGTGAAACAAGAACTGTAACCCAATTTCACTTCTTGTCCTGGCCTGAGAACGGCGTGCCACACTCCATCAAGGCTCTTCTTGAATTCCGCCGGTAAGTAGCCACAATGTCAAACTATAAACCATAATTTAAACTTAAGTATCGTGATACAAACTATAATTACGGTGTTTAAATTATAATTCAAATATGTTTACAAATTAATTTATATAAAATGTATTCTAATGTTTATTATTGTCTGTTTTTAGAAAAATTAACAAATCTTACAAAGGCAGGTCATGCCCTATAGTTGTGCATTGCAGGTAAAATTTATATTTAAGATATTATACTTATTATGGCAAATTGTTCTTTTGCAAAATACATAGTTAGTAATCTTATTTGTCATATAATCACATACATAATTCATAGAAAAAATATGATTTTTTATAGTGATGGCGCTGGGCGTACTGGTACATATTGTTTAATCGACATGGTCCTGAACCGTATGATGAAAGGAGCCAAGGAAATTGACATTGCAGCTACATTAGAACATATAAGAGATCAAAGATCTGATATGGTTGCGACAAAGCAACAGTTTAAATTCGTTCTCATGGCAGTGGCAGAAGAAGTACACGCTATCCTTAAAGCTTTACCTGTACCCCCTGCAGAAAAATCTCCTTTCCCGGGAAACTCTTCGACAAAGCAAGACCAGTAAGATTCGAAATTACAGTCGTGGCGAACAGAGGCTAAGTATTAATTACAATTTACCAGAGAAAAAAATGGCCAAATATTTCTAGTCCATAATCGCATCTTTTGTTCCCTAGAACGTTCTTCTTCTAAATATTTTTGAACATATCCTATCATCGTACAAATCTGTTATAAATTTCCAATAAACTATTGTTTTGACTATGCTTCATTATAGAAAACATCGAACTGTTTAAATTATGAAAATTTTGCTTTTTGTTTATTCATGTTACGAGATAAATATATATATATATATAAATTATATCAACTATTTTAGAGAAAAATTTACGTGGCAATCTATAATATTTATTATGCATCTCGTTTGATTACGGCCTATTTGAATAGTCGGGTACAAGCAAATGGATTCGAAAGACTGAGCTATGCAGCTGATGGAATTCTAAATATCAACTAGTAATTGAATCATTTGTACTACGAGCCCTTGTAAATTTGTCTTTTGAAGTAATTTTTGCAGTGACCAAATTTTAACGCAGTATATTGTTTTATCGTGGAAATGGATGTTTATCTCTCATTATGTAGCTCAGTCTTTGTATAGTTTATTCTATCTTTAATTTCATACTACAAAATGTTTTACTCTTAAGTTAAAAATACGTTGCTTCCTCTCGTGGACAACTCTACAACGTGCTTTACAATAGCTTTAAATAAGATACCAAAATATATTGTGGAATAATTAACATAATTCTATCTGCTCAGTCAATTCTATCAAGTGTATATAACGTTGATGCTCACATTAATTAAGTCATGTATGATTAACTATGCGTTCAATTCAATTATCTACTTTGTTGAATTTATTTCTTTAGAAGAGTCTTTGATATACAGAACTTCATTGAAATTTTTATGTTAGAAATGCGAGAATTGAAATTTCCACATTAGAAATTGAAATCAGAATTTTTATACTATTGTTACATATTCTAAAAAGAATGGATTTTAATAGACGGCTATGACTGTTGTTTCCGTGAAATGAAATTTTTAGGCGTTAAATATAAAATTTCATGCGAAAAATTCGCAAGAAGCACTATTTATCTCAATCTTTTTTCTACGCGTTCAGAAATAAAAATGATCGAGCTGCACAATATATTTCACATTATAATTAAGTATCGTTATTATTAAAAAAAAAAATTATTGTAAAAACGTCTTATCGATGTGAAATATAAATTAGAATACGACCACATAAATTTAATATTTCAAATATCATATGGAAATGTTACTATGAACACGCCCGTGAATGAAACGTTTCATCATCAATATCATGAAAATGATATTAAGCGGTATATTAAAAGCAAAATATACGCATACATGTTTACACAAATTGCTGTGTCAATTTTACGAGTTGTAAATGGAAGCATTGTCCTTACTTTAAAACTACGGCTTCGTTCGTCCTGTAGATGCAGCCTCCCACAGGATGAGCAAGTTGTATTTGAAATTCTTTTCTCCTTATTGTGCAGTACGATTACATAAAATGCTTTTTTCTCCACTTTTATTACTTTCTCTTTTCTACTAAATTGCGATTTATAAAGCAGTCATACATTTATCAGGTACTACAAATAAATAAAATTACAAAACAAACTTAAAAATAACATATAGTATTGAATAATTAAATTTTATAATGCTGTTTTCATTTCTGAATGCTGTACGTTCTAAAAACCTAAGTAAGAAAATTCAAAACATTAGTTATGATAGCTTATACTTTATGTTAAATTAGTAAAAGTGATATATTGTAAACTAAACGTGAGTTTGCTTAACCAAGATATGTTTCATTAGCCTCTTTTAGCACAGATTCATATAAAAAATTCTATATTTTTATGCAAAAGGATGAGTCTATATAAAATGAAATAATATATAAATCTATACTATGTGTGCATGTGTGTGTGTTACACATACACTCAAAAAATGTAATACTATATGTGTTATAATATAATAAATCAGTCTATGTTCAAATCATACATGTGGTATGCGTTTTTATTCTTCAGATTTATTTTCCTTTTTTTAAACATTATATTTTACACATATCACATATCTGAAATTATACATATTTTTTCAGTTTGTACTATTATTTTGTATGATTTTCAAACAAAATTTACATTAACAAACTTTACTTCAATCTTGGTAGGTAGAGTTAAAAGAAACATCAGGAAATAGGGGATTCCAGAAATCTGAAATATACAAATGTTTATATAATTTAAGTATATCGTTTTGTTCTTTTAGAGAGATGTATGGAATGTATGAAGAGATATATTACCACCAGGTGTAGAATTTTTTTCATACACAGTCCTGTGTCTAGAACACTTATTTTGCCTCATTTTTATTTCTTCCTCAGAAAGTCCAAGATTAGCGTAATACTAAAAGAAAAGTTTCTTGAATGGAATTATTCAAATTATATTATATACATATATGTACATATAAACATCCATAAACATACATATTACTTTATACATCCTGATTTAAAATTTAATCTCTGCATGTACAGCGTTAAAAACAAATAAATCACATTATATTATTTCAATTAATTATTTATGACATTAACATTTATAACAATATTTGTTTATAACAAAAATTAAGTTTGTATGTTAGTTTAAGTTTACCTGTTTACATTCCCAACAAGAAACACCATTCATCCGTGCCCTTTCTGATTTTTTTTTTAATGGTTTAACAAACATATGTTCTTCCTTGACTGGTCTTTAAAAAATACATTAAATTAAATATAAATATTTTAGAAAATCCTTCACATTTATGTAATACTTACATATCAAAACTGTTCATAAGATTCTTTCTTAAAGACTTATTTTTAAATATATTTTCTAATTCATTTGTATCAGAAGCAGACTTTTGTTTGAATTCTTCCCCTAACATATAGAATGTTTCATCATCACATGTTGAAGAATTGGGTATTAATAATTGACCAATTGCTTCTGAATATGTCTTTTCTTTCAGTTGACCATTATTTTCTTGTATCTTATCATCATTACTAACATTTCCACTACAAAAATTAAGTACTTTTCGCTTTGTAAATAAACACGGTTGATTTTCTTTTATAGATGTTTGTAGAAATGATGAATGACAATTGGGACTAAGAATTTGTTTCTTGAATCTCATTTCTGAAGTTATATTTTTTACTTTTAAATTTTCTATTTTTAAATTAAACTTCATACGTTTAGTCGGACTACTTTGAATTATATCCTCTTCTATAGAATTATTATGATTTTTGAACTTTTCTTCTATGTCTTTTTTAGATTCAGGCGAAACATGTACTGTTGAAAAATTTGAACTATTGTATTTCTGATCTATGGTGTTAGTTGATTGTTCATCTTCAAGAATCACAAATTTTGATTGCCTAAGTTTTTTGCTATTTCGTAATAAAGTGGTAACAGATGTATCTATCTCATCATTCTTATTCTCAATAATTGAACATTTATTTTCATTCTCAGATAATGTCTCTTGTTTAACATTATTCTCTAGATTTATTAAAATCGAAGTATCTAGTTTGGTTGGTAGGCACGAACTCATTTCATTTTTCTTGCAATTTTCTAAATTAAATTGACCATTTGTAACACTTTTCTTCTTGGAGCTAAGATATTTCTTTATAAGTATCGGACTCCTTAACAATTTGTCCTCCTGTATTTGATAATTAATTGATGTATTAGGTGAAACAATATTGTCTACACTTGAAATACTATCAAAACTACAACTAATACTTTTATTCGTAGATGCTTCTGTATTTTTTGACACTTGATCAATAGTAGGTGCAATACTGAAATATAAAAAATTGAACAATATATAATGTAATCTTATATTAAAAATTATAGATCAATAAATCCAAAACTTACACATCTTTATTATCAAAAATATCTGATTCAAACAATTCAAGTGGAACCTCAAAGTTAACACCCTCATAATGTTTTAGCAATTTTAAATATTCGTTCCATAGCTCTGCAAATATAAATGTTTGTTGTATAAATATTGTACAAAATTTGATTATTAAAAATTTACTCAAAATTTCATTCACAACATAAAACAGTATTTGCATTATCAATTTATTACAAAAAAATCTATTTTTATCTTATCTAATTTAAATCAACAGACCAAAAAATATATATTATTATAAAACGAAACACAAAAAATGTACAAAATAATTCTCTAATTTGTAATATATTTCTTGTAATTAAAAAAATATAAACAAAGGTTATATTTGTTGATATAAAAATAATGTGTAATATGTGATATATACTTACTTTTATATTGTTCGAATGCTTTTCCTAGCATTCCAGCGAAATTCTTCGTAGCATTTCGCGCAATCTGATTGTCTATTGAACAATCGAATTGTAAAACATCTGACAAAGCCATCAGTAAAATGAACGAGGTTAGGTAATCTTTTTCTTTTTTTTTTTCAACAATTTAATACCCTGCCCCTCTTTTTACTTGATGTTAATTAATTCGTTGCGTTTTTTTTTTATTATATTATATTATTATCACACCGTGCATAGAGTCGAACAAATTCAACAAAATAAACAATTTATTATTCATTCCCACACATTATACTGTTGATCACTTCACTGAATACTCTACAGCGTATCGCCAGTTTCTTTTTAAACCGCAGCACAAATCGCCATGATATCGTCACATATTGTGTACAGCTTGCCGGTACAGAAGCACACGTCCTAACCTCACTTTCGTAGCGTACGTGTACGTCTCTTGGAATCACTTCAATCTGAAACGTTCGTGAAACTTGTGTTAATTTTCCTTCCATCCTTTTTTTTATTATTATTATGTTAGAAAAATAACTCCAGAAACTTTAATTTTATTATCCTTTGCAAATAAGAGTAGAAAAAGATATCGACAACTCTGTAAAATATCTAACCAAACAAATTTATCTATTTATGATGTACTTAATTTGTAAATACGAATTTACATCACTGAATCAGTTTCTCCTTTCTGCCCTAAAAAAATCCTACTATATTTGTGTACTTTTATCTCTTTATTATGTCTGGATATTATGTACATTACATCCCGTAAATATTTCCACAATAAATAAGAATTTAACATCGTACGTAAAAAAAAAAAGAAAAGCTTATGCAACAAATAAACGTTTAAAACGTTTCGAATTTTAGTTTTCTTTCCAACCTATTCTTTTTTCCCGTTTTTGGTAAATTCATTGGATATAACAAAATATATCGTCTAGCGTAACGTTATATATAATGAACGTTAAATATTTGGAAAAACAAGTTCTCTTTTTTTTTTTTTTTTTTTTTTTTTTTTTTGAAAAAGATAAAAGTATCTATATTGATCAAATATTTTGTTTGAACTTTCCAAATGTACATACATCATGTATGTGTTTCCATGTATGCACATAAGTATTGAATATCTTTAATATGAAAACAAAAATCTATGCGTGAACAAACTAAACTGATAAACATTAATACTTCAAAGCTCTTATTTCATATGTCGCATAAGTGTATACTATAAAGAGCATATTGTTATTATTAAAGATACAAGTACTATATTAAGTAACTGGTCACGTATTAATAATACATCAATTATATACAATTATACACCGAATGTGCACTTACAGTTATGAACAGATAGTAGAGTCTATAAACAACTTGGATGCAGTTGTACTTCCATGCCTAGTTAATTTAAAAAATAGTAATTTAGACCTTTTCCAACTTTATACAGAACATAGCTTAGAACGCTGTAAAGAGTTATATGTACAAATCATTATGAGCTAAATGCTGACTGAGAGGAAGTCGAAGGTAGGGAAAGGTTCTGCGTTAGGTTGGATGCTGGTTTACCTGGGGGTCGGGTGATAACAGGGGAAGGATTGCAAGTTTCCAAACCATAGCGCGACATTAGCGCTAATAATGCACTGCGAACACCTGCTGTAGCCACTTGTGACCATCTTCCAGAACTCATTGCATCATCACCAGCATAAACTGCATGTGCATCAAAATTTCCTGACTGTGCTACATTTGTATCTGCAAAAATAAAATGTAAAACAATAATTCATCACAAATAAAAGAAAAAGAAAGAATATTCAAAATGAATATATACCTATAGATAGCGGATTTAATACAGGGAGATGAGATTCTACTAGTCCACTTGACCTCGAATTTGCTGCAAGTCGTAGTTCAGCATGTAATTCGCCTAGTAATTGTACTACTTTTGGGTCGCTCTGCAATTTGAATTATAACAGTTATACTATTAAATTATAATATCATATTGGAGTACTAGTAATTACGTAAAATTATAAAAATGAAACACTTAAAGTAAAAATTCGAATATATGTACCTCATTATCTGATCGAAGTGACATAAGATCTTCAACACGAATTGGTTTTCCTTGATTTAATGCATTTGTGAGGACACTTAATTTTCGAACAAGATTATCTTCTGTGTATAACTCCGACATATGAGAGCTAGTATCTCCTTTGGGTCGTGGTGTAACAGGTGGTGGACTGACATAAAAATATGATGGTGATGAGATCATATAAGGTCTGCTAGCATCTCCTTTGGGCCGTGGTGTAACAGGTGGAGGACTTGTGTAATAATATGATGGCGATGAGACCATGTAAGGTCTATTTTGGTTGAACAAGTTATCTCCCCCATAGTAGGATTCCGTATCAAGACGATTTGGATGAGAATTGTAACCTGCTTCCATTTTTAAACGTTTGGAAGATCTGAAATCAAGTCAAAGACATATTATAAAAACTGTAAAAATAATAATTAAGTGTTTTATTAAATATTATTAGAAACATTAAAATAAATTTATTGAATACAAAACATGTATATCTTACTAAATAAAAACAAGTAATTAATAAATATATTTAATGATAAATATAAATAATAATAAAATTATATTATATATAATTCTATAAAATAATTTTTGTAATGATTTAAATGGAGTAAATGTTCCTTAAAATTTAAAGAATATATTAATAATATTATTACATCTAATAAAACATTACAAAATAAAAATTTATATAAATATTATTAAGACGGACAATAACATATGGATATCTAACAGTAATATTTGCTTCATAATTAATAGAAATCATGCAAAAGATGGTACGTTTTTATAAACGTGCATATCGAACAAGCAAGATCAATATTTTATATAAATATACATGCAATTTAATAGGCACAGCATATCAAACTTTATTTATATTCCATAAATTTTATTTTTCACAATTTATTGCATACTTATCACTTATATCTGTATAAGTGAAAAGATATAACAAAACAATTATATAAAGTGATTGTTCATTAGATCCTCAACCTTCTTGCACGCTTAAGCTTTTATTTTAGTCATAAAGCCCAATTTGTTATATGATACACAAAACCAAGTCTCATGTGAATTATTAAACTGGACACCCTGGGTATAAACATATATTATACAGATTTGGAATATTTATTACCTATTTATATTCTTATAAGTGTTATAAAATTTGCCCTTTATCATTCAGCCACAATAACATTACTTCCTGAAACATAATTGTTTTTCTTATTAGATATCTTGCCAATTTGTATTTACTTATAATTACTTATTATTTTATATTTCAAATATTATGTTGTTTCCTACAAATTCCACAATATAATTTATTATTAACAATATAAATAATAATTTAATCTAATTTGTATCTACTATATATAGCATTATTATGATATATATATAGCAGAGATAATATGTACACATAACCAAAAGTATACTATTTATATAATATTATATAGTAAAATAATTCATTATGCATAAGTGTGTATATTATATATATATATATATATATATATATATACACACACACACACTATATACATACACTATATATATATATATTTTATACATAACAATTACATAATAATTACATATACTAATACAACAAATACAATATTGAAAAACTTGTATTTAATTACACAATTAATAAATTTTTATAACAGATTTTGTAATATATGCCACATAATTTGCAATATTTGGAAATCATTGTGTTGTCTTTTATACATCATTTTATTTAAAGCCTATAAAACTACTAATTCATTATACATTTGCTTAAACAAAATAAGGTGAAAAATATATTCATTGTTGTTTTTACAAGAAAATTGTTTTATATATTGATTTATATTGTTACATACATTAATTTAGTTTTCTTTTCTTATTCATCACAAAACAACGTTTTCCTTCCATATTTTAAGGTAGCACATATTAATTATTCATAATCTTGTTTTTTTATCTTTATGACAAAAATTATGTATAAGTCAAAATAAAACATTTATTTGTAAAAATAAACTGCATGAATTTCTTTAAATCATGTTGTCTTATTTTAACGTTCATGCAAAAATAAAATTTTTATTTTACTTCATCTATATATGAAATAATATTTTTGTAACATTAATATATTATTTATTTTGATACATTTCTTATTAAAGTAATAAATGTGTTGAATATCTGTTCGAGCTTATTGTGGAATAAGTAGAGAAATAACATGTATTTTGCATATCGTTTTGAAAGGGTACATGATCATGTACACTGGTATTATCATTCATTCCCAAGGTCCCAGTGTTCATTGTCAGATATGACTTTATCAAAGGATTATGGTTACTTCATAAATAAAAATGTAGAACATTGAAAGGGACTAAACAAATTAAACAATAAAACATTTTAATAACATTGGAAATTCATTGTCCATAAAAATGTTAGGCAAGTGCCTATGGACATTTAGTAAATATTTTATATTACAGAAATTCAATATTATTTTACATTGTGATAATAATACATTAGGTTTATCTGTATCCAGAATTTCATTATAAGAATGGCTTTACATACAAAATACATGCAAAAACATGAAACTATTTAACAGATATTTAAAACTGCCATTCGTATATTGAAACTCACGATAATTATCTACAATACAGAATAATAAACTGTAATACGCAGTTGCGAAAATATGATCAATTAAAATATGCCTAATTTATGTAGGTGTGAATGTTCAAATAAACTAAACGTAAATAAAATGAAATATTGATGGTGATGGTTGTGATGTTAGTATTTCGCGTAACATTCACACTTTAATCTTGGGTCCTTGTATTCCATTGTCTTCAATCTTCCGACAGCTTCTTCTTAGTATCCGTTTGACCTATTTACACTCCAAGACTAATATTATAAAGATCTCGTTTATTTGCTCATACTTCGTGTTCATTCATTTCAATTATTGTTTCATTCGATTGTAGATATTTCTGTTTAATAGTTTAATATAAAATTAACATATGAAATTTCTTTTTTATTTACAATCATATACCTACTATGTATTTCTGTCGTTTTTTTTGTTTTTCATATAGTTCTTCATTTCAAAAATCAGTTTCTGCAGATGTATGTCACTGATACAATCGTAGATATTGATAATTGCAATATATACATATACATTCATTGTTGTAAATGCATATATAATTGCATAATATAAAATCATACATATAGGCATTTTCATTTACGCGACTGTGTCACACTGTATACATGTTATGTTCACATGTACATATATTAGCAAATATGTATATATTTATCTATTAATTGATCGTCTTAATATTATTAAATATAAAAAATATCTCATGTAAAAATTTCAAAGGCAATCAATTAAATTAAATCACAAGCACATTGCAAGAAAAATACGTGTTTTGTTTTACATAAATGTTGATATCCTCCAAATAATTGATATCATTTTAAAAGAAAAATTCTAATATATAATATGATATTGTTTCTTCCAATTATTAAAAAGTAATTAAATATTGTGTTATATTTTGTTGTGAAAAAACCTATCATCATAAATTTTGTATTTATTTTAAATACATGCATTTGAAATATTTTCAAATATTTGAAAAGTGAAGTAGAACATAAATCTTTGTAGTAAACCCATGAAAACAGAAGGTTGTTGTACATTTTCGTGTCTATATTCCATTGTTCTGCACTATAGCCATCGTCGTGTTTGAACGACTGTGAATCAAATTAAAATTAACTTATTTTATCCATTATTGAAAGTCACATGCAAATGGACGATGAAAATAAGATACTACACAGTTATGTTTTCATTCTTTAAATAAGATTTCTAACAACGCATTTTGCTAAGAAAATAAATGCCAAGCACAACTGCAGTACACAGCCATCTACGTGTGTAAGCAATTAGTATCTGGTCAGTACTGGATATCGTGTCCCAGTTTGTGCGAATATGTCTCTCTACAGCTACTCACCCCCCAACATCAGATAGATCTTCCATAGCCTTATGAGGACCTCCTTTATTTGGAAGAGGAAGAAGAGGCATCTTTCCTGCAGAGCTTTCTTGTTGTTCTCGTTGTTGACGTCTTCGTTTTTTACTCCAGAGTTCATGACAGTCTTGCCAAGTAGGAAGTTGAGGTGCTGGCATCCTAATTTTTATGTAAAAGATACGTATCTTATGAGTAAGCAATAACAACTAACATCTTAGTACAAAAAAATCATAAAAAATTTTTTTCAATCATACTTTTATGTAAATATTGTTTCTGTTATTTTAAATTGCATGATTAATTTAAATATATATTTTATATATGCATATTCAAATATAAAAGGAAAACATACTGCTCCGGTTGAACATTTTTCAGCCATGCACTTTTAAGTGCATCAGCAGCCGTTATTCGTTTTTCTGGATCTAATTCTAGCATTTTGTCTAAAAGATCCAGAGCTGGAGTTGGCATGAATGAAAAATCTTCTCGTAAACGTCTTCTATGTGATTTTTTTGGTTTCAATGTATGCCATAATGGCAATTTTATCACAGATGGCCAAACGGCAGGAGTTGGTGTACCACAAACTCTAGAAATCATCTCCAACTGCATCATTTCTACATTTGCCTAATAAAGAATAAAAATAATCATCTTCCAATTCTTTTCTCTGATGAACATATAATTTACCATCATTTTCTTACTTGAAATAGCGGTTTTTTAGAAAATAATTCTCCTAAAATGCAGCCGCAACTCCACACATCTATGGCAGGACCATAACGTTCTTCGCCCAGTAATAATTCAGGTGGCCTATACCACAAAGTTATCACTTTGTTTGTATAGGGGCGCTGTCTATCTTCAGCATTATAAAGTCTTGCAAGACCAAAGTCAGCTAACTTGACTTCTCCTCTGTGAAAATTATATAATTAAACTATAGAAATACAAAATTTATTATATTATATTAATAATAAATTTTATGTACTTGTTATTCATCAATATGTTAGAACACTTGATGTCTCTATGTAAAAAATTTTTACTGTGGCAGTAATTTAATCCATCTAATAATTGTTTCATGATGCTTGCATTATTCATTTCATTGAAATCCACCATTCCAGACTCCAAAAGACCCATTAAATCATGATCCATATATTCAAATACAAGATAGAATGAACCCTTGTCCTGTAACAATATAATGTGCAATATTATTCTCACTACATTATGTGTGCTTTAATTATATACTTTAATAAAGTACCTTCCTAAAATCCAACGCATCTTGTTTGTCCGTGACTATTTCCCTTAAGTTCACGATATTTTTATGATTGAGTTGTCGTAAGATTTTTATTTCTCGTACTGCAGTAATAGGAAATCCCTCCTTCTCATTTTCTAGACGAACTTTCTTTAATGCGACAAGCACACCAGCTCGTTTGTCTTGAGCTTTATAAACTTGTCCATAAGTACCCTCTCCTATTTGAGCTATGACTTCAAATACGTCGACAGAGCGTTCTCCCCAATCTTTACCGCTTGAAGCCGACATAGGAGTATGACAATTTCTGGAACCTCTACGCTTTAAAATTTTTGGTCTCTTCAATTTCGGTTTTGGCGGAATTCGTTCAATTTTCGTACGAGGAGGCGTTGCATTTGGATCATCTTCTCCACTTAAATCTTCTGAACCAGGAACAACTAAATATCAAATAATAATATAAGTAATAAAATAAATTATAAAGATAACATTTCAATGATATTAAAATTATATATGTTCTTATACCACAAACTTGCCTGGTGGCATAGGTAAATCTTTAATACTCTTCTTCTGCGGTGGTTTTGGAGTTGAAGATGAGAATTTCATTTGTGCCTTACTAGGCGGACTTGGAGATCGACTCGGTGGTGAGTCTATACTCTCTAAATCATTTTGATTAATTCCAGGTGGTAATGGTAATCGTGATAAACTTTTAGTCTTGAACGCCACAATAGGAGGCTTGGGAGGATCTACTGATTTAAGAGGAACTAGATTGTTAGGAGGATTAAATTTAGACATAGCCGTGTTTGGTGCTGGAACTGGTATAGGTATAGGTGGTGGTGGAACAGATAAATTAGGGAGAACAGGTACTGGTACAGGAATAGGCACTGGCATAGATACTAAACCTGCTGTATTTGCAGACTCAGATTGTGGCAATGGTGGTGCTTGTAGATTTGTAACAGCAGGGAAACTGGGACTGTTTGTAACAGTCACTGGACAAACGCTAGTGGTGGTTGTAGGTGAAGTATATACAATCATATGCTGATTAGTTCCAGGTATTACATTTGGTGCATTAACGGTTTGTGTGATTGGCAATGGTGGCGTTTTTCCCGCTATTCCGTTATCATCCGATATTGGAACAGGAATATCCACAAGATCAACAGGCTTCATACTTTCATTTGTCGCCTTCAGTTGATCTTTATGATTCACATATTTATCTTTATTGTCAGTGGATGCTTTGTTCTCGGAAGATGTATTACTAGCATCTTTCTCATCAGTACCTTCTATAATTTGAACTTCATCTTGAGTGACAGCCTTTTCCTTAGCAGCCTGTAACTTTTTGTATGCTAATTCTCTCATGTTTCTATCTTTTACAAGTTCAGCAAATAAACTAGTTTCACTAATTTTTGCTTGCACTCGAAGATTTCTTGCTGTGATGCTTGAGGGACTTCTCGCTCTAGGTCTATGAGGTGAAGGGGAAGGTATCCTCGAGGGTCGTGGACTTTTTGATTTGTGTTTTCTTGCTGATTTATGTGACTTGCTAGGAGAACGAGATTTTTTTGGAGTACGACTTCTTCTACGCGAACGAGATCTAGATCGTGATTGTAACTTTCGCCATCGTCCAGGACTCCGTGATCGCGAACGAGAAAGAGGTAAATGCAACCTAGAAAATAATGTGAAATAAATAATTTAGAATTATTTTATTGTATATATATTATATACATGTAATACCTGCTTCCAGTAGGACTTCTAGTTGACCTCGATTTCCTTTTATCTCTTCTGTCTTTTTCATGATGTCTATGTCGTCGTTCAGATTCATCACGTCGTCTCCGTTTCGAAGATGGAGAGCTAACAGGATCTCTACGCCGGTGAGTTACGGGACTCGGACTGAACTCTCTCCGTCTTGTGGAAGGACTAGGGCTATGCCTAAGTCTATGCACCATTGGACTTGGACTAAAATCTCTTCTTCTCGTTGGACTATGGTCCCTTCGTCTTGACGGTGGACTTGGACTGTGAGGTCTCCTGCGACTGGAGCTAATAGTAGGTCCAGGACTAATGCTACTACGTCGTGTATGAATACTAGGGCTACGCTTTTGTCTTTCAGGAGTATGTTTCATTGTGGATAAACTTGCTTTATTATTTTCCGGCGTTGTCGTTCTCGGTGGTATTAAAGGAGTATGAGGAGATTCTGTTGGTCTTGGAGGGAGTGGTGGAGGTGTTACATTTCGTGGTTGTCTTGTTATTTCAAGTTCTACATCACTTAAACACCTTTGTTCTTGAGGCGTAGCAGGTGATATTGGCGAGGTACTGTCTTTTAATGGTAAAGGTGGCGATTCTGACCAATTACCAACTGGTTTTTCATGTTCTGGACTTATAATAATTTCATCTGCAATACGATGCGGACTCAGACTATGAGAATGTTTTTTGGATTTTCGTTTTTTCTTTTTCCCAGAACTAGACGAAGGACTAAGACTTTTCTTTTTCTTCTTTTCTCGTTTATGTTTCTTCTCTTTTCTCCTTGCATATCGTCTAGACTCTTCTTCGTATTCGGGTGTTCCACCATGCATTGCCGAAGGTTGTTGTTCATTTGGTGAATAATGTCTATTAGTATGCCTATGCTGAACTGGTGGAGATGGTGAAAGACTAATAGGAGATGCTCCAAGAGCACGTACTGGACTCCCTCCATAATAACGTCTTTGTAAAACTGGTTCAGGTACTTCTCCATCTGTATAGCTATTACCTCTACTATCTTCTGATTGAATTTCTCCAGCTTCTGGTTCAGATAAGTCTTCACTACTCACATCTGAATATTCAACCAATGGTTTAACAATGGAAGAAGCTACAGTTGGCACATTCTCTATGGACTTATCTCTTGATCTTTTCTTTTTCTTTTTTCCAGAACTTTTATTTTTTCCATGCCTTCTGTGCTTCTTATCAGGTGCTTCAAAACTATGCCGATTTATATCACTGCTGGTACTACCTCTTCTACGTGATCGAAATCTTCCATTACGTTCAGCTCTTTCAATATCACGGCTGCTAGGCATGTCACCTACTGAAATGCAAAAGTATTAATATACAAAAGTAATTAATAATATTTCATTTACTTTATCAATACATTGAATGTTAAGAGGATATTGATAAATAATAATGTTAAAATTAACAGAAATATTTAAATTAGTGAAGTAATTAACTAAAGCACTTAAACGATTTTGTCCTTTTAATAAGGTATATATCATAAACACATACAACAATATATTATGTTAAAATAAACAACACTTTGGTATTATAGATAAAATATATAAAATTTATCCATTAATCAATGTTGGTTTATGGCACAATTTTAAATATGCACTTAATATTAAATCTTGCTTACAAAAATATTGCAAATGTATTGGAATTTCTTATATTCAATTTCCGTCAAATATAAAGTTTAATTCTAATACAAACATATAAAAAATCAAGTATTTTCAATATTTATTTTAGCATTAATAGATACAACACAAAAAATTTGAAAATTATATTATATTTTTACTCTCCTTAATGCTTTCAACAGAACATCACGGATATTATACACACACAATGATATATAATGCATACGTAGAAGGCACACGTACATACATACATATGCATAAATTAGTCGAGGTAACAGTATTTCCGAACACGATTCTTCGGCGAGAATTATGGAAAACAGTAATTATTAACAAACTAGCTTCTTTTTAAGGTAAAAACAACGATCTATTTAGTATAAACTTATGACTTGTTGGTTTAAAGGATATTTTGCAAAAAAGAATTTTTTGGCCGAGCTAACATAGCCGCCATTGTTAACGACTAGGTGGCAAGGGAGTTGCCCAGTTTTCTCGAAAGAAAGTTTGCTAATGTTCCTAACGAAATTATAAGCTGATGGCCCGTACAAGTACTCACGTGCAATATAAATCTTGTGATATCAGGCTGAATGTTGAATTTCTTTGCATCGAGCTGGTCCAACGTAGCGATGAATGTAATGGTTACGTTCGTTGCTCAATAAACAGTTTTAACACATATTTCATAGGCCACGAGTAAAATTTGATAAAAATTAATAGCTATCGTAACAAGTAAATGTTCAGGCAATCATATTTTTATAGTTTTACTAGCCGATGCATCATATCTCATGAATTTTCTTTGGATTGTATTTGGCTTTCTCATAAGGATAGCTCAAGTAAGTAGAAGCCATTAACCATTAGCACGTCATTATTGTCTGACGTAACAAGCGATAAGTGCTGCACTCTTGCGGCTAAACACGAAGTATACAAAATTGCGGAATGATCTTAAATATTGTTATACTCATTCTAATTGGTTGAACTGAATTACTTCATTATGTTTATATATAAACATAAATACAATTATTATTGAATTTCTTACATTGGCAGATATTTGTACGAAACTTACAAATATAAATGTTACATATAGCAATATATTTTCATACACTTATATTTTACATATTACATATTGTAAAATTATTTTAAACTTATAGTTTATATATTTTAATACAAGAATATATTTTATTTATATCAAGTCAGTATCGATTTTTATATAGTCTTTTTTTCAGAATAATACACGGATACCCTCTTATATTTATATTTATTATGATCGTTAAGAAACTTATTTTAAATATGTTTTAAAATATTTTTTTTATATTATTCTGTTTATCTAATTTCATTATTTTATTGTTTTATATGAAAATTTATGAAATACATGAAAAGTCTGCGTTATGTTTTTTCGACAACTATGCTTCCTATCTTAAGATGCAGTATAAATTTTTGGTCTATGGTTAATGACGATTCAATATTAGCGTGTTAGGTATTAAATTTAGTAAATAGAAGTGAATCTCATTTAATTTTTATCTTTATCGTTAAAAAATTAGAATATGGGGGAAAGATATAACATTCATAGTCAGTTGGAACATTTGCAATCAAAGTACATTGGGACAGGGCATGCCGACACAACCAAATTTGAGTGGCTTGTAAATCAACATCGTGATTCGTGCAGTTCTTATATGGGACATTATGATCTATTAAATTTTTTCGCTATTGCCGAAAACGAAGCGAAAGCCCGCGTTCGATTCAACCTTATGGAGAAAATGTTACAGCCCTGTGGCCCGCCTCCAGAAAAGCCAGAAGATTAAGTTTCATGAAATACATACTACGTACATATTGTTCAAACAGTACACGTGATTAAAACTTCTTTTACTGTTTTTGTATAAACTGACGAAGTTCTTTTCATTTTCACATCATAAAAATTGATTTCAATCGAGTTATATTTCGAGGTTATTGTTTTGTGTAAATAAAAAAAATTATTTTTGTGAATTCAAAAAAATTTTATAAAATTTTAATATAACCTCTACAAATAAAACTTGGGGTACGTGATTTTTGAATTCGTTGAATAAAAGAAGGGAAACAGAGATACAAACTACAAGTTAAATTATCATAGTGACAGTTCTATTGTAATTTTCGTAGTATAAAGAAAACAATCAAAAATTCTACAAAATGCCTGTTCCATGTTCGAGGCAGTGTGGGAAAAAGGCTATCCTTAAAGTAAGTCAAATGATTACCGTTCTAAATTGTTACTCAAGATTTATAAATATAAAACATGAAAGGAAAATGACATCTTTAATTACAGAGACCTAAAACTGGACATACCTTATGTAAAGAATGTTTTTTTTATGCATTTGAAAATGAGATTCACAATACAATCACACAGGGTAAATTATTTAAACCTGGTGATAAAGTTGCTATTGGAGCGTCAGGAGGAAAAGATTCTACAGTACTTGCATATGTTTTAAAAACCTTAAATGAGAGATATCAATATAGAATTGATCTTTTTCTTTTATCTATTGATGAAGGAATTACTGGTATTATAAAATATTCTACTATAATATTTAAACATTCTAGAATCTTCCTTTTAAATTTTTTCATTACAAGATTGTATTATTTTAGGATACAGAGATGATAGTTTGAAAACTGTTCAGCAGAATAAAGATGATTATGGACTCCCATTAAAAATATTATCTTATAAAGAATTATATGGATGGACAATGGATGAAATTGTGGCTGAAGTATATATAACAATTTCAGGTAAAAATCATTTAAATTTGTTACTTAATTTTTGTTCTATTTTAGATTGGCAAAAAAAATAACTGTACATTTTGTGGTGTATTTCGAAGACAAGCTTTAGATAGAGGTGCAGCTCTCTTAGGGGTGGATTGCATTGCAACAGGTCATAATGCTGATGATATTGCAGAGACAGTTCTAATGAATATCTTGAGAGGTGATATAGCAAGATTACAGAGATGTACCTCAATTATTACTGTAAGTTATATATTATATAATATATAAGTTATATAATTATATAATTATATATAGTTCTTACAAGAAAAAGAAGAAAGAAAAGAAAAATATATTACGTGATAGAAATTAATATTTTATTTATAATGTAGGCAGGAGCAGATTGCATAAGACGATGCAAACCTCTTAAATATGCATATGAGAAAGAAATAGTAATGTATGCATATTTCAAACAGTTAGTATACTTTTCAACAGAGTGTGTATTTGCACCAAATGCATACAGAGGACATGCAAGAACATATCTTAAAGATTTAGAGAGAATTAGGCCTTCTTCTATATTAGATATCATTCATTCTGGTAAATAAGATTGTAATTATTGTGCTAAAATTATTTTTTGATATTTATATAATATGTACATTATTAATATATTTTCGTTTGTAGGAGAAACATTACAAGTAAAAGAAGGTATCAAACTACCAGAACGAAGAAATTGTTCTCGTTGCGGATTTGTATCTAGCCAAGAAATTTGTAAAGCGTGTATTATGCTAGAAGGTTTGAATAGAGGACTTCCCAAACTTGGTATTGGAAAATCTACTAAAGTTAAACGAGCACTGGAGTCTATTGCAAAAGACAAATGCAATGACAAATGTAATGGCAAATGCAAAGATAATGAATGGATTGAAGAAAAAGATCTAGAATTTTGACGATTTCTTATGTTTTAAAATATATTTTTAAACTTTTAGGATTATTAGGTTATTAAAATACACAAATTTGAAAATAATTTCACTTGCATTTGTATTATTTTGATCCTCCAATAATTGTTTTAATAATTTTATTGTTCAAAGTACATTTTAGTCTTTCATTAGTATTTTTAGTCATTTTGTATTGATTTACTTTTTTACTCTTAGAAACATTAATTTTCATCAAGTAAAAAAAGTAGTTACTAATTTAAGAAATTTGTATTTGTACTAATGTTAAATAATATATGCTGCTGCTTTTTGTGAAATTGGCGCTCTACAAACTGGACAATCGCTACTAATGTCATCAGAGCAGTCTTCACATAAACAGACATGCCCACATGGAAGAAGAATAATCTCACGAGGATTTGTACGACAAACAACGCATAACTGATCTTCTCTAAGATCAGTGTCTCTTACTCTTTGCCGTCTTTCTTTCCGAGATGCAGCTAAAGATTGTCTTAAATCTTCTGCTAATCTTTGTTCTGTTCTGTCTTTCCAATAACGTCGGAAAACTATTCCACCAATCAACATTCCAATAGCACCAAACATTAAACATAATAATCTAAAATATAAAAAGTTGATTGAGAACGATATCTATCAATATAAACTACACAACTCACCTATATGTTCGTTTACGCTCATCCAATTTCCTAAGCAAAGAACTAATTGACATGCTTGTTAAATAAAATGGTGTACCATTTAATGGTGGTTGTAATGTAAGTGTTTTTGATTTTGTTCTTGCTAATTCACCTATACCTGTCATAACTGATCCTTCACGAAGTAGTTCTTCAGTTGATTGTAAACCACGCTGACGTACACCTAAAATTAACAATGAAGTAGTTTTTATGATTTTTATTAAATAGTACATTGCTGTAAAACTTCAAGTAGTTGTTTCTTACCTGTGAAAAAACCCCATAAATGGTCTGCAAAGGATGGCACTGTTGGCTCAAAGGTATTAGATACCACATCCAAGTCTAAAATATCTGCTGACAATGGTTCCAATACTTCTACAGAATAACTTCCATGTTGTAAAGAGAATGGAACAGTATTATAAACTTTATGAACAGTACGCTCTTGATCTGACCTATGTAGAAATAAAAGTAAGTTTTAAACACATGTTTCTCATTATCTCTTTCTATATATTTAAAACAAAAGTATCACCAGAAACCAGCAGTAGTTCTAGCTACGACATGTTCTTTAATTTTGAGCTTTTGTACAACACCAGTTAATTTTTTATTATTAATGCTATTTAGTGGCTTTCCTAAGGGTTTTACAATACCCCTAATAGCTATGTAGTCTATCTTATTATTAGAACTTTTATCGATGAGCTCTCCCAATTGTGGCCCAACTTCGTGAAACTCAGCACCCTATAGAGAAATTAAACATTTTGAAGTCTTTTGAACATTAAACACGTTAATATAATTTACTTTGATAACACTCAAATCACTGCACAAACATTTAATTTTATCCGTAACAAGATTAAAATTCAAATAATAAAATAATGACAATTATATAAATAAATATATATAAATAATAATAATAATAATAATAATATAATTTACCTTAACTGATGTAATTGCATTTTTGCAATGAAAGTATTGTTTCATACAAATACCAAAAATTATACTGTCAATTCCGAGAGCTATTACTTCACCTAAATAATCCATGACTAGGTTATATTTTTAAACCTCAAAGTTAAAATATTGTCCATATTTAATAATTTTATTAATTCCTTTCTAGTCTAGCATAGTTTCATAGTAGCAATAGAATATTTGAGAACTTAAAATATATGATTCTTTATTGAAAATTTAAAACACATGCGATTATTACCTGATGTAACACATAAAAGGCAATGCATATATTATATTGTCAACACTGTCAACCATATGACACGATAAATTTGTATTTTTATGTTGGTAAACTTGTTGGAGTGCGCGGTTAAAACCGTTTCTTATTATTAGTGTCCGCTTATTGAAATATCGTATTTTCAATTTTTTTTTGTACCTTGTTTTAATGTAAGTGACTTGTGTTACTTCAAAATTTACTTTAATCAAGAAATGCGCAATGAATTAAGTAAGATTTGCTTGTTTAACGAAGTGAATTTCAAATGTCGTCATTCTTGTTTCTATGAGTTTCCATGTTTTGTTCTAAATTTCACTGTCACTTTTACTATTTTCATAATTCATCTAATGTAAAACGCAATGTAATGTAGAAAAGAGAATGAGACTGGGAACATAACCTTCGAAAATTTTATCATCGCCGCCTATATATTGCATTATGAAATCATGTAATAGTACACTGTTTTTCGATTGTCAAATGACATACCGGAGTCGTTTGGAGTTAGAGAATACTCGATGATATTGATTTATGGAAAAATTCGAGATACCATTTCACCAAGTTTGTAATTAGATTAGCGAACTTTTGTGTATTTATGGAAAATTTGAAAATGCAAAACTACAAAGGATGAACGTAGGATAAAACTATTTGCTACTTAAGGTCTTACCTTTCAATTGTACACGTAACAACGTGAAGTTGCATAAATATCTACGATCTAATCGCAATCGATGAAGGAATGAGACACGTTAAGTATAGCATAAATTGGAGAAAAGAAATTTTTATTGATAACATATAGTGATGTTCGAATAGGTATAAATAGTATGTATAAAAGTATAAAAAATAAATAATGACGGCGTCGCGACTTTGTAAGACTTAATGAGAGCAAATTCATCGTAACGTGCTTTCAAGAAGGAACGCGATTACGATTCCAACGATAATAACATTGCTAGTGATTATAATGGTAATAATAATAATTGACATTGTACGATAAATTTCTCTAACATCCTTCCACGCATTCATATATAAAATTCTTTTCATCTCCTGCTTCTTATTCGAATCGTTTAATCGAACCGGTTAAAGCTAAACGGCGGAGATCAACGCGACAACGTTATTATAAATAAAACTAAATTCTGCAATACGTAGCTTGCTCACATGCAATGGTCTAATTTTCGAGTATTTTCCACACTTTCCGCATTTAGAACTTGTAAATCGCAGAATGTATCTAATATTTCTTTTCCTAACGAAACGTTTGATATTTCAAGTATTAAATTCTGTTTCTTTAACAGAAATAACAGCTTCGAAACGAGAAGATTGAAAATATTTTCCCCTAGATGTATATATGTAGTCTTTTACGAAAATATTTGAACACTTGTAGAGATCCTTTGATGAATATATCGCATATTATTTTAATCTTTTATTAACAATTGTCAATACTCGTTTACAAAATTCTACATTTAATGCGGTATATTAATCTTTTGCATTAAGTATCTAGTAATTTTCGTGAACATTTTCAGGTCGATCTCAAACGTGTTACACTTCTCGAACGTGTTACACTCTCCTGATGAAATTTTAAAACTTGAATTTGTTTAAGCAATTAAAAATTTTAATTTATAGCGTACGATCGAAAGTATTTTTTAAAGTTCAAAGTTTTTCTCTGCAAGGTGTTTAAATACTTTCACGAGCCACTGTACATTATATATTTCCTCGTCGATGTGTAAATTCGTATTAAATCGCATTCACTTAAGAAAGATGAACCAGTCGATAATTTACTGTTTGCGAAACAAAATGCAACGAATTATTTTAAAAAAACCTGTCGTGCGTGTAATTGTACATAAGTCATTATCATTTGGTATCTTCCTTTCGTGATTCCGCTTATAAATTCAAATAACAAGCGGGGCATGCTGTTAATAAAAAAATGCGAATATTTACAAATATTCAGATACTTTCGATTTATGGAGTTTATGATTGATCAGTGTAATTTTTTTGAATGATTCGTTTACTGCAAGCATATATTTAATAATAAAATTCGTATACTGCGTGAATAGTACCGCTTACTAATTTATTAACAAAATGCACGATTGTTTAAATATTTTCGCTATCTATGTTAAATATAGCATCAGAGTTCTTTCAAATTTTACCAACATAATCATGATAATCACGGCTTCTATCACGGTGCTATTGAAATTTCAAAATACGTAATTCGCATAAGACACATGATTCTCAAAGATTTTTTGTGAGATGATATAAGAATCTCTCCTCGTACTTTCCTCGAGGCATGATCGTACGAATGCTTTGCAAACTGTTTTCGTGACCCTCTTCGTTTAAATTCTTTTTATGGCAGTCAATTCGCAATATATGTATAATCGTCTACAATTGTCGGAACGATCGCGATTGAGGTCAATCGTGTGTAGTAATATTAGAGATTATTCGAACTTCTCGCACACGTGTCTCGTTGATAAATCATTCAAGTTGTAAAGTGAATCTCACACATACACACACACATACGCACGCACACACATACACGCGCGCGCGCGCCCTCTTATGCAACGTTCCCATGTAAATATATAATACACATAACCCGGGAAAAGAGTGTTAAAAAAAAACAAAAAATAGCAAGGAATTGCGACTGTAATTGACTCTGTTAACACTCAGGGTAATTAGCAGAATGCTCGCAACTGAGCTATCGTATCTTCTCTTCTGTCCTTAAAAGACACCCCTATTTATCTTTAATTATTTTACCTTAATTTTTAATTTGGTTAATATCTGTGAAACTGAAGGAAACTAGACTTTTAGCATTTTCTCTGTGTCCTCTTTTTTTTTTGTCATCCAATTCAGAAGTAACATCGAGCAATGCTATAAAAATTGAATTAGATTGTAAACATTATTGTTCAAAATTTACTATATAATTTCCTCTGTTAAATAAAATTAAGAACGTTATTGGAATCGATCGGTTTAGCTTCTGAGAAGCCCATGTGTATAATATAATTTTCAAACATTCCTTGAAACATGAAAAATACTAAATAGTATGTTGTAACGTGGCTAATGATTTTGTAATCGAAATTAGAGAAAGTTAATGGATTCTACGAGTCATTGGTCGAAAATGATCCAAAGAACATAGTAGGGTAAAGAAAATCAATTATTAGAATTGCTGAGATGAATAATCAAAAGATTATGTGTGATTCAATGATTCAGAAATAAACAAAAAAAGATAACGAACATTTTCGTACAACATATTAAAGAAATTTCTGAACACTTACGAGTCTATTTAACTGCTTTATTACGGAAATTCGGATGATCTAGCTTATTCTTCGATCGATTTTACAAAAGTGGACTTGGTAGAAGCGAGTCGAATGAAACAATCGACCTCTCATCTTTTGTGCGTTACGTCCGCAAAGTTTTTTAACCTCGCTGCGCTCATACAGTTCACAAATACATATATCCTAATTTTATTATTTTCTCGACAGATAAAAACAAATAATCGTCAACTTGTTAACTTTATCGTCCTTTAATTAAAAACTTCTGAATTAAAAGTTAATACGTTTGCTTCCTGCTGATACGCAAGTCGTATTAAAATACTCCGTGCAGATAATTTATTCGTAACAAAAAATAAATAAATAATTTTACACATGTAAAAGAATTTATTATTTAAACGGCTCGTTTCTTCTAGTTAACAGGTTAATATTTTAGGAGAAGTTTTGTTATAAAATTGCAAAGAGAAATTGTAGATATCATATCAGCAATGATTCACTCGTGTTTTTGTCATAATTTTGAGGAATTTCCTACGTTTAAAAAATTTGATTGGGTCGAAAATGACCGTAAGACCGCACCAGGGTTAGAAACCACATGGTAGAGGAGTGTCCTTGAAGGTGTACGAAAATATGGCAGTTTTTTCTTGTTTTCTTTTCTTCTCTCAGCTGGTCACGATAAGTCAGGAGCAAAATCAGCATGTACAGAGCGTTCGTAAATGGGAAAGATTAGAATGACTCTCGAACTTCCATCATTCACTTGACTAGGCAGTGTTCGGATAAACATTTTGTTTAAAATGTTGTCGAAACACACGCGCGATTCGTTCGAATTCTTTGTTCGTCCATCGTCGAATGAAGTCGAACTTAAATATGCACGCGTTATACTCGCGTTTCGTTAATCTTCCACTTCGCATTTTGTTAAAAAAACAGCAGTAAAGCTTCTTCGTCAATATTCGTGCAACAATATTCGGGTTCATTTCAAAAGCACACGCGAAGAAAATTTATCTCTAGTTCTTTTGAAATTTCAGTTCGCCTCACGAACATAATCACAGAGATCATTGCTTCGCAGTTGGACCAACGTCGGTGATACACCATGAGATTGCTCATTATTGTTTTTAGCTTAGCTTTTCTCCTCCGCTAGTAACCTTTTTTTTTTGTAAACTTTAGAAATCGTTTGTCAACTTTATTTCGTTCACGCTCACTTAGAAACACAGTGTCTTTTTTTTAAATACATTACAACACGTACAATCAGAAGTTTCTTACGAACTCGATTTTCATCGATCGTCGTAGAGATTCGAAGCTTCGTCTTGTGTTCACTCGTTTCTCTCAGCGCAATGGATAAAAAAATTCGAAAAAATTGTTTGCTCCACGTCTACCACGAACGACAAACTTCATATCGTTCTTTCGAACATCTTCGAAACTCGAACGACGTATTTATCAAACTTGTTTCTTCTATCGTGAATAAAAATTTTCTTCGCTCTTTCTAAAAAAATCTTCTATTTCTTCACGTTTGAGAAATTTCTTCGCCGTAGATAACCTTTGCTCATCTTCCTATCCATTCTACAGCGCGCAAGAAATCCAAACAGCACGTCTAATTAATCTCATTCCTTTTCTCGTGCCATTGTAATTTGTTCCTTCAACAACAGCAAGAATCTTCTTCCGAGTATTCGTTTGATACTCGAAATACATCCTCGGTGAATTCAACCAACGTGTTCATTGAGCTCATCCTGCGTCCCATCTCGATTCACGATTTATTTTTAACGAACCTCCGGCCGTGGATCGGCAGACGATTGTCAAAATGACCTCCCCCCCCCCTCTTTCCAGGTTAGAGGGGATGCCAACGAGGAAGCTTCAACAACAAGTCTATATATATTTTCTTCGGTTCGTGCAGTCGTCCACATCGTACTGGACAACTGTAACGAAATTGTCGAGATCGATTTCGTTGCGATCGTTGCGTTTTTTTTTTTCACCTTGAAAATCGAAATCCCGAAATCCCCCCTGTCGAGGACTTCTCTTGGAGGTAGTCTTAGGCTGGAACCTGGACTACAGGTCTGTGAATCGGCACGGATATCACGTAAATGTCTAATTTCTCTCCGGACGTTTTGTCCACGATTTCACCGTAATTCACGGAATCGTACGACGGCGGTGCAAACAAGTGATACGGCGGGGGTGGTGTTTCTGTCACTGGCCCGTTCATCGCTTCAGCTCGTTGCGCGTAGGGGACAGTCAGTGGTCGTCCACCACGACGGCAACACCACTCTGAACAACTGACGATTAGGAAAAAAGCGACCAAACCTCCGAACGAACCAATGTACCAGACGATCGACCACGGGTCCAAGGGGTTTTGATCGTTTTCGTTCTCTGAAACAAAAAGATTCAAGAATGAATACGGGGATAGGTCCTACGATTATCCTGATAATCCTCTGCAGCAAGATGTATAATTTGAGCTAGAGAATTGATGACTGTGAACCTCTAGATTAATACTGTAATAAGTACTGTGATTATATACGGTACTGTTCCATCAAGATGGAGATTACTAATTTTTGTCCAATAGTAATTTTTTTACAGTTATTATTATAATACAACAGTTATTATTATATTTTTACGGTTATTATTATATTTTTTACAGTTATTATTATAATATAACAGTTATTATTACATTTTTTACAGTTTATTATTTATAATATAATAAATTACACAAGCTTTTACTTTACTTACAAGTTTTTCAAAAAATTATTTAAAAAATTTTTGAAAACAAATTATTGTTTATGAAATTTTTAACAAAAATTAGAAATTGGGTCATAGTAGCACTTTGGTAGTTCTAATGCTAAAGGATTAGAAAATTAATAACTATGAAACTCTGTCCATCATCCGCGAATATTTCACAAAAAAGACGAGAATAATCTACAGCAACACTTACAATTTTTATCAAGTCGGGACTTGATAATACTTTTCATAATAGTTAAGTAACTTGCGAACTTTCCGCGAATAAAAAGACAATTTAAAACTCAGAGTAAATAAATGAAACGATGCACGAGGTAATGATTCAAAAGCAATTCACGTGAATTCAAAGTAATATAGATTACGGTACAGATACGTGTAATATAGAGCTAGGAAAAGCAGTTATGGTTCGCTCTGCTGACGTCTTTCGTTACGATACCATCTGGAGAGTAGTTAGTTTCACAGCCATAAATTGCTTGATAATTTACTTCAAATCAATGCTGGAATTGATTTATCTCAATTACCAGCTGCTTGCACGTAAGGCCTTATGCAAATTGTATTCGAGGATGGACGATCGAATAGTCCGGGCTAAATTTGAAAATGTAAATACCAAAATCAATTATGTATCTCGTGTTAACATTTACGATCACCGTTATACCAATCATTAATATTAAATGATTTTTTCCTAATAAAAGAATTTTCTATTCTTACCATAAAATCGATGTCTTAGAAAACTCAATATCTAGTAATTCATCAGTCGAACCGAAATAAGTCTAAATGAATTATTAAATAAATTATTAAATTAATCAAAATAATTATTAAATTAATAAATGTTAATTATTAAAAAAAAATTATACTGATTGGAAAAAAAAAGAAAAATGAAAGATACCTAAAGAACGTACGAGGGTCAAATTTCGAGAAATCAAATTTGGTCACGGGTGATCAGAAATGTTCATTCACGCGAGATCCTGACGAGGACGGAATAAAAATCGCGAATAAATGTTTCACGAGACGATCGGTAACGTGTCTAGAATCGACAAAACGGATCTTTGTGCGTGACATTAACGCAACGAACGCATTACAAATTCTTTGTATCATCATTTTCGTTAGAGTCTTTTTTTTATCGCGAGTGGAGAAATATCAGATTACGGGGAAAAATCCTCACGAGGAATAATTTTCAATTAGCGAGCTTTTCAGTTAAGTTAAATGAATGCATCATTGATCTTACGAGAATTTGAGTCTTTCCCTTTGTTCTGTATGGTTTCTTCTTTTTCGTTCGACTCGGACTCGAATTCGATCACGTAGACCGTTTGATCGTTGTCGCGATCATCATTTGTTGAATCGGCTGGGTTTTGGTGATGGTTGTTATTAACTTTATGAATCATCTCGTTGCTCTCCAATCGTGGTTGAACGTGACCAGTGATATCGTAACTCGGCGCTCCATGAACTGCAACAAAAATAACACGTATACGAATTTAACAAATGGACACATGGCGCAAACGGCAAGAGGTTAACAATGGGAAAATTAAAATTAACTGTCGGAGCTGTCGCGAACGCTTTTGTAATGTGTAACTCGAAACAATTGGGAATTGTAACAGTCAAGGATCTAGATGATTGCATGACGAGTCTTTCCAATTTCCAATTAGAATTTTTATTGGATTATTATTAAATTCAATTTTATCAGAAAAGATTTTTCAAGTTTTATTTAAAGAGATAAAACTGACGTTTTATTAAATTTAGTTTATTTAAATTGTTTATTATTTAATTGAATTATTTTATTATTTCATTTAAACACAAGTTTAATTTTATTAGTTTTATGTGAAGAAATTATATATGAATGGAAATGAATTTTTGAATATTTCTGAAATATTTAAAGGATAAAGTAATTTTAATATTATGATGCATAATAAAGTAATATTTAATATTATCAAAACAAAAAAATGTAAACAAAAAATGTAAACAAAAAAATGTAAACAAACAAAATGTAAACAAACAAAATGTAAACAAAAAATATAAACAAATAAAATGTAAACAAAAAAAATATAAACAAACAAAATGTAAACAAAAAAAATGTAAACAAAAAATTTAAACAAACAAAATGTAAACAAAAAATGTAAACAAAAAATTTAAACAAACAAAATGTAAACAAACAAAATGTAAACAAAAAATGTAAACAAAAGAAGTAAACAAAAAATGTATTGTAATGTAACATTTCGTTCGTTTACATTTTTTGTTTACATTTTTTGTTTGCATTTTAAGTGTTTGTTTTTCTTTTTTCATAATGGAATTACGTTTTCAGAAAGCGAAAGATCGTGCAAATTTTTTACTTTGCAACTTTCTTCGTTCGTTTCTTCAGTTCAACCACACAATTTGCGACAATGTTTATGTATAACATTATGCTATGCATAACACACGTAAAACGTGTATTAACATAAAATAAAATTATGTAATATCATTCGTCAAGAAACGAATTATGTTATTTTGGAGGAGAAGAAGAAAAATCTTGATAAAAATTAACCATTAATTGACTAGTATGTCAAAAGGAAAAAGAACATTTCATATGTACACCAGGTTGCTAGTGGGGAACATTACATCATTCAAGACATGGATGTTACCTCGACGGCGCCAGATTTGTCACAATTCACTGACAAATACGTTGCCTCTATCTTGTCATCTGCAAATATTCCCTAAGATCGTAGGATCAAACGCGATTCCAAATCATGTAATTCCAATTCACGTGGCCGAAATTTTCGAACGTTCAAGACGTTTTCTGTTACAGTTCTACGTTAATGTTTCTCTTTTCTCATAGTACGTTCTTCAAATTCTTCTAGCACTTGATCGAATGTAGTCTTAAGGCTCGATTTTGATAAATTTCACCAATTCTTTTATTTATTTTTTTTCTTCAAGTTTTAACAGACAGGAGAAGAAACTTTTATATTTCGTATAATTAGTAAGAATGCTACTGATCATTATATCGTATAAATATTTGTACGTGATCAAAATTTCGCATTCACGCTGTTTCTTTCATGCATATTTCTCGTGATAATCTTATCTGTCTGTATATTAGATCTTAAAATTAAGAAAACATTTCATTCGGAGAATTTCATTTTTACATGTGCACCTGTGCTCAACACAATATCTCGGGTGAAGTTTTTTTATAGCCACACTACGATGTTTGAGCAAACTCATACTTTATATAAATACAATTGAAAAAAATGGAACGCGAGCAGAGATTTATCTCACGTTATTAAATACTGCGGAAAGTTATAGTTTGCATATCGGGTGTGTTCTCTGCTTTTGTGCATTTATAAATCTTTCACAAATGCATAAAAATTCATAATCTGCTTGTGACATTTAGAGCATGAAGTATGAAATGTTATTTCTTTAATTGTACCTGTAAAAAATATTAATTTGCATAAAAGTTCGTGGTCTACTAATTTGCTATCTACAGTTAGATATACGTTACGGGTTAACAAACCCGTATTTTTGCACACGTTGCGCAGAAAAATGTTTCACAAGTACATGAACATTCGCAGTCTGATAAACAGAATTAAATTCATGTGATAAAAATAAATAGACATACGCTTGTACGCAATTAACTGTATATCAATAACAATTTTCATGCCAATTTTATTAATTCCAAAGTCAGGAAGAACACCTGAGTTTTAAAAAATTGTCGATTACTTCGACGTTAAAACGATTGCAATTATTTTTAACAAACCACTCTGGATAGTAGAAGACGATATTAGGCGTTAATCAAAAATTCACTTTCAATGATTTTTGAGAAAAAAAAAAACAATTATGCAGTTAATACGAAAGGAAGCAGATACACGTGAGACTGCATCCAATTACTTTTTCAATGTGAATGAAACAACGTCACGGTATCGTTATGAAACCTAATTCGTTCAAGAGGCATAGTTAATCAGAAAAGCATACAATTACGTTAAACATACGATTATTGCAATATTGCAAATTTAAATGCAAGATTCCATAAATACGTGTGTGACAGTCGGTGATAAGAATGAATGAAAAGATAAGAGTTATTAACACTGGAACTACCAAAGTGATTAAAATGACCAATTTATAATTTTTAAAAATAATGTGTTCTGTATTTTTCGGAGATTCGAATGATTTTTGTAAAATACACGAATAAACGTTCGTGTCCATTATCGTATTATAAACCTTTCCTATCCCTTGCATTCTAATTACTTTGACTCAATTTTTCTACTTTAGTTCTCGATCTATTTTAGTTCTAGCATTAAAAGAACATATGCGTGAGAATCGGTAAAAAAAAAATTCAAGACATCAAAAAGAAAAAAAAATAGATATCTGTTAATTCAATAATAAGATATTGAAATTAGAGTTCCTTGTTGAAATACAATAATTCATTTCATGATAATATTTTCTTCTCTACTGATTGTCACGTATATATTCGATACTTAATTCTCATTGTTTTAATGATTATTTTATTCATCGTACGTAACACCTACTCGATAATTTCGTGATCAACGTGTAACACGTTCGAGAAGAATCGGAAAGTCACGAGAGACAGAGGGAAAGAACGGCACGTTTCGCTTTATGAGTAAAAATCAGTAATTCACATCTATCGCGACACGATTATCTACTCTATTAATTGCCACGTCGTTGATAAACGTGGATGATTCGATTCTAGTCAACGTTCACTTGGCAGGAACACAGTTCGAACGATATCGATTCAGGAACCCACTTTGAGATTATACAGATGTAGCATGAGTTCTAGGTATAATATACCTATCTGGTATTCTCATACTCGATAGTACGCAACTAAAACACGAAACGACGAAATCACGATCTCGAGACAATCTTTTAATCAGCTTCTAATGGATTGCCTTACGAAACATCGTTTTACAAGATTTAGATAACTGGATCGTCACATTTTTATTTCGGAATATTATTTGTTGTTGATTGACTGTTGGTACTGTTCAATATTAAATTAAATTAATCTTCAAGAACATGTATAATTATTAGGATTATTGCATTTACTCGTTAGATTTATTAGAAAACTCAAATTGAGGATAATCAACATCCTTGAACAATAACTTTCTGACAAAGAATAATATCGAAACGAATCTTTCTATTTATAATTGCTTCGATCATTACATATTTGATCAAAAGCAAGTACATATATATATTCATATTTTTAAGTATATATTGACAATAGATAATTTAATATATTGTACGTTAATTAATAAGGTGAAAACATCCAATGATTTAGTTGACCAACGAAACAGGATTCAGTGGATTTCTCCTCACGTTGTAACGATACAGCTGCGTCCCTCTGTGCATCCCCCCCCCCGTGTGTGTATGTCGATAAAAGTGTTCAGTGGGTAGCAGAATTCCTGGTCAATAAAAATACCGGTCCACACTCGATTTTTCCCTTTTTTCTTCCGTCTGTATTTTTTCTCGCGACGGACAAAGGCGAAGCTTATGTAACTTTCATTTGTGCCAACGTCGATATATCCAGAAGCGGGGGAGAGGACGGCCCCCCAGGATTTTCCATATTCAGGCTGCCTCATTCCCTTCGAGGGAAAACGGCGTACGTGATCCACGAAACGTCCACGTTTCAGCGTGTAATCGCTTTTTCTCCACTTAGCGCGAAACGATTCCCACCGAACGATTCTCTCGCGTATACTCCGCGACGATGCAGTCTTAATCACCGGTGACCTTCGGGAATACGATTACCGGAACCGAAGAAGGCCTGACGAGAAATTGGCGAGGACTCGGCATCGTCCCCAATATATACCCATTAGGTAAATTGAACATCTTACCGGAGAAGATTTTTACCTCTTGCTGACGTATATCCTCTGATTTTCTTTTCCTCTTTTTTCCCTCGATCTTCTTTCTCTCTTATTTTATTTTTGCAACTGCAACTACTGCCAATAATATTCATTACATAATGCGATCCGAGTTGATTGGAGTCTTCTCGTCAGTTTTTCTCTCCTTTGAATTTCGTTTGGTACCATTTTTCGAGAAGCTTTCAGCAAGTCAGTGTGCGTTTAATAAAACGCATGATTTTATTATTTTACGAAGATAGAATTACTACATAATCGAAATAATATAAATAAATGATAACAGTGTTGCGTGTTTGAAAATAATTAATAAGGTGCTTGTTCAGATTTTAACGTGCCAAACGATTGTAGGCGTATCTTCGTATCGATTGAAAATAGAACAGAATAGTGGATTCTTTTATTAGAAAGGTTGGAAAATCCTCGAGTGAAGTATATGTCGAGGAACAGACGCGTAAAAATATTCTCCAGTGAAAACTAGCATTCAACATTTCGCGCGAATGTAATTTTTTAAAGAAGAACATTTCAGAATTAGGTGCCTATTTATTTTCATTATTATTACAAATAATAAATATATACCCTGCACATGTCGTACCGATTGTATTTCCGAGAAATATTTTTCTCGTCAAAAAAAATGGCTTTTTCCTTGACAAAAAAAATTATTCTACGGATTTCTACAAACGAATGTCGCATTTTTGAAATTTGCATTATCGCATTATACACGACATACGGAGTGTGCTCAAGTCTCAGCAATCTGACAAATGTAAATAATTCTGTTGCAAGAAACAGATGGAATTTTTTTTGGACAGTTTTACGATCAAGATCATCGGAATGAGTTACAATTGTTGCAAAAAAAAAAGGAACCACGGTAATTTCGATGGTCTCCGCGCGCGCAATTTAGATAATTGACCCTCGCTTGCCGATGCTTATCCTGCCCGGGTAATTGCAAATGTAATTAATACAATAACGGTGTTAAACCATTGAACGCGCTGTTACGCGCCAATTTGCCTCTCGTTAGCGTCGGCGTTAGCCGCAAATGAAGTTTTAAGTTCAAGATGGAAGACGGTACAGTCGATTCGAATTTTCTTAAACGCGGCAACGAAACAATTACGATTACGACATATTTTGTACAGTGCTGTAGAGGAGACATTTTTTTTCTCTTACTCCTTGATTAGTTTTTTCATTTATGAGTATCCTCACTTTTCATAAACACCCATCCATCCCTCAAAAAAGTCTTTTCTTTTAATTTTCTCTAGTTAGCTAAATAATCAAACGACTCGACAAGCTAATAATAATTTCAAATCAAAATTCTATAACTTTGTTTTCCTGTTTTTAACTCTTTTTTTTTTGTCTCTTCCGTCATTACCAATATTATTTCCGCGTATTCCTGGGGAATTGAGAACCGCTGTTTTAGAAGATAAATGGTAGGAAAAAATTACGTATATAACTTTACAGAAAAACAAAATCGATAAGAGCAATTGAATAGAGATGTAGTATATATTTTTCAAACTTTGTCTGTTCGCAATTGTATCTCCAATTTCGTAAAAATGTTTCTATTCCTGTTAATATAAATGATATGAATATAAATGAAACGTAATGTCTGTGAAAAAAGAAAGAAACATAAAATACCTGTTCCTTCTGAGATGAATGACGATAATGATAATTTTTACCAGCAATAAGAGATATTGAAAACAGAAAAAAAGGATGATAGAACGATCTTGAATGAAAAAAAAAAAAATTAAAAAAATAAAGAAAAGACCTTGGTTCACTGATCTCTTGCTATTCTTCTTATCTTGTATTACGCCAGATTGTATATCATGGATGCACTAGCAAAAACAAGAGGCTTATTATAAAATAAAATTTATAATTTAAAACGAGAAATGACGGGAGGCCGTCATAAAAAATGGTAAACAGCGTTTGTTTGCACAAATTGATATACAACTTGTTTCGAGAATACTAACAAACGATCCATTATGCTGGATCGTATATTTTTAATGCAATATATATTTTTTAATTATATACATATATCAATATTCTCTATACTAGAATAATGTGTTAAACTACTCCGCGTATCAAAGATTAAACTACTCTGAGATTTCTTGAATTGCTATTTATATCAGCGAAATCTAAAAAAAATTTTTACAATGTATAATAAGCGAATAAGTGCTTGCTCGTGAATTCAACTAATCGCCTTATAAAAAATTATATTTTTTTTTCGTAGTAAGATACGTTTTTTATATTTTGAGATCAGTTATCACGATGTTTTTCAGATCAAATTTTAATTTGACTAACAATTATGTTCATTCACGCGACAATTTGCTACTTTATTTATATTATATCTTATCTTTTCTGCGAGAATGAAGATTTACACTTAGTCAGTTACAACCTCTTCTTTCACGGGCAAAGAAAAATCACGTTAATCCCTCGCTATCACCGCATTATACACATATATTCATGTATGCACGCGCGCGCAATGAGTGAAATAATAATTTCCGAAAGTGCGTTTCAAGTGAAAATGAACACGATCCGCGAGGATCGTGCGAATCGAGTTGTCAATTTTTGCGCAAACTATTTTTTCATTGTTGTCGCCGCGGGAAATAATGACACTTGGCTTAGTTCTGGGTTATTCCCGACTAGCACAATAACAGAAAACGCAAAAGGGATCGCCCCAGATGGGGGAGAGATACTTACTCCCTTATCCCGTTATTTACACAGCGCAGCGTAACAATGCCATTTTTCTATCACTTTAAAACGAGCGGCGACCCACTTCGTAATGCGTTTGTTTCATAGTTGTTAAGAAATAGCGTGGCCCGTGGCCTCTGTTACTCTGCTTCTATATCTCAGTAGATAAACTTTTCACCGAAAAGTTCTTTCGCGAACTTCGCCACGGAAGTGCGCTTTAAAGTCTTCTCGTTCTGGCGTGCTCGTGAAATAGGTCCGGTTTTGTTGCACTAGAAACTTTCTCTCTGCGGTTGTTACGAAGAGATGTTAAGTACGATGCATTGTTTATAAATTGATCAGAATCATAGGAATCGCGACAACAGGGTAGTGTTTTACACATCTTTTGTTGCATGCCCTATTTGTAAAATGTATATAAAATATAATATATAATAATACTATATATAAGTAGTTGTCTTCTGTCAGAGAATGAAAAATGGAACCGCGTTGCATATAGAAAAAAAAAGAAGGTAAAATTTTTTGCGATTTTCTATCGTTTGAGAGGGTCATAATACGAATATCCTGTAATTAACAGGATAATTTGTAAACAGTTTGCAATTAGTCAGAACCTTCTCAGTGGCCAGCACAATTCCAATTTGCAGAAGGTTAAAACAAATTCGATTGGCAATCGCGATTGCATCGCGTATCAATCTGACTCCCATTAGTCAGCAAGTTAATTATCTGAATGCAAATGAATCTAACGACAAACCAGTTGTGTCTATCGGTGTAGTTTCTTGGCAGTGATGTACATACACGACTGTGAAAGTTGCGCAACTGATCGTGGAATTCTCGTTGACTCCATTGTGTTGCACTATTCCTAGACGGCTCGCGAATCGATCTATAGCAAGCAAGTGCCTGCGTTAATCACCCAGACTTCGGTTTACTACGCATGACCGCGTCATCCGATAAAATTTCATTCGCCACTGCGACAAACAGTAGTCACGTTTGAAAATCTCGAAATCCGCCGGTGAACACATTCGAATGAAAGTTTCTAGGCATGCAGTGACAACGGAAATTTCTTTTTTTTCTCGTCTTTTCTCTAATTTCTCAAAGATAGAAATTTAACGCGTAAGACGATTTTCAACGAGATAAAACAGTTAAATTAGTCATTAGAGAGGAAATAATTGAGAAATAATTACAATTTAAAACTATAAACACAGAGACAGGGTAGCAGATATTATCTTACAATTAGAATAGTGCATTTAGAGGATAATTTCTATGGTGATATTCTAATAAAAGTTCCACTTATCAAAGCATATAATTCCGATAACGATATTATCCGTATTATTAACAATATTCGTATCATGATATCATTCAAAATCTATTATACTATATTATTATATTATATTATATTATACTTTATTATACTTTATTATATATAAAATTCTATTATTATTATGTAATATAATATAATATTCTATTATACATAGAACATAATATAATCTATCTAATATAGAATATTATATTATATAATAATATTATATAATCTATAATTTACACTCTGTAATAGAATGTATATTCTATACTCTGATATATTCTTCATATCTTCACATCCCTCGCGTGTTTCTTATATTCGTGAAATCAAAAGCTGCATGAACAAGGAATTAATAAGCCAAAAATTCATTAAAAAGCAATTAAATAAATAAATACAGCAAGTAATGTGATGAAATTTTTCAATTTACACTGTTCGGGAAGCCTCTTAACTTTCGTCCTCCGAAAAACCGTAAAATTTTCAATCGTGAGATTCGGTTAACGATTCGATCACTATCGCGCGTCGACCGCGTTTATCGCCGAAGATTAAAAAGCAATATGTTTCCGAGAGATAAAACGCGATCGTTTTATCGATCGTCGCGGTTTTTACGGCGAAATTATTTTTAAACGATCGATTTGAAATTTGAAATTCAAAAATTTCTTTTCTCTCTCTCTCTCTCTCTCTCTCTCTTTCTCTCTGTTCTTGTCTCTGTGAAGTCTAAACAATTCTACGATCTTTGGCAGATGGCCAACGATCCGTAGAACCGCCTGTATACGCCTGTCGAGTGTAGAGTAGACGCGCAGATTCAAATCTTTACGATTCGTTTCGTGAATGATGGAGTACTAAAGTAGTAACCAGATAAAAAAACAGACACGTGCAATTACGATGCCGGTCTATGACTGGGATCGGATGTGATACGTTGTACCATGTGTACGTTGTAGCCGTGTATTTGATATTATATAATCGTCCACGTAATGTGCATTTGATAATGCATTGGTAATTACATAGTGCTCTTCTCGTGGTATGTCATGCACAGAGATTCATACAATGTACATATTTCGAATTCATTGAGTTACTCGGCTCATTTTTATGTCTGTTTTTCTTTTTTTTTTTTTTTTTTTTTTTTTTGACAACGCTGATTAGCGATAATTTCTGTCAATCAAAGTGAAAATATCAAATTTTTGAGTAATGAATTCGATTCCACGTTTTGTGAGAAGTAATTGTTTTGAAAGAAAGGGATTTATAGAATTATGCGATAATATAATTGAAATTTTACGTGACTATGTATATATTTTTATGGAGATATATATTTGGAACGTATATTTCTAAGAATGTGGCTTTTCTTATAATTTGTTGGAAGTTTACAGCTTCCGGTTGTGGATATGAAGATAGTATAGAGTAATAAGATAGTATATAGTAAAAACCTTCATTCGTTAATAATTAAACAATCTACTCGGATCTTTTAGAATTTTTAAAATTTTGTCCTGCAGAAAGGTGCCAAAACAATGAGATAAATCGATACTTTATAATTTAGAAATTGCGTTTTTTTTTTTGATACAAAATTCTTTCACACCTGCGTAAAAGACATTTGGGTTACAAGGGGGAGTTATCAACTCCCCCTATAAGCGTCCCCGATTATTTCGCTCGGAAAATTTTTTTACGGCTATATTTTCGACAAATATGGATCAGTGTGCAACATGCACTATCTCGATCTCGTTCACGCGGCCGACTTTGAAACAAACGTCGAAGGGTCATCCCCTGGCGCCACAGCATCATCATCCGGCGAAAGTCTAGTGCGGGCTCTTGTATCCGTCCGCGTGTACGGGAACAATGGCTGTACACTTCAGGCCAGATAACAATACTTCCGATAATAATACACGACGAACGTGAAAGTTGGTCGGTGGCCAAGTTCCATCGAACACTGGACTCGGTCTCAAAAACAAAAGAGTTCGTTCGAAGGTCTTCCTCTTGAACAAAGATTTGAGATAATTGTATAGTTTTCCTTTTTTTTTTGAAAACAAAAAGAGGAAGACATATTTTTTTATTTCGGATGCCCCGTGATTTCGCCGATAAATATTATAAATTTTGTACACTCTACAAAAAATCATTGACATCTGTAAAAACACATCCTATAAAATTGATCATTTTAATCGCTCTAGTAGTATTGAATATATCATTTTGTCTTAAAAAAAATTTCAGTAAACTTCGTTTATCGTTAAATACTTGCATGATTAATTGTAAATGGAATCAATTTAAATTACATTAAATTAAACTAAATTAAATAGTTACTCATACAAGATACAAAACGTCAGATATTGCTTTGAAATATGTTAACCAATCCACGTTTATAGGCACTACGTGTTTCTATTTTATTCTATACACTACTTGGTAATCTTGTTCTTTGCGTAAGTACATCCGGAACCTCATGGTCAGATGCAACATCAAGACGTCGCATCGTCTGTGCATCTTTCCACAAAGAACACCGGAGTCTGTTACCGGAGATTGAGTGATTTTATTTTTAAGCCACTCCTTTAATACGCAGGCAGTGTTTGTCCAGCGATGTTCAGACTTATAAATAGAAAGGCTTATTCAAATTTATCAAACGAACGACTTTGCTTTGCCGACTCAGTAATTTTTGCATAAAAAAGAGACAGTTATTTGACATGGCAAATGTAACGACGATCCAACCAACTACGTATATAACGGTTCCCTAGGCCTGTTATGTTGTTACACACACACACACACGTGTGAAGCATTTGAAAGTTCAGGCCTCTAATTTCCTATAACATTTACGTTCGTCACGATAGCATCATGTCACAAAGTCCAAAGAATCTTCGTTCTTCGAAGGTACCTCTTGCAGAAGTACATATTTCCATCGTCGAAGAAAAAAAAACCTCGTATTGCGTAACAGAACAATCAGGAACGAAAATACAATGTCACTGTCGTCTTTATAATGAACTGGACGTCGCAGAGAAGAAGATCAGAATATTTTCATACACGCCATGGTATATATGTATGGTATAAAAAAAAATTGAAAGAAAAAAAATTCAATCTAGAACGATCCTTTTCACGCGTTTATGTTTAATAAATTTAAAAAATCGAGGTTATTACCTTCGAGTGAGAAATAAGCTTTCCAATAAATGTACAATTTATCCAATAAGTGTACAATGCGTGGGTGCACCGACAGTATGCGACAGAAGCTGCAACTAAAATGGGATTTTAAAACCCAATACGTTTTACGTTTTACGTTTCACAATGCCCTCTGTACTGTGCAACGATAAAAAGAAAGAAAGAATCCCTGACAAAAGAACGTCGATCGTCTCCTCATCTCGGTACAAGAGTTAATGGGATTCGAGCAATTTACAGCGCAAAAACACGGTTAACGAAATCGGTTAACGAAGTCTTTCATCGAGTCTCTAACTGCCTGCAAGAGGGTTCTCTAAGCTTCTTCTAATTAAAGAAAGCTCCGAAAAAAATCTGTTGACTTCTCGGCAGAGTTGTGGTAACGAACTGCCGATTTGCCGATTTGCCGATGGGAGTATCCTCAATTTTAGACCAGCCAGAGAACAATAATGCCGCGATAATGAACGCGCTTTAATCGGCACAATGCAGCCCCGTTCGATTTCCAGTTCAGCTCCCAGTTCTTAGCCCAGTTTCATTTTTCGTCCATTAACGCACACGAAACAACATGGATTTCGGTGCTTCCGAACATGCTCGAGGGAGAGAGACGCTTCAACCTGAACCACCGACGTTCATATTGTTCGAGTTGTACAAAATACGAAGATTACTTACGTGTATTTGAATTTATCTAATCTCGTTCCTCAAAAAGAAAACCAAATCGATTAATTTCGTTGTTAAAGTACTTGAAGTAGCTTTCACGTCGAATGTCACATTCTTTGTGCGTTCAAAGATAATTGGTCATTTTTTTTTTTAGATTAGATTACTAAAGTCTATTAATAGAATCCAAGGAATCTTAAAATTATACTTTATCCAATTCTTCGATCATTTTGTTCGATTACTTCAATTAATTTGATAAAATTATTAATATCTCTTCAGTTTTTTAATATTTCAAATTTTCGAACTTTCGAACACAGATTTTTTTAAGTGACAAAAAGAGTTATTTTTGGTTGTCGTTCAACCTCGTCAAACCACTTCAACGTGATAAAAAGTCGTGTGCAGGAAATTGTTAAACTTTTCTGTGAGAAAAAGGTGTAAAACAGCGCTATTAAATTATGCAAAGACTTTCTGCGAGAACTGAATTACTAATTAGTATCAATCTCTTTAATGAATTCCTGGTAAATAGCTGGTACGCAAAAGTTGGTTTAAGGTGTACGTACTTCGAGGTTGGAAATTCGTTGAATATGCAAGAAAGTAAGCGAGTCATGTTGCCGGCGATTCATTCTCGTTGATTCTCCTCGAAATCGAGAAGAAAAACATCTGCAATGGACGTCCGAAGCGATCATCAGTTTTGATTATAATTACCAGTGACGTCGTAAATTCCAAGAATATTAAATAAATTATTACTCTCACAGTTGTCTTTTCATTTGTTTTTTTTCAATTGGAAATCGTTTACTTAGAGCGTAATTTATCATAGTAGCGGATCTTAATTCGCAATAATATTCAGTAATTTAACCTGAGCAATCAATTTTTCAGTTGATTAATCTTCTAGCGACTAATAACAAACATTCTGGAATTTAAATCCAAAAAAGTCGAGAGAAACATGATCGTGTATACATCGAAGTAAAATCTCTATCTCGGAGAATGATGAAAGTTTCAAACTCCGTTTTGGGAACGTATGACTCCGTTTGCACTACAATATATACACGTGTTTCGTTGTTACAGAAAGTTTAGAATTACTGAGAAATTAAAATTGTGTCGCATCATTGAAAATAATTGTTAGCGGTAATAATTTAATTTAATCAATTATCAATGTTTAATAATTATTGGCGAAGTAAAACGATTGTGAGAACGCTTGCAAAAGGATCACGTTGATCTTCTAGATTTTTCGTTCCATGATCTTTAGAACAATTTTCTACGTAACGTGAAATCGAGATTAACGATCCAGAATAATCGAACGGATGTGTATTCCGCACCGGTTGATTTGTGAATGTCGATTATAATCGGATCTCTAATCGCATTATTACCAAAGTCGAATCTCATTCGATGTATGTGTAGTTGCTAGAAGATACGATCGTAAAATTTATTTACGACTCGGGGGAAAGTGTACTCTACTTATTTTATGTGAACATGTTTCACTTTTCCTCGAGACATAAATAATCTACAATAATTAATTGCACAATATTCTAGGTTAATTTTTATCTCTTACACATAATGGGATACAAAGGTATAGAAATGCCCAACAAAAGTCAAAATCGAAGAAGATGAAGATGTCAAGAAGTATCTTAGGTTTCTTAACGAGAGTTCTACTTTTCGTAGCCATCGTTCTGTGACTTTCGCGTTACAAAACCTGTTCGATCTGATGTTACGGCAGTAACAGTTGAAATTAACTGAAAGTTAACAATTGACATCCTGCTTTTCAATTTTTAAAAGTATCGTTTGATTCGATAGTAGCCTGAATTCTGATAATTTCAGTTCTCGTTTGCAAAATTTGCAAAATAATATTATACAATTTCAAGTGTTAAAAAGTTAAATTATCGATACGTTATATATCTACAACGAATTCAAGAGAAAGTACCAATAAAACGGCAAATACAATCATAGAAAGAACGGCGCAATTCATGAAAAGAATAGAAAAAAAATCAATGTGCATACGTTCAACTCTCTATAACCAGAATTTCATACTTTCTCGTAGGAATTTTCATATTTTTTCGTACTACAAAATGATCGTAGCTGTGCACTACAGTTGAAAATTGGCCACCAATGATCACTCAAAGTAATTTTGACGTATCTATGAAATGCAATAAGAATGTATGCGATAACTTTCAAGCAACAAACCAACCATAGTTACAGACAGGTTAAAACGGTTTAATACACAAACTCGTTCCACTATTCAAAATAGCAATAAAGTGGCCAGCGCAATTACGATTTCCAAAGCACGCCAATTATCCTCTCTTATCGTATTCCCTTTCTTTCTCTCTTCATTCATGCTGAATCTTAAACCAAATTGAAAAGAAAGAAAAACAAAAAAAACAAAAAAGAAAAAGATCAAAAAGGCCGAGAGCAGATTCCTCCTCTTTGCTTATATACTTTCTCCACTCGTCGTCACGGCCCGACGACTCCGATATTTATTGTTTCTGCCCCCGATACACCAGCAGGCCAGGCTGGAGCCGCCTTGGGCATGCAAGCGTTGCACTCGCTCTTTCGCGTGCAAGCCTTTTCTGCAGCTGCAGCAGTTCACCACAATATCCAATCGACGAAGCCTTGCCTCTGTCGGTGGTGGGTTTAAAAAGGGCCACTGGCAAGTTGCCAATAGGGCTGACAGAAAACGACAGGCTCGTTAATGGATAACCGGCGACAATTAAGGTAAACGAATCGATCCGGGAGCCAAGGGTATTTAACTACCAACGATGGCTCGGTCCACCAACCTAGTGGTGCACGTGTAATTAACGTGTGCAAAATCAAATTCATCCCGCCGCTCGTCGTCCTGTTTCCCGTTTAACGTTGCCTATCAACCTCCGTGTCATTTTTTTTTTCTTTTTTAACCCTCTCAGCGATCTTCTGGATCACGTTAGACTAAACACTAATTTTTCTTTTTTAAATTATTGGGAATTGAAAAGAAGGCAACTCCGCCACTTTGTCAGTGATTTGAGAAAGCCAAGAAAATTCAACGACGAAACAAACGACTGAATAACGAGAATTAATGAAGATCGAATTAGTTTTTAAAGTATGTTATAGATTTGCGTGATAAAAAAATATTTAAAGCGTAATACCCTTTTTTAATATAGGGTGGACCAAAAGTTTCTTCTCTAATAAATCTATTTTTCCGATGAAACATCAAAATGTAAGAAAAAACTAATTTTATTGATTTTAAATTAAATTTAAGTTTAAACATGATTTTTTCATGTTTTAAAAACAATGTATGATAAAAAAATTACGGATTTATTTTAGTAAGAGGTGATTTTTAATCCCTATACTATATATATAGGTAGAGTAATTTTTCCACCGACATTTTTTTTTTTTTAATTACGTTCGTAAAAGTATGAAATGTGAAATTTCGAATTCCTAGAGTATCTTTAATACTACATAGACTATTAATACAAATCGTTTTTTCACTTTTCCCATCTTCTTGCTTCTTTCTTTTTCTTCATCAACTTCTAATTGTCAATTTCATATTACGCTCTTGCTTTTTCCCTTTTTCATCCTTTTCTTTTTTCCCTTCCTTTTTCCGGAGGTTTGTTTGTTCCGATCGTTCGTATGGAGAAAAGGAAGCCAAGTGTGAAACGTAATTCGGGGTCAAACGCTGAATTTGACCCCGTTGCCTCGTGATGTGACCAAATACATACGTGATTTTTCAAGCGCACGAGAGACGTTAATTTGTGGCCTACGGCATTCCTTTTCACTTTCTGACAGACAAATTCCGTCCAAGTGCACTTTGATTCTGCTTGCTTTTGATACTTGTGTTTGCACAATGGAGGAACAATTCTCGCCTTGTTCGAGTGCTTTGTGAAGTGGATCGCGGAATAACGTGTGATCTATATGCATTTGCTCTATATGTAAGAGCGATAATACCTCATATTGTGCTTTTGTTCTTGATTTTTCCACTATACACACATTTCGACCAATTTCGATTCTTTTTTTTTTGATCAATTCGCTGCTGTTAACTCGCGTCTTCGTATTTCGATATTAACGACGATAAATGGTTAATAGAATTTTCTACGTTCTAGTAAGCTTTTTCAGATATTTGAAAACAAAAACAATCCTAATAGGATAAAAAAAAAAGGAAATATTAGATACATGAATTTGGAACTGTCGATAAATCAAATATTTTCGTATTAACAGGTCAATGATCGGTCAAATTCAAACAGACGACTTTTAAAAGTCGATTTTTTATTCCAAAAATAATAAAAAATTGCAAATTTTTATCAAAAGCTTGAACACGTCAAACATTCGTCAATGATAAGAAGATTTAAAGTTAATCACTTTTGTTTTGTTTTTTTTTTTTTCTTTTTGATTTGCACGTATACTGAGAAATGATTTATTTTGAATTTATTTGGATGATTTATCGTTTTACACGATCTAAAAATAGGTATGATCAATGCGATCGGTTTGTTCAAACGACATGCGTGTACGTTCGAGGAAAGCTAGATTCTTAAGAATATGAATCACTCAAAAGTTAATTCGTCCGAATCGAAAAAAATATCCAACGAGAATGCACACTGTTTCGCCAAAACTTGCGTGTTGAACACGAAAGAAAAATCTTCCAATTATCCACGAACAATCATTTACAATTTATTACACAATCATTTGTAATTGATATTACACGACACGATTACGCAACATTTTATTATTTTATTTAGATAGAAAGATAAGAGCATCATTTCTGCGTTGCACGAACGTGGACGACAAATATTTAAAACTAGGTATATTTGTTTGTTTTTTATACAGATTTTAAAGAACTAATATATCGATGAAAAAATAAAATTTTTATTTCAGACAAATAATCGTAATTCTTAATGAAAGGATAACGTTAAGAGTAAAAGAAATTGCGTCTCAAGTTGCAGTATTGAAACTTTCTTATGTTGTTACCACCAACGAACGCGCTGATAGCAACGCGTCAATCCCCGGTTTATTGCTCCGATTTGAAAAATTTTAATCAACCACAAATCCTCCTCTGATCCGTCAGCAAATATAATAAAATAATAATAACCTGGTTGTAAGGGGTCTAAATGTTCGACTTTCACAATCGATAAAATGAAAAAGCACTTGACCGTGCTCGTGATCGATCGCGATCACTCGTATCGGAAATTAAGCCGCGTATTTTCCGCGACTTCGTCCCGATCTCTCTCGATCCTGATCGTCAGAAGTGCTTCGAGGGTGATAACGATCGCGTACGAGGAACAATGAAAACACTTGCCGCTCGTAATCTCGTTCGATGTCGATCGCGAAAATCACGTGACTGAAAATGTGAATTAAGCGATCAATATCAAAGTTTTAACACTAGAAGGTCTCAGAAAGTTCTCTTTCTGATATCTGTTTTTTTCTTTTTTCTTTTTTTCATATAACTTGTACATCTTAAAAGCAATTGCGTAAAGACAGTCTAACATTGTTTGAAACGAAGTATAAAATTTTTTCCTACCTATTTCTTTTTCTTAATAAAATTTAAGTTAAAAAATTAATTAAATTTAAGTTAAAACATGATTTTTTCATTACGTTTTAGAAATTATTTCTTTCAAATGTTGATCGCCAAATGTAATAAAAAAAATTACGAATTTATTTTAGTAGGAAGTGATTTTTGATCCACCATATATATATATATATATATATATATATATATATATATATATATATTTAAATACATTTAAAAATATCTTGTTAATTTCTTTAAACATTTCGTTTAAACACGATCGTAATGATATAACGTAATTAAAGATTGAAAACAGCCTGAAAACTGAGTTGAAATTGATAAAATTTCGTGAATGCCAAGGCTATAGGTTATTATCTCGGTATTTCGAAAATTTTATGGAAACGCGGGTACAGTCAGGAAATTAAATAAAAACACAATTTTGCTAGATGTTGAGACTTACTAACAAACGCATAAGTATTGAAGTTTTTTGTTGAAACATAGGCAACACAGAAGAAAACACATTTCCAAATTGTACCTACCAAAAAAGGATATTCAGAATGTTTCATTACACCAAAAAGAGAGAGTTTTTACGTCGCACGAGAGAGCAGAACTTGTTTTCAGAATTTTTAGAATTCCCTTTCTTTTTTTATAATTCCTAAAGCAAGCTTTTAGAACTGTAAACTCTATGATGTTTTGTAAGAAAAAGTAGCTTGTTAGATATGTGTAACACGACATGACGATTTATGCTTGAATTGAAAATTAAAAGATGACATTTTTTCTGTTCGAGGATCGAACGGGATGATTCATGGACGTCTTTTTTATCGAATAAACCTCGCTAGAAATAGTTATCGAACGTCAGTGGTATACCAATTAGGCATCGATCGACGCGAAGAAATTTCATAATTCGAGTCTCTCTGGCTAATTAGTTTTTGATCGCATCGGTTCGAACGATAAACCTTCTATTTATCGACTGTTTCACAGCCTTACACAAAAATGGATGTTCTTTAATCTCATTTCATTTGTAATTTTTTTTCTTTTATCTTCACTCGAATAAATTATATTATATTGCATTATTTTAACGTATTATTAAACAAAATAGGTGGAAAGAAACTGTAGTTCACCCTATACAAATCATAATACCAATGTGAAAAATATCTTTTGATGATTGTTTTACTTGATTAAAATTTACTTGACGATTAACGCCAACTAATCAAACACGATGCTTTCATAAAAGTTGAAATAAACAAAATTCAAAGAGAAACAGGATATAATATGTTTAACTGCTCCACAGTTAAATAACAGAGCGGATTGACGCGTGAGGACAAATGTGTAAATTTGGAACGAAAGTTATACAATGTCTGAGTAAGAAGCTCGAATAAGAGGGGAATAGCCGATAAAATTGGATGAAGATCAATTTTGATATGTGGCAAACTTGTCGAAAATATTAGTCGGTTGCAACGATTCAAGCTGAATTTTCACTTAGTTATCTCTCCTGGCCGCTAGCTGACGATCCACGGGAAGTTAAATCTAACCGTTCGACTGATAGAACCAGGTTAAACACGCGAAGTGCCATCGGAGAATGAATTTCTATCTTTAACCGATGTTAGGCGCTAACATTCGTGCGTGACATTCCGTTTGGATTTCTCTTCGGTATTCACTTATCATTTCGTTTGGACAATTTAGAAATTGTTGGCAATTATTGTGAGAGAGAAATCAAATAGTTAAACTGAGCAAAGATATTTTTCATATTGGTATAGGGTGGGCCAAAAGTTTCTTCCCATCTATTTTTTTTAATATAATAAAATAATATAATATAATAGTATAATACAATAATAATAATATTGTCGGATTGAGAATTCTGGGAATAGACTCGAAACTTTCTTCGGTGCCCAACAATCGTCGCCTGCGTGCTGTCTGTTTAGCAGAACATAACAAAAGTTAGACCTGGGACCTGGGACCTGGGACCTGGGACCTGGGCTCTGGGCTCTGGGCTCTGGCCCTGGGAATATTTATTCTAGCCTTCCAGGTAGCTCTTGAAATATTTATGGTTTATGTGCATGTGTGTATGAACGACAAATGCTTCCTGCAGATGAGAAATCGACAGAGAGTTGCGAGCGAGAGACGAGTGAGTGAAGAGAGCGAGAATCAATGAGTGAATAGCGAGTTCAGCGTCTATAAAACGTAGCGAGCGTATCTAGAATATAGCGTTAATCTTAATTTTTTTCAAATCACCTTAAATAAATTCTTATCCTCAACTTTAAATAAACATTATTCTATAACAAAATACCTATAATATAATAATGTAATATAACATAACAAAACATCAAAATATAAGAAAAAGCTAATTTTATTTATCCTAGTAGGATAAATATAGATAGTGGATTAATTGTAAAATGATCTACATTGATTTTCGTGTATGTATTCTGTATTTTCTCTCAAACGTGCAGTAATAAATATAATTCTTTCTTCTCGCTTTCACCCAAACAACTGGAATATCTGTTTGAACTTAAATTTAATTTAAAATTAATAAAATTAATTTCCTCTTACATTTTGATGTTTTACTGAACAAAAGAAAAAAAATAGGTGGGAAGAAACTTTTGACTCACCCTATAGATTCGTAGTATCCGTAATATATACCACGGTAATATAATAAGAAGAAACTGGTGACAATAGACTTTACAACTTCAGCAGGGATAACGAAATTTCGAATTAATGTACAAATGACGTTTAAATGAGTATGATAAACTTGAACGGAAGCAATATAAGTTTTAATAGCTTTAATGCTACTATGGAAAATCTGGCCTTGGTTTCTTTGCGCAGGTATACACAATCGTAAATTTTCAAACAACAAAAGAAAAAATTGAGAATTAAAGAATTCGCTTCAAACAGTCGAATAAATTAACAAATCAACTGCATCGTGCACGTGTTGCAATATTGATTGTCATTTAGGATGATCGGTGACGCCATGAAAGCAACAATATAATATAAATAAATTAAAATAATTTGAAAGGTGAAAGTAGATGATATGTTATTAGACTTGAAATAATTTGAAAATATGGAAGTAGACATTCTTTAAAAAAAAGTTTTCTCTGTAAGAGTCTTAACGTATACGACAGTACATTGATTAAAGCGTAAAAAATTTGGCCGGCAGAGTTAATGTATGTACGTACTCGCTCTCTGCAATTTCACGTGACTTGGAGATTACATAAACGACTTATGTATGTTGCACAAAGTATCAGCTCCCGGGTGTAACATTAGTCCACCGAAAAACAGCAATCAATTACAAGCTGACATATCGAAGCAAGCACGTAAAAATCACGCTGTTGTGAATTTAGCGTTAATTCAACGGCGATCACGTGAGTTTTTCAAGCGATTAAAACGAGCGAGACCACGATTCATTCACAAAACTGTGAATGATGTGTACGTGCTATGTTACGAGTTCGCGCGTAGATGTCCGTTCGGTTCAAGCCCGAACCTAGCCGATCACTGTTTACTCACTCGTTCGTTTATCAAACACTCGAGAAAGTCACGCTCACCAGAAGCTTCGATCGAGAAACCCGGAGTTCCCGTGTCTTTCGATACAAGAACGAAACACACGTGTGCGCCAATTTCTCCGCCGACCGCGGAGAATTCAATTGCAGAGGCGCCACGTGAGACGACGACTCCTATTCGATAAGGCAACTAGTTTTAACTTAACTTTAAAAGAAACGATTCGAACGTTCAAAATTTTCCTCGTGTCTACTTCGAAACGTATCTTGCGGGCGAACAATTGATATTTACTCACAGACGTTGGTGTTTTCACTTCTGATTCAAAATGAAACAACACGCGCACACGTATACATACCTGCGCTCTAGTATTAAAGTAAAAATCGATATTAAATTATCTTATTTTTCACAAGTTCCACAGAGACAGATGTACATATTAATATGAACAGTTACTTTTACATAAAAAAAAAAAAAAAAGAAAATGATCATTCGCCAATACCTGATACGGGAGTAGCGAGGAACGCTTGATTCGTGGTGACGAGTAACGAAAGCAGCACGAACAAGGACCATGCGAAGACGATCATCCTGAATCGTAGTAATCACTGAGAATCAGCGACAGCTTGCCAAACATCGGGTCGCCTCGGGCTTCCACTACTAAAGTTTTATTTGCACGCGCGAATGTCTATTTTTCGGTTGAGATATATATATATATATATACACACATACACAGCAACGTAAATATGTACGTATACGCGACGTCGAAAGATTTTACAAACTTAATCGTTTCAGGCTCACGGACGAGCACGTTTCTCTCAGTGAATCGGGCCGCCGGGCTCAGACTCGGCTTCGCCGACTTCTCCGACCAGTTAGCCAGCAGTGAACTGCTCGTGTTCCTGCCTTGGGCATCGTAATATACATAAAGTCGCCAGATAAGCTGCGGCTGACACCCCACCACGAGCCGCTCCGTCGTGGGACGGGCCGTCTCTCGCTCGCTCGCTCACTCGCTCTCCATCCAACAGCTTGAAATCCTTTTCTCTTTGGCCGACTCGCCACGCCACGTCGCGCCGCGCCACTCGTATATTCTCTCTTCCCTCTCGTCTCTCGCGAGACTTCCTCCGCCTCGCCGAACTTCATACTCATGCACCCACATTTCTGGTTACACATGTTCTCGCCGCGCGGATTGCAGTTCGCAAACGTCAGCCGACCTATCCACGCTAAAACTATCGTTGCCCAGTTTCCACGCCTTCGCAAGAACCTCTGATTCTACTGTTCGGACTCTTTCGGTGCTCTGAACAGCCAAAGATAGACGATCGCGATCTGGGTTCGAATCGAGCGGGTAAACGCGAAGTATTTGGTTAGTTGTGGACTAGTAGTATTGAAGTATCGTGTGACAATGACGATGACGATGGACGCCTCGATCAAGTGGTTCAATTTCTTGCATTCGTCTCACGCAAGCACGTTCGAAAGGTTGGAGTTTCAATACCACAAGCCCGGGTTGATCAGTTTGATTTTTCTGGTGCTCTGGATGACGACGGTAATCGTGAACATCTGCGTCCAGCATGTGAACTATTCGGACTTAGTCCGGGTAAATAAGATTTTGGAGATTTTTTTCGAGTCTCACTCTCTGCAATTCAGAGGTGGCTAACGGGCGGCCCATGAGCCCTACTTTCTCGATCGCCAGCGCTATCCGCTCCACTGCATCGATCTCTCCACTACATTGAAATTTCCTCGCCGTGCATGAGTTCTCTCAGTCTGTTGATTGTACTACTACGTAATTGTAAGCAAACGAAGAGACTGGGTAGCGATCGAGAAAGCAGGGGCAAGGGTCGCCAGTTAGCCCATCTCTGCGTCAGCATGCAAATTCACATGAAGTTTGCAATATTTTGTTCGTAGTTTACACGATTGTGGTCTTGCTGTTTCGGTATGTACGATTTTTTTCAAGATGACGACGACGACGACGACGACGATTTCTTGAATCGAATTTCTCAATTCGAATTCTAACGAACTGTTCGGATGAACTTGACTCAGGTAAACATTTCTTGTGATCTTTTAACATAGTAAGCATGATTTCATTTTCCAGTTCATATTCGTTGTTAGCTAACGAGCATTGTGGCTCTTATGAATTTTTCAATACGAATTGCATTCTACATTTATGAATGTCGTTTAACAGATACCACTGTTTCGAAAATGGATTCCAAATCTCCAGTGGATATCACACGAAGATTTAATATTCAACGTCGTCGTTAGAAAGACGAGCTCGTAATATTTCTATGTGTAATAAATTGCGAATTAAGTTGTTTTACTGCGTGAAAAAAAAAACGTGCGTTAAAACAAGTTCTGTTTTACGACGCACAAACAGAAGTTTTTTGATATATTATAATTTATTTACGTTTTTTGATAATTTATAATAAATTATAATGAAATATAATTATAAATTATAATACGCAATAAATTATAGTCTGTTGTCAAACGTTTCCCTGATGTAATTCTCAACACTTAATAGCAACATTTCGTTGACCTTTAATAATAATAATGATGATAATCTTTAATAATAACATGTTGCAAATAACATATATTCGAGTAACATCGTGCTTTCATTTTCTTGCAAGACCGAAGATTCTTTGGATGGAAGAATCACAACGATCGTTGTATTGTAATTTAATATTACGTGAATTATCAATTACACATCTCGTTCCTTGCGAATGAATGAATATTTGCAACGAGTAAAAGTAGTTTTCCTAGAAAATGACAAATTATTCCTCTGTCATACCCGGAAGAAAATCGATGAGTCACATCAGAGCGAGTAAATAGACAAAGATGGCGGAAAAGAGGAGGAAAAAATGTCTCGAAGATTAGATGTCGTGAGACCACCAGTTCGAGGAATCGTACACCTCTAATAGCAGCGAGTACGTAATTTGGGAATAGATCTATAATATCCCATAAAATTTTGCAAGGAATCTTTCTGCCACGAGTTTCATTTTTTAGAGCGGGATAAATGCCCTCTGTTTTATCGGATTTTTCCCCGTGAAAATAAATTTCTATGAGAACGTATATTCAATAAATAGAGCGTATCTTGTAACAGTTATGTTAACTGTATTTTGTAGAAAAGTGAATGTAGTGTATTTTGTAGAAAAGAGAATAGCTAAGAACTTATAGTTTTTGTAATAGCTAATTAAGTGTATTAATGATTTCATCCCTGATAAGAACGAAGCACCAAACTCCAGGAAAAAAATAATGTTTTGAATCCGGATTGTGAAGACCATTTTATTCGTCGTTTTTAAACCCTAAATTAAATGCAACCTACCAAGCGATAATACTATCCATGAAACATCTTCAAGGTTTCTTCTTCATGAGGAGGAAAATTAATCGCAAAAACAAATGAAGTTTTTTCTTTTCAACGACTTTGAATAACATTAACTACAGATTCTTCTTCTTTTTTAATTATTTTTAAAAATAAAATTTCTTATATAAAGAGTCATTGCAAATGTATGCATTAGTATTCAGACACGTTGACGAATTGATTAATGTATAGTGACTTTATGCATATGTTTCCTCTTCGTATAATCAGAAGATCATAAATTCAATAGCAATAGATTTTAGTATTCAGATTGTTATAAATTTGCATATTCTGCTTGTACATGCAAGGCCAGAGATCATTCTGTTTTCACTTAAACCGAATCTGAAGAAACTGACAAATCCAAAGATGAAAGATACATCAAATCACGCAAAGTTTAAAATGGTCAACAAACGCCAAATTTTACTACTGCACGTTGTCTCATTAAAAAATGTCACGATATTTCACTCCGATAATCACGAGGAACACGCATTGTTCCAAAAGTTGCGCGAATATAATTTATTAATCAAAACTAAAATGAAAAAAAAATAATATCGATTTGGAAGAGCTACAAGGAAGATATCTTGTATATACATATCTGAAAGACGCGAAACAAATTTGTGACGTGCCTTCGTGCCAGTTAGATTATTGCCAGATTAGTATCGTGCCAAATCCGCCGAATAAATATAGTACGACAAATGTCACATACAAGATACCTCACATTTCGAATTTCAAAATTTCGTTTCTCAAGGCGTTCATTTCTATCATTTTCTTAAAAAAAAAAAAAACAAACAGCTAACGTCTACCTAAATGTTAAATCACCACACATGTTAAGTTGTATTATTATAATCTCGTCACAGTGACGCAGATTGTACCAAGATATTTCTATTTTGCTAATTCTACGTTAAATATTTTCGCTCGAGAACGCTCGCTTCCGGAATCTGATCTTTTCTGTATGCACATTGTATTTCCTGGCGGTCTTAGTCTTCACCGCTTCTTTACGGATAACAAATATAATGCTTGTAGCGGCTAACGAACGTAGAGAAAGTTCTAGCACTACAAAAGCTAGGAGACTTTACGACTCTCAGGATATACGAGCTGTCGAAAGACGAAGGCCAAGTTTTTATTCCTAAAGTGCGTAGGACAACAAAGTCCACACTCGATAATACTAGAACGGCCAGGACAACAATCGCGAGCGTCGTAAATTCTACGATTACGAAGGGTAAGCACTCAGGCCAGCGGGCCTAACATAAACCAGATGGCGACGGGCAAGACCCAGAGAAATCCCGCTACGTCATTTAGGAATTCGAAGAAGTATCTTCGGAGAAATTGCAGCCCCACTCCAGGAAGAGTAGGAGGCGCAATCACCCCTGACATCTAATTGGCCAGAGCCTAAAAAACGCTTGGCCAATTGGGGAAGAAAAAGCAGATCCAAAAATCTTCGAGCGACGACGCGAGCTCGAGCGCAGAGAGAACACGTTGAGCAGTCCGCGAGTGCGAACCGCGAAGTACCGCGAAGTCCGAAATAGCCCGCTCTCTCATCAAGCTCGTTGTCAACTTGATTGTACAAGTTCATCTTTAAATAAAAGAGATAAACCAAGTACACAGTCTCGTCGATATCCAAATCCTTCTCCAAATGCTTATCGACCTCTTGAATCATTTAATCGGTTAGTTTGAAAAATTTGAATTCAACTTATAATATTAATTTATACATTATTAGTGTATATTATATTACATGATCTGTACGAGGGGATGGATAATCGCAACGTAGTTTTATAAATTTTTAAACGTTCCATGAAGATCCGAGGAATGAATTTTTAAGTACGTGTTTATTCGTAATAAATTATTAGTTTCGTTGTATGACGAGAAATTTGATTTCAATCTTTCTCTACGGGGGAAATGTAGGAAATAGGGGAATCTAATTTAAGCGAACAACGACAATTGTTTCGATTTAATTGACAATATAAAAACTGAATTAAATTGAATTTATATATATATAATTGATATAACCTTCTTCTCGTTTAATTCGCAGTACTATGCAAATCAAACATGTTTATCGTCTTTATTTTTAATATGATTATTCCTGACAAATTCTCTTCTTTTTTGAATATCCTTATAGAAAGAAACGACTGAATCTTTTAGAACAATCCATAAATTTATAAAATGCAAAATCACTCGTTTGAGCGATCGTTACATAAACAAAAAAAAAAAAAAGAAAAATGATATCGTGAAAATTCTTTAAATCCACTCGCAAGTGATTGTGTACACAGATACATGTTATCTCAGTCGATTTAGCTCCGCTTAATAATATTTGTTAAACTTGTTCATCGATCGTTACAGGCGACGTACACACAAGAATCAAGATGCATCCCTTTCAGACGCATCCGGCTTGATTTGCAAATTTTTCTGAAGAAGCGGGTCACGTCAATGGATCTTTCACCGCCCCCGACGTCATCGAACGACGAATACTGTTCTCATCTCGCCTCTGTTCTTCTTCCTTTTTTCCTTTTTTCTTTCCTTTTTTTTTGTCTCCTTCATCGAACGCCGCCGTTCTTTCATAATTTTACCTTTACCAGGCATTACGCAAACGTCACGCGTTGAAGCTAACTTATGTGATACTTGACACACTGCTACCGGCGATAACGAGCCACCTGGAACAAGACTAACGAGCATCTCACATTTCGTACGATGTATTCTGACGTTAGTGACATAGTACGCGCGATACGTCCATGTTAGATGAATCACTACACACCTCTCTCCCTCCTCTTCTCACCACAAAAGACCTTCTTTTGGGGCCTTCTTTTTCGCGGAAGAAATCGTCGAACCGCCTCCAATTATTCGGCTCTGATTAAATCGCGATTGTTCGTGATTCAGCGGATGTAACGTGATCGATTGTGATAATAAATCGACGCGGAATTGTATCACGAGTCGTAATTGATTTCGTAGCTGGCGACATTATAGCTGGACAAGTCGTGTCGTTCACGAATAGTGGGCATGTCGTTAAGAAGCGTCTTATTGATATAGCGAATTGAATGGTACGTCGATCGTCAACGCGAATTGTTATTCTTATTTTGTAACGTGACAACGATCACTTAGATACTACGTAGATTATGGTTTTATTATCACAGATATTATTATATTTAGGTATATATTTCAGTGATCAACGATACGAGATTCACGGTAGCGATACGATTTAAAGCTTATTAGAAATATGGAAACTTGAGAGGATCATGATGATGATTTTTTACGATTTGTCGCTGGGATAAAGAATTGCTAGATTATTACTTAGATCAAGAGTTCTGAACTTTGCTTGATCGATTATCTCCATTATATCCATTATTCAAATTATCGCATGATTTACATTATCATATCGAATTTAATACAATACGAAAGTGATTATCTCGAGAAAAAAAAATTGTCAATACCTTTGTTATTATTATTATATTATAAATTGTATTATTATTGTCCAAAGTATTGCACGATTTACGTCGTTACATTGAATTTGATCTGCAATATAAAGTGATTATCTCGAGAGAAAAAACTATGTTAATATCTTCGTTGTTTTCGTCTGCCTTCAATTAAGCGAGGCGTGCTATTTTTTTCTTCGCACACACGCACAAGACGACGGTATGTACAAATGTATTTTATAAAAAATACAGTTTCAGAATATATTAGCTGGATAAAAAAAACAGCGCACTCCTTATTCTTGTCACATTGACTTATACTCGTTTTACCGTGCATTTCAATCCTATAGAACGTTTTCTCATGCTAATTTCAACGCAAGCTTGTTCCCATCTCGCACGACGTTCACGTACACCGTCTAAATCAATTATTTGCGGAACGACGTGCGAAACATTCTACGCTGATGCGGCCGATCATTAACAATAACTTATGCACCTGTCAGATAAGTGGTTGCACGTTCACAGCGTTATATTTTCCCGCAAATGTTTGCAAACTCTACTCTTCCGTGGTTCTATTCTTTTTTTTTCCTTTCCTTTTCATTTGACATCGAATTCTACAACGAAATTTTTTTTTTTTTTTTTTAATCCAATCGACAATTGGGGTTATATTGGAATAGATGTATATTTAAGAACAAATTATATTTACGAAGGTGATCAGTTTGCATGAATTTTGGACATTGTACGAGATCGAGAGAGACCAAATCACGTTTCTCTAATTACGAGTTTGTTCCAATAGAGTCGTTAATCACACCAAAGTGGAGTGATTTATTTCTTACAAATCACATCCAGAAATTGTTGTATTTCGCACTGGTGTCTGTTTTTAACATTAAATTACTCGAATATATATATAATATATGTTGTATATATAAAAGAATATATATATATATATATATATATATGTGCAATATCATTATATTATATACAATATTATATAATTCTATAATCTTATATATCTTTTTTTTTTTTGATACTTTGAAAAATACATGCTCTGTGCCAAAGCACAGATTCATTATTCACCTCTCGTCAAAATCATTAGCTTAGGCCCCTTCATGGCGATCTAATTGGCACACATTTTTATCACATCCGTTGTCCGATTCATCCGATCTATTTGCTAAGCATTTCACGTGCTAAGCATCTCCGTTGTGCTCTCTCTCTCTTTCTTTTTCTTATTTTTTAAATTTTATCATTAGGTTCCGTAGCACGCGTAAATGCGTAACACGTGCGAAATAAAAATAGACTTACTGCGCCTCTGTATTACCTACGACCTTCGCTGCATGTTTGCTCACAAGGTGCGTCTTAAAAGCTTCGTAAACACCGCGTTATTCCATCTATTGCGTACCTCGTTTGGCACGAAAAAGAAAATCGAATTCGCTGCTCGGTAGAAGTTGATTTATCCGCGTTAGTGACATTCATCCCGCTAACGATAAAACCAAATTTCAGCTGTCGTTGAGTTACTTTCGTTACGTGAACACTATCGTGAATTGAAGAATACCCCGTGGAAACAGGTAATTGTTAATTATTCGCAAGATTCGAGAAACAGCGCGCGTTCTTTTCAACGCTCGAGTACCATTCTTGAGGAAGATACAGATTGGATGTGCTAAAGATTAATTGCGCTGGTTTGGCGAGAAGTTAATTGTACTGTTAATTAATTGTAAAAACGTCTTGAGATTTCATTCAGCGTCGTAACGATTATTCGAAACAAAGTTGCAAAATATTTAATGAAATCGATGCTAAGATCAGTCATCCGTCGAAATATAAATCGAATTAACCAAGCAATTTGTCGCTAAAATCTATCTTTGCGATAGATAACTCCTAAAATAGCTTCTAATATAAATTTTCAGATCGTTTCTACGAAATTCGTGTCTCGTGTTATTCGCCACGATGTTGATGAAATTTCCAAAAAATATTGTAGCTATGTTACGAACGCACGATGCATTCATAAAAACTGTTCAAATTTTCCCGGTGAGTCACTGTAACACGTTAATTATGCTTACGACGATTCAGGGAATCATAAGTCACAGAGAAATCAAACGAGCTATTACACCAACAATTTTACCTCATCATGTATTCTGACAAATAAAATTTCTTCTTTCCCCCTCCAAAAAAAATCTTCGTTCCATTTTTCCGTTTTCCTCGTTTGAGTCGTATCTGGAACGGCTGGTTGAATTAATAACGCGTCCCGATCTGACAATAAACCTCGCGACTCGAACGAGTCTCGTCGACCTCGTTCGAAGACCTCTGAAAGATGATCCAAACAAAAAGAAAACCAACGAATTTCCCTTGTTATCGAAATATTTCCTGCGAAAATTCTCTGCAAAATAAATATTTCAAAAAAAAAAGAAAAGAAACGAAAGAGAGGAATCTTTGAAATATGGATTGGCTGATCGGTGATTTGATAGATGCGCGCGACCGAATTAATGAGGCGGCTCATTGAAACGCCGCGACGTTGTATTTGATTGCTTGATCGCTTTTGAAAAGTCACGAAGAACCACGTAGCAGTCGCGATAACACCGTCACCGGTGCTGATATTAAATTCAGTGCAACAGATGGCTCCCCGGATGGCTCGCGGTTGTGCAAAAAATTAATGACGGCGACGTTTCGATTAGCTTTCTGGTGGAAGAAAAATTGCCTAATTAACGTCGTTGCACGAACGAGATAATAATAATCTCCGTTCCGAGTTTTCTGATGCAACCGATGAGCAGCTTAATTCCTTTTTTCTCTTTTTCGTGTACGCAGTATCTGTCGTTTGCCTCGCGATATGATTACGGTATTTATTGTAGTTGTACGCACATCATCTCAAAAAAGTTCAAATTCAAACTTATCATCTAATTGCAGTTCTAGAAGAAGACACCCGCATTCACTTTCACGTATGAAATTCGGAGTGTATTATCAAAACGATAATTTTCTTTTTTTTATAAAATGACGATTTTCTTCGTTTGAAACTAAAATAATCGAACAGTTGTTTCCTTCGATTTTTTAAAAATTCTGAGCAACATCTTCGTTACAGCACAGAGCGTATTGGCAGGTCTCTTTATAGATTCCAGAGGCAAACTAGTTCGTTTTCAAAGGTTAATTATTAAACGATGAATAATTATTGAGTATGTAAATATTTAAATAATTTAGAACATATAATTATGTAAATATATAAATAATTCTAATAATCAAAATTACTGCAATATAATCCATTTATTTCCGGTAATATTACTTGTAATTTTTATAATTTTAGTTCATTTGAATGCAACTTGTATTCCTTGGTAACCTCACCTCATGTTTATTCAATGTAGGAACTACGCAGCAAGTATTCTTGATCGATGCAAAATGATCTAATTGTGTGTGTACGTGCATGTTCCACGTATTCCACGTCGAATTAATGAAGAAACATAATGCTATGATAAAAATAAAATATCGCTGGAACTAAATATCGATCTATCAAAATTTCTTATTTACTGCGTTTTCCCACCCGTTGAAATTTTATCGAGCATGGCTGACTCGAGGATTGGTCAACAACTTCACAGTTCAGATAAAAGTTACGGATATCTGAGAACGCAATACAAAAACGAGCAAGCGAACAACCATGCAACAGAAATAATGCCTTTATCGTAATATGTTATTGTTAAAGAATTAAACGGAGACACACTCGAAACCAGAGAATTATCTGTCTGTTTTGTTGTTAACCACTCGATTATTTGTCGTAATTACTATTAAAAGAATATTATCGTCAGTCTCGTTATTTAATTCTCGCAAAGATTAGAAATTCAATTGATAAACAACATATGTACATACGCAATTAACACTTAATTCTCAGGAAACAAATAATTTAAATAAATGATTACTTCATTTATGCTTAAGTCATTGTATACAATATTCATGCTTTCTAATTTGTCTTACATCTTTTTTTTACTTTAAATTGGTCATAAATTTATAATGCCGATACAATCGTAACAATTGCGTCTCATTATGGCGATAACATTTGAATTGCTATATAACACGTTCGTGGAAATTTTTTATTATATAAAAATAAAATTCGATATAATTTCATAAGCCTTATTGAAGAAAATAATCACATTAAAGAAATAAAAGTTCAGCTTGATTTTCCTCAATTTTGTTATCTCACGCCCTAGAGTCGATATATGTTTTATCGTTATCCTGCATTTCTCTCTTGTAACTTATCATAAGTTTCCGCTGTCAAATGATAATCGCGTTATTTGCTTTCATTTTTTTCGTAGCACCAGCAAATTACCGATGCCTGGAGATATTACAGTATCATCAACTGATTAATTGAAAAGTTTGTAGACAACGATTAATAACTATTGGCACATTAAAACATGATGCGACAAACACGTGTCCTATAAAATAATCCGCAACAGGTGTTCGCTCTTTCTATTAAACGTTATACAAATACGTGTGAATATGTGTTCACATTTCATCGTGCAAGTATAGACAAAAGTGATCAATTAGTTTCAAGTGTATCAAATTTTATATTATTTCGCGACATTTTCGAACACGAACGAGATGAAAAATAAAATTGTAGAACCCGAATGAAGAAAAATGAAGAAAGCTGAGAGTTTTTGATTCTATCTGAAACAAACGAATAATCATATATAAATACGCGCGATTAATTAATAGATGTTACAGCTCTTCGAATTTTATTTTTTGGCAAATGAGGTTGTGCCGTGTTATGCCATGTCCATCGCTATCGGGCATTTAAAATTTAATATCACCTCGTTCTATTCTTTTTTACATTGTGAAAAGTATTCGCGTGTATATTTCTTGCACGATTAATAATTTTTAGACGTGATCATAACACATACGTATAAGGAAAATGTTAGGAAAACATCTTAATATATTGCCTTAACGTATTTAAATAGTAGACGTTAGACATGTAACAAAAAATGTTGCGAATACTCCGAGTTTCATGAAATTTTAAAAACAAAGTATATTTATAGTTCTTTACTTATATTATAGTTCTTTATTATATTTAAAGTTTTTTTCTTTATAATCTATATTAATTTATATTATATACATAATTATATTATTTATATAATCTATAAATAATTTATATCATAATCATGACACTGATGAACATAAAAAACAGAAAGTATGTACGTAAACTGATTTGTAAAAAAATTGTTATTTTAATAGCGTAGAATAACTAACTAAAATGTTGCATCGACGTCATTGAGTTGATTGTTTTAATTTTATTTTTTTATGGCATTTATGATTTTCCATTATGCTAATCCATGTGTGATTGACAGATAAAACGTAAACACAATCTTGCGTAGATCGAGTTAAGTCCAATTTAAATTAAATTGTTTTGCTTCGTTCAATACGTCCAAAAAGTGCTGAAGAACACAACCACAATACACAAGCACGTATGTACTTTATGTACGTTCATGTAATAAAATATCTTTCCAATCGATGATCTTAAGATATATGTAGATGACATCTTCAGATATAGTCATACGACAGACGTGTACTTTCATCTAATGTCTCGTTGATAAGCCATTCCCCGAAAATGGTTAATTAATGCTTAAGATGAAAGATTAAACGTTCTATCCTTTTTTTTTTTTTTCTAAGGAACGTGAGACATACTTCATTTGACTTAATGATCGGTGCATAACGAAGGTGCAATGTTTGCAATATAATTTGCACTTGATCTTTTGATTTCGCATTAAAATTACTTCGTTCTCTCGCGGTAACGAGAAAATCTGAAGAATCTATCAGACATTTTACCAGGAACGACGGGAAATAAAGTCGACTAAAAATCCCCAAAGACGGACAAGAAAAGAGAAACCTGTTTCAGCTGGACAAACTTAAGCTTAATTATTCGTCGTTCGTCGAAAAATTTGAGGAAACGGAATTTTTAGTAGATACGTTTCCAAGTCACAAGGTCAATATTACAAGTTCTTCTTTCTTTCTCTTTCTTCTTTTTCGGTTAATTTGTAATACAATTATATCTCACGTCATGAAGCAGGTAATTGAAGTTTTTTGTTTGTGTTTCACGCTTGATCTTCCAACGCTACGGATTAATATTTATAAAGTAATCGTAATCAGCTTGCAATTATAACCGAATATTTTTAATTTATACAAAACAAAAGGGATAACCATCTACGTGAGAAGAAGATTACTTTTTTAATTACTTTCCCATGTTACGTCGAATTCTCTCATTGATCTTGTCAATGTCGTGAATTATTTTTTAATTAAACTCTCTTTCAACTTGCATCCTTTTTTCCGCTTTGTATAGTGAGTAATAAGAGAAACACATGAAATGTTCCTGATTAGAATTGTTATCAGTCTCAAGGATATTTAAAATAAACAACGTTTCTTTTGATTATGATTCAGCGCCACACCTGAAGACACAAAGACTTTCTACGGGTGCCTAAAATGAGCTGATAATCAGTTGAACACATTGAAATCACTGATTAGATAAAATAAAAATTATATATATATATATATACGTTGAGAAGGAATATATATATATATATACACACTTTGAGAAAACGTATTTGCATGATACTTCTTGAAGTTCGAGATGGCATCGAAAAGTCACGTATTTATTTCATAAGAAAAGAAACCGATAAATTTACCAAGAATGTTTTTAAAGCAGGGATATAACACTATTGCTAATATTTCTCGAAATTGAACGAAAGTATTTATATATAGAAGACGCGATTGAATGAGAAACAAACAAACGATAACCCTGCTACTCTCAACCACCATCGTGATTGGGTTCTAAAGTGTAAAACTTTCACGTAGGCTACCCTTTCTCGGACAATAAATGCTCGAAAGTATTAAGTTTCAAGTTTTAAGCGAAATTAAAAAAATTATGCACGTCTCAAGGATGTGTCTGTTATAAAAAGACGGTAAATATAATAATGTTTCAGAGAGCTTGATCGTGAATCATGGAAGTATAATTAAATTAACGAAGATAATGCCGATAAAAATATTCGATTGTACGTGATAAATTATCAGTTAGTAATTGTTTCAAAAATAGAGAACCATATTGATTACGATTGAACATCAAGAAAACGTCGCGTGTAATTGAAATACATAAATTTTACCTTATCATAATGGTGTTTGTGCATTTTGTTTACTTTTTATCCTCTTCCCCGGAGTTGTTTGACTAGCACAGCTTAAATATTTACGTTGTATGTGTGTATCTGAAATACAAAAAATAATTTGTTTCTTTTCACGTTGCATTAGAATATTATTACATTATTATTACAATATTTATTTTAACATTATTATTAGAATATTTTTTTTATCGCGACGTAATTTAATTAGTATTGTATTATAATTTCTATTTCGTCATTTTATTGCGATACACTATTATTATAGTATTATATATCATAGTATTATTATAGCGTATAAATGAAGTCAAATACGAAATGAATTAAAAATACTCGTATACGATTGTTGTAAACGTAATATTATAATAGAAATAATGTGATAAAAATTTTTTGAATTCTCAATATGTACGTATGTATGTACGCTATACAGTAAAAATGCATCTTCATAAAGTGATGTTATTAACTGCAATTAAATTGATGATATAAATTTTATAAATGACCAAGATTATATAAACGATCAAGAAATTGAATTCTCTTCAAAAGAATCGGTTTATTCAATTAATTTAATGAAATACCCGACAATTTTCATTAAATTCTGTCAATACCGTGTCAATACACATTTGTTCGATCGAGCGTATCGATCTATCAAACGAAATTTGTAAGTCGTTAAATACATACTTTGTAGATTAAATGAAACATGGAGAGAAAACTTGTGGTCTGATTAGGAAGATGCAATTGCAAAAATTCATAAATCAATGCTCTTAATTATTTTTTTTTATACATGAAAGAATTGAATTGAATTTATTGAAAAATTAAAACCATAAACTTTACAATTTTATACATGAACGTTTGGCCGATTCATAGATATGTAGGTATATATATGATAACAGGTAAGGATGGAAAGAGATGGAAGGACCGTATGGAAGGAGATGGAACTGGGGTAATGAGTAAGGAGTAGTAAAGATAGGAAAGTAAATGGTCGGATTGCGTTTCGTTTCGGAGTCACTAGATTCATCAGTGAGGTTAACGGCAGCGACTCCTAACCCCAGACGCCTGTTATTGTAACTAAACCTAGTAGGCTGGTCTGCAACCCCCATCCTAGCGGTAAAGGACTTCGACGCTAGGCGCGCAGCCACTTGCGGCTTATGCCAGTCAAGTGTTCGAAACTCATAGTCGAGGAATTGTAGGTCGCTACAGACACTGAAATGCCAGCACCACGTAGCGGTGAAACGACAGAACTAAAATTTATCAGTGTCTTCGTCGCTCGCTATTGCATAAGTCTGCCTTTGTCGCACACTATTGCGCACTTTATCTACCGATTGCACTGCCATCTAACCACTTTTCAGATCCTACTGGAACTAGATGGCAGCACGTCATTTATCCCGCTAGATAGTTCTCATTATATCCGACAGATGGCAACACAACAAATTAGAATATAGGTACTATGATGATAATTATTTCATTCATAGTACTACAAATAATTTACTCCGTATTATTTTTATAAAATAATATATTTAATATCAAATGATAAAATAACTTATAACAAAATATCTGATAACCAAAGAATTAAGAAAGAAGTACGAAAGAAGAATTACGAATGAAGAATAAGTTAATATGTTTGATGTCAGCTATATATATAATGGTATAAACATCTCTATGGTGATAAATAAATAAAATATCAATTTATTCGTTATATATGCGTTTCGTCTCGGAGTCACTACCTAGACTCATCATCAGTGGGGCTGATGGCAGCGATTCCTTTACCTCAGACGCTTGTTTTATTGTAACTAACCCGCTAGGCTGGCCCGATATCACCCATTCTAACGGGGTTCCGCACACTCTGCTCCAATTAACATCGGAGATCGGTAGGACCTTGATGCTAGGCGCTTAGTCATTTGCGGCTTGTGCTAGTCACTTGAAACTCGTCGAGGAATCATAGGCCGCTACAAGAAAGAAAACTAATAAATTAATTGAATCTATGAACGTTTTCAATTGTGCTTTTATTTCTATATTTTGCTTGACCTACGAAATACATAAATAAGAATTTACAAATTCTATTCATTCAAATACATAGTTTATAATTTTAAATTTCTTGTGCAAGTTATGTTGAAAAGTTGAATCAGAATAGTATGTATGTGAACATAGTCGAAGGTATTAGATTTATTACACGCATATAATACATTATAAGTAAATAAGTTAATCGTGTAAAAATTAGAGATTTATCTTTTTTTATTCAATTTTGATATGAAACTTTTCGAAAGACTGAGACCGCTAGAAACTCTCCGATGCGTGAAATCTGATTCCTATGAGTTGCGATTAACCTTCAATTAATAGAATCTAATATATATTGATTCTATTTTTGATAAAGTTTTATTTATAAAAAATAATCGCTTTATAATTAATCTTTCAGAAACTAGGAATTGAAGAGAAATATTATACCCAAACTTATTCTCATGAAACGACAAATTTTATTGAACACGGCACTAATTGCCAAGCTGAATATTCATGTAAACGCAGCTGCTTAGTTTGGAAATATTTGGTACTGTGCCATCTTATAACATTACCAATGTAAAGATTGGTACGGAAAGAAAACGGGATTTGGTTCTTTACTGTGTGTTTTACATGTTTTCCAGAATAACTTTGTGACAAGTTTTAATGCTGCACGATGGATTCCATCCCCAGAACGCACGAAGGTTTGTTCTTGTCAATTGCATTCTTCCTTGAATTCTATCATTTGTAATTTGAGTTATGCTACTATAAATTGTTACCAGCAACTTCAATCATTTATGTAATTTAATTATCGAATATTTGATTCTCCTCAATCTAAATTTTTTTGATTAGATTCTGTAATAAAGAAAATTGTGCCATTTACTGATGTCTAATCTCAATTGTCTTAGCTTTGATATCAGATCTTTGATTAATGCTAATGTGCATTTCAAATGGATTCATATAATTATTCTTAACAATTTCTAGATATTGAAGCACAAATAAGAGAAATACAGTCAAAGAAGAAAGAGATTCAAAATGCATCTACAGAGAAAGATCAAGTAGGGCTAGGAAAAACTGGCTTCTATGATCAAGATATTTATGATGGAAGTAATAATAAATATGAAGGCTATGTTACATCTATCGCAGCAAACGATGAGATTGAGGTAATAAAAAACAATTTTTTTTTGTCTTTGAAACATTGTATGATAACAATTATATTATTTTTATTTAAGGATGAAGATTATGAACCTACGACATTTAATACTAACAAAAGACCAGGGTATTCTGCACCAGCAGCATTGCTCAATGATGTTGCACAGGTATATTTTAAAAATATTATACTTATTAATGTTGTTGATGGTATTAATAATTTTAATTCAATAACGTTTAATCTTTTTATCTTGCAGAGTGAGAAGGATTATGATCCTTTCGCGGATAGACGACGACCCACCATAGCTGATAGAGAAGATGAATATAGACAAAAAAGGCGGAGAATGATTATATCACCTGAGCGTGTTGATCCTTTTGCAGAAGGTTGGTATTTTTTTCTATTAAGTTAAGCAATTTGAAAACACAACAGGTAATTAGATATTAAGTGTGTTTATATATTATTATTCTTGTTGACATTTTGAAGCAATATAATGGAGTAAGCACATATTAGCTGTAATTAATTTTATTAATTTTTTTTTGTATTATTATATATTAAAAGTGTTTTCAGAATTTTTATTAATATCACTCAATGTACTTAAGTACCAATTATATTGCAACAAAATATGTGCACAATAAAGCTTTTATCACTGCAGTTTATAAAAAACTAAAGTCATCTTAAACATACTTTAACATCTAGAAAAAAGTCAACCTGATTTTAATGTAATAAAAATGAAATTCATTTTAATGTACATTATTATTTATTTTAAATGATCAAAAAGTAATCAAGTTGACTTTTTTTATATCATTTAATGGAACTATAACTGATTATAAAATATCACACTTTCAATAACTGAATGACCATACTATTGATTTCTATATTTTATAATTTTTATTATGTTTCTATATCTTTGTCAAAAAATAATAGAGAAGATAAAGTTTGAATTTCTATAGAATTATGTTACTTGACTTTTCAAATAATTAGTAATGTAATTTAATTTCTTTGAATAATTTATGAACAAATATATAAAAACTTTATTTATTTGTAATATAATTTAATTCATTTATCATATATACTGCATTTCAAAGAGATCGAATGCTTCATAAAATCAAAATATTTTCATTAAATCATATAAGATTATACGTTAGTTAGATAAATTTGTATATAGATGTTTTAAAGAGGTATTAAATGTAAAAATATTACATTTACAAAAAGTTATTTTTAATATTAAAAAATAATATATATATTTGTTTAATCTACTTTAATGAATATATATTGAGCAATACATTTCTATTACTGTAGTATTACTAATTATAATAACTGAGATAAAAGTTGTTTCAAACAGAAATATTGTATTTTATAATGTCCTTTATTGTTTGCAATCAGCTAATTTTAATCAGATTCAATCTAATAAGGATACAGTTTGCTTGTACAGTTCAAAATATTTGGTTTTAGGATATTCATCTCAGTTATTAATAGTAGATTTAAAAACTTTTCATGCTTAAATTGTGGAAGCGTTAAGAAATAAATAAAGACTGGCTTGAATGAAGAGAGTGAATGTGATTCTTTCAAATAAATACTAATGTTTACATTTTTTTCCAATCTTAGTGACGGTCTGCACATTTGGAATCATCTGCTTACCGAGGATACTATGTCGAAGGTTAAGCGAGATTGAATTGTCACAGAACATTACAGTCACGTCGTATAAATGATACAATGAGACTTTTTTTTTATATTCAATTATAATTTAATGTATTTTTATAAGTTTTCTGTTTCGCAAATCTTTTATTTGAAATTTTAATTGCTTACATTTATAACATGTATGTATCACTAAATTCTCATTGTATCACACATTTCTCGTGAGAACGTAAATATTGAAAACTAGTATGAATGGTTTGTGTGCAAATATTATTAATAACAAGAATGAGTTAATTTTTAGATGGCTAAAGTATTTTTCGATGTGGAAGACATGAGCAGGACAATGCTCCCTGTGGCACCAAATTTTCACGTACGTATGCTATATGCCATCTACTGTTGCAACTCTCTCAAACCCGTTGTGCAATTAGCGCGATACTTTATTCACGTCTTAGTATCATATTTTCTTCTATTTCATTGTTACTTAATTTGATGATATATGCAACGTGGAAATGAGAGTGAATTCAGTAGTTTACTTAGAATACACCCAAATATTCTAAGGGCATTTTAACAATAAATATCATTATAATATGGCTAGGTATGTTCAGAAATTTTTGAAAATTTAAGCATTCATTGAACAAATAACTAATGGTTACGCTTTGCGTGACTTTTGGTTCCTGATTACAGGTGGTAAGACGCCAGACATCGGTTCTAGGACTTATACCGTGATTATGCGAGAACAGTTATTGAAAGGTGAAGAAACTGAGGTATGTAATCAGCCTTTAACATGTTCAATTTTTTCCATTACTGTCTACTCACATGATATTTATGCTTACAGTTGAGAAAGAAATTAGCAGAAAAAGCCAAAGAAGGAACATTGAAAGCAAATGGTGAACCTAAACCTACGCCTAAGAAAAGAGGTCGCTGGGATCAAACAGATGATGCTCCAACACCTAAGAAACCGACTGGTACAACTGCAACACCAACATCATGGGACAATGCGGATGTAAATAAATAGATACTTGTGAAATTAATTACAAATAAACAAAGAAAACAATAAACCTAATAAAATGTTATTAGGTAACACCTGCTGCAATTAGATGGGATGAAACACCTGGTCATGGTAAAGGCGGAGAAACTCCTGGTGCAACACCAGGCGTAAGTACAAGAATGTGGGATGCTACTCCAGGACATGCAACGCCTGGTGCAGCTACTCCTGGTAGGGAAACTCCTTCCCATGAAAAAACTGTCTCAAGCCGTAGAAATCGTTGGGATGAAACGCCGAAAACTGAACGTGGTAAATAGAATATAATTTTATCAAATTAATAATAACAAATTATAAACGAATAGTGGGATAATAAAACTATTTTAAATATTAGAAACACCCGGTCATAGCAGCGGTTGGGCAGAAACGCCAAGAACAGACCGAGTTGCAGGAGATTTAATTCAAGAGACACCAACACCTTCTGCTAGTAAACGTCGAAGTCGATGGGATGAAACGCCTTCAAATCAGACGCCTGGGTCTATGACGCCACAAACTCCGGCAACTCCTCTTACAACGCCACATCAAACTTCGATTTTAACACCTAGTGGTGTAACACCGACAGGACCCAAAGCTATGGGATTAGCAACTCCAACACCAGGACATTTAATGTCAATGACGCCAGAACAACTTCAAGCATATCGCTGGGAAAGAGAAATCGATGAGAGAAATAGACCACTTTCAGATGATGAATTGGATGCTTTATTCCCACCAGGATACAAAGTTTTGCAACCACCAGCAGGTAAGCCTTGTGTAAACTTTAAATGTTTAAAAGTTATGATGAAAAAAATATTTAATTTTATCTTTTCATAATATAGGATATATTCCAATTCGCACACCTGCAAGGAAGCTCACTGCTACGCCAACGCCAATCGCGGGCACGCCACAAGGATTTTTCATCCAAACTGAAGATAAAACTGCAAAGTTTGTAGACAATCAGCCAAAAGGAAATTTACCTTTTATGAAACCAGAGGACGCACAATATTTTGATAAGCTATTGGTTGATGTTGATGAAGAAACACTTAGTCCTGAAGAACAAAAAGAAAGGAAGATAATGAAACTGTTATTAAAGATTAAAAATGGTACGCCACCAATGAGGAAAGCTGCTCTGAGACAAATTACGGACAAAGCAAGAGAATTTGGAGCAGGTCCTTTGTTTAATCAGATACTTCCTCTTCTTATGTCTCCAACCCTGGAAGATCAAGAGCGTCATCTTCTTGTGAAAGTTATTGATCGTATTCTTTACAAACTCGATGATTTGGTTAGACCTTACGTGCATAAGGTAAATTTTAAAAGCATTGTGTAATATCTTTAATCGTTTCTTCATAGCACTGATAAATATGAAAACACGATTTATTTTTAGATTTTGGTCGTTATTGAACCTTTACTCATTGATGAAGACTACTATGCTCGCGTTGAAGGCAGAGAAATCATTTCTAATTTGGCAAAAGCGGCTGGTTTAGCGACGATGATCTCCACAATGAGACCAGATATTGACAATATCGATGAATATGTTCGTAACACGACAGCTAGAGCATTTGCTGTGGTTGCATCTGCTTTAGGAATTCCTTCTTTACTTCCATTTCTCAAAGCCGTATGTCGCAGTAAAAAATCGTGGCAAGCTCGTCACACGGGTATCAAAATTGTACAACAAATCGCTATTCTTATGGGATGTGCTATATTACCACATTTGAAGAGTTTGGTCGAAATTATAGAACATGGTAATGAAATTACTTATTGGTTGCTAAATTGTATTTGAAAAGACAGTTAAAAAATACTAATTAATTTATAGGCCTTGTTGACGAGCAACAGAAAGTTCGTACTATCACTGCTTTAGCAATTGCTGCTTTAGCAGAAGCAGCCACACCTTATGGTATCGAGAGCTTCGACTCTGTTTTAAAACCACTTTGGAAGGGTATTCGTACACACAGAGGGAAAGGTCTTGCCGCATTCTTAAAAGCTATTGGTTATTTAATTCCTCTTATGGACGCTGAATATGCTAATTACTATACTCGTGAAGTAATGTTAATCCTTATTCGTGAATTCCAGTCTCCTGATGAAGAAATGAAAAAAATCGTATTGAAAGTAAGTACTTAATACTTAAGATATAATAACATCTATAACATTACTTAATACTTAAGTTATAATAACATCTATAACATTACTTATCGTGATATATCGGATATAATATAATTATGTTACAATCTATAGGTAGTGAAACAATGTTGTGGAACGGATGGTGTAGAAGCACAATACATTAAAGATGAAATCCTTCCACATTTTTTCAAACACTTCTGGAACCATCGAATGGCTTTGGATCGTCGAAATTATAGACAGGTATGTATATAGTAGATATACTAACAATAATTACAGAAACCGAAAATTTATGTCTTGATTTTATAGTTGGTTGATACGACTGTAGAAATTGCAAATAAAGTTGGTGCATCGGAAATTATAAATCGTGTAGTAGATGATTTGAAAGATGAAAATGAACAATATAGAAAGATGGTAATGGAAACCATTGAAAAAATAATGGGAAATTTGGGAGCCGCGGATGTCGATTCTCGTTTAGAAGAACAACTCATTGACGGTATTTTATATGCTTTCCAAGAACAGACAACAGAGGTTTGTAATTAATTTTTATAAAGAATTTTAAGTTATATATTATAATAAATTTATTGTGTTTGTTTATTATACAGGATGTTGTAATGTTGAATGGGTTCGGAACTATTGTGAATACATTAGGAAAAAGAGTGAAAGCATATCTTCCACAAATCTGTGGTACAATTTTATGGAGATTGAACAATAAATCTGCAAAAGTAAGACAACAAGCTGCTGACTTAATATCACGAATTGCTGTTGTTATGAAAACTTGTCAAGAGGTAAATTTTGCACTTTATATATATATGTAAATTTTGTATGTATGATATAGAATTCATACTTATTTCTGTCTGTAGGAAAAATTAATGGGTCATTTAGGTGTCGTTCTTTATGAATATTTAGGTGAAGAATATCCTGAAGTATTAGGAAGTATTTTGGGCGCATTAAAAGCTATTGTCAATGTCATAGGAATGACAAAAATGACACCACCTATTAAAGACTTACTACCACGTTTAACTCCTATTCTGAAAAACAGACATGAAAAGGTTTGTCTTATAAGACTCGAATATATTTGGACATACGTTAAAAATATTTGCTACTTATAACTTTTTACTTATAAATTTTTCTATTTAGGTACAAGAAAACTGTATTGATCTCGTAGGTAGGATTGCAGATAGAGGACCTGAATATGTGTCCGCTAGAGAATGGATGAGAATATGTTTTGAACTTTTAGAACTGCTCAAAGCCCACAAAAAAGCGATTAGGAGAGCGACAGTGAATACATTCGGTTATATTGCAAAAGCAATAGGGTAAGTATAAATTAAATATAAAAATTTTTATAGTGTACGTTTTATAGTTACGTTTCAACATCATGTTTAACATCACTTTTTATCTTTTTTTGTACAGACCTCATGATGTATTAGCAACTCTCTTGAACAACTTAAAAGTACAGGAACGTCAAAATCGTGTGTGTACTACAGTAGCTATTGCTATCGTAGCTGAAACCTGTAGTCCCTTCACAGTACTTCCTGCTTTAATGAATGAGTATAGAGTACCGGAACTGAACGTACAAAATGGTGTGTTGAAATCTCTATCCTTTTTGTTTGAATATATCGGAGAAATGGGAAAGGATTACATTTACGCTGTTAGTCCATTGTTAGAAGATGCGCTTATGGACAGGTAAAAAGAATATTTATACAAAAACCAATTGTTTTGGAGAATTAATATAATTATGAGTTTAATTTAATATTATTATTATAGAGATTTAGTGCACAGACAAACTGCATGTGCTGCTATTAAACACATGGCATTGGGTGTTTATGGATTTGGGTGTGAAGATGCATTGATTCATTTATTGAATCATGTGTGGCCCAACGTTTTTGAAACTTCACCACACTTGGTACAAGCATTTATGGATGCTGTGGACGGTTTACGTGTCGCTCTTGGACCAATTAAAATACTACAATATACTTTACAGGTAAATTATTTAGTATATTGTATTAATATATTAATATAATGGATATTTTCATGATACTTTTACAGGGATTGTTCCATCCGGCACGAAAAGTACGAGATGTATATTGGAAAATTTATAATTCTCTTTATATAGGTGGACAAGATGCTCTTGTAGCTGGTTATCCTCGAATTATGAATGATCCAAAGAATCAGTATATTAGATACGAATTGGACTATGTTTTGTAATGATTTTAAGCATATGTAAGAGATATGTTGTATCATACATTTATATAATCTTCGTAAAAATTAGCATCCTTCGCTTATTATTGTTTATTTTATAAATCAGCTAAAATAATTGAATGTTACGTGACTCATAAGATATAGACGTCAATGAACTTTAATAGTATTTATTTCTTGGACTTCTTCAAACTAATTATACATAAATTCTTTTAAATTAAAAATTAATTGTTACAAATTTGCTTAAAAAGAGATATTTGTGAATCCTTATATAAATAAAATGTTTCGTATTCAACGATATTGGAATTTATTTCGAAGCATTCGCTTTAATCTTCACTTAGTTGTTCCCTTTGAATTTTATTGTGTTAGCTAACACAAAAATCTGATTATGTATTTCAATTTTACATAAGATATATTTTTCTTCGTATTAGAAAAATTGATAATTGTATTTACATAAAAATAAAATGAACTCTTTCACTCTCCATAAAAATAATATAATGAAAACACTAACGGTTATTTTTTTTTCAATATTTTATTTTGAAGTTAGTTTATTAACGTACTAAATAAGACTAGTGGTAATTTACCTTTAAATATTTATTTATAATTTTTGAGACAGTTTAATATTTTATAGCATATATTGTGTAAAACGTTCACATACCGAACTTATGTATGTACATTATAATTTTTAAGTATCATTGGAGAATACAGTCGTGTTTTACATATTTTCTTTTTATCTATGAAACATTTATTATAATACTTTTTTGTATAAAAATTGCGTGTGAAATGTCTGTACCTCCAAATAGATTTTTTTTTTTAATTGGCGTAAAGCGTATATATGTAAATATACACATGCATACATCGCTGTATTCATGATATTTCTCAACTATTTATGAATTCAATGCAATTCCTTTAGTTTCGGTCCTGACAAAGGTGCATTACATATTTACTGTTGTATACTTTCAAATTGGCAACCAAATAAAATTTAAAAGCTAATCTCTAATATCATTAACATAATTAAATTATATATATATATATGAAGGCCATTTTTTTACCTAATAGCACTTTGAATAACGTATACATATATATCCGTAAATTAGCATAATAAGAAAGAATATATCATTCATAAATATGACAGAGTAATTAAAACTAAACTTCTTTCTATCAGAAGAACAATAACTGATAAACATATAATTCATATTAGTATATAGTTAAAAAGTATATACTGTTTATACAACTATAATAAAAAAATATAACGACAACAAAAATTATAATTTCACTTCAATGAATTTTAAATAATTCTTTTCAACAAATATCATTATTTTAAAGCGCAATTTTTGGCAAAACATTCAATGTTTTAAAAAATTTATTAAAAAAAAGATCAATATAAAAAGAGCAATTGATTAAAACAGAGCAACAAATTAAAACTTAATACAAGTTACTGTTATCATTTCATAATAACATCTTATATAAATCATAAACAGAACTTTGGTATAATGGATGTAATAGAAGTTGTTTCTATGATAGAAACGCTAAAAACAACTGATTATAGAATCACATTGATACAATATACGTTTTATGAAAATTATTTTCAGACTAAGTACTCATTGATATTCATGAATTTATAAAAGCAATATATAAATGTGATAAGCAATCCTTTATTTGATTTTTCTTTTTGTATTATTACGCGAGTTATTTTATAACTTTCAAGTCGAAGTTTCTTGTATGAATTTTATGATACATAAAAAAGTACTTGCAATTTTAATTTAAGTATCATACTAGATACACTTTTAAAAAAGTAGATTAATTGTAATAGTTTCTCAATAAAACTTACTAACGTAAGATGCGATTGCTTAATTTATAAAAATGACATGTGATTCCATAAAATATGACTTCAAAATTTATAAGATATCTTTGCATGATTGTTTAAAAAATTAATTAAGAGTATAATATCATTAAGTATTAAGTATTCGTCTCTCCTTACACCGTCAAAATGAATAAGTAACGAAATATACATACACAATTATTACGAAAAATATTAATTTATAGAGAAAAAATTGATAAATATCACAAGTACGCGTAATTGTAACACACAATTTTGTGATGAAAACTAAATATACATATCTCACTCGCATTCTTTTGCACTAAGAACATTTCATTTCACACATACTACATGGAAATATACGTTCCATTTATCTCTCGTTGTAGTGTGATAAAATTTACAATAGAATATCATATCTTGTATTCTTGATAACTTTGGTAAATGACTAAAGAATATGAAGGCTGTCAGTCATTTCTACAACTAATAAGATTTTTATTATGCTAAGGAATTTTTAAAATATATGGAAGTCAATTTCAGCTACTTTCATTATTAAATATATATAATAAATCTTTTTTTTTTTTTAATCAGCATACGTAATTTAATACCGTGGGTACAGAAAATAGCACTGTACTATTACAATGGAACATTTCTCATTTTTTCAAATCCTGTTGCATCTTATGTTTGTTAGGAAAAATGCTGTCTCAACTGTTAAAATTGTAATCTATAAAAAATACATCAAAGATTATGTATGTTTGATTTTGCATGATTATGCATGTTTGTATATACGACGTAAATGAAGATAGTTCAAAAAACGTATGTTTCTCATTTGATACCATATTTAAATTTAAAAAATATTTAATAGATGTTCAGATATCATTATGAAATTCAAAAAGAAACGCATGTGATAAGAGTGATATGATCGAAAGAAAATTTCAATCAAAAAGGTGCAACTATTGCCGCCGCTTCGCCTCTACTTGTCGGCAACGAAGCACACTCATGCCATTTATTTGAATGGGGATCGTAACATTCAACGGTAGAAATTGTAATTTGCGTTCGATAAAAATTGATTTCCTGAGACTGATCACCTCCTATAACATAAAGTCTACTATCGGCTGCTGCAACTGCAGGATATGATCTACCCATATTCATAGATGCAACAGTACTCCATTTATTCTGGAATAGGACAAGATTATAACGTACAAAAGATCTAAATAACATTATAATACATAAAAAAAGAATAAATCACCTTTTCAAAGGAATATCGTTCAACGGACGTTAAAACTTCTTGATTTTTATTAGTACCACCAACAACATAAATATATCCATCGAGAATAGTAATTCCCATTTGTGAACGCGGAGTGAGCATTGGAGCTAAATGAGTCCATTCTCTTGTTACTGGATTGTAACTCATTACATCTTGGCGATGCCTGCTATTATGCGTACAACCACCGACTACGTATATTAATCCTGGTATATTAAAATGTAAGATCATACTCTATATCTCAATTTGAAAATAAAGAATTCTTTAATTCTTTAAATAATTTTTTTCTTTAAATAATCTTTAAATAATTTCTTTAATTCTTTAATTCACCTTCATAAGCAACTACTCCCATGCTGAATCTGGGTTCAGGAAGTTGTCCATCAAGTGTCCAGGAATTAGTTATTGGATCGTATATCTCTATCGATCCACCAATATCTTCACCAACCCAACCACCAAATGCATATAAGCTATTATCCAAGGCACAAAGTCCAAATTCACATCTAGGTTCTTCCATACAAGCAATTGAAGTCCATACATTATCACGTGGATCGTAACATTCGCAATTAGCAATAATACATGATTCAAGTTCTCCGCCGACAACGTAAACTTTACCATCCAATAATGCGACTCCTGGTAATATTCGCCCTATACCAATTGGCGCTACTTCACTCCATTCACTGTAGAAAATATTATCATTCAATGATTTAATAATATTTGATATATATAATCTTTAACTTGCAAAAATATGTACGAAGAGAATTATACCCAGTAAATATATCATATTTTTCGATTGTTTCATAAGTACTTTCAGCAGCTCTACCCCAACTATCTGCTGAATGTTCACGTCGTGATCCGCCAATCACTAAAATGTTCTTTTTAGCGCAAAGTCTGGGTTGTGCGTGAAGAGGCACAAGACATCCTTTATTTGATATTAAATCCTTTTGTATAGACCTTAATGCAACAATGAGACTCGCATCTTTACATTCCAGAATAACTCGTTCCAATCTCGCTAATGAACACAGCCGTAAACGTATATGACTTAATATTTCAAATACATAACATCTTCTTGTTGGTATATCATGAACAATCCAATTATATGCTGCTTGGAAGACCTAATAACGTATCAAAAATCCAAAATGTAAGAAATCGCCATTACACGAACTATCGAGTTTATGTTTTCAAGAGCATGTACAAACCTGGAATTCAGTATCAATATGAATATAATCACTACTGAGAAAATGAACAAGATGTTCTTTCGGCAGATCCAAAAATTCCTCCTCCTGAGATACTTGAGGAAAATTGACTTGTATAAAGCGTAGGGCAGTTTCCAAAAGATCTAATCTGTTGTGTGCTTCTGCGAATCTATTTAACATATTTATTCATAATTATTCTAAATTTTACATATGGTAATTTATATACATAATTATTCTAAAAGATTCTTAACAATAATGCAGGTATATCTACAAACCTACAATTTAAAGAATATAAACTTGCTTAATCTTTCTCGCCTCACCTATAAATCCCAAGGGCGTTTGAATAATGCAGTTGCTGTTTCAAATAGGTAATGCAACCAAACACTACTTCATCTAATTCTAGCATATCAGCAGCTGCAAATAATTCTTGAACATTGTCCTGGGTAATATCAACGTTCCCAGTGTAAATGAAATCCACCAAGAGGGAAAGAATGTTAGCTGATACTGAATGAATTTCTACTAACTCCTGCTGTTCTTCCACCAAACCACCAGTGAACATAGCATTAAAGTAAGCACTTCCTGCTGCCAGAACTGATCTGTGTGCTCTGATAATGCTACCACTGGCAACCAGACCTACATCACTAAATTGGTTTTTTAGTCTTTGGGCATTTAAATTCCTTAAAACTTTCGGAGCATATTGCCCCACAGCATAAACAGTATTAGAAACATCAGATGTTTGTTTTACTGGTTGCGTTGCGAAACCCATATTATTACAGTTATGGCCATTCTTTATTGGCGGCACTGCTCCATCCGCCATGAAACCATCAAGTTGTCCTTTATCTGCAGTTCCTAATGAAACAATTATCTCCATCCATCATTCATATTTAAATACTTCGTGTAAAAATAATTCTTCCCAATTTCGTGTAACTTCAATAGTCTCTTATCACGGTTAATTACAATTCATTTGCCAATAAATTCATTCATTATAAAATTAAGGCAATTTTTTTTAAGAATTATAAAAAAACTTAAGTCGTCTGAAATTTAATATAAGAAAAATAAAAAAAGAAATAGTAATTAAATCTTAATTAAACAAGCTTCAACTGTTATGTTTATGTAATAATCACATTACTTCAAGACGGGCGAGGGACAATTTAATTAATTGAGGAACGAGATATAGGATACACTTACGGCATATACGCGAGAGCACCTTATAGACGCTTTGAAACGATTTTGTATTATTTTTCCCTTTTAAACGCATCACTACCACCACATTTTCACGTAATTTATTATTGCCTGACGCCGCTCTTCATTTGATTCATCCCTCTCTTGATTCCGCTAATTAGTCACTAATTTGGTAATAAGAAATTTGACATATGTCAAATAACCTATTTAGTGTATGAAACTAGCTACAAAAGAATAATCGCTAATAAGAATGGTGTACTCGTACCACATTCACAGAAACAATTTAAGGATATCACAGAGACAACAGGCGTTGTTAATTCTCCTTGAACATAAGACTATATATATATATTCTACTTATAATTGAAAAATAACACCGACTTTCTCCTTATTTCTATATATCAAAATTGGAGCTTCTTATTCACTTATTCTAGTCGCTCGATTTTGGTAATTCAATTACGAGTTCATTGCCTCGCAGTTATGCCAACAACAATAAAGCAAGATTATTCTACAAATGTAACCTGTTACGACGCTTGTTTACGTTTTAAATTTCACTTTTTGTTTAATCTTTGTTTTCGCACGAACGTGTGATATACAATTCGACGAATAAGTACTATAATGTTTTACAGATCAGCTGATTGAATATTTGTAGTGGTACCAGTGGTGTTTTATCTCTAGCTCCGTTCATTATGAAACATAAATCATCGCGTTCTACGCAAAATTAAGTTCAGTATACTTGTGCTCGTTTTGAAAGTACGATACAACCGAGAAAATTGACTGTTGCTTCTGTTTTTCGCATATATATCACTTAAAATTGGTATTCTTTCATTTTCGTTAATATTTTAACATGTCGACTATTCCAAAGAAAAGAAAAAGTCCATCAAACTTGAAGGTAACGTAGTTCCATATCGTATTTTTGAAAGGACCCAATGAAATGTAACCCAATTTTTATTTACAGAGCATAGGTAATCACGATGAGTTTTTAAATCGCATCTCGAAATCGCTTTACTATTCGAAACTACCAGTGGCCGATTGCCTCAGTTTACCTGTTACTGGTAAGTATCACTAACTTTTAAAAATATTTATTGATATACTCGCTCTTGACTAATTATATTAAATATATTAGAGAAAATGTATAATTATTATTAATTTCAAACACACACACACACACACATACATTCTAATTAGAACAACAATATAATAGTCTTAAAAAATTATCTGAGTCCAAAGTAATGTATTATTTTCTTATAATCTATGTTATTATATTTTAACTGTTCGAGATAAATTTATAAATTATTGTAATACTTAAGCAAAGCTTTCTAACATTTTAATGATGTTATACAATTGATCAAGGACTTCTCATCATTAATGATTATGTAATTAAACTTTATTTTTAGAATTGGCAGCAGAGTTGTTCACTGAAGTAAAAGGTGATTATACGCTTGAAAGATTGGATGTGGAAGAGGCTAGCAAAATATCCAGAAACGCATGTGTTTCACCATGTTCTCTTGTTTTGGCATTATTGTACTTGGAGAGATTAAAAGATTGTAATCCACAATATCTTCAACAAGTGGCACCTTCCGAGCTTTTCCTTGTCTCTTTGGTACCACATTTGTCCCAAATAAAATTAGCTTTCGAGGAATGTCATTATTCGAAGTATAATACTTTTTATTACTTAGATGGTGGCTAATAAATTTTTAAACGATGAGGGAGAAGAAGATGAAGTTTTTAATACTGAATGGGCACAATCAGGCGATCTGACTATATTACAAATAAATCAATTAGAAAAGGACTTTCTCAAAGCTATTGTAAGAAAATTAAATATATTACCATATTTACGATGTATCAATTTATATACAAATATTTACGAGATCTTATCAATTATTCAGGATTGGACTGTTTTTGTTCATCATCAAGACTTTTGGGAAAGATTACAAAAATTAGAAAAAGATGTAGCCTATAAAGAAGCACAGAAAAGAGGCTGGTTTTCATATGCAGAATTGACTTGCCTAATGAATTCAATGCAATTAATAGCAGTGGCACAAGCTGTGGTGAATGTATCATCCATTTGTCTGGCAACATATACTGCAGGAGTAGTTACTCTTTTAGGCTCTGCCTTGGTTGCAAGCTGTCTTCCAGGAACAGTACTTAACCGAACAATTAATTCCACAAATATGAAAACAGATATATCATCATCGCCTATTGAAGAAAATGTTTTATCGAAAGATATTTTAACGGCAAATTTTACATCCCTAAATTGTAATCAATCTCAACAGAATTGTGAATACATTGAAACAAACGATGCTACTGATATAAATTGGAAATGGTGGTTAAATTCTATGATGATCCAGCTATCAAAATATTCAGATCCAGAATCGAAAAAGACACTGCATACAGCAAACGATAAAACCGAACGTGCAAGCATATCAATAACAACAAAATTGTTTTTCGACATTACTATATCAGATGAACCCTTAATAAAATTCTGGAAACAAATATTGGATATAGATTTGAAAATCCTTTTACACGAGTGGCGATATTATGCGAATTGCGTACAAAGTACAAAATTAACATTCGATCATCAGCATTGAATATTGCATATCAAGATTATCAAGATCTTAAAAAACTAACAAACTATATTCTCTTTATTAAAAGAATTTTCAAACCAGAGAAAGATTATATATTTTTTCTACTAACTTGTAACTCACAAAAGAACTTCTTAAGATCATTTTTTCAATAAAAAAAATAAAATATCTATGAAGACATTAGTTTTTTTTTTGAACTATGATAACCTTTGAGGTATAAGGATAATACTAAAATATAAAAGACAGGTCTATATGTTGTTACTACTATTTATACAGTTTTGATAATACATCTACAATTATTTTATACATATGTGTACATTAAATACATTCATCTTACATAATATTGCATAAACTTTATGATTGTCATAAATTAACATTGCAAATAATTACGAAATTTGATTTTAATACTAGATCATAAATAGATGTTTGTTTTTTATCATTATAAATCAATTCGTTATAAAAAGTAAATATTATAATAATAGTAAAATTTTTTAAGCATTTAATATATATAATTTCAACCACCGTTATGAAAATAGGAAAAAATAGGGATAGGGGTCATCCCGATAATACAGCCAATTGTAACTCCGATAACTCGTCCCTGAATTATTAGAAATTATTTTTTTTATTTTTTATAAATTATTAACTTGAGAAGTCAAGTGTGACATAAAAGTGGACATGCCATACCATATTAGCAGCTGCTTTTGTCCTATGTAAATTTAATTGTGTGGGAGTAAGTTTTGGTGCTTTAAAACCAATGCTTTGAGCGAAACGTTCTACATAATGTACAGATCCGATTCCTATTATATCAGATATTGTATTTCCTAACGCGGCAGCTGCCATAGTTGATATTGGAAATTTTTTATTCAATATTGTTTCAATTTGATCTCCCTGAAATGATAATATTACAAAATCGAATATACACGATATAAATTCGTGATACGTACAGCGACAATCATGATGAAATTGTCAAGAAAACCAAAGCCAATGAATGGGATTGCATTTGCAATTGTAACTGTAAGAATATGATATATAACATTATCTTTTAGGTTCAAAAAAATATTATATTCTATTATACAAATTATTTTAGTAAACATTTAAATTTGAATTTGCAAACTTTGTCAAATATTAATATTTAAAATTCATACCTAATACTAACTCTTTTGTGGTTGGTTCTGGAACAGTTTCAACTGTAATAGGAAAGAGAAAAATGTGAACGTGTATTCTTTTTGTAACACAATATGATAACAATTAATTAATAAGTAATTGTGAAGAATATAATTCTTGTGTTACTCATAACATAACACACAAAATGACAAGGATTCATGCATTTATTTTTTCATTTATGCAACTGACACAGATTAAAATAATAACTTTATAAATGAAATTATAAATTATTAACATGAAATAATAATAACAACAGTTATTGAATAATAACATTGCATAAGAAATATTTATTAAAATCAATTACTTAATGAATAAAATAAAATTATATAGGATAAAAAATTAATTAATGTACAAGATTCTGGAAAATAAAATTTTATTTAAATAAAATACATTTTTTTTTGTCTAAGAAGTACTTACATCAAAATTTGCTAAATAATGTAATGTAATACTATATATACAAGTATTGTATCTAATGTTTACTAAAATACAATCTACATAAAGAGAGTAATTATAACCATGCAAAAATATACAAAAATTAGGTGGAAGTAATAGAAATTAAATTAAAACAAAGGTATTTTAACAATCTTTTCTTATATAATGAAAATTTCTAAAGTTATTTACCTAAATGTTCAACTTATTTAAACAGGTATCTTGCTGCATTCATTATGTTCATTGTTGAATTAATGGATGAAATTCATTATAAAGTTCTTGTAAAAAATATTCTTTTTTTCAAAGTGTTCAACATCTTAAATCATAAATGTTATCTAAGTTACTTGATGAAATTGTACGAATTATTATTTAATGAAATAGCATATATTTGTTACAAAATTTTTAAATATTTATCATTATATATTATGTTTTTATTTAGAATTTGGAAGGAATATATAATTTTTACAATTTGAAAAGATTATAACATAAAAGTACAACTTAAAGAATTTGAATTGCTCTTGAGTTATTAGTATGGTATTATTGTGTATATTGTGTTAAAACAATAGTAAGTATGTATATGTAATGTAATATATTACCTAAGTGTGGCTCTGTAGTTGTCTTTTTAAAACATCCAGAAAGTTCAGTCAGAGTAGAAGTAAGTGAAAGAATTAAAACACATAGTTGCATGTGAAATAGTAATTTAATATATATAAGTAAACTTACAGATTGATGTCCATGTAGAATGCGATGGAAGAAAATTTTTTATACTGTTAAAGAATAATGAAAATTACACTGAATCACAATATAATAATAATAAATATTTTCACCTTCGAAATTCAGATCATTAATAATGTGATACGTTATAAAAGTTAAATTTTAGTAATATAAAATTCCATTAGTTTAAATTGCAATTTAATTTAGTAGTACAAAAATTATTTTGCTTTATAATTAACTGTTAATTACTGATCATTAGAAAAGTGAAATAACTTTTTTAAGTTCCTACCATACTTGCGCATAAGCCAATCTTCTGGTACAGGACAATAAGTGCCTGTAGGATCTACATCTCCTAATGATGATATTTTGCTTGGTCTTCCAAGTTTATTACACCATTGAAAAGCAGCTAATTGGCCTTAAAATTTGTAATTTTATGCATAAAAAAGGAATAATTTTAACAATGTGATTTTATTTTCTGCAGATGTTTATGTATTATTATTTGCAGATTACTGCAGATTCTTATCTATTTAAAAGAAATGAAAAAATAAGAATGCACAGAATGTACATAACACGTAAAAAACATGAAATATCGAGTACTATTTATAATATTAGTAAGCAAAATAATTTTTTACTTAGATTCTATCATTTTAATTATGTTCATAAAAGTATGTTTACATAAATATCTGCATTTTAATGATAATCTTCATAAAAAATAATTACGTTGATATCCAGCTCTATCCTCTTCCGATTTACATTCTTTAAGGACATTTAAAAAGAGATTTCGTTCTTCTGAGCTAAGCTTAGAAGCTATCTCTTTCGCTTTTTCCTTCGTTAAGGAGTCAGAAAAATTTATTTTGCTTTCCGCACTGTAACATGTCCTTGGTATAGTCCACGTATGAACGACAAACGAAAATAAACTGTGTTTTCTTGACAGAAAATTATTCACGCAATACAATTTTTGACGACCGTGATAAAACCGCGACATATTTCTACTAAAATACATAATTTCCCGTGGGATAAATACTGTTTGACTAGTCAAAGCTGCGATCGTACACATCTTTATGAAAACGACTATCCCGTTTCCTCAACAATATTTTAATTGAAATTTACGTGATTACGAGAGCATATACATTGTATAACGCTAATACCTAAAATCAATAATTTTGTTTACTTAATAATGATAAAGATACACTGTATTGACGATTGCACACTTAAAGATACGTACACATATCTCGACTCAGGTAAAGTGGTAGTGACTCAATCCTACGCCATTGTAAAGTCACTACTTGCTTTAGTAATGCTTTAAACACTGAAGAATGCAAATAACATCATCGACAAATTTAAATTATCCTGATCAATTGATAATACTTTATTTTTAAAATATTTGCCTTTTAATTTCGTTATATAAATTATTATTTAAAAAAAAAGTATGTAACAATTTTTACATTATTACTGTATGAATTATTCTAAATGATATATTTATTAGAAATGGGAGTCATAATTAATAGTGTAATTTTTGTTTGAAAAAAATTCTTAAAGAGAGAAATGTAAAAAACAGTTCTTTTATTTATAAATTATACACTTGTCAATAATCATTTATTAATTTAATATTGTTATACATTATCTTTCTAGCCGCACCGTTTTTATACATGGTCTTCCGTATCTGTGTTTGGCCTCGTCAAGAAAAGCATTTTCCATTTGCCGTACGATTTCGTTAAAAAATAAATTCGACAGATGCGAATGGATAAGGGATTTAAATTCAAACGATAAAGAGAAATCAATAACGCAAGTTTGCGCATTATTTTTTAATCCTGGACTAAAGAGCCACAATGTATTTAAATGATTAAATAATTTACCATCTGTGCATTCGGCTTTTACCAAATGCGGCCGCATTGTCGTTACTTTCGACGTATAACTTTCATTTATAGGTGGAAATCCTATCACCAAGTTTGCTTTGAGCGTATCATTACTTTTAAATATAATTTCGGACTTCTTACAAAATGGCACGAAATTTTTATAATTTTGTATGTCGGCCACGACGTCATATATCTGTTCCATTGAAAACCTGTGTGTGTAAATTTTTCACATTTTTTTATTCTTTTGCGAGGTATTGATCAATTAAAGAAACTCACCCTACTAATTTACGACCTTCGTATTCTCTTGTTCTTGTGATCTCGATCATGTACATTCTTTCTATATATTGTTTATTAAAATTGTACTTATTTTGAAAAATTGCATTTTCAAGCAATAAAATACGTCTGAAAATGATATTGATACGTTTTCTTTAAAAATTATAAAAATTTTAAACATCGTTGAAATGGTTATTCAAAAGATGTTACTTTATTATTTCTTAATCGTGCAAAAAAATTATATATTTAATTTTAACAATTGTACATTATTATTAAGAAAAAAATTCTAAAATTATGAAAAAAGAATAAATGCTAGTGGAATGATTATGATCTTTCTTTAAATTTTAAATGTATTATTTTCAAACGCTTGTGAATTAGTGTTAGTTTTGAGTATATTAATACATTGGTCAATATTTAGTTAGGTTATGTATTATGACAATTTCGTTTCATATTATCAACTTTTTTTGATGATTATTATATCTAACAATTATATTATAATTTAATGTTTGAGATAATTTCAGGAAATTAATTTTATTTTCGAAAATGTTAAAACATCAGTGTACGGTTATATTAGCTATAGAAAACATAACCTATAAATAATATAAATAATATATGGTTTACATGAATAGGAAATTTAAAACAAATACATCCAAAATTATATTACCTATACATGGTGATATAAATTAAAAATTCCGATTTATATTATACACATTAATAAAATTTATACACATATATAGACACACATATATATATATATTATATTTTCATGTATGCACATGAAATTTGAATATTATCAATTTTTACTAATAGACCTCATTGCTTTCTGTCCAATTTTGAGGATTTCATTTAATTAAAATGTATTTTGTATTATCCATATTTGAAAACACAATTAAACTTCCTTTAGTTATTTATGAAATAGACGTACGCGAGAAAGTGACAAGTAGTATAACTACATATTTATTTAAAAATAATGTAAGATATCTATTTATAATTAAATGTCAAAAGCTAGCACGTGACATAGATATAATAACAAATTTATTTTATACAATAAAATGAATCTATATTTTAAGTCAATATATTAATTATACTGCACAAAATGTATTAGTTGCATAGTATAAATATTATCAATAAATAAATTTTAAAAAATTCCAAACAACTCTACTGAATGATTCCTATATGACTTTGAATTTCACTTAATGTAAAATTTGACAGTAAATTAAAACACGTTTCTATACAAGTAAAAATTACGGTTGGTACATCCTCACGTGCATAGCTTACATAACACAAGTACCGCAAACGTTTTCATTTTGATTCATTTTTAAAAAAATGGCTGGCATTACACCGCAGGTTTGCAGAAATGCATTTCGACAAGTGCGTATTTATGAAAATTCTTATTTTAATAATCAAACGATTATGTTTCCCAAATATATTTCTTGTTATATTGCAAAATATTGTGCAAACCTATAAACCCTAACTTCAATCTATCGTATCACTTGTGTCAATTCCACTTTTTTTTGTTTGTATACGTTGACGCTTATATTTAATTATCGAACAACATTCTAAGAATTGAAGTAATAAGAATTAAATAATGTTACGCGATGCTTTTGTTTGAATCGCTACCATTTTTGTATAATTGTCACAAATTGTCATTATATAAATAAAATTTTTTTACTTTATTGATAAATGATTCTGAATGTGGTTTTTATTAGCAAATATTCAGTTAACTGTATTAACTGTATTAAATTAAATAATTGTACAGTTAAATGTATCATTATATTTATAAGAAAATTACGAAATTGTAATTGGCACATAATCAATAGTTTAAGATTAAATATATTTATCTAATTAAATTGTAAAAGACGAGACTTATATATTAACTGTTTATTTTTACTTTAATTAATTGCACTTTTATCAACTTTTATTAATTTAGGTTAGAAGATTTCATATTTCATCAAATCAAAATGCCGAAGCAAGATTAAAAACATTTGCTGTGTATCGTTGGAATCCAGACAAGCCTGATGAAAAACCATATTTGCAAGAGTATAAAGTAGATTTGAGCACGTAAGTTTATTTAAAAAATTTCTTTAAGTGTTTTGTATTATTTATAATTCATTTAATTTAAATTTGGTATAGTTGTGGTCCTATGGTGTTGGATGCATTAATTAAAATTAAAAATGAAATTGACCCAACTTTAACTTTCCGTCGATCTTGCCGTGAAGGCATTTGTGGTTCTTGTGCTATGAACATTGGTGGTACAAATACATTAGCATGTATAAGGTATGTTTTAACCAGTTTTATTAAATAATTTTCATGTTTCCAAAATTAAGTTTGAAATATAAATCATGATTCATATTATTTTAGCAAAATTGATACTAATACAAATACAACTAGTAAGATTTATCCACTACCACATATGTATATAGTAAAAGATTTAGTACCAGATTTGAATAATTTTTATAACCAGTATAGAAGTATACAGCCATGGCTACAACGTGGTGATGGACAGAAAGCTGGTTCAAAGCAATATTTACAAAGTGTTGAAGACCGTAAAAAATTGGTACTTTTTATACTTTTTGTTCTACTTGAAAGTTTCGTATTTTTCGTATTTGATATCATTATAATGCAATAATTTTTTATGATTTAGGATGGTCTCTATGAATGTATCTTATGTGCTTGCTGTAGTACCTCGTGCCCATCATATTGGTGGAATGGTGATAAGTACTTAGGACCTGCTGTACTTATGCAGGCTTACAGATGGATTATTGATTCACGTGATAATAAAACAAAGGAACGTCTCGAAAAATTGCGAGACCCATATTCAGTATATCGATGTCATACTATTATGAATTGTACTCGTACTTGTCCAAAGGTAAGTTCAAATAATCTGAAGACTATTTTATTTTTGATTTTAATTGAAAACTTGCACCTTACCTGTTTTATTTTTTTACAGGGCTTGAATCCTGGTAAAGCAATTGCAGAAATAAAGAAATTGTTAGCCAACATTAGTGAGAAACAAAAACCTGGCCTTGATGCTGCTGTGTAAATAAAAAGATGAAATTAGTCACAGTTATATGTATTTCTCGTTTATTATGATTAAATAGAAGATTATGTTTCATTAAATGAAAACAACTAAATATAGTTCATTTAAATTATTTGGCAAAACAATATACAGCTGAAATCAAATTTTTATAAACGTCAAATATGATGATTTACTGTAAATAAAAATTTTTTCGAATATAAATAATTTATACTTTAACAATTGACTTTATATTCACATTTGTAGGTGAAACATTAAAATTCATTTAATGAATGCAGTGAAATATATTTAATTTTTTATATTACACGTTTTATATTTGTAATAACGCTATTGCTAATATGAATCAGTTGAAATATTGATTAACTTCATAATGAGCAAGATGTTATCTCGATATGTAATTTTATTGTTTTTATACTAGAAACAAAGATACACTAATCTTTCTAGTATTTAATTTAAATCTAAATAATTTATCATCAAAAATATACGCGCATGTAATATTAGAAACTTGTATATTATAATTGATCATGAAATTATAATAAATTATATAATAGTTAGATATGTTAGAGAATAAGAATATTTTAATAATTTTCAATTTAATTTCTGCACAAGAAATATGCATAATATGCATAATTGAAAATTATCTACAGAATTGTTTAAAATTTTGATCAAGATTACATGTACATTACAACGACACTTAAGGCTCTGCAGCCATTCTATTTCTTGCTGTTTCCCTCGATCGATTATGTACTTCTGCTGTTCTTAAAGTTATACCAAATATATCTTCATGATAACGATTTTCATCCTAAAAACCAATTATATATGTAATTGAAATTCAATATTTAGTAACAAAATTGTAACAACAGCTTACGCGTAATGATAACATGTATGCCTCGACTTGCTTATCAGTCATTTCACCATGAGTTTGTATAATATGTTTCAAAGTTTGGTAAACGTCTTCTGCCATTGTACAATCACCACAAACATAAAAATGACCTCCATCGTATACTAACATATCGTAAATTTGTGAGGCTTCTGCTTGAATTAGATCTTGTACGTATGTCTATTAAAATTAATATAATTGTAATATTTCAAGTACGACGAAATGACGTTTTAAATTATTTAAGAAATATTTTAAATTTTAACCTTTTTCAATCCAGGTTCTCGTGAAAGAGCTAAGAAAACCTTGTCTAGGACACCAGCCTTTACCATTTCTTCTTTTTCTTGCCTGTACAGATCTAAGTTTCTTTGACGGCAACCAAAGAATAGCCAGACTTTTCCATACTTAAGATCTACAAATTTTACATTTCATATTTATTTCAGAAACATTGTAACATATAAATTATAATACCTGGTCGTTGCTTCATTTCTGCGAGGCGATGATACCAAAAACCTCGGAAGGGAGCAATTCCAGTTCCTGGACCAACTAATATCATTGGCGCTTTTTGTTCAATCGGCATATAAAAGTTAGGCGCGCTAAATGTACAAGAAAATATATCAAATTTTATGTGTCAGATAAATAAAAATTGATTTTCAATACGAACTTACCTACGTACAAATACATACAAAGGTTCTCCATCTGATATCTCGCGTAGATAATTAGAACAAACTCCATAATGAACTGGCCCAGAACCGCCTTATGTTTTACAAATAATTATATTTTTATATAAAATAGGCTGTCGCTGGATGATTCAGATTCGTATATGAAATTAAATACCTTGTGTTTTATATTGTACAGTAGCAACGGTAAGATGTATTTGTCCTTGATGTACATTCGGAGAAGAAGAAATACTGTAAAATCTCGGTTGCAAAGGAGTTAAATGGAGTAATAATAACGGCGCGAAAGGTGTTACGGATGGGAATTCATCTAATACTTCTACTAAATTAGGGAATTTCCAATGTCTCCAATCCTCGTATGCTGCTGGATCCTACATAAAATTTTTTTTGTTTTCTACATTTCTGATAGTAAGATTTTTTTAAATCAAAGATTAGCATAATATTTACAGAAGCTAAAAGATTGAGTTGAGCTTGTTCTTTTGGATTTGTAGCAATCGACGCGAAGTATCTAAGAAGATTCGGTGTTGGTGGTGTTGTGATATCTAGAAATCTTTTTAGTAGTATTCTCAAGGAGTTAGGTAGATATCTATCGTGTGCCATCCATGTTTTTACGATTCCTATGTAAATAAAAAAGAACTTGTTATCATTGAATAATAATGATTTAATATTTTCAATAAAGTCAATGCACACCATTCGGAGTATGAGATTGCTTCTGCACTTGTAATTCGATGGGTGTATTTGGATCAAAGGGAGTTTGTACTCGTTTCAAAATTGCTTCGACCAATTCTGATCTATTACATGCAAAAACTCCTAAATGATCACCAGGTTTATATGATATCTCCATACTTGCCATATCATCAAGTTCCAAGAGTAACGTAGTTCCACTACAAAAGATAAGAGCATAAAATCATAATTTATTATATAATTAAAAAATTACTATTTACAATATATAATTACCTCGATGAATCACCGCTTAAATTTGTTTTCCGAAACATATTACAAGTAGTGACGTTTCTGTTATGACATTTGCTCAAAGCTGAAATATTGTAATTATAAAAATAAATATTTTATTAACAGTGATTATGAATAAATGTACCTTTCCCAATTGGTTGGGGTTCAGCTTCTACAAAACGAACAGTTGCTGCTGATAGAGCTTCTGATCCTAAAGACAAAGCAACTTCAAGCAAAGTATCATCATCATCTAGGCAAAAGGTTTCACATGCAACCTGGGACAATTATAAACATTTTTTTTAAATATTTTATATCAAATAATATGAAAAACTGTAATAATAAAATACAAACAGTAAAAGTATCGGCTGCCCATTTTCTGAAAGCTTGTTCCTGTCCACACATTTCATCTCCTTGTGCCAATTTCAACAATCGTTCTCCGCCTAATTCGCCTAACAAGTTATCTACATAGCGACCGAAAGCGCAGAAGTTTGGATATGCCGATGATCCCAAAGCGAAAACAGCAAATCTAAAAAAGGAGTATAGGTTTCATTTCAAACTTATAAATTAATATTTTATATGAATATACCTGACGTTGCTCAAAGGACCAAAAGTGTCTTCCGTTTGAGAATCTGTGGTAGAACCACGAAGAGAATCTAATCTATCGAGTTTCTTTGAATTGCTCACTTCCGTCTGGCTATTTGCTTTAATGAACGATTTTGAAGTTGCTAAGCTACAATTATAATACAAATAATTGTCATTCGATTCACAAATTTTCCTATTTTGTTATACAGAATGTGTAAATACCTTATTTTATTGCCACTATTAATATATGTTTCATTCATTTTCATAGCGTATAAATTTTGTGCGAAAGCCTAAAAAATAAAGGACATATGAAACCCTAATTCAAGTTTCAAATCGTTCAATACAAAAAAGCATAAATTTACTTCGCCATTTTCTGGTGGATCACCGTTTCCAAAGGTGGATGTTATAACTAGTAATAAAGCTTCGTGTTCTATATTACTGATATCATAATCTGACATACAGAGTACCTAAAATTAATAGCTTTAAGTATTTTTCAGATGTCATTTCTTTAAAATTACCAGAAATTTAAAATTTTATAATATTTAATTAAATAGTAAATACCTGGGAATGGAAAGCGTGTCCTAATAATTCACTAAGTTTCTCAGCATACATTTGTGATGTGCCAGTTTCCGTAGCAAATAATACTGTAGCTTTTATTCTTCGAGATAAGGCTCTTCCAAACAATTTGGACGTAAATTTTACTGCTCTAGAGCACAAAATGATTTATTTATAGATATAATCCTCCCAATTGCAATATGTTTATAAAGCAATACTTTACCTTGCAATTTGCTTGAAATGGAATTTTCGTCTTGGTTTTTTAGACGTTGATTTTTTATCCCGTCCTTTTTTCCAAATGTGCGTCTTCCAAGCAGGATCCTATAATTTTTTAGTTTTTTTAAATTAAATATGCAATAAACGTATAACAAAAAAATAATTTGCTTGACAAAAACCTGAGCATCATATGATGGCTTTAAATAATAAAGAGCCATCTCTTGATGAAATACAGGAGTAGCTGATCCTGATATAGGCGGTACGATCCAAAGCCAATCGGCTGGACATCCATTTCTTAGTCGCATTTCGTTTTCGTAATGTTTCATAAAAGATTCCGACGCCGTGTGGTGATCTACGATCGTCACATTTTTCATCTAAAAAAAAAATTAAAAAATTTGTTATCGATATTTAAAAAACATTTGAACAAAAGCCATTCTATATTTATATACTTGAAAACTATGTAAAACAGCAACATTAGCTTCAATCATAGCTTTATCCTTCCATAACGAAGTGGATGTTCTTGTATCCAATCCCATATGAGTTGCAATTGTCTACAAATAAAATTTATCTTAGCATATTTCGTTAGATTAACATTGTAATTCTTCAAAAATGTACCTCTAGTAAATTGTATCGTTGAACATCGCATAAGTCTCTCGATCCAATTTCAGTGCTCATGTACCATCCATTGAATGGCGCGGCTGTGAATTCTAATCCCCCACAATCGAATACCATTCCAGATACGACAGGAACCGCGAACCATTTTAATTCTAATTTTTCGAACCAATCGTATCTGAGATAAAAAAAAAAATAATAAAAAAATAAATAATTAATTAAGAATCTAAAAAAAATATAATAGTAAAGAAGTAGAAATGCCTACGTTGGATGACTAAGAGGTACTTCGAGAACGAGTTCACTGGGAATGTCGAAGTAATCAGGATCATGACCGTTTGCTGACAATACTAATGGTAGTATGTCGAAACGAGTACGTGCACTTCTCCAACCTAATTTCATGCATAGCTGTGAAAAACAATAGATCGAGCGATAATTTTGAACTAAGAATAGGAAAAAAAAAACTGAAAAAGAGGAAATGATCATTTTTACCTCAGTGAATTCGACATTCGCGGGATCACCAATTATAGTGCCGTCTGGATTTTTATATCCCGCATAATTAATTAGTTGATGGTTCCATACTCTGTAATCATGTTTTCCATCCGTACGTTGCGGAAATATTGTTATTGCAGATCTAAAAATCCAACAATAATGAATAACAGATATTCCACGGAGAATGTTTTGTGTTAAGTTTTATTACCGGATGTTTCCTTTGTTCGTGCTATATTTAATATGATTGCATAAAGCTTCAAACATGCCGCTAGTTGTCGTAACGTAACGGCAGTCAAATACCTATAATAAATGAATGCATATGTAAATTCATCGAATGTTATTTTATTCTATTTTTAATTCTATCCGTGAACTGACATAAGTTGAGTAATACAGACATATATGGAAATATATATTTTTATGAATAAAAAATAAAAAATGAAAGTTTCTAAATGATTGCTTGACTCTTTCTAACTATATCCTTGATTGTTCGAGTACAAGTTTTGATTGATCAGGAAATATTGACACGTATTGTTACGTACTTGCAATTTAGACCATTGAATACGACCGATGCATCTTGTGGCGTTACGCCACGCTAACTTCGCTCCGAAAACTAATTCAGTTTCAGTTAGTTGATAAGTACCAAGAGCCATGACTTCCTTTTGTACACTTTCCCAACGAATACGATGTGCCTCGCTATTTAATCTATTTTATTGAAAAAAGGGAACGTTGCTTAATAACTTGAATTTATGAAAAATTGTCATAAATTATATCATCAAAATAAATTAGTATGCAGTGTGAATCAATAAGAATTAACATCTAAAATAGCTCGTAATCTATTGGTTGTATGAAAAAAATATGAAACAACGTATTTGAAAAACGCGTGAGAAAATTACGACGGGCACATTAGCAGCAATTCGAAATTCACATCGCCAATATACAGATTATTTTGTAACATTTCAAGATCATTGAATTCATTTTTTTATCGAGTACAAAATAACATTAAAAAAAAAGGTGCATTGATCTTGAATAAATGCAAAATGTCCCTGATATTTCAGAAAGTGTAAGATGTAAAGAAATCAAACTGCATCCATCTAATGAGTTACGTGAAATACAATATAATTCATTTGAAACGTTTATCGATGCAATCAATTAAAGGTTTAGAGCTATTTTAGCTATTTTAAATAGCAGTGTACCTTCTAATGGAAGAAAAGTATTGTTCGAGGAAATCCTTCGCATGTACAAGGATCTCTTCTTTTGAACGGGATTCTGTTCCATGAATCGGTAGCTGCATGACGCTACCGAGACACACTTGACTAGAGCACAATGTTTTCTGAAGAAAGTAACACAAAGAGATATTAAAGAGATATTAAATGTTTCCCAGAAATTAAAGCTTTTTTCTGTTATTCATCTAAATTGTTACAAGTAGTAGAAATTATGCTAATTAATGGATAATTGATATTCATTGCTTCATGGTGATTAGATTGCAAATATTCATGCAATCGTATCCAATCAAAAGAGGATTTGGGTAAAAAATTTGTTTTAAATTCCTGAATTTTGAATATTTCATGTATTTTTGCATACTATGTTAATTTTTTTGCATCTTTAAATTTTTTATAAACATATAAAAATTTATATGCAACGTAACGATGGTATTAAGATAAGGATGACACATTAATATTTAAATTAAATTATTACTGCAGTAGTCAAAAAGATTGAATAATTATATATTTAAATCAAATTAATCTTTAATCAAATATTCGAGAAAAATATTATGTTTCAATCATATTATGTTTCATTCCGATTATTTATATTCGACCATTCCATACCTTCCGACTTCTTTCGAGGAATATATAATATTAGTTCTATTTATAAGAACACTTACTAATTTATAAATATATAAATTTATGCTTTTTTTGAAAGTTCAATATATAAGTTAATAAATAATTTGTTAACGTAAGTAAATGTTAGAGAAATAATTAATCAGTTAGAATTTGTATCTAAAACATGCTTATAATATTATCAACATTCAAAATACACAAAAAGATTGTGAAAACTATTTCTAAAAATGTAAATAATGAATTAAAAATATGCTGACACTTACATAATTCTTTGATCTAAAACACGTTGAAAAAATTCAAATATATAGGCGGTAATGATTTTTATTATGGCGTTGAACTTGTGAGTTTTTTGCAACCTAATGGTCCTACAAGTGTCCTAATACTTATGAACAGTAGTATACATGTACCAGCGCAACTAGTGGACCACCAGAACGAACTCTCGTTTTTCGATAGTATTGATTCGCAAATTCGCCCACACTCATTTGGTCTCGTTCGAACTCCCACGTTATTTGTTAATCGTGCAATTTTCAATTTGATTAGACGGCCAAAAATTTCTAAACGAAAGATTCCCAACAGAATGAGAGAATAAATTAATCAATGAGAAATGAGAATAAAAGAAAAAAATGAATAGATAGACGTAAGTAAAAGGAGACAAAAAAAAGAGAGAAAAAAGGATTTGTGCTCGTGAAGTTTCTTTCGCTATGTGTACCTCCGCATTTCCAGCATGCAGAGAGTCAAAAGCTTCAGTTTTGTAGATGAGGTTACGCAGTTTCGTTGGTTTCTTCTGACAGACACCCGTTGCCTCGTGTTCCTTCATTTTGACGTTATGACTTTCCTGCTCGTGCCCCTGTCTCACCACTTCACTTCTATGTTAGGCTGCCGCGGCACGTATACTGGCTCAATTTCTTTTTGCAAGCATCCCCGTGAGAAGAGAAGGATATCAGGTTCCCTTCCAACTCAGACTTCAGACTTCGCGAGATCTCACATGCGCTGTGGAGCTGCGCCATTGATTTACCGCCGTTGATTACCGCCGATATGTTTTAGCCAACACTCTCCTGTATCGTTCCTTTTTTTTTCTCCAATATTTTTTTCAACGCTCGTCTGCCACATTAATGAGAAGTTCCATAATGTTATTGGGACTATCCTAAAAATTGTTAACTTTATTCTATTGATTCTGATAATACGTACGAATCGTGTAGACATTTAAATCGACCAACGAGTTATATGTAGATACCGTTTTAACTGATTTACAGATTAGAGTCAGACTTGATTAGTTAATAAAGAACAGTTTTTATACTGCGAATTTTCTTAATTAGTAAGAAGACAGAATGTTATAATAATGGTTTCGTTACCTTTTACAGATAAATTGAGAGATTTTTAAACAACAAGATTTGATTCTGACTCGTGAATAGTTTACTATGGCTGGCGCGGCTTATTTTGTATGGATCGTAAAGATGCGCAATTGATTTGGCGCATCATCGAATTATCGTTTCCTCCTGTATCATAAACTTTTTATCGATACACGGTAAATAATCGTTCGGTAAATGATCGAACAGGATGTAAAATCAAAGTATAAAAATAGAAAGACGGAAAATTCCGCTAGCAGGTGCTGGTCTGTTGAAATAATAATGTTAATAAACGTGAATGCTGTGAATCAAGAATAAAGAAACAATTATATATCTGTCGCATTTAAATTATTTGTCACAATTACAATACAAGTTTTGACGTTTAAATTATTTTCACAGTATTTATAAAGCTTTGCAAATTTAATAAAATGAATTATTTTACTTAATCATTTCGACTTCGTAATTATGGCAAATATTATTTTCTAAAGAATATATCTTTAAAGGTATATTTTTTCTTCAAAGAATACGATCAAATTGATGTCAATATTTCACGTATTATCTATTAAAGTTCAATGCTTACAACATCGATATGAGTGTTTTTATTTATTTACGTAGTTAAGTTCAAAATTGATCAGCCTACATCTAAAGTCGCTTTTACTACTGTTAATTATTTCATATTTATTCTTACACAATCGGTTTACAAAAACAAAAAATAATTTCACTAAATTATTTATTTTACAAGCGTAATTATATACGTATTTATTGTACGAATTTGTTATTACAGGAATTCTATTGTTAACACATCAAGTTTAGCGCATTGTCCAACTTAGTTACGACCGAAGTAAACACGAAAATGCAACAAGAAGATGATAATTATAGATCTGAATTCACATCTTGTAATGTAATTCCGGAAAAATTGCAAGAAACGCCTCGAACTGGTAAGCTTCGTCTACCTACGTACCGACTCATGAACAATAGTAAAGTCGTAATTATTTTGTAGGATTTGGAAGAAGAAACGTAATGTCGTCACAGGAAGTTAAACGTAGAATTAATTATACTCCACAAAAAACCCCGGACAAGCATTCGAAAACTCCTCAAGGTACCGATATAACGCATTTATAATAAATTTATAGTTAGACCGCGCATTTTCATCCATTTATGCGAAATTTAAAAGTACAAAAAAGTGCAGAGTGGATATTGTTAATAACTAAATTGACTCTCCATTTATTTACACAAAAATCTGCGGTTCAATTATAATGTTTGTATTATACAAAAATAAAATAAATCATGAAATAATAAATATATATAAACTACTTTATTATAGAACCTTTTAAAAAAGATGCGAAATTGCAATTAGAAGCTGCCAAACGAAAAAGTCTATCACCTCATAAGGAAACTCCCGAGAAAATTCAGAAAACTTATTCGAGCGGAAAATTCATCAATACTTTAATAGCACAGTGGTCCAAACACATGGGTGTTCAAACACCAGTTCAGTCATCAGGAGTGAATATAATTTTTATTCTATTGCTCTTTTTTTTGTTTAAAGACGCTAGAACTATATGATATTTTAGAAAAAAAAACACATAAAAATATTAAAAAACAATAGAAATTTACCATAGAACAATATTATTTTTCTACTGTTTTCTTCTACTAAAAAATCGTTATTAAAAGGTATTGAATAAAATTTGATTGTTGAATAAACATTAAATAAACAGGTTCAAGAAAATTCAATCGCTGAAGAGATAAAGCAAATGTATGCAATCGAAGAGCGGAAGGTTCAAAAATTGCAAAAGAAACTGCAAGTTGCTGAGGAAACTATATCTTTACTCTCTGCTTCTCACGAGGCCGAACTACGAACTAAGGAAGAAATTTTACAACAGTAACATACTACTGTTATTTATTATTTATTGCATTAATTTTATTAATTATTAATTATTAATAATTATTTTTTATTTTATTAATTATTATTTATTTCAGTTATTATTTTTATAGCAATAAGGAAAAAAGATTAATAGTATTGTTTTCTAGATTGAACAGCGATTGGGAATCGATTACTAAATATTATTATGAAATATCAGAGAGTTTGAAGGGGTTTCAACAGCACAAAGATAATTTGTCAAAGTTATATAACGACGTTATCCTTACACAACAGTCAACAGTGAAGAAATTGCAGCAGGAATTAAGCACTATGAAATTGAAATGTATATAGATATATATAGATTTCATTAGAAATTTCGTTTAAGTACATTTGTTTTAATTTTTAATGTGTTTTTATGTAGATGACGAACAAAGAAATATTGTTAGTACAATGGAAAACAAAATAAAGAATCAAGAGAAAAGGTATTACGAAAAATTTATTGTATATGTAATAATTGCGAATAATTTATTGTATGTGTAACAATTTTTATTTAATTTATTGTTAGAACACACGAAATAATGATTGCGGAGACCGAATTGAACAAGCAATTCCAAGATATGAAAAACAAGTCAATTTTAGAAAAAAATCACTTGCATAATGTTCATGCAGAAGAAAAATTAGAATTAATGAAGGTCAAAAGTATATTTTTGCTCTACATTTTCCTTCTTTTTTTATTTTAATTTTACTACTTTAAGTAGAAAGACGTGAACAATCTTCCAAAATAAGAAAATATTTTACTTATGGTATCATCGTTGTTATCATAGATGTAATAAACGTGTGAAATATCGTAAGCAATTATGATTTCAGAAACAAGAAAATCTCACGTCGATGAATCAAGAACTGCAAGTGCAATTACGGAAGATTACGGAAGAGAAACAAAATTTAACTACCGCATTTACTGAGAAAGATGATGAAATTACAAAATTGCAAGAGAATATCATTACATGCAAGTGAGCATTTTTTATGATTTTTGATTAGTTAAATATTTTAAAGTTTTTTAATTTATTGGTCTTGTAACAGCAATAAAATCGAAGATTTGTTGAGTCAGAACACCGAATTAAGTTCAAAATATGAAAGATTGATCGTCAAAAAAGAAGAACTATCAAAACAATTACAATCAAGAGAACAAGAAGTAAAGCAATTTTATAATTCTATTTAAACATTTTCTTTCATATGTAATAAATTAATTTTATTCTTCGCAATAGATCGAGAAATTACGAGAAAATTTAAATGCAAGACAACAAATAGAATCTAGTTTAGCTCAAGATCTTAATATTATTGATAACAAGTATAAAAATATACGAAGTGATTTTACAAATGTACAAAATAAATTGGAGGAAGTACAAATTCAAAATTTAAATCTTGAGCAATCTTTACAAGTAATGAAACACGACAACGAATATAAAATAGCAGAATTGAATAAGAAAATTGAATTTTTAGAAAAAGAAAAAGAACGATTATATTTAGAGAAACATTCAAAAATATTGGTATAGTATATATTTAAAGAAGTAACGATGAATTATAAATTTAAATATGCTTACTCAAGATTATCTCTTGAACGCAGGAACTAGAACGCGCTTATAAATTATTGGAAGAGAAACACAAAGCATCTTTAAAACAAGAATATGATGTTAAACTAAGATTAAATGAGGCTTTAAATAAAATGAATGAAGATAATCAAAAGAAACAAATAAATCTTGATCAGCATACAAAGGCAAACCGTAACAAAATACAGAACTTGCAAGAAAGAATCCAACCACTAGTACAATCTAATATAACAGAAGTTAAAGAATTAGAAAGTCAAACACAAAGAAGTCAGGTTTGTGATATGAAAGAAGAACAATTTCAAGATCAAGAAAATGTAGATAGATCAAAAATTATATTCGAAGATAAGAACGAAATATCAGATTTGGAACAAGACGTGTATAGTTTTACTAACATAAAATTTAACGATGAGTTGTCAAATGTAAGTTGTAGATGTATAATGATTTTATATGTATAAATGGATTTAATTTTTTGAATTTATGTAATTATAGATATTATCACCGATAAAACAAAAAAAAAGATAATTTAAAATTTTTAACAAAGATGGAATTATTCAAAATTATTCTTTTTAATAATAGAAGATAACACAAAAATAATATTATTTTTATAGATTTCTGATTCTACAGAAAATCATTCTTATCTTTTTCGTGATAAGAATACAACATACTCGAATACACAGATAGAAACAAAACGGAAGAAGGAAAATAAGGTATTTTCTTGCAATTTTATATATTTTATATGTGATTGAAAAAATTATTTTCTGTAAGTATGATATTATTTCATGTAAATAGGATAATACGACCACGAGAAAAAGAATATTTAAAACTCGTGGCATTAGATTACGGCAATACGTAACTCCAAAAAGCCTTCAATACGGAACTCCTGGAAAAATATTAAAGAAATAAATTTTTATAAGATGTTATTACTACGTAAGATTGTTAAAAGAAAATTATACTTTCAAATTTCAACAATACATTTTTTGAAATTGTTTAATATATATGTTCTATGCTTTTTTTGAAAGTTCAATATATAAGCTATTTATGTTATTTACTACTAATGATAAAATTATGTTACTATATATAAGTTATACAAATATGGAATTTAATTTTGAAAGACACATTTGGTTAAAAATAAATTAACGCATAAAAATTATTCGCAAAAAAGTTTTTTTAATAAGAAATTAATAAGAAATATCCAATCAATATATATATGTACATTGATATACAACTTATATGTAACTATTTTAACTATTTTACATATGAGATATATAATATTTCTCTTACTTCTATCACTTCTCAGATTGTGTTCATATTTAAATAAAATATACAATATTTAATCGAATCTATATACTTACTTGTAGTCTAATTTAAATAAGATAATATTTACTTTTTAAATATTTTTTGATCTAAATGTTATTTTTTTTATTACTCTTTTTATTATTTACAGGTATACTTTTTTATTTTAATTGTTTATTAAAGCGGTAGAACAATCCCATCTCATAGATCTTTCAACAGCCATTTTCCATTTAGAATACCTTAAATCTCTTTCTGAAATGTAGATGTATGAAATTATTATTAATTTATTTTCTTTTGCAATTATTTCATTCAAGAAGTACCATCTTCTCCAATTTCGGGTGAAAACTTCGTAACTTGCGACGCATCTACATCGCTGATATCAATAATACTTGCTCCGATACCGGCTAATATAGCTGCTCCTAAAGCTGTTGTTTCTACCATATTGGGTCTTACTGCACAAGTTATTAAAATGTTGTTATTAGAATATAAATAAAATATATATACATTATAGCAAAAAAGTAATATAAATTTTTACATACCAACACTTATTCCCGTTAAATCAGCTTGTAGTTGCATAAGTAAATTATTTACAGTCATTCCACCGTCAACTTGTAAAGTTGTTAATTTCGTTCCGGAATCTTTTACCATTGCTTCTAAAATATCTCTTGTTTGAAAACAGACAGCTTCCAATGCTGCTCGAACGATATGATACTGTTGCGTATCTTCAGTGATACCACAAATTACTCTAAGAAATGTACGTAATTTGTAATTTTTAGTATCAGAATATAAAATTAATAATCTTCTGAAATACTATTATTATAATTTATATTTACCCTCTTGCATCCTGTTGCCAATAAGGCGCGTATAAACCAGAAAATGCAGGTACAAAATATACGTCCCCAGAATTTCTCACACGTTCTGCCATGTCTTGAGATTGTGCAATATTATTGAATAGCTGTATATTATCACGTAACCATGATAAAGCAGCTCCAGCTACAGCTACTGAGCCTTCTAATGCATAAATTGCTGGTTCTTTACCTATTTTATATGCAATAGTTGTAATGAGGCCTTGAGTCGAATCTACTTTCTAAAATGATAAAACAATTAATAGAAATAAATGAATGAATGAATGAATTAGTTTTCAATGAAATGTATATTACAAAGCACATTGATAGATAGAAGTAAATACATACAACACTTCCAGTATTATAAAGTAAGAAGCAACCAGTTCCATAAGTAGCTTTTGCTTGCCCAGGCTTTAAACATAATTGACCAAGAAGTGCTCCCTGTTGATCACCTACACACTTACATGTAAAAATAAGATATGTCAATTTGATCGATTAAATTTAAAACAAAATTAATATTTGGATATGTTAAAATTTTACGCCTGCTATAGGTACACCAGCAAGAATTTCTGGATTGGAAATTGTTCCATATACTTCAGCACTAGACCGTATTTCAGGTAGGATATGTTGCGGAATTCCAAAAAATCGACATAACAGAGGATCCCATTTTAATGATTCAATATTCATCAACATTGTGCGAGATGCATTTGAGACATCAGTTACATGCAATTGCCCTTTGGTAAGATTCTATATAATGCAAATATGATTTATTTCATTAATGAATGTATAATTATAATTATAATGCTGTATAATAAACGTATAAATAAAAATTAATAAATGAACATACCCATATAAGCCATGTATCAATTGTCCCAAAAGCACATTTTTCTTCATCTACTGCATGTTTAACACGTGGTATATTATCAATAAGCCAGCGTATTTTGAGAGCACTGAAATACGGTGACATTGGAAGACCACAAAGAGGTTTCAAATAATTTTTGTTCCTTGTTTTATTAGGTACACTATCTAATATATCTTCTAAAGTTGTGGTAGTTCTCATATCTAGCCATACTATAAAAATATTTGATTCTAATATTTTTGCATGTATTATATACATATGTATATAACAAGTATCTTACTATGAATGTAATGTTACTATAATATTACATTATACTATGAATATGAAAATATCTTAATAATAAGTCACATACTTTACCTATTGCATTGTGCAATGGTTCTCCTGTATTTTTATCCCACATTAAAGTAGTTTCTCGTTGATTAGTGATCCCAATTGCTTTGATGTCTGATACACTCATGCCAATATCTTTTAACTTTTCTATGGTCTTTTTTATACATTCTATAACTGCTTGTAATATTTCTTTTGGATCTTGTTCCACCCATCCTTCTTGTGGATATTTTTGTTTAATTTCAATTTGATGAGACACTATCACTTTTCTACGTAAAACATCAAACACCTAAAAAGAAAAAATATATTTTGCATTATATATAATTTTTCTATGTACATGTCCTATTATTTGTTATTAAACAATTATCAATTAACAAATTACATGATTCTAGATCAAAAATTCATTCAAATTCATGAAAGAACTTAAAAGATTTTAAAATAAAGTAACATTATCAAGTAAACACTGTGGATAAATAACCACAAGTTCAAGTTCCATATAGATAACTCGACTAATTGTCAATTGTTTGATTTTAAACACAAGTGAAGTTTACTTACTAAGAATCTAGCGCTACTCGTCCCTTCATCAATTGCTCCTATGAATGGGCCCGAACGATTGATGTTTTCAGGCATATTCTTTTTTTTTCTTGCAAGCTCAGTATGAAAAAAAAAAATATTCGAACGAATACTAAGTATCAAAGAACACTAATAATGTTTGAACAATGACCTATATTTAACCTTTGTCCTATAGTGTTATATAATAATATAAAATCTGATTAATGATAACAGCGTGTATTACAATTTACTTATTTATTCTTTTTTTTTTTTTTTTTTTTTTTTGAGGGGCGGGTAACTTTTTATTGATCGCATTTTGAATTTATCCTGTGCTAAATAGTATTTTAATTTGTAATTTATGAATGATAAAAAAAAAATAAATGAAATAAATTGATATATCGCTTGTTTTGCAAATCCGGGAATATTTGTTAAATATGAGAGGAATAAATTTAAATAGCTCTACGTGACGTATTTAGTTTTTCTTTTTTATATGAATGTAGTACATACGTAAATACATATACATACATATATGTGCAACATAACAACTGCAGAATAACAAAAAATTGTGAATATTTATATATTTTTTTTAATGAAATTTACACATATAAATGTATGTAGAGAGAAATTAATCGATATAAATGTATGCATACTAATCAATGATTACATTTTTTTATCAATTCCATTTGCACGTGTTTGTTACTTTTAATTCTAGCGCAAAAGAAATTTAAAGGTAAAATATTTTTGCTTCATCGTTATAAAAGTTATATTTGTAATTATTTATGAAGACAGAAATGTCTCTCCCATCATAAATAAGGTAGTTTTTTGCAAAGAAAAAAAAATATATATAGGTATGCTAGTAAACATTTCTTGTATGCAGAATATGTATATATGTATAATTTTACTAGTGACATTTGTAACTTTAAAGTTTGCAACGTGAACGTTTTGCTCCCTGCATCATAGTAACTTTTCGCAGGCTACCTAGTATTTATCTCATTTCACTTTGCGTTACCGGTAAGAAAGGACGTACGTTTCGTACGAGAGTAGTGAACGATCGTTTGCCCGATGTCTAATTAAATTAGATTAAGTGCTCATCTCGGTGTTTAATATCCATAAATTTTCGAATGTTTCAGGCAAATCACTATTAAACTGGCTTCGTAATACGCGTTTATTACTTGGCCGGATTTCTTTATTACGGTAGAGTAAGTATTATTCTGTGATATATCGCAACTGCCCATACGAAATCTCTTTCTCTCTCTCTTTCTCTCCCCCTTTCTGCACTCTCATCTTTGTCTTCTCTCTCTCTCTCTCTGTCTCTCTCTCTCTTTCTCTCTCTCTCTCTCTCTCTTTCGCTCTCTCTCCTTTTCTGTGGATATAACGGCAACAGCCTTTAGATCACCCGTTTCTTAATTCGATGTAGAAATACGCAAGTACTATTTTTGATCTATGCAACGTGCATGCATTCATTTCGGAAAGGTTAGCGATCTTGTGACGTGTCAAGTGAATACTTCATTCCATATGGTGGTCACTAGCTCAACTATTCTGTGGTCATTGACATGCTGGCATTTAACTTGAATCTGTTCTCTTATTTCACCTTCAATGCACCAATCTCTGCGAATTTCCATTGCCGTTCGCCAATTTTTACTAAACTTGTCAAAAAATCGAAAAACCGAAAAATCACCGATTGAGGATTTATGTTAAGAGAAGATAGAGAGAATTGTGAAGAGAAATTTTACAACGTTCAAATTCCTGTAAAAATGTATTGTATATATGTGTATATATATATATATATATATATATGTATATATGTATATATATATGTTTTTTTTATTCCGTTTTCTTTTTCACTTCTGTTTGAATTTCATTTTTTTTTTCAAATTTTTCAATTGTCAGATGATCAGTTTAATTGATGTAATGATAATGAAATGGAACATGTTACATGTACATGGAGAGTTAAGAATTATAGTGCTGTCAGTCCATTCATATTTTGTTGTAAATTGTAGTGTTTATTGCTATAAAATGTTCATTGTGTCCTCTTAACACTTTTAAGAATTTAAATAGATGCTTGAAATCAAATTCTCAAAATTTTGCCTTGCACACAGCACCGTGATTATCAGTCTATTGTATTTTTTAAATATAAATGTAAATATTAATAAATGTGACAATGAATTGGGTTAAGCAATTTTTTTTTTGTGTTCGATTGATCTTCGACTACATTTATTTAAAAAAATATAAATTAAATGTATTGATTACAGTGCTACTGTAAGGACTTGGCACGAAAAAGGACAACCCCAATATGCAACAGTCAGTAATGGAAGAGGGAACGGCCTATGAGCCACCTACCTATGATGAGACATTCCCAGTTCTTCCTGAGTCAGCCAGTTCAAGTTCAGGAAGATTAAATATTTTCTCTATAAATAATAACTTACAACTTGGACGTATAACTATTACACAGGTATAAATTATTTGATTGTAATAGACCTTTTTCATAGTTGTGGGTTTCATTCTTATTGTTTTGCTGTTTAGATGTTTCGTGTACCTGGAGAAGAACGCAAATTTGATCATAGTGACAAATTTGGAGAACGTGAATCCATACGTACATGTAAAACAATAATGAAAGAGACAAATACAATCATTGAAATAGCAACATCAAAAGATCAATCTTTAACATTCCTAATAACTGGTAAACAAAATCAAGTATTGGAAGCCAAACGTCGAATTTTAACAACATTTCAGACTCAGGTTTTGTGTTATAAATAAATTTTACGTTAGGATAAAATTAAAATAGCTGTTTATAATGTGAAATTTTCATTTGACCACTAGGCAAGTAAACAAATTAGCATTCCTAAGGACCATCATCGTTGGATTCTTGGAAAACAAGGACAGCGTCTGAAAGATTTAGAAAAAACGACTGCAACGAAAATAAATGTTCCATCTGTGCAAGATCAATCAGATACAATTACTATTACAGGAACTAAAGAAGGCATAGAGAAAGCTGAGCATGAAATTAGAGTAATTTCAGATGAACAAGTAAGTAAAAATATTATATTTTAGTTAAATTATATTTAATAGATCTAACATATATATAATATATATATATATATAATATTTCATTAGTCAAGAAAAGCATTTGAAAGAATATCTGTGCCAAAAATATATCATCCGTTTATACATGGTGCACATAATGAGAATCTCAATGCCATGATGGTAGAAACTGGTGCTCGAATTAATATTCCACCTGCTTCTGTACAAGAAGATGAAATTACCATTGCTGGTGAAAAAGAAGGTGTTTTAGCAGCAAAGCAAAAAATCGAAACCATTTATAGAGATATGGTATAAGCGATTGCCTATTGCCTGAAGATTATTATCAAGTAGAAATTATATGTTTCAGAGTTAAACTTATATTTCTGATTTAGGAAAAGCGATGTACAACGGTATCAGTTGAAGTTCCGAAATCTCAGCACAAATATGTTATTGGTCCACGTGGCAGTACAATAGCAGAAATATTACAAGTAACTGGTGTGAGTGTGGAAATGCCAGCACCAGATTCTCCTACAGGTACTATTACTCTTCGCGGACCTCAGGAGAAGCTTGGTCAAGGTAATTTGAAGTTTATGATACTTATCATAATTATGATACTTATCATAATTATGATACTTCTTTAATTTAATCCATTTTTTAATCCAATATTATAGCATTAAACAAAGTGTACGAAAAAGCAAATAGTGTTCGTACAGCTGTGGTAAAAGCACCGGTTTGGATTCATAAGTACATAATAGGAAGAAAAGGAGTTAATATTAAAAGAATCACGCAAGAAATGCCAAAAGTAAATGTAGAGTTTACTGGGAAAGAAGATAAAATCAAAATTGAAGGTCCTCCTGAAGAAGTAGAAAAGGCACAAAATGAACTTCAATTAATGGCTAGTGATCTTATATCTAAGCTCACTTTTACAGAATTAAACGTTGATCCTAGATTTTATAAACATATTATTGGAAAGAATGGATGCAATGGTATGTTTTTTAAAATACAATTATTGTGATAGTTTTTTAATTATTTTATTTCTTAATAAATTTTTTTTTAAATAGTGAATCGTGTAAAGGAAGGAACAGGTGTTGTAATTAATATTTCTGAGAATGATGGTAGCAACGTGATTCGCATTGAAGGGAATCTTGCCGGTGTGCTCAAAGCTCAAACGGTTTGTAGTATTTCTTTTATGTGTCATAAATATTGCATAAACTGAATTTTTTAATGTTTGAATTTATTATAGGAATTAGTGGAAATGGTGAAAAAATTGGAAAATGAAAAAGAGAAAGATGTGATAATAGATCATCGTTATTATCCTAGTATTATTGGAAATAAGGGAGATAACATTAAAGAAATAAGAGATAAGTTCAATCAAGTACAGATTACTATTCCTGGTCCAGGTATGTAGCATGATATATGTAATAACTAGAACTCGGATTTATGCCAGGTACAAACATTTAAAAGACCTCAGTCCTTGTTGGCACTCAGCCAATGAGAGCTCAGTGTGCATATTTAGAGTGTAGGTCATATTCATCGTTTTCTATTGTAACATATCTTCATTGTTTTAAATATGGGACCACTAATTTAAAAATTGTTGAAAAAGTTAAAAAAAATTCTATTTCTAAGATTTATATATTTCATATAATGATATAAAAATTATAATTTTAACTAATAATATTATATTTACAAAAAGAAAATGTAAAAAATCGAAAAGAAATGATTTAAAAAGTTTTTTATCTATAGGTGAAAAAGGAGATATAGTAAAAATTAGGGGGCCCAAAGAAGATGTAGATAAGTGCCATAAGTATTTAATGAAATTAGTGAAAGAATTGAATGAAAATAATTATGTCTTAGAAGTACCTATATTCAAGCAATTTCATAAGTTTGTTATTGGAAAAGGCGGAGTCAACATTCGTAAAGTTGGTATTCAGATATCTTATTTTAATTAGTTTAAAGCATAAATTACAGATGAAATTATTGGCTTTATTTGCAATTTAGATTAGAGAAGAGACACAAACTAAAATTGATTTACCTGCCGAAGGCGAGAAAAGCGATGTTATAACTATCACCGGCAAAAAAAGAGAATGTAGAAAAAGCTAGAGATATGATTCAAAAAATACAAAATGAATTGGTAATGTTTATATTAGAGTTGACTAAAAAGTAATACATTTTTATCTGTATCTCGAGAACGAAAGTAACGATCAAAATGAAAATTCGATTTATTAGCAATAAAATACAAAATAACTATATTTATTTTTAATCGCCGATAATTTTGATGTATTTTTTACCAACGAGTAATTTTCTCATTCTATCAACGAAAAGTTTGGCTATCTACTTTTAATAAAAGGAGTCACTATTGCTTTAACTTCATCGTCCGATTTGAAATGAATATTCTTGAAAGTCTTTTTCAATCTGAGACAAATGAAAACTCGAAGAGCTGCATCTTATTTCGTTTTAGAAATACAAATGAAAGTTCATTACTTTTCATCGTATTACACTATACAAATACTGAATTGTTAATTTTATTAAGTATTTCTTGCATTAGGCCAATATTATTACGGATGAAATAGTAATCCCACCAAAGTTCTATAATTCTCTCATTGGCACTGGTGGAAAGTTAATTCATTCTATCATGGAAGATTGTGGCGGTGTTGCAATTAAATTTCCTACAGCAGAGAGTCGAAGTGATAAGGTAAAAAATTTAATTTAATCCAAGATTGAACATATAAATACTAACGTAGACATGTTACCTATAGGTAACTATTAGAGGGCCTAAAGAAGATGTTGAGAAAGCGAAACAACAATTACTTGAACTTACAAATGAAAAACAGTTGTCGAGTTATTCAGCTGAAGTACGTGCCAAAGTACAACATCACAAATTCCTTATTGGAAAAAATGGTGCCAATATTAAAAAGGTTTGCATGTTAATTACACTTATTAGTATATCTTATACTATATCTTATATTATATAATATATTAATTATAATCGCGAGCGTATTATATTTATTCTAGATAAGAGAGTCTACAGGGGCACGTATTATATTCCCAACAGAAGAAGATCAAGATAAAGAAGTAATTACAATTATGGGAAAAAAGGAAGCTGTCGAGAAAGCTAAAGCTGAATTAGAAGCAACAATTAGTGAAATAGTAAGTCTTTGTTAAGTTTATTTTTAATTATTTTAAGGTTCGTTTTAAGTTAAAATTTCCTTTCATTATATATTTCAAATTATTGTCTATGTCTATTTGTTTTATAGGATAATATTACTGAAGGTGAAATTCGCATTGATCCAAAGCATCATAGACATTTTGTTGCTCGGAGAGGAGGTGTATTACATCGTATTGCAGACGAATGCGGTGGCGTACAAATCTCTTTTCCAAGAGCTGGTGTTGATAGTGATCGTGTAATTTTAAAAGGATCACATGAATGTATAGAAGCAGCAAAGCAACGTATGCGTGAAATTGTTCAAGAATTGGTAAATTTTGTAACTTATTTTTTTTTTATTTCTTCTCGTAATTATTTTATGAATAAATTGTACGTATTATTTCTTAGGAATCAATGGTAACAGAAGAATGCATAATACCACAAAAGCATCATCGTACAGTGATGGGAGCAAAGGGACGTAAAGTGCAAATGATTACATCCGAGTATGACGTACAAATTAAATTCCCTGATCGGGATACATATGGTTAATATATAAAATAATATAGCATGTAAAGCTTTTTTAGACAAAGTTTTCAATTTTACAAAGTTTTTAATTTTAGATGAGCAGCGTGTAACAGAACAAATGAATGGTGAGAATGGAGAAGTTACCGAAACTGTTCCAGCGTGTGATATTATTCGCATTACTGGACAACCAGAGAATGTAGCTGCTGCTAAACAAGCGCTGCTTGATCTTGTACCAATTACAATAGAAGTTGGTACTTTTATCAGTGAATTTATATATTGAAACATTTGACAAGTGGCAAAGAATTGTATGAATTGTATCATTTTTAGGTGGAGGTGCCATTTGATCTCCATCGTTCTATAATAGGCCAAAAAGGTCGTGATGTGCGAGAACTAATGACCACATATGATGTTCATATCATGTTGTCTCCAGCAGAGGAAAAACTTGATTATATTAAGGTATAAGTTGTGCGTGAATATCAAAATGAAACATAATGTTTAATATTATTTAGTGCTATATTATTATTGTTCTGTTTAGATTTCCGGAACACCATCGTGTGTTGAAAATGCAAAACAAGCTATTTTGGACAAGTGTAAAGCTTTGGAAGCTGAACGTCAAGATAGAGCTTTAAAATCGTTCGAGTTAAAGGTACGTTTGCTCATGTTTGTGATGAATAAACATTTTAAAATAAAACACAATGCATTTCATTTTAGATCGAAGTTGACCCAGAATATCATCCGAAGATAATTGGACGAAAAGGAGCCGTGATTAATAAAATACGTAGTGATCATGATGTTCAAATTAATTTTCCACGCAAGGGTGATCCAGAAGAGCATATTATTACAATTACTGGTTACGAAAAAAATGCGTGCACCGCAAGGGATGATATCATGAAAATTGTTAATGAATTAGTAAGTATATTATTTGTTTGAAATATTATATACTTTTTGTATATAATAATTATTAATGAAAACTGCATTTTTCATATAATTCAGAATGGCTTAACAAAAGAAGAAGTACATATAAATGCTGCTGTGCATTCTCGTTTAATTGGTTCAAAGGGAAGAAATATTCGTAAAATAATGGATGAGTTCAAAGTTGATATTAAATTTCCAAGAAAAACTGATCCTGATCCGAATATTGTAACAATTGTGGGCACAGAAGAGAATGTAGCTGATGCAAAGGATCGTTTGTTAAATCTGGAAGAAGAATATGTAAGTTTGCCATGAAATATGTATATAATTATTTATAATTGTAATAGGAAAGATTTATATAATATTTATTAAATTTCAGATTCAAGATGTTATTGAAAATGAATTTCGCGAAAACTTGCGTTCACCTCAACGTGATGAAAGAAATTCTGGAAATTCTGGATTTGTAGTAAAAGGAGGACCTTGGGAACAGCAACAACAAAGTGCTCCAAATACGGCTAGCGTTGAAGAATTTCCACAATTTGCAGGATATTCTCACGTACCTGTAACTAATCCTGATGGTCCTTGGGGTGTGAAACGTTAATACTTAAATACGTATAAGATAACAATATATAACTTTCCTCTGACAAACCATACAGAAGGGTACATACATTAGTGCTAGGTGGTTCCCTGTTCCATTACTGATGTTGCTGCATACGACCTGGCCACTCTATTGGACTCTGATACTGGTTTACTACATAACGTTTGACGATGGTGTTTATATTTACAGTTCATATACTAATTATCTATGTATCTGTAACTGTAACGCATGATTTTAAGTTGATTGCCATGTTAGAAATATTCACACATACAGTCAGACGCAAGTTGCGCGTGATTTCATTCGTCAAACGAACATTTAATTTCTTCATTACTTTTATTTCTGCTGATATGCCTTTCAGGTACAGATATGTTGTACTTAAGACTGTGGCTTCGTAGGAACTAATTTTTTGTGTATATTATATATTTCTCAGATTGTCTCTATCCGTATAGATTGCGTGGTTAAATATGTTTGCGTTTAACCAAGCATGTTTTGTTAATTTATTTATATTTTTTGTACATATAAATTGCATTTTTTTTTTGTTATGTTGGACTTAAGTGGAATCACATCACAATGATATTGGAGTCTATACAAATTTTTTGTGAAATGTGAAGCTTTGAGGTCTTTCTAAGGAAAACGTTCCTAGGTATAATTTCCTGCTTTTTTATAACTAGTATAATTAATAAAATCGCTTTATACTCTTCAAATTTCAGTGTGCTATAAAGCGAACAAATCTGCCAACAAAATATAAATGATCATGTATATTATTAAATGCTGAATTTAAAAAAAGCAGAAGTGTTAGTGATTATTACTGTGTATTGGGGGAACATAATCTTTAGAAGGACTTGTTATTTTTTTACTGCTTTGCAGTGCAGTTAAAAATGAAACACGAAATCATTGGCACCATATTAGAAAAAATAATCATGGATATTTATAATGCAAACGATACGTCATATTCTTTGAATAGCTGATTTTATTTATTATTTCTATTTTACTGTTTGCTGTATGATGTGCAAATTTTTGCATTCTACTATTTATGAGGCCAACTAGCTAAGAAAAAGATATTCGGTTCAAGTGCCTTGTCTATTTTCTTCAAGACAGCTCATTTCAATTGTTGGAGGAATGTGAATATTAGATTATACATAATTATATATAAATATACATATATATATACACATATATATGTATACACTATATAAATATTGATAATAATTACATTATTATATATAATCGATATGATAGCTATTGTACTACAGGTACAATAATATACTACTATCACACATAAAATAATAGATACTATCATGTATACAGAAATTCATCTATATTTTTTAGATTTACAGTAATTTTTATAAAACTACTTGGTACGACGACTTATATGTCATCTCTAATGCATGGTTTATACAAAAATGCCAGAATTAGCAATTTTAATATGCTTAGTTTTGGCTAAAAATTTGATAGATGCTGTGCATGAATGTACCTTTTTTAATGAATTATAAATACAAAGTAATTGTAATTATAAAATAATATTCTCTGTACACATTATTATGTCATGATACATGAATTGTACTGTAATAATATATATATATATATATATATAATTAATCTATTGTTAAAACAGTGTTATTATTTCCTTTCATTCTTTACAGAAATATTTTTGAATACATTTTAACATAATGTATTATCATTTCATTTGTCTGTCTGTTCAATTGTCTGTTACAATATACTTGAGAATTGTAATTTTTTTAATTGCTGTACAAATCCTTCATTAAGTTTAATACAATTTCTTACATTTTTTACTTTAGTATATGCATCATCGTACGAGACTTTTTCGTAAGCCATTATATAAGATATAACAATTGCCGGAGAACGAGATACACCAGCATTGCAATGTACAAGAATATTTTCATTACGATGTTCGTTTATGATTTTAATGCATTTTTTAATTGCTACAGAAAGATCAGATTCAGGTAAATCTGACAAGTCACAATAATAGTATTTAATGTCATCAAATTTTATTGATGCATCAATACCAATGCTTAAAATATGATGAATTTCATGTTTTTGCAAAATTTCTTTGCTTACAACAGGATCTTGAGAACTTAAGTACAATCCTGGTAGTATATATGCGACCTGTAAATCAGGTCTATCGTCTATAACAAATGGCGTTCCTGTAAGAGACAATTCTCTTTTTATTCCATTGATCTCTTCATATTTTTGACCAAGCATGTTGGTTACAACAGTTTTGCATTTTTTCAATTGTATCTTTTTACTTTTTATTAGACTATTTAAATCCATTGTTACTGTACAAATAGTATTTAAAAAAAAGGTAAAATAAATCAAAGTAAAAAAAATTATTTGGACATTTATATGTATGTATTCTTAAATGTACATTATATTTAATCCTCATTTAATGGTATCACTATACCATCATCGGATATTCTATACTTTATAGTATGTTCGTCCAAGTAGTCTTGGTTATATCCAACATTCAAAAGATATAAACCATGTGGTGGAACTAATCCCAAAGAAGTCATATAATTCTTGTGTCCAGGAACTTGTAACATTACAGTTATATCTTTTTCTGTTATTTTACCTATTCCTACAGCAAGTAAAGCAGTTACAATTTTTCTAACCTGTAAAAGAAGTAATTCAAAAATACACACATTATAAATATTACTATTATTAATACTTTTATATTATTCATTAATAATTTTATTTATATTATTATTAATAAAACATAGATAATATTACTAATATCTATATTTTAATGTATAACATTACATATATTATTTAAAATAATATATATAAAATAATATTTTCTAGTCATACCTGTTTATATAAAAAACCTTTGGATCTACATTTAAAATCCCAAAAATCAAAATTTTCCGAGAGAGGATCATATGGCATAAGTGGAGAACCTTTTTCAAAGATTAAACTGTCCAAACTCCTTACATATCTAACTGGAGTATTTGATTTACGGTTTGAACAAAATGTTCTGAAATCTTTTAATCCCATAAAAAGTTGTGTTGCACGGCTTATTCTTTCAGGATCAAACGTTTCTGATCTGTAATAATTTATAATATTCATAAAAAATTATTTATTTATAAATCACCAAACATTTTCCATAGAACACAGGTTTAGATTATACCTCAAATGAAAGCAATGTTTCATTTCTATTATAGGAACTTTATGATATTTTACATCCTTTGCTTTTAGAATTCTATAAAGGTAAGTTCTAGAATTTGCACAGTATTTTACATTAAAAATATCTTTTACTGGAATCAAATCCAATATCCTTAAAGCAAATATATTGTTAATATATATATATATATATATATATATATAGTGATCAAGATATAAAAATTATTAAATATTTGATTACCTTATATCATGATTACACAGAATCAAGTGCCTATTTAAATGTTTAAGTGACTCATAGGGATTATAAATACTATCGTACTTGTTTTCTATATCAATGTGAGCTATATTACAGAGTCCATGTACACCAGCGTCTGTCCTACAATTTGTTTTTTAAATACATGTACATATGTGTTTAATATCTTGCAATATAATAATAAATAAAATTGGCAATACATGAAAGTACTACCTACTACTGCAAGTTAATATAGGCCAACTTAAAGCTTGTGGAATTAATTTCAAAAAAGCACCTTCTATAGCTCCTTGAATAGTCTCAGTGTCATTTATTCGTACATTTGCTGATGGAATTGTATTTTTTTGCATCCCTCTAAATATACAAAAAAAATTTATACTTTAGTATTTTATAAATTGATATAGAAAAGTTTATCTTTAAATTTTACTATCTATATTCCGTAATTTGTGTAGAATATGAATTTGTATCAAATACGAATGTGTGTTCAAAATAAATTATTAAAAATAAGTTAAAAAATTGTTTATATTTTAAATTATTAGAAATAAATGTACCTGTACTTTGTGCCAATATATGAAAATTTAATAAAATATCGTCTCATATTATATTAATTTAATATACATGCAATGTATTGTTAATTTAATATAGATTCTACAACAATTAATAATGCTTATAATATTACAACTTATTTCTATGTAGTTAACCTTAAAATCTTATGCAAGTGTTGAATTTATTGGAACTCTGCTACTACATATACTGGGTATACTACGTACCACGTGCTTTTAAATACACTTCCTAAAATGACATGTTTATAAAATAAAAATGAAATAAATGTACTTCAGCAATAATTTGAACTCTTTTTTATTAACCGAAAATTTTTACAAAGTTAAAATTTTACGTTTCTTGTAATTGTCATGGAAATGCGTAGATATCTTTTTCCATGAAAATTATTTTTAATTTCATTAATTACTGTAATAATTGTATCGAAATAATTAAAAAAAAAAAAAAACGTACTAATGTACTGTTTATTCATTCTCATGGAATAATCATTGATAATCTATATTTCAATAATCGATAATCATCGATAATCTATGTCAATGAAATTGGCGCAGTTGGAAATAAAATGGAACATGCATGTATTACTAATTATCTTCGTCTTTAATAAAATAATGCACGGAACAAATTTAAATTCATACAATGAAATAATTGTAAGCTTGCGCAAGCATTGAGAGATTAAATCAATCTTTGTATAATTAATAAAGTAACTCGTGCTGTATTTCTAATCGATTCGTTCATAATTGTAAAAGCAGTTCACTTTGTTTAATTTAATTCAATTCAATACCTTGGTACAGCAATGAGGGCAAGATTCGTTTGGTGGTGGAAAATTATCAAACAATATTTGACAAATTGCACCATACACGGTGTTAAATACCTTGTGAACAATCAGCTGTCATATGTAGAAAGGTAAACGTTTATAAAAATTGCAATGAATACTGTTACTATACGCGAATGCAATTTTTCAAATTTTAATTTTTTTTTTTATTATGTAGATTGAAAGTTTATGACGTAAGATATGGAATTACTTTAGAGAGAGAGAGAGAGAGAGAGAGAGAGAGAGAGAGAGAGAGAGAGAGAGAGAGAGAGAAAAAAGTAATTAATCAATGAGAATAAAGAATTTTATTGATTTACAGATTATTTTGGCTAATATTTTGCGCGCTATCCTGGTACGGTTGCGCGAACATGATTAATAATGTAGTGAGAAACTATATTCAATATCCTATTGCTTTAACTACCGAAACTACATACCTTGATTGGCAGACACCGTTTCCTACAGTTGCTTTTTGCTTTACTGTCATTTCTCCCATTAAAAAACTCTTCAAAGGGTATGTTACATTGAAAGTATCTTAAATCAAAAGTTATATATTATATAAAAGTTATATTCAGTCGTTTTATCATTTTAATCGTCATTAAAATTAAATCATCACGAATTCGAACTTTTCTTATTACCAGGCAATTATTACGTTTTAAATTGCAATTATTTATATTTTAATATTTTGATCTTTTATCTTCTAAATGAAATTTTTTTGTTTTTTTAAGAAACCCAGGATTGTTCACAAATTATCCTGATTCTAAATCTCTCCGTGAATCGTCGGAACATCTTCTGTCTCTTTATCAAACGGTGAAAGACCATTAATTTCTGTAAAGTTGAATATCGTGCTTGTCAAACGCAGAAATATTGCGAATATTTATCGTTACCTCTGCTTGTCACAGATGCGCGTTCCCTGTGAAGAATTCTTAGCAGAATGTACGTGGAACAACGTGAAATTCGATTGCTGTACTGAATTCAAGGAACTGAGGAAAACCGGCGTGGGTTATTGCGTCGCGATGAATACATTTCATTCGAAACCGGGCGTACATTTTTTCGTAAATCGTACCGTAAAGTACGGAGATCTTGTCGTTGATATTCTGATGAATGAAAAGATGAAAAAACAGATTTTCACTGGATTTACAGTTTGTATTCATTTTGTGTTTTTATAATATTTCTATTCTATTAATCGAGTTATCTTTCAGTTAAAAATTTGTATAATTGTAGAATTAAAAATTGAAAAGTTAAAATTAATTTTATTCTATAGATGTAAGATGATTTTGGTATTTTGGTAATTTATAATTTAATAGTTAAATCACTTTCTCTCTGAAAATTTTTCAGAGGGCGTATTTTGAAGTTAATGTCAGATGATTCAAAAATAATTACATAGGAATTACAACCATTCCTAGAGATTCTTTTAAAAGTCAAAGGCAAATATGTAACACAGGTTAAGTTTTTGATAAAACGTATCGAAATTTCATCAGCACTGCAGTTTAGCTTTATCAATTATCTGAGGATTATACTTATATCATTAACGAATGATCAAAACAATCTTGTAGAAACGCAAATTGATAAAAGTTTATGTTTCTTATATCTTCGAGATTGTAATTAAAACCTTGAATCATTTAAAATTTAATATTAATCAAACATGTTTCTTAATAAGAGCGTTTTGTTTCCTAAGCTAAATGCTTAAAAGAATATTATTTTGTAAATCTCTTATTACCATAACTACCAAATTTTGGATTATAAAATATTATATTATAAATTCTTATACAATAGTTTCACTACTAAAATAAACACAAATTTTTAGGTACACCTACTGAACAATTTGAAATTACCAATGCTTAACAACGTGGATAAAAGTGATATACCTATAAAATTCGGTAGAACGACTCGAGTTGAATTCACAATGCAGGATACGTTCAATGAGGACGGCGTGAAGAAAATTGCGGTCGAACATAGAGGCTGTCGGTTTCCCGAAGAAACACAAATGAACAATCTATTTAATGTTTACAGCAGCGATTCATGTTATCTGGAAGTACGTCGATTTTTCTCTTTCATTGCGAATATACCAACGTTGCTTTCGAATATATTCTAATATATATTCTCCATTGTCGGCCGACGGAGAAATGGTAATTTATAATCCTTTGTCGGCACTAATAAATTAAGTGCTATCCGTCACTAGGTGATTATAGAACGAATGATAAAACTCTGCGATTGCGTGAATTTTTATTACTTCATACCCCGAGGGGCGAGAGTTTGCAATGGCACCGAGATGCTTTGCATAATTGAGAATAAGATGAACATCGATGTGCAATCGCTTAAAAATGAAGGATGTCTTCCGGATTGCGAGGGGACATCATTGGTTGTGTACGAATCTCATAAAAATCTTACAAATGAAATTTTCTTCATAAATGAAATTTTTGCACGAGATGGAGCGATCCATTTTATTTTATATGCGAACACGTTTAAACGCACCTATACAGTTGAAAAGAGACATTAATTGAAAAGAAAAAATTATAGATTAGAATAATTTTAAAATATAGAATAATGTTAAAAAATTGAGGAATTTTAAGATAATCTGTATCTTACAGAATAGCAGATATTTTTTTGAAAAAAATAATTATTTCACACGCTTTTCTAAACAGCGTATGATTTTCTTTTTCAATAAAAAAAAGATATTTTTTAATTTGTTTCTTCTACAAATTAATTTATGATATTTTTCAAGTATAATATTTCGTATTGCAGAAATCATTTGGAACCTTTGGAATATAATTCTCCTAGTCGAATGTATGGACGACTTCATTTTTCATTGCTATCACATCCAACGATGCGATATCGTCGATATGTGGTCAACGATCTTTTAGATGTCATAGGTAAACGTTTAATAATAATGATTGACAGTATAATAATTATTCAACACTGTAGAAACAAAGATTTTTTTTTACATTTGCATATATTTTTGTATAGTTTTCTTCTATTATCAGTACTATTACCAAACAAGTTTTCTTCCGGCAACAAAGGAAAACATCTATCTGTTCTGATAAGAGATTTATATAAAGTTTGTAAATGACAAACAGTGTAATGACGTTAAGTTACTGTCAGTTACCGTGTAGTTAACTGTATAATATTAAACTGAAAAGAAGTTCGTTTTACGAAACAACAAATTTTCTCTCTGAGATAAAAATATATGCTATTGTATAACAATTAGTATGTCGAATTATTTGTTATCATTCTCATCGATTATTATTTCTTGCCGTTATTAATTGTTTGACACATAAACCTCTGCTGTAGTTAATATATAGGAAAGTTTTTACCTTTGATATCTGTAAGAGTTAAAGTTGAAACGAGAAATTAAATTTTACTATATTATGATAACAAAATAACTCAAACTTTACGTTTGTAAGAAAGTGTTTAGATATATCGAGTATTATTATATATTTTTAAAATTTATTAACGTTTGAAATATCTTGTAATTACTTAACTACTTAACTACTTATTATCTTGCTACTTAATTATTTATTATTTGTAGTTTCCGTTGGAAGTGCACTTGGTCTCTTCATGGGTGCCAGTATCTTAAGCATCTTTGAAATACCGTATTGGTTATTCGTTCGCTGAGACAGAATAACGTAAAATTCAAATCTTTGTGGATCAAAGTATTAAAAAACGTGAATGAAGATTGATTTGTGTCATCGCTTTTCCACATTAAATTTAGCTACTGCACAAGCTTAGCACGCGTTCTGTACTAACAGAACAAACATTACGATTTTTGCATATGCTCGAGCATAGTGCACAAATCGCGTGGTGAACAGATCAGTCGTCTCGTTACCGTTTGCTATCGATAAATATGTACGCGAAGAAACAAATACAGATATCCTATTATAAATATGTCCAAAATACAATTCAAAAAGATAGCAAGTGCTGATACTTATATAAGGAGGAACGGTAACTAACGTATTTACTTCCTCAACTACGTCAAAGTCAGAGCTGGAAGTTGGAATCGCTCCACAAAGCTCGAACAATGAACAATCTCATTCCGATGTGAATACTTGTCGAAATTTGCTAACTTTTCAAGAAGTGCAAGCTTTAGTGAATCGTGCGATGGGTAACGATGCAGCGGTGAAAAAGTTCTTCCTGGGATCGTATTCTAACAAGAAGCTTGAATTTCTTAGATCACATCAGAGACTTAGCGTGGAAATTAAAACACCAGGTAAAAGAGATATTCTGTCACTCTTCGTTAAAGTCGTGCCGTACGATCTACCGGCCCAAGCTGAATACGTGCTCGACAAATGTGCCTTTTTGAAGGAGAAGATCTTCTGATATATTTTCTCAGCTTTGTCACGAGTACAAAAGCGAACTGTGGACAGCAACTTGTTTCTTATCCAAAAATAATTTGTTGGTATTCGAAGATCCTAGGTGCTATTCGTTGAGGAATAAGTTGTTTGACAAGGAGCTTATTGAATCGCTAAATTACACGCATGCTCTCTATTGGTGGAGGCACGTCTTGGAAAGTCCTTGAAGGAAATGGAAACTGGTAAAACTAGAACGTGGTTCGAAGTAAACGTGGTTCGAAGTATGCTACACTTGCCGTGGCCAAACATCTTGGTTTGAATGCTGATCTCGTGCCAAAAGCTTGCGAAGTATACGCCGCCTTGGAAATGTCAACTACGAAGAGAAACGTTGTTAGTCATGGAGATCTATGGGGAAATAATTTTATGTTTAGCAACACCGTGCCTCTTAAGTGTTCGTTGATAGATTTTCAATTAATCAGGTACTCCCCTTGCTGTATCTTTGCGTTGATCGTGATTTTCGAGGAAAATGGGAAGTTGAAGCATTACTATAGCATGTTACGTGAAGTATTGAACTCGGAATCAGTTTCTGTACAAGTTCCATCATGGTCAGAGTTAATTGAGGGAATGGAAGAGCAGAGATTAGCTGCTGTGATCACTGATGGATGAGAAAATAGGTGCGGAAATTATGAATGATGCCGATAGTTATCACGAGTTTGAATTTAAAAATAGAAACAAAACAGTGATTGAAATAATGAAAATCGATCCGGTGTATAGAAAACGATTGTCGGAGACTATTATTGAATTAGTCGAGTTCAGTCTTCGACTTGACAAAATACGAAAACCAACAAAATTTGTAAAATTTCTTATTTAAATAGCTGCACATTAAAACGAGTTTTTAATCAAGAATTAAAATCAAATTGTATTATTATTACACGATGTCTTAATTTATGTACAATATTTATATATAATCATAGAAACTTGTATTTGTCGATGTTGTGTATATCTATAAATAGAAATAGTTGCTCTTTCTTGTATTTATATTGTTGTTTAAGTAACTCATTAAAAAATTTATGATCGTTTCTTTTGTCAATTATTTTATAAACGATTGATCTTTCGCGTGTAAAAATAAAAATCTTTATACCGAATCGCAAAATTTTATCAATGTTCAATTTCTTCTCGATCCGGAAGTATAGTCTTAAGGAAAGACCAATCATGATCGACCAGTCGCACTTTCGACTCATCAACATCGTCAATTTCAGTTACAGGTGGAGATTCACGACTTTTCGGACGTGATAGTTCTTCTTCGCTTTCCTCCGATTCTTCATCATTCTGTATCGTTTCATCTCTAAACAAAATGAAATGAAAAGCATATAATTTATTTAAAATCAATTATTAAATTCAATCATTTCAAAAGTATTATTTGAGAATTTGCTACCAAAGAGTTTAACTTAATAATCAAATTACAGTGTTTCATTTGTGATGATTTCTATTCATTTGTTAAAATTACAGAACTTTAAACTATTACGAAATTTTATATACTCATGAATATATATAAAATAACGTTAAATTAATATTTTGGAAATTTTCGCTGAAGAAATCTGATAATTTGATATATAATTTGATCTGATAATTACAAAATTTTATCAAATTACCTGTCAATTTTATCGTCTGCTGATTGAGTTTTAGAGACGGATGACGACAGCAGAGATGTAATGAATGATGCACAGAGCATCTTCATGGGTGGCAATGTGTGGGCTGAGACGCTGAGAAGCTGGAACATACGATTAATAATTAACATTGGCTGAAATATTAAAATTTACGCAACGTCTGATGAAAAAATTTAACATCTTTTTGAGAGAACAAGGAACAATTATTCAACAAGGAGAAAATATTCCTCTTCTCAATAGAAATGTCCGTTTACCTAGATAAAAATAAATAACGAATTAAAGAGCTATGTAATTACTACAGTCCGGAAAAACATGTATGATATTTGACGCGCGTTTACTTTTTTTAACCACAGTCAGTTGTGACGCTCATGACATCCGATTAGTTAATTAGTCTTAAGGCTGACGCAGGCACACCCCCGAATGAAAATTTCTGCAATTCCTGCAATTTTCTACTTTAGATCTAGGTTGACGCGTCTCTTACAACCTACACGAATATTCTTCTCGGTATACACCAGTTTTCGTCAGAAAGTTGCTAGAAAAAACGTACGTTTCATCAAGCGAAATTTTATCGAGAAATATCTACGGTCTTACAGAGCGTTTTACATAGTACACACGCTACTTTAGTAACTTTATAAAATCTCTTTCAATCGATGGCCTCTGAGATATTCGTACGATACTACGTAAAAAATAATAATTGCAATTTTAAAATACTAAATTAATCTTCAGTTCGTCCTGACCTGGTTTTACCGGAACATTTGCAAACAATTCCGGAGCGAATTGTTGAAAACCACCGTTCTCCATTCTGCACCGTAACGAGAATGAATAAAGGAACATACTGTCGAAAGTTTTGATTCTTCGGCTGCTGGAACTTTGTTTTCCAACTCGTTAATCTTTCCGAAGAATCGAAAACTTAATTATATGTACAAAACCTCTACCAGCGATCTATCATAATTTTTATCGGAGTAAATGTCTGGGAGCAAAGACGGAGAAACGTCGAGAGAAAGATAAAAATAAATTACCGAATGAATTAATAAATTGTAACAAGTGAAATTTATATAACGGCATGCTAGAATGTTTTAATATTGAAGGCAGCGAATGTTAATATTGAATCAGCATGGCGACTGATCCATCAGGGTGAGCTTAGAAATATAAAATTAAATGATCGATATTGAGTGAAGTAATTATTGTTAAAAAAAAAATTTCAATTTAGGAAAATATAAGAAAATGCTTTCTTGTAGTACATTTTTAGAAAAATATGGAATATAGAAGTCACAAAATAGTTCATAAACAATTAAGTCAAGTATTCCACAGAACTGACGCAAGAAAGTTACGAGTTAACGGATATCCGTGTATGAGGTGGACTTATCCAATTAATTAATAGTTGTCAGAGTGTTACGTCCACTTTTATGATGTCATTTATATACTCTTAAAATTTAAAACATCTCAATTAATCACATCTCAAAATACCTTTGTGAATAGAAAGACGTAAAAGAATATTCGTAAAAAATTAAAAATGGTATTTTCAATATTTATATAGTAACTACTGGAGATTATTTATAAATAGTAATCACAAATTTTTTTCAATAGTTCAAGTTACGTGAATAATGTATAGATATAGATTTCTACATATTTTCTTTAAAACAACAATTAAAAATGTCCTACAAAAAGAAAACTTGATAAATTTTTGATATATATTAAAAAAATTACGTTCATAGGTCTCTGAATAATCGTATAATTAATTTAGAATTAATTTAGAATTAATTATACGATGTACTCGTATTCTTCACAACGTCATTATTAGTGATCATAATGATTATGATTGCAGAAACTCGTGTGATGATCCTTAATTTGCTTAGCCTCCAGACTCTGAAGGCGGTCTCCAAATGGGGCAAGATTTAACTTTTAGACAAGCTGATATTATCGTGTTCATTTAAATGATCACGCACAAACCGACAAAATATACGAGACAGTTCAGGCCAAGTCTCCTCCTCTCTCTTTCTACTCTCGTCTACTTGTTGCACCAGCTCGGTTACGATAAGGGAAACTCGGTCTATTGATTTTGCATTGGCCTTAAAGCGGTGAAATTTTGTAGCGGTACACGTGGATATCCCTCTTCGAGGCCGGTCGCTATTGTTCTCTGGAATGCGCGCGTACAACCGTAATATCAAACGGTCAATTTATTTTCGACTTTCACTCGTATCAATTACAAATTCCTTGTTATTCTGAAAGAAGAAGCGAAGATATACTTTCTTCTTTTTTCTCGGTTTTTCAATTGTTTTATAAAAGAACTAGCGTTTGATGCGATTTTCAATATTCGGGAGATTTTTGAAAAGAATCCTTCAATATTGTTAGATGTGACAGACGTTTGCGACACTTCAAGTTGAGATTTTCAAAGAATTATTCTGGCTGTGATTTCAGCTATGTACTTGGACAATTTCCGGGAAGCTCGAGACAACTCATTGAGCGGCGTGTGCCGAAGGTTTTTCCGTAGAAGACAATGCCCTAGGTCAGAGGGACAACTGGAACGCCGTGAGAAGGTGGGAGTGCGGAGAAGCAGCTCCTATATTAAATCATGGCGGGGCCATTACCCAAAGTCAGTTCTACGTTGAACGCTCAGCCAAGAAACTCTTCCCCGGCGACTCTTCATCGATCATTCTATCGAGCAGTACCATCTCTTCTTTTTTTTGTGAAAACATCCTGGTGGAGAGTGTTTTACATTTACATTTACATTTTACATTGTCTTTGTTCCTCAGTACATTTCAATATTAAACGTAAGGTAAATTTAAACGGAAGACATTGAAATTCTACTGGATTTGTCTGATATTCTTCACTCAACTAACATTTGGATGTTTGTGATTGACCAAATTTTTTTTTAAACATCAAGCTCTGCGTGACTGCACTCTTCAAATAAGTTTCCTGGTACATCAAGAGAGAGTGGAAGAAAGTTCTCTACATCTGTCGGTTTCTCGATACAACATCGGGCATGAAGTTAACTGCGTGGAGTTTTGTGTTGTGCATCCTGATAGCCGTCTTCTTCTTAGCGGTTGCCACCTCCGCATATCCTGCTAGCAATCCAGTAAGTACCCTTCCTCGTATTCTTTCAATAAAATTGTGAAACCTGCGCTTGGACACCACCTACAAGTTGTTCCGTTTCTCTTTGATTATTCGAGTTTGATAACGATACGTTTATTATGTTACTTTGATTAAATATATATTGGTACGTGTCCTCCGTGTTCAATGTTCCATCGTGTTTTCCATTCGCATTTCACATTTCTTTCTCTATTTATTTCTTGTCTGCGAATGATTTGAAACACTGTCTCTCGATGCGAATCCTGTGCGAATCGTAGCCACGTGCTGAAAGTGGCGCGTGGGCATCTGGCTGGGGCTTTGACTCGTAAAGTCGAGTTGATTCTCTGCGAATTAAGCATGTAGATGCAGTGGAAAGAACTGTAGAGTATAGAGCAAGTATAGGAAGACATATTTGTAAGTCAACTTGTTATACTATACAGCGATTGGTGGATGTCCAAAAAATTCTTAAATCGACATGTACCTTCTGAAAATGAAACACTCTTCTTCGTTCCATTCCAATTTCTCATTGTTTCATTCTACATTCGTCTATTCTTGTTTTCACTAAAAAAAAAATAATCATTCTGTAGGTTTAGAAAATGATAGTTTTAATAAAGTAACAGTTTTCTAGCAATCAGAAAATGTTATCATTAGGTCGCGTGAGTTTGCAATTACAAAATGGAATAAACAGATAAAAGGAAACACGTAATACACGTGTACACCGATAATTTCGTCTGAGATGACATAATTCGGTCATCGATGGTCATATGGTTGCAACGGAGGCTTTCTCGACTAGTTGTATCAAGCTGCAATTGAATTTCCAATTAATCCCACGTTCATAATTCATTTGTTTCATAATCTGTTACTTTGCATAAAATGTTTCTTAAGCGAAGAGGAATTTTTGTTTAATCTCTCACGTGCAGAAATCAATAAAAATAAATAGAGATACGTATTTTCCTCCTGACTGGCACGTGAGATGCATATGATAACATACCGAGCACGAGTGGACATTGCTCATGAACGGTCCTTATTGAATCAATCTCTTTTCTCTAGTTGTATTGGTATATCTAATCAAACCGAACTGTAGACGATACCGCAAACAGAATTCATGCTTATGAAAAATTCCTTTCCAATCGTTTGATTGTACTTAATTTCGCGAAAGTCGTAATCCGGAGAATTCTTCGCGAGTATTATTTTTTTCTATAGATATTTACTCGAAAATAGGGAAATTGCGTTAAATTATTTCGAACATACATGTTTAATTACGCAAATTAAATTCAGAGATTAAACAGAAAGCTGTACAGGAATGATAAGAACAATTGATAAATAAAATTTGCATGAAAAAGCGACACTTCAAATTGCGGCTTCGTTTCATCGAAAACAAGCTGTTTTATGTATTTATATTTGTTTCATACTGCAGATGATTTTTTTTGAGTTTTATTAAACGCTGCCAATTATTTTTTTAAGATGCATAATTTGCAAGCGATCGAGAATATGCGACAGATCCCGCAGTGGCACTGCCTCCGCTACAGAAAATTCGATCTCGTCCGCCGCTGTCGGAATTACCGTTTTGGGAGGAAACACTGACAAATACAAAATCATCGCTATCCCGGATGGACAACCACGACAAACAAATCACTATATTTCAAGTTCCATCGACCAGCTGTTCTCAATATTTTGCTGTACATGTTCAAACTTATATAAAAACGAGATAAGATGTATAACGAATCATAATAACATCTTTATGACAAACTTGTAAATTACTTGTGAACTCAGTTAATAAATGGAGCAATATCACTTACATAGATTCTGATCTAATCCTTCGTATTTTATTTACTTTAAGATTATATCTCCAAGATTTCGAAATTCATCTTAAAGTTGCACAATTAGAGAAGAAAAAGAAGACAGAAAAGGATGAGAACATCTTAATTATTTATATATTATTATATGAACAACTGTGTATATATATATATATAACATTATAAACATTGATCTCATTGATGAACATTGATTATATATACAACATTATAACATATAAACATTGATCTCATCATAAAATGAGAGTATGTTTTAGAATAAAATTATTTTTTTTATCGCAAAAGCGTTTTGAAATAAACATCACCTACCTGTTGAATCACATATTTGACGATGTCAATTAGAATGATATGTAAATTGCAAAAGGATATTTTAATTCACTTACCTTTTCTGTCATTCCTTTTCCTGCTATTCCCAATTGTTCGTGCATATATGGACCGGGTACTTCCCTGTCTGTGGCAGTCTTGCTCGCTATTAAATTACTAAAGGCAGTCGCAGGAATTGTTGTGTTCGGTAAAATTTCCAGAGAAATCATCACTTCGGATTCTGGTTCTAACGTCAGTAATTCCTATAAATAAGTGTACAAATACTTTGTATAAATGTATCCCCTATACATTCACTATGTATACGTACTTGGTTAGAATCTAAAAAGAAAAGCTGCGATCTTCGTTGCCACAGTCCGTACGATGAATCTTGTTTCATTTTTAAATGTGGTACAAACGCAGCACCCAAAATGAAACTGTCGTTCTCGATAACATTTTTTCTCGTATAGACCGGTTTCGATTTTTGCGGCGTGAATACAAATACTGAAATTAATAGATTGCAAAATGAAAATTTTCGCAGTTTTTGCGAAATCAAATTGTAAACTTACACGAATTATCGGTTGTGAAAACAGCCATATATGTCGATTTTGGATCTGCTGTAAGAGTTGCAACATTTAAAGGTACACTCCATGTTAACATAAGCGACAAAATATTCCACACTGCAATGTGCTGTGCTGAAGCTACTATCACAAGGTGGCAGGCATCTTGTTTTCCAAATTCAATTCGTCTATATGTAAATACAAATAATAACACTATTGTTGCTTTTACAATTATTATAACGATCATTTTTCATAAAACTTACGTTATTGGATATTGATATTGATTGTGCGTAAGACTACATTTAAATGTACAAGTATCAGGAGTCCACATTGTTAGACTAGAATCAAAACCAATACCGACTAATGAACCATCGATTGAGAAACCAGCGTCTGTTGCAGGCAGATTTCTATAATCTCCTGTGCTATGGCACTGCCAACATTTGTTTTTTTCTACAACAAATTTCATTTAATTCTTGAAAATTAATATTACTAATTTTTCTATTATGATATAAGAAAGGAATAAAATGCAGAAATTTTACGTACTATGTGTGGATGAAGGTTCTACAAGATGCCACAATTTGAATTTTTTATCCCTGCCAGTTGTAATCGCTAGTGTTCCATCATCGAACAACAAACATGGTTGGAAATGCAAAGCATTTACACCGCCTTCATGAGGAAGCTCGATTGACGTGTTTAATGCATACCTAACAAGTTAACACAGTTAACTACAAATATCTATAAATCAAAAATACATATTCTATACTTACTGTTGCTGTTTAGCATCATACATCCAAAATTTCAGTCTCACTTCTATACACGAGACTTTATCGTTTCTTTCTTCAACAGTTGCCATCCACGAACCGTCATGATTTAATGCTATCTTCGTAACTTCTGTGTTTACAATAATTACACTACGCTCTTGAGTTAAAAAATTTTGTGCTGTAATGTTTATCTGAAAATGTATTAACATTTTAATAAATTACGTAAAATAAGATTTTTATTTTAGTTTTATCTTGTACTGGTACTCACATTATACAATAAACCTTTCGTATGAGTATTATAAAACTGAACATGCCCGGTGCGACTGTTTAAAACTAAACAATTCGTACGTGGATCAACAACGAGGCCAGCAGGGAATAAATCTTTAGAAGATAAAGTCACACCCCATGTAAAATTTTGTATGACCGATGTTAATTTTCTTTGTGGATTTACAACCACAATACCTATGAATATATTTATAAAACATATGTATAGATACATTTTATCAATAAATATATTTTATTTAATAAAGAAATATTGACTAGAAGAAAATGGACATTATTCTATGATTAAAAATATTTATACCATTGTCTAAAGTAGACACAGCCACGTATAAATTATCCGGGGCAATAGTAAGATGTTTAATGGGTGCAGGTAATCGGGGAAGAAAGGATTTAAGATGTGGATTTGCTAAAACCCACTTCACTAACACACATTCTCCACCTCCAGTATACATATGACCTCCTACAATTTTCACAGTACATAATTATTATACATGTTGAAATCTAGAAAAAAAAAGATCTTAAAATATATATATTATACCTGATTTACTGAATGCTATTTCTGTAACAGGCAATGTATGCCAATGATAAACTGCTGTACAAGGTCTTATCTGAAACAAACTCTTCCATACTACTACACGACCAGTAGAATCTCCAGTGGCTACACACTCTTCTTCCGGATGTCCAGCAATACATGTTGAAATTCTGCCTGTTTTACCTGTTTTATGTCTGTAATTACAAAATGAAATAATGTTCAAACATTTTTCATTCCAAATTTAAACCTGTCGTTAGAGTATTATATCTTTTTTTTCTAGGTAATCATATTACACGTACAATTTATCAATAAGATTTCTTGATGGATTTAATACATGCAAATCCATGTCATGAAGAAGTGCTATTAAGTTGTCACCATGATTACCGATTATATCAACATAATATTCACGAGACTTTGTTCTGTAATACATAATCAATATGAATACATAATACGGAGAAGTTTCTTTCATAATATTATTGAAATACAAATCTTTCTTACTGTATACATGTCGACTTTGTACAAAAACCATTATCTAAATCAAATAATACTATATAAATTTTTGCATTGCATTTGGAAATATACGTTACAAGCACTTGACGAAAATCATTTCCTTTGTAGGTTTTGTAATTTACAATGTGAAATGTTTTTATTTTTGGCTCATCTTGAAATTTTAATTTCTGCAACGTAACACAACACAACAATTGTAGAATTGCGAGAGTTTCAAAAAGAACTAAAGCATGAGCTATACTGTTAGAAAATACATTTAATATTCATACTAATTTCTTTGTGATAATGCCACTCTGGCAACTCCAAAAATTCAATTCTCCATTTTCTGTGCAAGCAATAATCAGATTCGGATTCTCTGGATGTACAATTAATCCTGCAATTCTGTTACTCGCTGGTTCCAACTCTTTGACAAAGTCTCCAGTTTGTGTACTATATGCTCTTATAATATGTTTCCATACTATGTACAATGTTCTGTAACACACACAACGTTATTTTAGAAAGGATGTTAACTATAAATTTTCTTTTTAAATACGCTTTTAAATCCAATATTTATGATATCTGCTTGTGTATACAAATTCAGTACAATGCATTTTCCCACTCAATTATAGCACTACCACTGGCTCTACCTGCAAAGATAAGTTTTGCATTTAAGTGTTAAAAAATATTATTGAAACCTACTCTCCATCATGTGAAAAAACTGGCCGTTGATCAATTATACTTCCTCCGCCTTTTCTCGTCAAAACTAAATCATCTATATCAATTACTTCGATATTTCCAGAGCTGCGTCGTTTATTCAACTTCATCTGCATTTTGTTAGTTAATTCGCAAGGGACCAACGTTTTCGAATAATTGTATATTAATATTAACAATGTAAGCTCCACATATCAACGACGTGAAAAGTAATTTTGACAATTGCACACGTGCTACACATGAATTAACCATATCAAAATACCGATCACATGGTACTCTCCCGTGTAGTTAAGCTCCAAATGAATTTTGTGCAACAATGGTGAAGAGAGTACCTAAACAGATGCAGCTCCGTCTCGCGGAATCGTAACGAATTTTTCATGAATGTAATGAAAAATGAAAATGAAAAATTGTAATTGTAAAATAAATTGTAAAATGTAATGAAATTGTATATTGTATATCAAATGTAATTCAAAAAGTTATTTATATACTACATTTACTATAACAATTAGAATTACCAACAAGTGACCATTACCTTATAGTGCCCACGAGCTGTATTTTAGCGGGTTATTTGATTTTTATATAAGCAAAAATGGAATAATAATAAAATTTCATAATTATTAACTGCAGTAAATAAAGAAGAACGATAAAACAGTTGAATTTCCCCTAAGAACATCGGTTTCTTTAATCATTTTCGGAAAATGTAATATCTTCTGCTTGTTTAATAAAGTGTTTTGATCTATTGAACGAAATTTGCAAACATTATTTATGCATTTTACGAATTAATGTAATATGAGAGAGAAACTTAGAGTCTAGGAATGAAGATGAAACTGCAAAAGTTTATAAATTCGAGCTTTTAATTAGTTCTTTTTACGAAGGAAAATTTGGACAATTTACGGGCACTGAAATGTTAGCGTCGCGTAGCGGTGAAACTAAAATCTATCAGTGTCTTTGTCGCACACTATTGCTCTTCTTGTTTGTCACATTGTATAAGTCTGTCCTCGTCGCGCGCTATTGCGTTCCTTGTTTAAGAACAAACGGTGTGCTGCCATCTGTCGGAGATAGTTAGACTAAATGGCGGATGGAATAGTATGCTGTCATCTATCAGATTTTTCCTATTTATCCTTTTAGTTTCAGTCGGATCTGAGAGGTGGTTAGACGGCAGCACCACCCGTCGATAAGGAGCGCAATAGTGTGCGACAAGGACAGACTTATGCAATGTGACAAACGAGGAGAGCAATAGCGTGCGACAAAGATACCGATAGATTTTAGTTCCATCGTTTCACCGCTAGCTAGCATTTCAGTGTTCGTTAATTGATCAAATTTTCATTCGTAAAAAAAACTAATTAAAAGGTTGAATTTATAAACTTTTGCAGTTTCATCTTCATTCTTAGATCCTAAGCTTCCCTCTTTAATTCCATTTAATTCGTAAAATGCACAAATAAAGTTTTGCAAATTTCGTTCAATAAATCGGCACACGTATTGAAATAACATTTCTCGTAAATTACATTGGAAATTTCGATCAAAATTAATCGCAAATATAATTAAAGTTGTGCACAATAAGTTTCACACGTTATGAATATAAATTTTTATTCAATATGTTAGATATTAGAAATCATTTTATGTCTCACTATTACACGTCTCACTGTAGGATCGATGTTATGATTGACGCATGTTTAACGTTATACCGAATTAATTTATAAACGTTTCTGCGTGCAACATAAAGTATAGAATTCAAGAAAGTACGTTTAATCACAGAGAATTTATTTCACAGTATGGCATTAATAATAATTTTAACTTATTAATGTCGCAAATCTTATGATATTCTTTTTAATCGATATTCGTAAATTATCGGCATAAATTCAAATTTATCTCAATTCTGAATTTTTGTATAATAATAGATGCAATGTTAACATTATACATCTTATAATATTTATTTGATATTCATATGCAGTAAGGAACACATACAACCAAATATATGATAACGATATTTCAAGTTCTGTAACTTCAGAGAACTCAAAGAAAAATCATATAACAATCTATGGTCTCGTTTTAAAATGTAAAGTCTCTGCTTCAAAAGGCCCTGAGTTCGTTTTATTCTCGAGAATTATAAAAATTCTTTTCACGATTAGATTCATCATGGTCTTGAACATTGAAATTTTCTCTTTACAATGATCCTTTCAAAGTCGCTGTTTACGACTTTTTTCACCGTTTATTTAACTGTGAACATCAGGGTTGACGAGATGTTGGGATTTCTTGAATCTTTGAGATTTGACAGGAGCTTTTCGTTAAATCTGAATTTCGCTAAGCGCGAATGATTCAACTTCTTATTTATTTTCAAATTACGAACATCAATTTTTAGAATAAAACAATTTTTAATATAAACCATCTTTTGATGCTTATGGTGTAAATGCAAGTTTTCTAAAATGAAATAAGTTAAAATCCACGAGTTTATCGAATAATAAAGGAGCAGTAAGCCGTGATAAAAGCAAAAAAATAATTATGTTAAAATGAAGTTGATGGAAGTTGTTTCTTCATAAATAAAAATAAGGTCAAGAATTCAGTTTCCTTGTAATCCAACGATGAATCTGAAGACTGAAGTTTGAACTTAAATTTAAAAAGTAGCGTTTAAAACTAATTGTAAGACTTAAAGTATGTCTGCTACTGAGTTCGAAAAATGGATACCTATGTTTTAACAATTTTCAAAAAATTAATGTATTTCAATAATATCAATTAAAGATGAGCTCAAAACACATTGGGAAATTAAGAGCATAGTGGCTTCGTTTTCACGAAGATGTGAAATTCTTCATTTCGTTTGTAATAATAATAATAATTTGTCATTGCACAGTTATATTCGACTACTTACCTAGTTTACAATAACGTAGAACACAAAGAAATATTGCATGCCAAGCTTCTATTCATAGCTTCTGCTTTCATCTATATTTTTAATTTTAATCTGAACGAAATGTTATACGCATTTCATTGAAATAAAAATTTGTTACTGCATTTGTTACTGCATTTGTTACTCTAAATTTTAAGTTATAGAATATATTAGAATAGAATTGTATTTGTAACAAATATTATCACCACTTTTTACACGATCGGTATTTCAGATCATCTTTACCGGCACTAGATCAATTAACTTATTAATTTCAACAGCATAGCAAAATCAAGCGATTTTATATATTTCATCTAGTTCATTCAAAAGTTTCAAGATCTACTTTACTATTCCAAAAAGTTGTATCTTCATAATGATTATAACCATGCTATATTCTACATATCTGTCAAATATTGATAATCACGTTCAACTATAATTTCGTAACATTTTTACATTAACGAAAAGAAGAGAAATTAATAAAAGACTGAACACGTATTGATATCAAGCGCAATAGACTCTATTCGAGGGAACTTTTTCGAATAATTGTTGCTTTATTCTCCCTTAAATTTACACATTATGAGTAGTAACATAAATGGGAACTTAGAAAAAGAAAAATAGATCAGACGTCGAGCTACGTTAATAAATAAAGCGCATATGTATGTATATACTGCGGCTTTGAATGGATGGAAAACAAGTACTGCACGCGAGCAAAAATTCAAATAAAGATTTTATTGAAATATAAGGAATCTGTACCAGACAGAACTAAAATTAATTATCGTTTGAATTTGGTACTACCGGGGTTCGCATCGTATGTATATGCCTGCGTAATCGCTGGGTTATCTTTTCACATTTCTTTTTTCCTTTCTCCTTGTGTGTCTGTATATGTGTATGTGTACATGTCAACTTTATTTTTTTTCCTTTAATCGTTATAAGTAAAGTTTGAATATTTTCTATAAGTACAGAAACAATGTTGAAGGTACGCGCACAGTCTATCTCAAAGTCTCTAAAGCTAAAAAGGATTTTTCTTTTCCTCCTAGACCTGTAGTTCTGCGATTTTTTTTTTTTTTTACATTTACAACTTAAAGGGGTTTTTGCTTTCCGTTTTTATATTTACAGTTACAACGAACTAAAAGATCTAGAAGCTACGCGTTTTTACTTCTCTCTCCCTTTCTCACGCACACGCGCACGCGCACGCACACGCACACGCACACGCACACGCACACGCACACGCACAACACACATTCTCTCTTTATTCGTTCCATTATTATTGAATTATGTGTCGAACTATTTACAATTTTTACAGAATATTTCTCTCTCAATATACAGAGTATATTGGTTTACATTACACAACAATTTAATAAACGTGTATTTAAAATTCCTTGCAAAGATGAATTGCAAGAAGTCGCGCAACCTAATAGTACACAAATAGCCCCATTTTCATTTTTTTCTGTTTTTTAAATTTAAAAAAACGAATCGTTATAGCTCTGTTTTTTTCTTGAAAATCGATCATACACGATGTAAGGAAAAATAAATATTAAAGATTCGTTAAAAATTTAGATTAAAATAAAATTAAATTAAAATTCTTTAAATTTAACTGTACGACAGAAAAACAAAAGCTGTCTTTTTCCTTTTTTTTATAAAATGGGACGTATTGTGCATAATCTAATAATACTATACTAAGAATGTAAAAACCTAAAAACTTTTCTTTGTTTATATTAGTTACAATAAATAAGCAACGTATTTTTTTTCTTTTTAAAATTTACACTTATACAATTAACTATATCACGGATTTACTGGTTCTGAAACTGCTACATGCGTCAAATGTACGGTGTAGCAAGTTGTTAAAATAAAAAAAAAGAAAGAAAATTAAAAAAAAATCGAGAAATCCAGCGACAATAATTAATTATATAGTTTAGATAGATTGTTAGATTCTCTGTTCAAGATGACCATTTTCGAGGTAGGAACATCTCTATTTGGTGAATACACGTCGACAACCCATTTTAAAACATAAAATGGCGCTTTCATAGAATATGCATAAATATTTCTCGAGAGAGAGAATATATATATATATATATATATAAAAATTCTCGTTGGAATTAAATGTCGCGTGCATAAAAATGTACGATGTACAGTCAGTTCTTAAAATCGGATAAAAAAAAAATTTGATCATATAAAAAAAAATGCAACAACTAACAGGTTTAAACAATACTTAATTGATTCGTAACAAAAAACACCGACAACCGATATAGAACACGTTATATAAATTATAAAGTTATCGCGCACTATGTATCGTTGATAATTAACATCGTTTTCCGTCTCTTTTTCAGCTTATTTGTCACTGTGCATTGAACTGTGTATGTGTGTATGTGTGTATGTATGCGTATGATACTATAATTTGAAAAAAAGTCAATGCGCTTTGTCTCTAAAATCTACGAACGAATAATACACCACCATCCTTCTTTTTTATGACACAATATTACTCGCAGAGAAAAAAAAGAAAAAATGAGAGTAACATTCAGTTAAATACAATATACTATCATAATGCTGAGAAATACATTAATTCTTTCTTTTTCTGCTTCTTCTGTCTCTATATACTTCAAAATTCTTTTTTTTTTCTCGCATTTTCTTAAATCGCTTCTATGAAGTTTGCTTTGATTATTCTAAAAACGAATTAGAAAAATATTTTCTTCCAGATCTGTACTATTTTATGTTAGTAAAATTGAAAATTAACTAACTTACAAAGACATTCCATTATCGTTTCAGAATTCTAATACAAGCAGAAATGCAATTAATGAGAAAATGTTATTTATCTTCTAAAATGTTTCTTTCAGATCTTTTTGTATTTTTTTTGTTTCGTTTTGTTTTTAATACAGAAAGTCTGTTTATCAAGTGTTTCTTTTTTAAATGTACAAGTGTATGTATATCACGACATGACAGCGACTCATACCGTAGTTCTTTTGCCTTTGAGGTTGTCGCTTGACAATAATCCCATAATCTTTTATCTTCACTTACTACACGATAGTCTTGTATTCGACATACTGGAACTGACCGTTCGATTTTTTGTCTCCAATCAAATCCTATTGATAAATATTGAATTTTAGATTCATATAACTTCTGTTTTGTTTCTGGAAGTTCTTGGAGCTTCAGAACGTACAATCGGAAACTGCAAGTTAAATTTCTTCGTAATTACATATAATCTCGATCATTCTCTTCGCAACCATAAAAAAAAGTCCGTTTATAGAAAAAAGTCTCTCTCTCTACATATATATATAGCTTGATACTGTCAAATATATATATATAATATTATATGTATAATATAATATAATATAATATAATATAATATATGTATATTTGTATATATTCATCATCCTCGACTTTACATTTCAACGTGTGAAAATAATTTATATTTACAAGCATGGTTCAGTATTAGAAATTCACAGTAAAGCGTTTTTATTCATCGTTAATAGATATCGCTCTTCGGATCCCTCTCCCGGAAGAATCCTTTCTCAGTCTTACACTCCCTGATAGTAACGGTTTTCAAATTCACCGTCACGTCTGTAATGAACACCTGATCAGCAACTGGATTCCGCGCGTGCCAGTAATCCGTACCAGGACTCGAGAGAGGGACATACATGTCTGTCTTCGTGATTTCCGTTTGTTTCACGCTCGATGTGTTACTACTACTGTTATTATTGTTTGTATGGCTATTGTTATGACTATGATGTCCATTGACAATGGTCGGTAACCTATTGTTGTTCGTGTAAGAATCTGTAGGGCTAGGAGATTTGTGACCGTTCGCGTCCACTGTTACTGCTCCGTTCGATTTCTCTTGTTTTTGTTCAGACAAGTGCCTCTTTTTGGTAGGCTGTTCTAGAGGCGTGTCTATCTGTGGGGACAAAGGTGCCGGTGGTGCACGCGGCAGCGAGGGTGGAGGACCGTGAGGCACGTCAGCTTCGGCACGCTTTTTTTCTTGCACTGCAGGAGCTGGTGTTGTCGGTACTGCCGGTAGCGGTTCCTCCGGTGTTGACTTCACGCTCGATGATGACGGCCTCCTGCCGTTCACCTTGTGACTCTAACAACGCAGTTATCATCTTTATTATTCTACAATTTATATATATTTCAATTTATTTTATCAATATTACAAATTTTGGATGGATTTCAAATTTCCAAAATGTAAACTTTCTAAACGAAAATATGTGTTTCAATGGAGATTTTACAAATTTCTTCGAAATTCGTATAAATTAACGACAATCGAATAGACGAATGCTTACGTGATAAGAGGGAGACGTTGGATTATTTTTCAAAGGCAATAGTCGAGGGATCTTGTTCGGAGGTGGACTTCCGCTGCTACCGCTGCTTGGACTGCTGGTAGTAATGGTAACACCGATTTTTCCCGACTCTTTGCTTAGAACCTCAGCTTTCCTTTTTGTACCAGTTGGTTCTCTCCTTGGTAATAGAGGACTGTCTACGCTACTACTGGAACAATCTGAATCGACGCTGAATGCAGACGCCGATAATTCTGGGGCTATGGGTGATTCGTGTCCGTCGAGGGAACTCGGAAGCGTGTCTTCGTCAGGTGCAACCGGATTTAAACGTGGTGCAGAGGTGCTACCAGTTGTCGACTCGTCCTGACTGTCTTCTCCGACTCTTTCATCTCCACCAGGCTCTTCCTCGACAACCAAATTTGCCAAAACTTCCTGATGTATAAAAATTATTTATTTTATTGTAAAGTTTATATTGACACGTAATTTTTAATTCATCATAGAAAAGAATCATTTTAACTAATCATTTTATTTGATCAAAAAAAAAAATTTTAACAATAATAAGAGAGATTTGAATTAAAAAATTTAGGGACCACATGCATATTGAATAAAATTTTAGAGAATTTAAAATAAAAAAAAAAAACAATGTTATTTCTTGATGATGTGAATAAATTATTTACATTATATCTAGTATCCCTCCTTCTTGGTCTTCTCGCAGTCACATCGCCACCTTTTTGACTTTCTTCGTATAATTCGATTAATCTGACGTCTAAAATGTTTTCTTCCGGTTCCCATGTGTTGTGTCTAGAAAGAGGGAAAATTGCGTTTTCAATCTATTTCAATAAACTTCTTAATAACTTTGTCAGTTATATTTTTAACTTACTTTTTGCTCCATCCTTTCCATTTTACGAAATATTCTACTTTGCCCTACAAGAAGCAGAAATCGTTCATTTAGAAATATTCGATAAAAAAAATATATATATATGAAAGTGAATCCGGCAATTATGCATTTCGCGATGTGACAAGTAACATCATCCTCTTTACGTTAAAATCACAAACGAAACAAACGAAACAAACGAAATATGATACTTGTAAGAAACATAAACTTGTGATTCATCATTTCTACAATTATCTAATTATGAATTTCTACTATATATCGAATCATTCACCATATTAGTGTAAGGATGACGAAATGAATATAATCAAGTATCGAAATACTCCATAATGTAAAATTATTCATGATCCTAGCGGACTACATATTGAAAACTTATCAAAACGTATGAATTGTATCATCCTATTTCGAAATAATTTAACGAAACATCATCCCCTAAATTATCCCCCCATTTTAAGTACGATGCACCTATCGAAAGAAAAAAAGAAGCGTTTTAACACCTGCTCGTGATGTTCGAAATCCAGAAGATTCTCATAACCTCTAACCGAATCGTGCAACGCGCATCGCACTCTTCTAAACTCGTAAATCTTCGACACGGACGCAACCAGAAATTAGAATAAAACTACGATTAAAATATAAGATTTTGTCCTTTTTATGTTAATATATTATCTGCAGGTATAATTTGTTACGACAATAAGTTGAAGTATTATTGAAGACACAATTATGAACTTTATCCTTTTAGTTTCAACATACTGCGCACATATGTATGTTTGAATTTTACTAGCTCACAGAGTTATTAATTGTTAAGTTGTTAAGAAAGGTCCGTGGTAAGATTTACTTATCTTTAGGATAGATACAACTGCGCTACGAAAATTTTTCGACTTTATTCTCTTTATTTATTATACTACACGTAAGTGTAATTTTTCACCAGGGGGCATATTTAATGCATAATTTGATTTCTCCGACGGGCATAATTCTGAACTGCGAACAAACTCTAACAAAAGACCCTTGGCGCCAGTTGATCACGACCTCAGAATATGGCCCGATCGCAAAGATCCGTTTCGCGCGTCTGCGTCGAAACAGCGGATTTTCGAATCCATCTCTGTAGGAGCGTACGGTCGATAAAACGGGCGGCGTTGACTTCCACGAGAGCCACTGATACGGCTCACCTATTGGCCGTCGGCCAACGAACGAAAGCATGCCGACCGGTCGAGGTGCGCAGCTAGTCTGACAGTTGGAAAACAATGACATAACTGTGCAGGTATAGGACACGTTGGTTTATCGCGCATGAGCCGCTCGCAGCTGAGAGGTCTCGCATGTTTTATGTCGATTTACAATGTTGCCAGCCGAGGCTAGCTTCGTTATCGTAATCCGAAGATCAACGCCACGGTAAAAACGCATAAATTTCTTGCATAAGTTGCGAACGTATCGGCATACGGAAATTGGAGCAATAATAAATTAATCGGAATTACTTCGTACTTAACGTGAAGTAGCTTGAAGAATTCTTTATTGGAAACACGAATCGTAATATCTCGTCAATGTGTTTTTTAAATGCGATATTGAATTTGCAAATTGGATGACACGCTGCCGCCTACTCGACGTGAATATAGTTGCGAACATGTTTCAATATTTCTGGCGCGAATTTTGAATGTTACGAAAGTCTGATCTCTTTGTTTATGTTATTGTAATTGGAGACATGTGAGAATCAAATTGAATTCTAGATGTTTGTACATTTGCATTTAATGTCGTATGTTATGTACATATGTATATATGCATATATGTTTAATTGTAATTTAATCTACTGATTTGTAAGAAAGAAACTGATTTGGTCAGCCTAATTACCAAGCAATATTCAAATAATCGTACATTATTCAATATTCAAAACAATAAAAGTTAAAAATCAATTAGCAGTTTAAAAATTATTTCGTTTCATTATAAAGTTAGATTGAGTGTCTCGATAAATTCGATCAATGTAAATTGAATAAATATTTAATAGATAATTATTTATCTGAAGTTTGAAGAAATGTAAGATTTATTTTATTTGAAAAACCACGCGTAGATATTTATTTAAAGACATGTTTACAACGTTGGATAACGAAACTAAACAGATAATTTGTGTGCAATGTACCAATGGAACGTGTCTGTTCGACTTCGATGAGAGATATCGAGAGCATCGGTACATGATAGAAATCAGAACGGGAGGGGCAGAATTGTTGAAACGACAAGAGGTGGGAAAGAGAAAGATCACGAAGAGGGGAGCAGGAACCGGCAACGGCGCATAGACAAACAGATTCCATATAGTGGCGCTATCTGCCAGTGATGGTTCGCAGTTCTCTTACTTACCCGCTTTTCCCTCTTCTTTATAATCCGTTCCGCGGCGTAAACTCTGTCACCTAGATCCATGATGTTTTCAATCCTTGTTCGTTAGATTCGTAATTAAAAAAAAAAAAAAACAACTATCGGTAAATCCAATGAACGAGCGATGGCTGTCACTGAGAAACCACACTGAGTAACGTAACACCATATGTACCTATACCGTGATCGGGCCACGATGCTCCAATTTAATCGAGATGACACACCGTGTAAACATAATAAACACGTGTTGTCTCGTATACGACGAGGAGACTCGACATCGCTCGATGTTTTCCGCACTGAACAGGATCGAGTCGACCGACTGGTGATTAGAGTGGCTGCTATTTCAGCAGCGAGACGGCAATGCGGCCGATGTTTTTTGAAAGGCCAGTAGTTGCGGCAAGACCGGCGAACACGAGCGAAGTCGGCGTACACGCACGTCCCATCGGGAAGGGAATTTCAAGCGGCACAGTTTGCGCGCCGCGAGTTACTTTTCCGTGTATTCACGTTGCAAATAATCCTACGATTCTTGTTGAGGAGCACGGATATACTCGACTGTGCGTCTTGTCTTTGTTCCGGATTCGTAAGATTTAGAGGTGTCTAGTATTGGCCGGCAGCACACGTTTTCTGCTTCTGCTGGTATTGCTGCTCCCTTCGTGTAAGATCGGGGTTCGTGACGTCAGCAGTTCCCCCTCACCTCGTAAACACCAAACATGGCCGTCGTACGGATATACACCGATCGAGTGCGTCCGAAAATGATGGTGAAAACTAACGTCGATATAGGCACTAGAAACTCGTGGATCCGCGTACAAAGTGCGGTATAAAGTTCTCAAGCTCCGTGATCAGCGTTGAGTCTGTCTATACACGAATATATAAAAACTGGAGCGATCGACTCACAACGTCTAGCACATTCTACGGATCGAGGCCGACTAGAGCCGAGGTCTGCCGAACTCCCCTCGCAAGCTTAGTGGACTCGCCCGACCCGCTCGAGGTTAGGAGGGGAGGGGGTAATGGTAGAGAAAGAGTATCGGAAGGGGAAGGGAGAAACTCTCAACGGTACGTGCGCCGTACGTACGAAGGAGAAAGAAAGACAGAGAAAGCAAAAGAAGGAGAGTGTGATTGAGTGACCGAGGACGAGAAGGGTGGGGAGAAGAGGGAGAGAAGAGCAAGCGCAATGGAGGTAGAAAAGAGAGACGGCGCGACCAGGAGCGCCGTCCTCGGAACAAGAAAGCTGCCTGCCTGCCTGCCTGCCTGGCCTGCCTGCCTGCCTGCCTGCCTTGCCTGCCTGGCCTGCCTGCCTGGCCTGCCTGCCTGCCTGCCTGCCTGCCTGCCTGCCTGCCTGCCTGCCTGCCTGCCTGGCCTGCCTGCCTGCCTGCCTGCCTGCCTGCCTGCCTGCCTGCCTGCCTGCCTGCCTGTCTGCCTGCCTGCCTGCCTGCCTGCCTGCCTGCCTGCCTGCCTGCCTGCCTGCCTGCCTGCCTGTCTGCCTGCCTACCGCCTGCTTGCTAGCCAACCACCCCAAGTTCCCTTCTAGGTACGTGTATGCGTATATTTGTGTGCGAGACCAGTCGATGCAACGTTGCCAACTCTATTTCGTCGATAGCACCGCACCAAATGTCACTAGTACATTACCCGATAAACTCGAGAATCTACTATGCCGTCGTTACGTTTATCACTTATTATTACAGATAAAACAAGTCGATCGACGTGTCCTTTTAGAAACGCGCGCGTGATTTAATCACTGTTTTTAGCGATGAGGTGCCGCTTTTGCTGTGTTCGCGCCCACGACTGGCAACACTGTATCCTCTTGCGACGTACTGTCACATACACTACATAACACTACCGCACGGCATCGACTGTCGCATACGATGCTTTTATAGTAAACAGTTCTTAAACGGATTATCCAAGAAAACCGGAGACTCGTTGGAACGATAATACACGGTACTGAGACGGATCAGCGTAGAATAGAACGCGTCACAGCAAAATGGGTAGCGCTGTTCGTGAAAACGTGTGCAACCTCAACGGATCCCGAAACGAGAGTGTCCTCTCCCGTGCCGACGAATACATAGGGAGAGCGGTTCAGAGCGAGGGAAAAGGAGAGGGATAGAAAAGGAGTGAGAGAGCCAGTTGGGGGAGCCTCTGCTCTTCTCCGTCCTTCGGCGCAAATAGCAGGATAAAAAAGCCACGACAGTGGCGCTCGATTGGTGGGATTCTCGAGGCGCCACCAACGCTTCTAACCCTGCCGGGTACGACGACCAATCGACGTGTGGCACAGCCCACGTCCGTTCCCCTCGACTCGTCGAGAAGGCGGGCTCACGGACGATCGTCGGTCGACGGTTCAGTTCGAGGTCCCCATCGCCGTGCCGCGCGCGTCCCTGCATTCCCCTTCGACAACAGCCTTTCCGTTTTGCCGCAACTTTCCCCCTCCGTGTGTGTTAAAACGGAGACAGCAAATTCTCTCCCTCCCCATTACACTCTTCCCCTCGTGCAGGAAACCCGAATAGCGGAGCGCGCTACCGTGCCACCGGTCATATCTCTCTCTTTCTTTCTCTGTCTTTCCCTCTCTTTCCTTCTTTCTCCTTAACGCCCACGGGTGTGTAAAACCGTATATATCGCGTATGTGTTGGCGCGTAGGGCGGGCACGTGGATGAGGGGCACAAGGGGAAGTACATATATACCATCTACATATATATATATATTTACGTATATATGTGTGTGTGTGTGTGTGTATATATATATATATACACACATATATATATATATATATGTACAAGCGCACATCGTCACAAGCATTTCCCCTCTCCGTAGCCACGTCGGCGGTGGCCGACCACCGTCGGTATTGAAATATCCTGGCCCTGGAGAGCCAAGTAGCCGTGCAGCGATGCCGCTTCTCTTTATAACCACTACGCTCTGCACCAAGAGACCGATCTTCCTTTCCTTTCCTCTTCCCCACCCTTTCTCATTGCATGCACCTTTCCCCTTTCTTCGTCTCTTTGTCTACGTCTTCCGTCCTCCCTCCATTCTCTCCCTACACCTTTCCCCCTTTGCTCTTCGTCTGGTTGTAATGCTGGTAATCCGTCTCTCTTGCCTTCTGTGCCCTTGTTCGGCACGGCTTGTCGCGGGGATGGGTGTTGCGTACCCTCTTTTACGATTCCGCTTTTTCCCTTTCTCCCTTCTCGCCGTCCGATTCGAGTTTCACCTCCCTTTGAAGCGCAATCAATTGTCGGGCGAAGTGTTGTGCGCAATCCTGTGACCGACGCACAAAAGCAAAAATGCCAGCGTGCGTCGCGCGCTCGGCTTTCTCGAGTCGCGCGCTATTGCGCAACCATGGAATACACAAAGCCGATGTAGATGGCGTGCCGCGGGTACGCAGCTTATGGCACGTCCCCTCCTTTTCCTTCTTTCCCCTGCATAAGCAATGCTCTCCTTTGTTTCTCATCGTCGTTGTCGCTGCTGTAGTTCGCACTTTTAGAGTAACCTCCTTAATCTCTTTAATTAATACCGTCTGCAGGATTCCATTCAATTAACTTTCCATTGTTTTAGATTTCCAAACGATTCGGACAGGTTGAGTTTCGTTACCTTGGTTTTCTTGATGATCATACGCATAACAAATCTGAGATGAGAGCCGAGGTAATTTTAGAATCCGATACTGATTGCGTAATAAGAAAATCACGAAATGACGAAACCTGTGTGCATTTTTTAACTGCGCTTTGTATCGTAACAAACGTCTGTGGTCCATTTAATTCATATATGTGTTTTGTTGATATCCGTCTCACGTCTTTACGATTACGTGATTACAAGAGAGAAGTTGACTACAAAACAAAAAGAATGAACAAGTTCATAGAGGTAACGTAGTGACCAAGATATGGCGGCTAGCTAATTAAAGCTGCGCAAGAACGTGATAAGCAAGGGCAAACGCGCACGAAGTCGCAGCGCACGCGACCAAAGATACGGGAGAACGATGAGGCCACTGATTCGTGTTTCTCATTATGCGGGCCGTCCATCGCGGACACGGCAACGTCGAAAGCAGGGCGTGGCGCGTTCCTCGTGGATCTAAATCGAATGGTACATCGGGGTCCGCTTCAAAATCTCCTATCAAATGTCGTTTCGACGATCGTATGGTTTTTGAGAATTAATAGAATACCGCGTGTTTATTCTGTGTCTAACGAGCCGAATTGGTAGCTGTAAATAAAATCACATGATCAAAATCTGGGGAATTTACAATCTTGAGATATCGTGAAATAGAAAGTTACACTAACCTCTTAAGTGGGAAGATCGGATGTATACATGCTGAATTAGACTGAGCAATACTGTCACTTAAACATACGTATCGAGTTTATCAGTTTAGTTTAAATAGTTTTACAACGATACAAAGTTTATGAAGATCATAATTCATTAGTAAGTATTGTTGAAAGTAGAATAGTTGAAATTATTTTCTTTGATTCAATTTGGATCGTCGATGTCTCGTATTTATGATTATAGGTTATGGGACAATTCACACGGATTTTTGCAAGAATAACGAATGTATTTACTAAATGAACGGACGATAGAAAAGAAATGAAGGAAAATATTCGATGTATCTATCGCATACAGTATGTATTGCTGAAAACATCGCGTCGAAGATTATCGATCGCAAATATCATAAAATCAGTTGAAACATGGTAGATTCTGTAACCGCGAGGTAATAAGCGCGGCAACGTTGCGTGGAATTGTTAGTATTGTTACATACGTAAGATCGAACAATATTCAATATTCATGACAATTCTTTTTTATTATTCCAAAATCGTATAGGTTATTTATCAAAAGCAATTAGCGTGTAGCACGAATACGAAAATTGATACATCTCGCATCGACTTTCCAATCCATCATTTTCATCGTCGTTATATCTTTTGTCACTTATCGATTAATGACAGTAGGTAGTCGAATATCGATTGATTCATGGGAGCCATTTTCATTTTTTCGAGTCAGTTTGTCGTGACGTTCCTAGCTCGTGACTGCTTATTTTTAATTGACCGATAGTTGATCAGATGCATATTGAAAAATGACGAAGTTAAATTAGAAAAGTGACATTTCGTGATGAATTATTTGTGTACGAAATTATGGTAGAATATGCATTTGAGTAGTTTCGGTGTGCGCACGCGTTTCTTCGAGAGAGACCGGGAGAACCGAGTTCGAGCAGTCTCGCTTGGTGGAAAAAGTGACCATTTAATAACTCAGGATCGAATTACGATATCGAGGTAATATTTTCCACGTAATGTTCTCTACCATTTGTCATGTCTATTTATATGAAGTTCATCTTCATTCCATAAACAGTTTCCTAAATAATCGATGTTTTAGGTTAGCGTATCGGGAGACATCTTTGAACCCAATTCGGAAATTAAAAGCGTGGTTAATCACATTCTTCTGCAATATCCGTCATTTTTTATTACCGTTGTTCATTTCTAACGTGCTATTGGTGGAATTTTCACTTATTTTTCAAATATAACTACGAAATGAGAAGCGGATTCAAATTATTTCTGGATAATGTTGAAAAAATATCTCGAGATATCGTTCCCGTGCTACGTTTTATATTTAATCGAATTATCGGTTTTTCAAGACAGTGTATGTGTCTCGTAATCTTCAGCAGGTAAAAGATTAATCGCGTGTCAGTTGCATATAAGGAACGATAATCGATATACGATCCATGTCCCATTTCCGACGTTTCTGAAAATCGGCTCCATCATTTTTTCTCTCCATATTTTTTATTCATCTCCATTCAATTTTCATTCGAGCTGCTCGAAAACGAGAACTCTCGATGAATCTTTCATTTGATATTGTGTTTGATACGTAGGTATCGTTTGCAATTCGTTCTTGTAACCGACTCTATGAATTTGTAAATCCTTCATGTTGCTCGTGTATTTTCGACCGATAGCGTACTCGTTTACTGCCCCGTTGGATTAACCAGCTGAATTTGTAACTCGAACCTTAACATGCGAGGTGTAGGTATATAAGCTTTGTGAGCCTCGAGTTGCTTAATATCCATTCATATCGTGAAGTATAACGCGGATCTCATGGATGCGCTACTTCCATTTACAGTAATTTACAACTGTTTGCAGGGCAACCTCTGTTTAGTGACTAACTGCCATACTACCGACTACCATAGTTTCAAGATTTCCGATATTATAACAATGATTCATCCATGAATATTTTTAACTTAGACTTTAAATTAAGAGAACCTATTAAAAGGAGAATATATTAAATATATTAAATATTTATACGATACAATGTTTCAATTTTTCAATCATATTTAAAATGCTTACGCATTTTCTAAAAGAAATGCAATCTGTTTTTCCCATGTGATTAATTCTAACAATACTATAAAAAACATACTTTCATCTTTATTAAATTGCTATCTATTCATCCAAAAATATATTCATCCAGTAACATATTTAATATGCTTCAAACAAGACCAAAATGAATAACAGATTCATTTTTTCTGCACTTGCTATGTTTAAGCAACTTTTACGGTCACCTGCATATATATAACGTACCAATTTATCAGCCCTTACTTATCACCCTTAGTTACTTAAGTACTTTGGGAAGGTGCCGCACGATACAGTTTTTACCGCCGTTTTTTTTTTTATCAGGATTAATTCATCATTGTCTAAACTCAACGTCACCGCCATTAAACCAATACGGTTTTCCTATATTTTCAGGCAGTGTGTTTCATTGGTCGAGTGGTGCTTACCATTGTCGGCAATTCCTGAAACGTGTATTCTCCTCGCGGACACCCGGTAGATGAGCAACTACCCACGTAAGTTCGATTATTAATTCAATGACGGAAACGCGCGGTACATAAGCTTGATGCAAAATTGTGCCGGTTCGTTATACACATCGATGCAAAATTGTATACCAGCGTGACAACGAGCTTACGAACGTCTCTCAACACTTTCGAGATGAAATTTTTCTTGTAACAATGGTGTTAATAATTGGACTGCAGATGTTTATGCAAATTAATCCAATGAAATTCATACATAGGAGGTTTTGTTTTACTCAGATAAATACAATACTTTAAATATTCAAAGCGTTTTATGTACAGTCGATGTATTTTTGCTGCTTTAAGTTCTCCTGAAAATAGGTAAATGCATAAATATCTGCTGTCCATTTATAATGTAATGATGTAGATTGTAATTTATTCAAATTTAAAAGGAGTAAGTTAGATTGTTACTGTTTTAAATGGGATAATTACTTTTTATATTTCAGTAGAGTGTCATTGGTATTAGGAAAATTATAACAATCCGGAGAAAATTATCTTGAGATTTTTTTGAGTTCTTGTTGTCCCGTTGGTCTAAAAACTTAAACATGGCTGACATTTTCGTTCTAATGTGAATTACATGGGAATTACTCAAAATTAACCAGACAATCGCAAATAATAATATGGAATTTAAATAAAATATGGATAAGTTATGACATTGAAGACTATTGAACTCATTCTAGACTTTTTCAATATAGATATTATTTGGTACTTGAAGTGTTCTGTCAGATTGGTTTTTATTCAAAACACATAATTCATATAAATTTTAGGATTACTTAGAGAACAGTAAATTTATTGATTTTTTTACTTAATCCTCTGTGCAAGTGTTAGCCATGTTATCTGAGAGATTTCTGTATATAAAATGAATGAAGAGAAGTGGTAATGTCATTGGAGGAAATATAGCGAAGCTCTAAGCTAAAGCATTAAATAATAATATAGTCTGAATCACGTTTTTCTATAGAAGCTAATCTAAAACAATGCTTTATGAAATCCGAACCGATGTCTTACGTGCTTATTTTCTTTCTCTTTTGTTAATTCGTTTGAATATTCAAACATTAAAAACTATAACTTTCGATCGATTTCGACAATCTCACTGTATTTCTTTCACGAAGTATACAATCAGCTATAAGATAATCTATTGACTTCTTTATTTCTGAGGACATCAAAGTTCATGTGTTTATGTTGCTTATAAAAGCATTTTACTTTTAATTAGATAATTACGCAATTACATATCACACATAATTACACAATTATATATTATAATTGGCGGTTGTGTAGTATTTCTTGTATAATTTATAGATGTAAAATAGATCTATTTACTGCTGTGCACTTCCAAACAGAGTAAATCAAAGTATCAAAGTATTTGGATGCTTAGAGGTAAGTGATACTAGCAATGTATGTTAAATGGCTATAGAATTGTAACTTTCCTTTTCGAGAAAAAGGAAGGTAATATCCTAATCCTGTAATGTTATGCTGCTTAATAGTTTTGATATTGTCTAGAATCGTGAAACGATAGATGATGTTAGTACAATAGTAGGACTAAGTAGAAAAATTCAATGACTTTCTTTCAATTTTGACTTTAAATACAGAAAACGTAGCTTCATCCTAGAAAATATCACAAACAAATTTCTGACGTTTCTGTGATTGAATGTTAAAAAAGAAACGGTCTTAGATGCCAATGTAATTGTAGTTATGGATTGTTACAACTTTGTCAATTAGTGTTTCCTGTGTTCCAATATTACATATTAAAACAAGACATTTCCCTAAACTTTACGATTACACTTTTTTCATAAATAGGGACGTAATAGGGTCGCTAATACGTAGTGTCGCTAGATTTCGAGAAAATTGAATGGCAGTGATAGTAACGGCCTTTTAATAAAGTGCAGTAGGTAATTGCATATTGCCGCGACGCGACGTAACGAGCAAAGCGAGAGCGAGTGATACGTCGTGGTATTATCAGGATCGTGTTATCGCGCGGACTCACGGCGCTTAAGTGCGTTCCGTTGGCTCGCGGATAACGTCGCGACTCCCACGTATACACGTGTGCGTGTGTGCGCGCGCGCGCGCGCTCATAGTCGCGCGAGTACCAGTGAAAAACCTCTCGACGCTCGAGAGCCTCCGTTGATTAGGTAACAGCGAACGAATATCTTTTTGCTTGGTCGTTCGCCTGGAAACGAACGAACGAACGAACGACGTGTTCGTAGCCTTGGTACGTTCGTTTCGTCTCTATCTTTCACCACGAAAAGGAAATAATTGAACACGCGAAATTGACGTTCGATGAAAATCGATGAATTCGAATCTCTCGTAATTAGACGTGTGCAATTCGAACGTATTGACAATCGCGACAGTTCGTGACAATTGATAATTCCGATATTTTCTTCGAAGAGAAATAGGCGTGCGGATGATGTTACAATACGTTATGTAAGTTCTTTGTAAATAAGAATAGATTTCTGATAATTGTACTTACTTACATCTATTTGGAAGATTATTAGGATTACAAGAATGTACGAAATTTGGTTTATATACAGAAAAATGGAACGTGTTTGATTGAACGCGTTTCAAGCAAGAAATCAATCGTATGAATGCAATTAAATTATTATTATTATTAACCTCCCGAGGTAAACTGATAGATACGCCTATGTTCAGCTTGATTCAGGGTAAATTTTGAATTTAGACGTAATAATATTGTAACAACGGGAATAAGCAGAACTGGAATACTCGGTTGCAACAAAGTTCAAAAGGTCAAGAAAATATAAATATAAAGAGTTTAAAAAAATACAAGAAAATTACATAATTTAAAAACGTGATTGGGTTGCGCTGATTCGAATCCACTAGGGAGATTAAACGAATAGAAAACGATTACATCTTTTAATAAATTCAATCTCGGGAATAAAATAATAATAACTTGCTTAAACGTGTTGTTATATTTTACGCGGCTAATTACTTTTAATTTCAAACGGATACCGATGTTAATCTAAATTAATGTAAGTAAATTGTTGCTGTTACACTGTTATTATACTTTGTGGCAAATTTAAATATGCGTAGAGAGTGTTGAAGAAATACTTTGGTAAATGGGACAAACAACTCTATTTAGATTTTATCATTTTAGTATTTAGCTTACTATGATTGCTTTTGCGTACAAGTACAGTATGTACTTGCTGCGTTGAATCACCGTAATGCGTTGTATAGTTTTCGTCTGAATTCGATCGAGTGATACAACGCGTGAAATATTCGAGCGGCTAAAGAGGTTAAACGAAAAGCTATTTTTCGCCGATCGTTAGAGTATCGTTTCATCTAGTAACGCGAGGATGTAATAAAGATACGCTGAAATTACGTAATGGTGGTTATAATGGTACGTAAATGTGCCCTACATGTATACAACTACATGACGTTACATGGTATCAATGTTAAAGATAGACTAAAATTCAGCCACGCTGAACTTTCCGAGCATCGACAAACAAACCGCAAATAAACTTAACCTCAGGTTACCTACGCAATTACTAATTCAAAGTATAAATTAAAAGGTGCGGTAGTTTGCAAATTCCTTTTTTTTACGTTATTGTCATTTTTTAATCGGGAGAAATTGAGAATTTTTCTCAAAACTTACAATAGCAATTGATCCGCGGTTTTGTCGCAGTTTCTCAGTAACGCTGCATGATTCAGCAGAATTATATTTCTTAACGACGCAAAAATATTTTGTCGCAAAAATATAAAACGTAGATACATCCAACAAAATGAAACGAAGAAAATCCACGAAATCATCTGTATCTATTTAGCTCACAATTTACTTACAATTCGTTTCTATTTGCATCCAAAATTATGTACACGCAGAACTATTTCAACTGTACTCTCGACAAGCAAGTTAACGCTAAATTTAAAGTTAACAACTTAAGTCGTCAACCTCGAATTCATCGTGATTCATTAAAAAACAAAAAAACAAAAAAAAAACAAAAACAAAAACAAAAACAAAAGAGATCGCAAGCAAATAACGAAGGCTGAACCGCGCACCAGCGATTGGCAACGAGATCGCAACGACGTGACGCGACGCGACGTTTTCAACATTGCTCGTCTGCACCGAGCGTAAACCGCTTTTGTCACTATGCAAACGCAACCGAATGGTTTCCGTTTGGCAACCGACTTACTCCGAACGAAATTCAGCGGCGTCGAAAACGGTCGTTGGCTCGGTTGCTAGCGTCGCGCGATAACGCGTGGGAAGACGCCGAGGACGTTCCTTTTTGTCGCGCGAGCTCTAGTGGCTGCGCGTGTTGGCCGACGATAAATAGAGACAATGTGCGCGACACGCGATAGATATCGTATCTCGATCGCCGTCTCGGCACTCGTTCGATTTTCAAGCACGCTTTCTCCAACCAGATCGAGTGGCACTGCTCCGAGATAAACTTCGGAGGCAGGTAGCTATTTTTTTGGATACGTTCTTTCGATACGAAAGAAATTGGAGGGAGAAAGGACGTAGAAAAGCATTTTCCACAAGAACGAAAATTCAGTGGATTTTGATTCACTCGGCAAGTTTTAATTCGCAATTGACTACAGACTACCGACTGCGGACTGCGGACTGCGGACTGCGGACTGAGCCTTCAATTGTTAATTTCGCGACATACACGATCATACAAATTTCGCTGGATATTTTTCGTTAAATGTGAGCCGATCGAGAAATTATCTATTCAATTTTATTCAAATTTGAATGCTTCAACGTTGACGCGATTATGGAACTAATTAATAACAACATCGCGAGGCCATTTCGCAAGCCCTCGGCGAAACAGGAAAAGATTCGATTATACCGATTCGCGGATACGGATTGCGTTTGAATACCTACGTATATTCAGCGGGCGGATGGCTAATTGGCACGATCATCGTTCAATTAGAAAATAGATTTTCGCACGCGCAGGATATTCACGTGTTTTCCGTCGATGTTATTCGTTAATTCTATCCACGTACAATCGACAGATGATGTTGGTAATTGGATAGGCGAAACGTTACGAGACGACTGGTCGCCTGCGCTTGCAGTAGGTATCTGCGTGTCGTTCATTCAGTCAAACGATATCGTTCGATCAACGAAACCTGCGATTTCAGTGATGTTCCTTTGAATTGAAATTGTCACTTTGAAGTGACAAATTTTGTGCAAGTGTTAGATCTGATATGAAATTTAGGAGAAAATATGTTTTTTCTAGAATTAGAATTTTATTGGATTTCAAATGAAATGCAAATTGTCTGTCTGTGAAACTCGAACCTACGCGAAATTTACGTTTTAATGTCGAAAAGATTCCCACCGCTCGTACATCTAATTTATTTAACAAACGTGAGACGTTTTGCAGAAAGAACAACGGAGGTGGACAATTCACGAAGAATAACGAGGTACCTAAATGCGGAAGTAGAAACAATGGGCGCATCTCTGTTTCGCTGCTCGTTTCATAGAAACGTACGTTTCTCCCGATTTATTTTTCGTACACCCTATAGGAGTCAGAGGCTGTTAACAACTTGTTGCTTGATTTTCAGTCGGGCTTAGTGGGCCCTACCATTTTGTTAGCTCGGCAGGTAGGTACCGGGGACTTCCCTCGAAACTCGTCCTAGCGGTAGACCGGCCGTGGCTGCTTTCTCTATCGTCTCGATTTGCCCTAACCTCCACCCCCATTCTCTTTCTTTCTTCCTCCGAGCACGTTGAAACGTGCCCTTCCTGTTTTCTTTAGCGGATTAGCATTTGCAAGGAACAGACAGGAAGAAAGGCGATGCCTGTTCGGTTTTTCGTGGCAAAGGACGTTTCGAGTTGACGTTTCGTTCTGGTTGTTGAGAATTACACTTTCACGACACTTTTGCTCAGACTTGAACTTGCCAGAAGAAAATATCACGCGAACAATTCGATTTTCAGTCATTCGGTGACTCAGTGACTTTCAAGCAACGATATTCGTCTCGTCGGTTGTTACACTGTTTAACAAAATTAAACTGTTTAAACACTCTACTCTCGACATGTTGGTTGTGAACAATCAGGATACACACAATACTCTCAGAAGCAAGAGATTTTATTCATTTTTACAAGGTTTCGCCATCTGTCAAAGGACTAAAGATTTATTCTAATTTCTCGTGAGATGACTGTTCGCGATGATATAGTTAAGATGATGATTGACAAGTGATCTCTCGATCAACTGATTCTCAGTGGGAAGAAACGAGAATTGACGGTGCCGCGCGTGATCGACAAACCCCTGGATTTTCCGTGTCTTTCGATTTCCACGTGCCTATTCTAGTTACCACGAAGCACGCCGGTCTTTGCGGTCCATTCTATTTTCGATTTCGAGCTGTAAACTCGCGTAAAACCGCCACACCCCTCCTTTTGTTCCCGAATAGAATCCGCGCGTTGCGCCTTGATTTACATCCTCCTTAAATATAAACAGACTCGCGCGAAACGTGGTCGATCGCTCCAAGGATCGATCGAAATCTCACTCTGGTCAGAAAAATCGTGTCGTAATAGATTGCAAAATGAAGTTTATGGAAACTCGTATTTTTGCGAGAATGCAAGTGAAGAGGAGAAGGAATCTCTAAAAGGCTCTCAGAAACCAAACCGATACGCTCCAAGTTTTTTGCACACTGTCTGTTTGCAAAAATGTGCCTGTATCTGTGCGATTAGCGTTTACGGACTTTTTTGATCAATATGGTTTTTGAAGGGTTTGTACACAAATGGACGTATGTTTTATTTGTATACCATATATATTACTTTTTAGTCATTGGTATATATATTTTATATATATGCCAACGACTAAAAAGACACGTGGGACGTACGAGGATCCAAATTTCTCACCACAACGGACATGATGAGAGCGGCGATTCGGAGCAACTCGAAGAAACGCTGATTCTAAATCCCTAAACTCCAAATGTTTCATCGCGAGGCCCGTGAAATTACAAATGCATCAAACGCGCAAGAAAAAGTGGCGTGGAACGTCACTTTTGCATCCGTAGCTGGAAAAATTCACGTCAGAATCGGCGGTCCCCGAGAAAAATCGATATCTCTGACGAGAGTGGACATCGGAACGGCTTTCCGGAAAATCGTCGTAGCTCCTTTAATTTTCGACCGATCCGCACGAGATTCGAAAGGTAAGACGGCGAAACGGTGTGGAACGTGCCGGCGAAAGAATCAGCTCGATATCTTTTGTAGAAGCGGAGATATAAAATCGAGGTATTTGATCTGCGCGTGGACGCGCGTAATCGCGTACCGCGTCTGCGCAGCTTTCCTGCCTCTCTCGAGAGCCAAGTGGAACTTTCCACGGCGCGAGACCCGACGACCTCGGCGTTGGTATCGATATCTCGAGGTGAGATCATCGGTTTCGATCGTGCCTCGAGACCACCCGTTGCCCGCAAATTCGATCGGGTCTATTTTCCCCGGGAACTCGATTGGCCGGACGGGAACCCGATTGGTCGAACCACAGCACGATTCTTCTCTCGTTTTTATTCTCGATCGCGCTACTCTCTCTTGAGAGAGATCTCTTTCCCGCGACGCGGTCCACGCGTTTGAAAATATTCAGTGACGAGAGTCTTTGACGAGTGTTTTCGATTTTTAGATTGGATTCTGTTTTAGGTTGGGTTAAATAACAATACTTTGTTACGTTATGTTACTGTCTCGAATGGGACGTTTTTTTTTTACATTTTTACGTTTCCCGTGAATTAGTTGGGTTTTTGATGTCTTGGCGATTGAATTCATCGAGGCATTAGGAATTCAAATTTGTCATCTTTTTTTAATCGAGAAATTTTGTCCCGATTCCTTACACGATCGTTTTATTCTAACAGTAATTTTTCGTTTTTTTTTGAATAATAATAAGAATTTTCCAATGGATCGTAAATCAATTTTAGGCATTATCTCGGCGAGTACCGTGACGTTTGTTAGTACCACGATGCCGTTATTTTACTTCTGATAAGTAACTAACTTTGTACGACACATGGATCCCCGTTTTCTCGTAGGTTTTGTCCAAATAACGACAATTTATCTTCTCTCCTATTTTCTATTATCTTCTTTCCTTTAAGTTTCATTGTCGACTGATTTTAAAAGGATTTTATCTCTGTCCACCCAAGAGTAAAGTAAAACAGTAGCTAGAAAATCCCGCGTTTTGTTCAGCCGAACAGAAAGAAATCTTTAGTTGCTCGAAGAAAGACTTTGACAAACGACAACAATTACTTCCATACGTCTGTTTTTCCTAAAACACGCGAAAGATTTTGGAAGAAAATTCGCGTTTTTCTCGAAAACTTTGATTAAAGATGACTTTGATTTGGTCCGACAAATATATCCAGCGAACGAAACGAGTTCTCCTCTCATTGAAATCAGAAATCAATGACGATTCTTTCGATTTTTCACGCGCGGCTTCTCCGAAGAAACTTTCTTCTAGGAAAACGCGATCGTTCGAAAAACGAGATTCAAACGGGAAACAGCCACGGTCTTTGGTTCAACTTGGAATATTCAACGAAAGAAACAGGTTAGCGGTTTGAATCGGTTTGCTATTCGTAAATAACGACGAGAATGTTCACATTATACATGTAGGTTTATCGTCAGTGTTTCGCAGCGCGATGCTCCCAGTGTAAGATACATCAAGCCTCGGTGCTCGTTGCCCCCCTCCCCCCTCCCCCCTCCCCTCATTCTCTCTCTCTCTCTCTCTCTCTTCCGTTTCGCGGATGCATTTACGAGACCACCGATGATTCCGTCGTGCTCGTTTCTTTGCCCGTGCCACGGTAGAACCTGTTTCCAACAAATTACCAGCACCGAATTCGCGCTTCCAGAAAACCCTTTTCGTATTCTTCATCCTTTGCAAGCGTGATATACGACGGGCCGGTAAGTTCGTTAGAATACTACATTTCACACTGCGTTATCGGAGATCGTTTCCTCTAACGAAACTTCAATTTCTCTGTACTATTTAACTAATATTTAACTAGTAATTAACTAAAATTTAACTAAATTTCTCTGTACTACTGTTTAACTACTGATACTCGAGTCTGACTGTAAAACTGCAAAATATAGGACACACCAACTAGATAAAAGCAGGGAAATTCGTTTATTTCGTAGATACCGCAGTTGGAGCTCTGATGAGTCGCGCTTTTGATTATCTTTGGTCATCCAGATCTCTCGGTTGTTTGTTGTAGAAGTCTCCTCTTTCTAGTTAGTTCGTTTTCAGAGCACTCGTGATTGAACGTAACGTAGTATTATTTCCGAATAACATCTGTAGTATCGCTACAGGTTGTATCAATGTTCGTTTCATTTTTGCGACGAGTTCGAAAGACACGGAATAAGCACGACAAATTTCAGTCGAAATTTTGTTCTATTCCAACTGCAATACTCGGTTGATCCGAGGTCCTATCGTGCATATTTACACGCTCTTATTATTTCGGTCTTGCGTTTCGTCTCTGCGACATGTTCGAAATATACAGAGATTGACTTGGTTTTAAATATTTGGTAACCAAACCTGATCAATCTGAGATAGGCAGCACCCATTTGACTGCTCTCGAGAACAATCATCATCTTTCAAATTGCGCGCCCATTTCTTAAATTGATCGAAACTTGCCGTAAATTTTCAACCGTACATTTACAAAAAAATCCTGTAGAGAATTTCCAACATTTTCCCATATTCTGTCCCAAAGTGCAGCGACGCAGCGTCGAAGACAGCAGTTCCTAATGTCTGTTCACCTGTTACTTCGGTTTTTCTCTGCCTCTCCTTTCTTTTCCGCTCCTGCCCCCTCTCGACGAGAGCAATCCTCTCTGTGCAAAGAGAAGAGACACGTCGTTAGAAAATCATAAGTTCAAGCTGGAAGAAGGAGAAAAAGGGCACGTACGTCGGGAGAGAGAGAGAGAGAGAGAGAGACAGAGTTCGGAGGGTGAAAAAGAGGGTTGCAGAGAGAGAGAGAGAGAGAGAAGAGACCCTACACCCACCCCGGACGATAATTCCCGTCACCATGGAAACACCCCCGAGGCGTCCCTGTGTCAGTCCACCCCCGCACCCCACAAACACCAACCGGCTGCCCCCTCCCCTCCCCCTCGTCTCTGCTGCCTCTTCTGCTACCCCAGCCCCCTCCTGAAGCCCCCCTTTCGCGAGTCCACCAGGAACTCGTATCGATCCGCAGACGAGTTCGAGGTCCTACGTATTCTACGGGGAGTGTTACTGACAACGGATCGTCTCTCTCTCTCTCTCTCTCTCTCTCTCTCTTCGTTCTTCGTTCTTCTTTTTTCATCGCGCAGAGTCTCTCGCTCTCGTTACTTTCCGTTCTTTCCAGTCTCTTCGGCCTGTATTCCACCCTGTGCTCTCTTTCGCTCTTCACTTTCGATTCTTCCTCTCGTTTGTTCCTCTTTCGATTCTTTAATTCCCTCCACCCTTTTAGCCTTCGTTTCTTTCCCATCTCTCTGAGTTTCTTCAGTTCCCTCGTTCCCTCTCGTTCCCTCGTTCATTCTTTCCAGTTGTAATTTCCCTCCCCTCTTTTCGTTCCCTCGGTTTGAAGTTTCCTCGCTTCTCGTCACCTCTCGTTCTTTTTACTCCTGCTTCTGGTTGGTTCCCCCTGGTCTGTTACATCTAATTGTTGCTTCTCTCTCCTCCCCCCTGGACAGACTCCTTGTTCCATTTCTCCTTCATTGTCCGTTTTCGTTCTTTTCTGCGTTCTCTTCGTTATCGGTCACTTCTCCAGCTCGTCTACGTATTTCCACGCATTCTCCGCTTCGTCATCCCCTAACTTCGAAACGATAGCTTCGTACCCCGCCGCTATCAGGGATCTCCCTCTTCCCCTCTCTCTTTCTTTCTCTCTGTATGGCTGCGTTTGCGACTGAGCCGTTCCACCTCGCGATCTCTCGCCGCGAGAGATCCACGCGATCCTCCTCTCGAAGACGAGCAGTCGATGTGTAGGTATATAGCTACGAACCGCGTTGCTTTCGTTCGATCGAACGCGACACAGACTCGCACAGCGGCGTGTATTTTTAGCGAAGGCTCTGCTGTAACGCAAGGGTTACTAATTAGAGAGCCAAGGAGGCTCTCGCGTATGTGCGTACGCCTTCATGTGTGCGTATGTATGTTTATTGCTGGTTATTACGTGCGTATATTAATCAGGACGGCGTTTCGTTCTTTTTCTTTTCCATTAGCAGATGGACACTCGGTGGTTCTGTTTGAGGATAGTTGAAACGTTCATGTGTGAAATTGCGTGCACGAGTATTAATTTCTGTATTATGTAGATGTTATTTCTACAGGTAATTAGTATATGTTATATAGGTATTGTTTGTATATGGCGATTGCTCTGCGCAGAATTGTAAAATTCGAACTTTTGTGCCTCGTTGTTAAAGTTTTTAATTTCCAGTCCTTCTTTCACTGTTTTCACCTTCTTTTTTTTCTTTACGTCGGTAACAGTGTCAGTTCTCTCCTCTCGTCTTAGTGTCTATTTTTGTAATTTGTAATTAGTTGTTTGTTCGCGTTCTTCCTAGCAGTTTGAAATGGTTCTTAAGAAATTCGTCTTTCGGAGCTGTCGTTTGGAAAGGTTTAGTATTTCGAAACACTCGTAAATTTGAGGAGAGAGAGGTGTTTTCAATAATCCTTGAGATCGATTGATTGATACTGAAAAGTTGCCAAGGACACCTACCAAGATTCCCGCCTTAAGGGAACAATAGGGACACCCGGAGGTTTGGGGATGCGCATGGTTTAACTGACCGGGCTAACTGCGTATTTTATTGCCTGTTACTAACAAAATAATACTGCAGACATGATACTTTTTTTCTACCTTACCGTAACGATTATACTTTACCGCGCGAATATTGTTAAAAGTTGTAAATCGATCAATCTTCAAGTCCAACGACGAACGATTATTGGTACGCGTGTCTGTCAAAACATATTCAGAATCGATTCTGCAAATTGAAGTCTCATATTTCCTCCCTAAGGAAAACAAATTTTAAAAGGACGATAAATTGCGACACGTTCCAACTTCATTGAACATTCGTTCATCCCAAATGTAAACGACTCAAAAATCCTAATTCTAAACATTGTCGTCCCGTCGTGGGACACTCGCGCGGTTCCCGCCCCGTTCGTTCCAATTCACGTAGAGCAGCGGCTCACGAGGAATTCGCCGGACATATTGCGCGGCATATCGAGCTATCGAACTGTCGAAACCGCCGAGAGGAGAATCCCTGTGTCGATGCCCCCTTCGTAGCCGCGCCACGGGGAATTAGGTGTCCCCGGGAACCGACCGCGTTTCGACCGGAAAGCTTAGGCTCCGGATTGCCCGCTGCGTAACAAGATCTCCAACCCCCTTGTCTCCGAAGCACTCTCTCCTTCCGTTCCGTTTTCCCATCTTCGTCCGCGCAACGGAATACCAGCGGACGTTTGCGCTCGTTTCTTCGCGCCGCTCGTCCGGATATGGGGCCATCCTTCCTGCGAAGGCTACCGGTTCCGCTGGAGGAACAACTCGTGGCGCGAAGATGCGAGATAAATGTAGAGGCCGATCGGTACACGTCACTTCAACCCTTTGCACTCGACTGTCTCTTCTGGGGGGACATCGTACTTCAATCTAGCCAACTAGTTCGGACTTCCTCTTTCTATAATTTACGTATACGTTTGGTGTTGTATAATCGTAATGTATAATATAATATAATAGTATATATAGTATGTAATATAATAGTAATATGGTAGTAATACAATTATAATATAATACAGTACGTAATATAATATAATATAATAGCACAATATCTGAACAGATGCCTAGAGTGTAATAGAGTAATAAAATAGAAATTTCTGAAGGCAGTCCAATTGACGTTCATTTATAACAATAATTCACATAAACCAGACTTCCTATTGCTTCTTACGAAAACTTTTAGAGAAATGGCGGAGGATGTTATTTTTCCAGAGATTGAAACCATGTGTCATTAACTCTTGTATACCTGCTCTAGCAAACCTGCAATGCACGATGACGATTGCTTTAAATTTAAACGACATCGCACGTTAAACATTTCGTGTTATATACCGTTTGAATCATTATTTCCAACGTTGTATTATTTCATTTAAAGTGACGATGCTTCGTGATACAAAAAAAAAGTTTACCGAGGGACAAAAATGACTTGTGATCTCTGTCGTCGGTTCGTTCATTTTCGTTGTCGAAACCTTTAGTCGGTGTCGAAAGTTTAGTGGATTACTTGGATAATGTTGTAGTGATTATATTCCCGCGTCAGTCAAAGATTTCGACGATATAAAGATATTTTTCGTAGCGCAAGTTTTTATCGAGAAGTGACTTGCGCTGATTCTGGTTTCTCAGACCCCCCTCGTTACTCACGCACGTGCCTCTGGCGTTCGGTTTGGTAGAGAAACGCTTGTTTAATTTTTAAAGCGAATGAAAATCAGGTGTGAGATTTTGGTCTAGAATCGGGTCAAACGTGATTACGTGTAGCTATTAATAAAAAAAAATCGTAGGCTCAAGTATCAAATTGCGAGTGTTAATTAATTCCAAAGATTAATTTCGACGGTGAAGCTGCGTAGTTGAAAATAATCAAATCCTGATCTTTCACGAAAACTGCATCGGTGTATTTGACCCGATCTACGTTAAAAGCTCGCGTTGTTATATAATCGCGCGACAAACGTTTCCAATCCGTCGTCCTACAAAATCACGAAAAAATCACGCGCTGGAGGATCTCGTCACGTTCCACGGATCCAGATCCTGGTCGCGTCGAACCGGCATCGTCCGGTTTTCCTAGCCGGTCGTGGCGTACCGAGAGAGCCTGCTAGAAAGTTTAGGAAACGGAGTGCCAGTGTATATCTGTACGCGTCGGTGCATCGTATCGCGGCGGTGCGCGCGTCTGGCTCTTCCACAAAAACAAGAAAAACGACGGACTGTACTCCGACTCTCCTCTCTTTCTTTTTTCTCTTTCGCCTTTACTCTCGATCTTCGCTTCTTTCTCCCTTTCTCTGTTAGCGCCGAGCCATCCGCGGATACGCCGCGCACGTTCACTGGCGCGCGCGTCTACATGCACGAGGACGCGACGCTGCGCGCGAGCGAGCGTGTTATCCGTCTACGGCGAGAGAGCGCCGAGACCTTCGGCTCTTTTGCCGGCTCTCTCTCTCTCTCTCTCTCTCTCTCGCTCGCGCGCGCGCCTTCGTTACCTTCTCTCTTTCGTTTCGCTTCCAATCTCTCCTCTCCTCACCTCTCGCTCTCCACTCTTGTCTTTCTTTCTTCCTCTCATTTGTCATTCTATCTCTTTGTCTCTCTCACCGTCGTTATCGCTCTCTCTCTTTCTATCGTCTTTCTCTCCGTCTTTCTCTTTTTCACTGCGTCAGTTTATCTTCTCCCTCCCTGTCGCTCTCTCTCCCACTCACGTATGCGTGTATCAGCATGTGCAACATACGTTTCTTCAATTTTACGTACGGTACCTATCCTCGTCTCGCTCTTCCGTCTCTCTTCCGCTACACGCGGAAGCGTGCCTACGCTTCTTCAATCCGTACACACGTCTCTTTTCGTTCGCTTGATTTTACGCGTGTGTCGTCTCTCTCTCTTCTCTCTCTCTCTCTCTCTTTCTCTCTTGCTCCGGAATTGTTCGTCGTTTCGGTGCACGTGTTCCCGTCGAGAGTTAACGGAGAGCGTCTCGCTCTGGCGCGGCAGTTCCCCGGTACGTCTGTCTCTTTCGCGCGGCCGCTCGACCGCGATAAAGCGTCCGTCTCTCCTTATCGCGCGCGCGGACGATTTCGCAGCGCGTCTCTCTGTCGCTTTCACCGCGCGCGATCGCCGATCTACGGCGTCGACGCGCAGCAACATGCTGCATCGCGCCTGTCGCGCGTCTCTGCGAAAAAACCGACTGAATTTGGGGCGAAGAGGGGACGTTTCATTGGGCGAGGAATTTTGAAAAATGATCGCACGCGAAAGCGCGGTTTTGTAAGAATGCGGAAGGATGATGGGGGACTTTTTTTTGGAAAAAGAGGGACAAAACGTATCGCGAGAATCGTTTTTGTAAAAATGTCGAAGAGTGAGGGAGTTTTTGGAAAAAAAGAGAGAAGATCATAGGCGAGGATCGTTTCGGTGGAAATGCGGAAGGATGAGGGAATTTTTTGGAAAAAGGAGGGGGATGGTACATGAGGATCGTTTACAGGTACAGATTGTACGTAGGAATGTTTTTGAAAAATGAGGAAGGATAGGAGGATTTTGCGGGGAAAGAGAAGAAATTGCAATTGGAAATCGTAGAGAAATGGCGTAACGTTGTAAGTAAACTCGACTTATCGTTAGAATTCATTTTCTGTCGATGAACGAATCGCGCCATTTAGACTAAGTTTCAGCAAGTCATTCGATCTGTTCGTTACGAAATTAAAAATTTAACTTGGCAGTGGAATTAGAAACCAGAATGGTTGGTGATTGTTGGTTTTTTGAACAAAGTGGATCTTTACCTGACTGCTTTTTGCGATGAGATGAGTTTTTAATATGTAAAAATATGGGAGGAATATGTTAAGATCGCAATTCTCTTGCTAGAATGACGGAATTCCTGAGTTCCATAAACTTTTGACGTTTTTGTCATATTTCAAGAAAACGCGTGATATTTGCGCAATTGTCTTCGTTGTTGCTCAAGTTATTGCGTTTTATTTAAAGCCTTGCCAACGACTGCATGTTGTTGCATCCGTGTGACAAAGCTCTTGAGAAATCAATGACAATCTTAGTCGACGTAAATGTGGTTGTCGTCCGGACTAGAAATAAAACCGAAGAAATGATTACAAGCGGTTTAAACTCGCGTAAAGAAACACGTCGATCTGCCACTCGTTTTAACACACAATATCGTATTTTGCAATAAAACGATCGACGAAACGATCGTTCGTGTCGTATGGCAAGACTCGATCTTTCTACGTAAATTCTACGTTTAGCAATTAAATTCCTGAAAGACTCGACGCGTTTCCCCACCAGTCAATGATTTTACACGAGCAACCCTAACAGTTCGATACGTCATTGATGAATTTATTTCTAGATATTGGAATTCTATCAATTTTATTGTTGAATATTATGCCGATTTCAATACCAATGGTACATTATAATATACATTATAATATATGTTACGTTATTGTAGGTATATTATAACAAAATACATTATAATTCTACCGATTTCTCGTTGTCCGATATCATTCGCGCGTTTATATATTATAACACTACTTGCAATTTGCATTTTGTTGTTTGCATCAGTTTTCAGTGCTTGTATTTGACATTTCTTCAAGCGTTTCTTTCTTTCTTTCTCCTTTTTTCTTCGAGTCTTGCAGCTTGTAACGTTCGGAGATTTCCGTGGAATAGGTTATGCATGCGACGTGGTAGATAAGTATGTAAATTTCGAAGTGATGCAATAGAACAAGGATTCCAGCAACTAGGAGGCTTCGTCTCTGTGTTGTGCGAGCTGTAAAGCGAAACGTAGCTTTTATATGACGCACCAGGCCCACCTTTATTATACTGTTGCATAGTTGGGAAATGCTGGGCGGAGCTTCCACTTCCCTGATTACTATACCATATACTCACATTCTCCGCGACTCTGATTTATAATCGCTCGCTTTGGTTTTAGCACATTCGCGACTGGCAAGTCTTTTTCGCCTTTCTGACATTCATTGCCGGTGAAAATGAAGAAAATCTCTCGAGTTAATTGTCGCAAATTTCGTCCCTGTCTCAACGACACGAAGGGACGAAAATTGGGAAATTTGTTTTGAAATATCAGTCTTGTAACGATCTGTTGTTCGAAATGAAGAACTTTCATGGAACTTTCATTTAAAAGAGCAATTCTTTCTTCCTTTCTTTCTTCGATTCTGCTCGAACGTTGAATTCTTGGAATTCTATCTCGCGCGAAAGGTTAAAATTATAGTCACAACGAGTAATAGTAAGGTTAGCAAAACTAGGAGACTCTCTGATTTGGTAGCTCGTTCGTTGACATCATCGTCGAGTAATTCCAAATGTCAACGATCCTACATACATCGTTTTTCCACTCGCGTCTCGAATTTTCCCGCGGAAGCACCGTCATGTCGAGTGCTTTTCGCTGATTTTAGCCAAACGTTTCTCACTTCTCCATTATCTCTCTCTCTCTCTCTCTCTCTCTTTTTATCACTGAAAGTGATTTTAGCGGGGTAACCCAGAAAATCGGGCCCCTTCAGGTGCAACGCTGACGCAACGAAAATTAGCGATTTGGGTCACGTGATTCGCGAGGGGGCGTGGGGTAGAGCAATCGCGCGTAATTTGTTTCGTATCGATTCAAATGTTTGCATTTTATGGCAAAAAAGGCGTCTTCATTTCCTCCAAAAGAAAAAAGAAACGAAGAACTAAATATACCGATTCTAATTCTGTCCCAACTGACAAATTCGTCGTTGTTCGCAAAAATGGAATTAGGCTCGTTTTAAGTTAAAACTTTTTTCACTTGAAACTTTTCTTGCGACACTTGCCTTTTTATTCTTAAAAAAACATCAGTCGTCGTTTCGATTGCTTTGGTTTGTCAAGAACCGGAGCATGATTTTTTTTTTTTTTTTTTTGGTTTTGCATGCCTCTTTACTCCAATATGCCTCGTTGCATATTTGAAAGAATTAGAGATAAGAGGAGCGCGAACAGGTTGCACAGGACAATGTGCCCCGGTCGCGATCGCGGCAACTCACTTTATACATCGTGATGTTCTTTAACAGTGTGTTCGTCGATGCGGGGGAGGCACCGACTTGCACCAGTTAAAGCGACCTTTGAACCAGCTGGTTGGTATGAATGCTAATAAAATGGAAATCGTCAGAACGATGGCGCATGTAAATATTGTATTTTAATCAACGTGGTGCATTCGCTTGTTCGCTCGAGTTTTTAACCGTTTCAGACGTAATGAACCTCGGAAATAACCGTGTTCTTCCTCGGACTTTTTTCTTTCTTTTCTCTCTTTTTTTTTTTTTTAGCGATACGTAGAATTGGTTTGCTCGTGTATTGGAAACGAGGAAACGAAGATGAAATCGATCAGTCTGCTTGAGGACGCAAATTGTATTAAGACTATCGTGCTTTGTATTTAACCATGTGATTTGTATTTAATTAATTGGTTTGGAAACGCAAACTACGAATCAATCGGATTGGGATTGTTAAAATTATGCACATATGGGAAAAACCCATGCTTGAGTCCTTGAAATATAATACCAGAAACTTTCTCTAATTTCTAATTACTAAACTATATTATCAAATGATAATACTGGATAATGATAATGATGGATCATTATTGTCAAAATCTAATAACATTTATTCGAGGAAAAACTGTATCTGAAGATTCTACTATTATTGGAATGAACAAAAATTTCCAAATCTTCCGATTACAGAAGGTCCAGCTGTAAAAAAGATGATTAAAAATGCAAAAGAAATCGTCAAGTGCTAATTGGATTACAAGTTTGATCGTTATTAATTCATATCGCTTTACAATTTAATTCCACTCGAATTAATAATCTTAAAGACGATTCCAATTATTCCTCATCACGAAGCTTGAAAATAAAATATAATGTGCCAATGTTTTTACGATTCGTTGATATCAGTAATCTGGATATTAAAATTGTATGTTCAGTTTTGGAAATTAATAGTCCGAACGGTGTTGCGCGGTATATAATTATACATATTTAATTTTGAAGATTAATGGTGCGAACAGCGCGTCAAAACTGAAAGAGAAAATACGAAATGTTGCACGAATCAGTTAGCGAATCAATTAGGATCAAGCCAGTAGCAACAATTTTCGTTCAGTCGAAGTGTGTCGTTTTCAAAATGAAAAATGGCTCCGTCAAAAGCGACAAGACTAACTTCGAAGAACCTCGTCGCCGTGCCGCGTAACAAACATCCATCGCAAATGTTGGGCGTTTGCTGCTACTGTACAAATTAAACGGTTCAATTTCAAATCCATTGGAACAGATGATCCTGTCAAATCTTTCGAGCACAACGAACTGATAATTTCGGGGCAAAATACAGTTGAACGCGTAGGCGTCGAAAATGCGGGTGTATCGTGCATCGCGAAGCGCGTTCTCAGCTCCAATTACATTTTCGAAGTGGCAAAGTGTGCAAAATTCTACGAGCGCACGGCCACGGAAATCGTTTAATCCGTTCGGGAGGAGATTTCGCGCAGAATTTCCGCGTTAATTAAACCGCGGCTTGTCGCGTGTATCAAGCGAATCCAGCTTTCCAACACGCGGTGTGTTCCGTTTCTCTTCTTTTTCAGGAAATTCGAAAATTTCGACATCTTCGACGGTTTGCATTGTCGTTGATACCGTGGTACAGCGAAAGTTGCAAATTTGTCATTCAATAATTACAATGTGTGTTCATTGTAGCAAAGTACTCGTCGTTGTACAATCTCTAATCGTAGTGTGTTTCATTGCAAAATCAAAAGTTGGCAATAATAATAATAAACTAGCTGTGGGTGAAGTGTCTCAAGAACGTTTATTGAAAATACTTAACCAAGTATAAATTAACTTTATTATAATGGAAACGTGTTCTGTTAAGAGACGATCAGAACGTTTCTCGAACATTTCGGTTTATTGAAAATGCGGGAGAAGTACTTATTTAATAACAAAGAGAAATAAAATTTACAATAGAAATCTGTTCTGTTAAAGCTGGCTTTTTTTAAATCTTCACCGAGTATCTAATTTATTACATGGTAAACGTGGCTTCGTCGTTCGTTCGTTTCAGAGAGATATACGCGAGATTTGACCTTGACATTTTTCATTTTACCAATATTCGCTGCAAGTCAATTCTGAATATGGACGAATGGCATCGCACAAATTGTGGCCATAGTTGCGAACCATGCCGATTACTTGTGAACCAAGCGGCGTCAGCTTACAACTAGTGTTTCCTCCTCGAAATTCATTTTGTCGTCGATGGTTCGATCGCAATGATGTACTGCAACTAGAAAAATAGTTACAAGCACGTGGTTTGTTAGAGTTAAGTATTTGGGTGCCTGCCTCAGCAGCGCGATCGCAGATTTCAGGTCTAGAAAGAAATACGACTTCGTCGGACCGTAATGTGCAAATCATGGTAGGTACGTTTAGTCTCAATCTACCCAGGAAAGCGTTTCGAAATTGTCCTAAACAAACGAAGACTTGGACAGTTGCGCCGATTTTCAGTTGTTATCTTGCAACGTGAATAAAGCGCGGTTGCTTCGCGCTTCTCGATAACATTTTTTTCAGTTATCTCTGGGCGCTCGAACTTATCGCTCCTAATCTAAGTTGCGTCCCGCGTCAACTTCTTACGAGTCGATCGTTCGCTCTTCTAAACTCCAGTACAGATTTCAACGATTGTTCGACTCTCGAGGAGAATTCACGAGCAACGGAGAAAAATATAAATCCAGAGAGACAGTTCGCGAATGTTTGATTTAGGTTAGGTTTCCCCTACTTCTTCCAAATTTTAACTCTCTCAATACCTTATGATTCTCTTTCTAAAAATAAGATCATCGTCATCCGAGAAGAGAACACGAGAAACCAACCTTCTCTCTCCCCCAGAGAGGAGGTTGCGTTCTTCGGTAGAGAAACACTTTCAATTGGTTTCGTATAAAAATCTCACATACCCGGGGGTTGAGACTCGCTAGAAGCTCATTTTGCGGAAACATTGTCCGAAACCAAGAATCACCGAGGAGCTGATACAACTGTGCACGTACTTAGGCGAGTAAGTAAGTACCTGCCTATTGGCTCTTGGCGACAAAGAAGGTCAAACCATCGGTTCGTGCAACTTGGATGGCAGAGAACCTGGTAGAAAAACCCCCCTGGTGATCCGGTAATCCCACGGGGAACGATTCGTCATGATCGTCAGTCGGTCGTCTGGTTGGTTGAGCCGGCATGGAAAGCCATTGTTACGCTCCTATGAGTGCCACTCGGTGTCTCTCGCTCTCTCTCTCTCTCTCGCTCTCTCTCTCTCTCTCTCTCTCTCTCTCTCTCTCTCTCTCTTTTGCTCGTGGCGCCCCCATCAGCCGACCATTAACTGGACAAAGAGAGAAGAGCGCGTAGAACGCGAAGCGGAAGAAGGACGAGTTTACTCGGCGCGGAAGAAGAGGAGAAAGAGGGGACGATTGTAATTACCCTTTCGTGTTTGCGACCAGAGCCTCGGCAGTTTCTTTCTTCGATCGTCCGTCTTTCTCGCCTTTGCCATTCCCTTTTCCTTCTTTAGGTCGCCGGCTCATTGATTTCTTTTCCTTTTTCGCGCTCGTCGCCTTTAATAAACTCCCTTTGGCCTTCCCTTCCCTTCCCTCGGCGTTTAACAACTCCGTTCTGTCCTGCTCCGCTTAATTTGCCAGCTCTTTTGCGCACTCTCCTTCATTCTCTCTCTCTCTCTCTCTCTCTCTCTCTCTCTTCTCGTTCTTGATCCTCTTTGTGTACTTAGGACTCTGTACGATCGAATTCACGGAACAATTAAACAAGAGCATTGAACGCGCGTTTTCTTTTTGGGTACGAAGCGATTTGGCAAAATTTTCAGAATTTTCATTTTCAGTCGAAAGTACACTTCAAGAGTGTACCTACCTAAGTGTTCCTAAATCACTGAGGATAAAGTGTAGACAATTACAGAAAAAGTTTAAAATTCGAGTTTGTCTATGTGCGAATTTACACTTTTTCCATTTATCTATATCCCTTTTTACTTAAATCGTTGGTATCTTAACAATCGTCGCTGCTCCATTTTATGAAATTGCAGACTGTCTTGCTCGTTTGTCTTTCAGGCTTCTGTCGGTGAAAGTAGGTGCGCGCGTAAAAGTCGCTTTTTCCAGAAGTGGAGATAAGCACGACGCACGGATTCAAAAACCTGTTGTTGCGTACGGTTTTCCTGGCTCTTGTTCTGTTCGGTGGACGCCTTTCTTGATTTCTTCCGACGAGTCAGAGGTTGTTGGAGAGCAGGAACGCTCGGCCGCATACCGAAAACCCGAAACGAGGTGCACACGCGAGAGAACCGGAGTTAAGTGACCCCCCGACTCTCACGTGACCACTTCGTGCAATGAGGCGCGCGGAGGCCTAACATTCGTAACATTGGGAACCTTCTTTCGGAGTCTCTCTTTTTTCGATTGATTTCTTTCCGTCCAACTGTTTTAGCTCAGGTTTCTCCTTTCGCGATTGTCAAATTACACTCGTAATTTGGTGCAGATTGTGGCAGTTTTCCGCAATAGGGCTTTGCTCGACTGAAAATTATTGTAGAAGGATTTTCTCTGGATTTTCAATTTGTTTCCACTACTTCAAAGTAGTTGGAACATTATTATTGTTATAGTTATTGTCCATATTGTAATCTGCTGTCGTCACGAAATTTTTATAATCTTCGCGAAATGGAGAATTTTGTATTCGAATTATATTCCTTCCATTTTTACTTCCATATTTACCGTGGAATCGGTTCGATTTGATTGCGTATACGTTCAGAGAGACACTTTCAAGCGCGAACAGCATTTCTGAAGATCCCTCGATCGTGAATACTCGCATGACTATCGATTCTCCAGGCGGAGAGCCGAGTCTAGACTCGGAGACACGTAAATGCAATTAATCGTGACTGGCACAATAGAGCGCGGCGATATGCGGTTCGTTTCTTATCGCGGCGTAAATTTCAAGCTCCGGCCTATCCGCGCCGTTCCCTCCAACTTTATCTTTACGAGTTGCATGATTATTCTACATTGTCCAGCGGTCGTTTTAACATATGCACTTTGACTTCGAAAGGCTGAACGTATTCTACGTTAAAACGCAACCACCATGTCCAATATATACATATATATATATATATATATATATATATATATATATATATATATATATATATATATATATATATATATATTATTTAACTGTATTATTATTATATATTTGGACAACAACGATCCTCACCGCAATTAGAGTCCACCGAATTTATCCCTAGTTGCTGCTCCGTCGTTTAAAAGCCACCGTTCTTTTACTGTACCTGTAACGCGTGCGTGCAAGCACATGTGACACGGTAAATACAAGGGACGATACTCGGACACGACGAGGACCGGTAATTCGGGTGTCGCGAGTACGACAAGCGCTTCTCCTCCTTTTGTCCGCGAAAATTGTCATCCGGTGGTAGATAGGAGGGAGCAGCCTCCCCCTTCTCCCGTTTGGTAATTTCCATTCTCCGTGTCACGGTCGTATTTCGTGTCGGCCGTGTCCTGTCAGCGAACAGAGAGACGAACGGAGAGACGAGCGAATCCTGACAAGAGGGAAAGAGAGACGAACGACGAAGAAACGACGAGCCTTCGGCCACCGCGCCGAACGTGTAAGAGCCGCGAGACCGGAAGTTGGGAATGTGGGGCGGTGATGGGCCACTTCCGGTGGTCCCTGTACACGCCTCGTATGCCAAGTCAGTCGGACTGTGACCACGGTGTGCACGGTCTCCTCCGCTGTCTGTCGGTGAAACCGCAGACAAACCGTCTGTCTCATCATTCCATTAAACGGTCAACGTGCTCGCAATGGGTGTCGCGCGTTCGGTATCGATACAGGGAGCGAGCGCGTCACCCCCCTCCCCTCTTTTAGGATCTTAAACGCGGTGGCTTCTAACTAGCTGCAATTAACGCTTTGGGATCGTCAGCGGACGTATTTTCTTTTTTTTTTTTCTGAATTTGGATTTGGCATTATCGAGTTGTTGTAACTATCGTACGATGGCAAGTATTAGATTCGAACATCGAATCACTCAATTAGGTTCGAATCGTCCAGGTGTTTCGAGAAAACGAAATAACTGTACTTGAATGCGATGGATTCGAGCCATCTGTTAAAAAAAGGTATTTCTATTTAGAATCGAACACTGATCGAACAGGTTAGGCTTGTTCGAGAATAGGTTGCAAGCATTAGATTGAAACATTGAAGAAACTAGGTTCGTCTGTAAATATTTCGACAAAAATGACTGTACTTTTGAACTCGAATGCGATGGATTCGTACCATCTACGAGTACTCTATCTGATATTAAAAAAGGTACGGACATTGATCGAATAGTTTAGGTTAGGCTGATTAAACGGAACAAGTAACATTTGGATGATTTTTAGGTGGCCGAGCTTGAGAGAAATTTTGCAATTTACATTGCAATTTACAGAATGCGGGTAAATTGACGATTTTATTCAGCGTTTATTATCAAGTGACGCGAGGAAAGCTTCTTCGAATCGGTGGTTCTACCGGTTTCCGTCCTATCTCCATTCAAACACTCCTATGTTCAGCCTTATAAATCATCGTGACGCCCGTGCAAAGGTTTATCAGTCGACCATAACGTGTTAATGTGTTAATGTTCCGCTAGTTCTCGGCTAAATCAAGCCGTACTCCTTTGCAGTATCACTGTTTGTCGTACGTGTGTTTAACGCATCGTCGCCATATCTTCTCCTTCATTAAATAAACAGCGTTACAACTGCGAAAATAAAAATTGTCCGTACCTCGTTCGAAACCCGTAAAATTTCAGCTCAGAGAAAAAATCGACGTCTACGATACTTTTTATTTAATTAATATCTTTGTTGGCAGATAACAAAAAGAAAATTCACGTAGAAAGCCAAGACAGAGAAGCTTGAGCTGAAAACAAAAATTTCACATTTCGCGAAATTCACAAGGGAGATACCTCGAAGGTTTTTATTTCATTGTAAAAAGCCGTGTCAACGACGAGAAGCGGATGGAAATTTTTGTGAGCTTACCTATAAAAGTATTTCTGGATGACTGCGAGGAACGGGCAAAGAGCTGCAAATAGTCATAAAAACGAGAAGATAAGCAAAAGATTGCAAATGAAGTGTTACTACGTAGCTCTTAATGGGTTAACCAAACACTATTGTAGTCCCGATATGGATGGTTCTACGCGTTGGAGGTTGTTCGTCCAGATGAGACCGGAACGAGAATATCATTGAAGCTAGTCCGTTGGACGTCGTAATGGTTGCACGAGGCAGGTTTTAATTGTTCTTCGACTATTATCTCGACGATGTCGTAACTAACATCCGTTGCCTATCACACACTTCCCATGCCTTCGATAAACGCAGGCCCGCCGGCTGCGTTGCAGGGGAAACCGCATTCCACATTGCCAGTTCAGCTTCTTCGAGCTTCTTTATGAATCGAAAATACCAGGAAAAATCGCCATATTGCCAGTTTCTTTGCTTCGTCGTTTGGGATAGTTTTTAGACTTTCTCCGAGAGAAATAATAATAAATCCGCGATGCGTTATAGGGGGGTGCCCACGAGTAATTTCGTTTCGTGTTACTGTGCAAAATTTTATTTCGTTTGAAAGTTGATACAGTTTTAATCTGTAATGTTGTAGAGATTAAATATAAAGTAATATTTGTTATTATTATAACAATGATTAAACAAGGTAAAGAACACAGATTAACACTTGATATATACGGTCGCAACTCGAACAAACTCTTTTTAAGTACATCTTCTCTTCACGCTACAGGCCATCCATTATAATTAAATACGCAACTAAAGATAACAATAACTACAATTACAAGTTACAACTTAACAACGACCAGCTACGATGTAATTTAACAATAGACACGTTAAATTCCCATGTATTTAACTAGAATAAGTTGAATTATTGTCACTAGGTGATCATTAAATTAAAATTAATTTATTAAACTCGAAGAAAACGACATTGCTTGCGGGGCACGCCTGACACTTGGAAACTCGAACAATCGTGAATTGTCGTGTCAGTTTGTTCGTGGCGCGGTTGATTCCACGGCAACGTCGAGTCAGAAAGTTGACGACGGCACCAACCGAAATGGCATTGCAGTGAAGTCATCCGCTTCTTCCAAAGCGCGTGCATACCGATCGCTTAGTGTCAGCGGCGGCTTCGAAATCCTCCGGAGATCATCTCGATCGCGCCGTTTTTTCCCCGGTGGAAAGCGTTCGTGGAACGACGAACGGCTTCGTGATTTTGTCATCGCCTTGCTCGATCCGTTCGTTCGCTCGCGAATCACCTTTGTGATTCTGCGGTTCCTAGAAACAAGAACGCGAGACAAAGGCGCGTTCGACGTGCCGCTTGGCGATCAGATCTCGACAAGTCCTTTGTACGATCTGCGTTAATTGTTTCAAATTGATTCGCGCACGTGCGTGTCTCGATAACTCGCATCTTATCTCTCGACGCGCATCGGCGCGCCTCGGAATATTTTACGCATATTTCGCCAGTGACAGTAATCGAAACGAACGTGGATCCGAGAGTCGACGGAGCTCAGCGGAGTAATTTCTTAAAATCCCAAATAAGAATGGGATTTTAATTATCCGTGTTTCTTAATTGCAATTTAATCCGTCACGTCATTGACGAGTTTGGTTTCTCCGGTGTTAGTAGGGAGGTTATTGTTAACAGGAAAATGCGGGTTGATTTTGTTATTCGGAAGTTGGCGTCAGGTGAGAAGAGTAAATATGATGAAACAACAGATTGTTACAAATACAAAACAAAAGCGAAAACTTTGCTTGATCAGATTCTTCTCAAAAGCAGAACATTCTACGAATTTTAAAGAAATTGAAATATTTGATAAATTGTTAGTTCATCAAAGCCAAATGTTAACAGATTTATGTAGAGTGTCTCGAATATTGGTTGTAGAGATTTTATAACACGTTATTTAAAAGCTCTTGTTGACTCGCGATTTTCGTCAGCTTCTTTGTCTCGTTTCTGTTGGACGAGGTTCGTAGTTTGCGGATCAAAGCGTCGGTAATCGCAATTACCAGAAAAAAGAAAGGAAAAGGGAGAGCGAGAGCAGGCAGCACGTTAATTAAAAAAGCGGCGTTTTCGCGAGTGTAGAGTGAAGGGGTGGGGGTGGTGGTGGGGAAGGAATAATTTGCACGCGAATGCCGCCGGTTCGATTAATAATTAACACGACCGGGTTTTCTTCGATGAGAACACTTTTACACCCAGACGCGACCGAAATAAAAAAAGAGAACCGATCAAACGAGTCGCCCATCGTCTCGCGTTCTCCCTCTTTAATCTTCCGTAACTATGTACTGCAGTGGCTCGTGAAATTATTCTAACACTTATGATAGTTATTACCGTTTGTAAAACGTGCAATTTGTGGATACAAAAGTACGCGCAATGTGTACAACGTAAAACCAGAATAGAGAACTTGCTGTAACTATACTATGCTATACTATATATTTAATATATCTTTAAGTACACTTACTTAAAGTTACGTTACTATACTATATATTTAGATTTAAGTAACTTTACTATAATATATATAGTAAACTGTACTTACTTGTAAGTATACTCACTTAAGTCACTTCACTATGCATTATATATTTAAGTAAGTGAAACGTAGTTCTACTCAGCTTTCGTTAGTTTCACGCCCATTAACGTCGCAAAATCCGTGAAATTCCGCGGTTCCGATGATGGAAAGATGAAACAAAGTCTGAAATCTATTCTCGTTAACATACGCACGATTCCTCAGTTGAATTTCATTATTAACGTACTATCTTGAAGGCTTTTGTAAAACCTGCCTGCGAGAATGTCTCTCGTCTGGACAAAAAAAAAAGAAAAAAAAAATTTCGAAACTGGCGCATGGTTTCTCGATCGGGTTAAAAAAAAAAACAGGAGAAAGAGACTGACGGAAATTTCGACGACGAGTGGCGAACTCGTTTTCGGGCATTCGTTAAGGAAGCAACCAGCAGCAGCAGCAGCAAATAAAAGATGGTGGAGCGCGCGCTCGACGCTCGGAGCACTGGCTTTTTTTTTCATTTCAACCTTGGCGTTGACAGCGTCAGGCGATTTTGGCGCGCAAACGAATGTCTTTTGGAACGTCTCCAGGTGCGGCCGACAACCGAGTCCTCCCCGCCGCCGCCGCCGCCGCCGCCGCCGCCGCCGCCGCCGCTCAGCGCTCGCGTCCGCTTCGTCGGCGGATAAAAAAACCTTACTCTAATTCGGGAACGCGCGCGAGTCCCCGCGCCGCCTTCCCGCGAGTAATAAAGTATTCCCGCACGGGAGCGTGTAATGTTGATCGCCAGTTTCTCCTCTCGAACGTCGATTCGCGACGATCGTTGTTGCCCGTTGAATACGCGGAATCGCCGATTGCGAAAGCGGTCGTATTTATCACGATGGCGTCAAGTACGTTGCAAATAAACTCGAACTAGCTGACAACTCTAGGTATCTAAGTATTTCGAAAAAGAATTAGTTGTACTTTTGCAATTGTTAGTTGGTTGACTCGAACTCATCTGCGAGTACTCTATGACATTGAAAAAAGGATCTTTATATACAGGGTGAATAGAAAAAAGGATTCATTCACAAGGGTCCTAGGGTACAATACTTTTAATGCTCGCCGAAACATGAAAAAGGTCCTAATAAACGTGGGTTGAAAAATTAATAGTTAGATTTTACGTAATTCTTTGATACTTTTTAATTTTAATTCTTCAAAAAGGTGTCAAGCGTGCATAGAAATGGAAGGTGGACACGTGGAAAATCTCCTGTAGTCACTTGTACATACGATACGATAACCCTCTTTTCTTCAGTCGAAAATTCATTTTTAACTCTAAAATTATTACCTATTAATATTACCTATCCTAGAAGTTATGAATATCCTTTTTTTCTATTCACCCAGTAGAATCGAATGCTGATCGAATAGGTTAAGTTTGCTTGTGAGTGTCTTATTCGAGATTGTCCATTCTGAGAATGGCACTTTCTCGAGATCAATTTATAATAATATTTACGATCCTCTTTGTTATATACTTTCGACGCGTAATTTAATTTTTAATTATCGACCACGTCTATTTTGTGCGTGCAACGGTATCGTTTCTCGAACTTTTATAAAATTATTGTGTTTTAATACGAGCGTAATGGCAACGTCTGCATGGTGAGGTATTTTCTAGTAAGTCCGCGAATATTGTAAATAAAGAAAGAGACAGATTACAAGCAGGTAATTGTGAAACAAATGTTATTTCTAAACAGTTCTAGATGCGAACATTAAAATAAAATTTTAACCAGATGCAACGCGCTTCTTCGCCTTTCGCGATTCGACTGGTACTTGCGAAAGGCTCGGTTCATTCTAGTATCGAGAATTTACCACTTGTGAATAGATTTATGAAACTCGTAAAAATTCATTCTGAAGTGCTTCGAGCTAATTTATAAAGATCGAATATTTCGCAAGTACTCTAATCTTATCAACAAAAAATTTTCGTATTAGATTCAACTCGAGTTTATAAACACATATTGAATTTGATCCCGTCACTACGCGGAAGCCAATTAATGCGAGTTATCTTTAATAGTTTATTTTTTTGTTATTGAAATGAATCAGTCGATGGGACAATTTAGTCCTTATTACGATGTGATTATTGTGATAAACTGTTTCATGGACCGATAGGAAAAGTATGTTACTTATATGTCGAGATTGGCGGAGATGTAACGAGAGACGACTATCACGGTTACATTGGTAAATTTTGAAACCAATTTGGAAACGTACATGGCAATTGCAAAATATTTATCGCGAGCGTAAATGTGGCGGGTTTGAAATGAAGTTCGAAATTGGTGTAGCGGTGGTAGAAAGTTTTAAAAAATTGACGAGTACGTTTGTGACTGCAGTGTCGTTGATGCATGTTGAAATATTTTACATAACACGCGTAATATACTTATAAAAAGTTCTCGCAATTGTACAAACACTATCGTGGGCAACGACGGAAAGTTCGCAGACGCAGAATTTGAATATTTTTCCTTCTGTATGTCGAAATTTGCGCGAAGCGTCTTACGCTGTAGAAAATACGTACGTTCTTATGGTATACCTTGATTAATATAACACATTCGCCAAGAAGCTTCTCCAAAAACTGCACAGACACAATCCTACTCTTTTAATTCCAAAATTAGTCGCACGCGTCCTGATAAAAATTTCAAAGCAGCACCTTCTAAAATAACGTAGAACCGATATCTTAACAAGCTTCAACCCGCGAAATAGTTTTTCTAAAATAACTGCAAAGTCTTTCCTTCAAATCTACAACGGTTGTTGACGCGACGCAAGCCTTCGAATTGTTCGTTCGGTCGTCGCAAGCATCTACCAAGCGAAACTGACCCAACAGAGCTAACGAGATCGCTAAAAATCATCCAACAGAAGGATCTTCCAACGGCCGGAGAAATCCGCTGTCACCTTCGCCGCGTACGCAAGGCCCTAATCTCGAGCCTAACAGACAAGGTGTCGTCGATGATAGTGCATTATCGCCGTGGTTGCCCGCTATCGACCACGATCTCACCGGCTGGTGCCGTAAAGATGGCGATGTCGGCGGCCGAGATTAACAAGGTGTAGCCCTTGGGTGAAATTCCTGAAAGGGGACGAGAGAGAGAGAGAGAGAGAGAGAGAGAGATACGAGAGACGAGAGACGATCCTCCGAGGCGACAGACAGTCAGACAGACAGACAGAGAAAGAGAGAAAGGGAGAAAGGGAGACGTTGGAATGAGACACTGGAGAGACGAAGAGATGAAAGGGAAGGACGAGGAGAGGATGTGAAAAGAACGAGAGAGAGAGAGAGAGAGAGAGAGAGAAGAAGAGAACTACACAACGTGTACGGGGGAAAGCCTTGCACACGAGCAGGTGTATCTGCTGGTAACCGATCGATACTCCGCTCCGATTATAGAGGAGCGGCCGACACTGAATTCTGCATGAAGCTTTTGTTCCGCTCTCTTTCGCACCGGCCAATCGGATTTTCTATTTTCGCACCCTGCCGACGAGAGAGACAGAGAGAGAGAGAGAGAGAGAGAGACGATCATTTATCCATCGAGGTTGTTTTCGTCCGTGGATTCCGATCCACGGTGTCTGCCGCCAGCTTTCCTTTTCTTTTCAGTTAATAGCTGCGTGTGTGTGCAGTCTACACAGTGACTGCAGCAAGTAGATACACACGCTTACACAGGTGTTATCGTATTGATATGGTAATTAATTTATGGTATATATTAAATTTTGTATCATTTGGTCCTTCTTCTTTCTGCGAATGAAACAATTTGACATTGTAGAAATAATAATTATACAAATGTAATGTAATAATTGTAGGAATGAAAATTTTTAAATGTTAATATAGATATTTCTAAATGTTGATTGATCGAGTTCAGATATGTTAAATTCGGTAGGTATCATTTGGTAGTATTTTCACATTAATAACTATGTATGTATGTATATGTACCTATAGTGACCACAGAAAGTAGGGATACGCTTATGATATTACCGTATTTGTGTGGTAATTGATTAGGTTCAGGTATCTATATTGAATTTTGTATCATTTCGTAACTCTTTCTGCGAGTGAAACAATTTGAAATAACTATAGAAATGAAAGTTTCGTTAATTGATCAAGGGTATTTGAATGTGTAGTTTCAATCTCTGAAAAAAAAATATAACATTCTCCGCCACCCTTTAATCTTTCCTTAAAAGCAACAAGAGATCCAATTTATGTGAATTATTCCAACGAGCGTGTCGATTGATTCCAGTGTCGACTGTCGCATCGTGCGAACGTGCAAACGTGCACGTTCTTTATAATTATCGGGAAATGATAAAAAAGAGGAAGTCCGAACTGTTGGCTAGATTTAGGTACCACGTCCCTTCAGAGGGGGACTTGGTCGAGACTGGTAAAATCGTCCAGAAATCGTTTCCGACGTCTGCGATGTGGAACGATGGTTCCACGTGGTGGCGAGGACAAAGGACGATCAGTCGCGGATGATCGGTCGTCACGATACACCGATGCGGTACTGGACTTTGGCGAGCAAACACTTTCGAATACCGGCAATCAGTGACGTAATCAGATAGCGCGGTGAATATTCATGAGCGCGGGGTTCTGAGCATGCGTTCTGGCGAGAAGCCTTTGCACGCTTATTAGCATAACTCGTCTGCTTTATCCATTAGCCATTGGGCCAGGACAAAGTCAGGCGAAGCCAGCGGGTGCTGCTACTCGCTTGGTTAAACGCGCGGTCCAATTAATATTAACCAACGGGGACGGGAAGGGGGGAGGGGGAGGGGGGGGATAAGAGGCAAAGAAAAAGAGAAGGTCGCCCAGGGTTTAATCGTATCGAGTTTTCTTTCTCTCTCTCTCTCTCTCTCTCTCTCTCTCTCTCTCCTTCTTTCGCCGCGAGTACGCAATCGTGCAACGAGAATCGAACACGTCGCGACGCATCGACGGACGAAACGCGAATTATTCGCTCTCTTATGTAATCGAGTCGTTCATCTATTTCTTTTTCTCGTTTTCTCGTGGTCGATGAGGCAGGGAGCTCACTGCGTTGTTGCTGACTTTTATTTCGCATTCGTCTTGCACGATACACTGTGTATTTTATTTGTTACATTATATTTTCGGTATGTATTTTATTGTTGTTAACGCGGTATGGTAATAAGTACCTAATTGTGTGAATTTCGTTAATATGGCATGGACAAATACTTGCGTGCTTGAAACGATCAGATCATCTTTCGTGTTTGTACGATTGTTCTTAGTTGATGGAGACTCACTGATTCTGATTTTGCTGCTTTATACTTTATTGTATGTTTCGTTTCTTTTCTACTAGTGTATGACACAGTAGAAAAGAAACAATTGGAGAATCGTGTTCTTACGTTGAATTTTAGTCGTTTAGACGATCATCGGCCATGATCAATTGACGTGTTAATTCTCTGTCACGGAAAAAGAGGGAAAGAAAAAAGCTCCATAGTAATCGGGAAAGATCGGAGAAGCGACTTTCGCTCGTTCAACCTAACTTAAAACCCGGCCAAGTATTTTTGGCGTCGCGCCAGCGGACAATTGCCGGGAAAACTGAAGTATCTTTTCATCGGTACGATGATACAACGAGAGTAGTCGCTGATACCAAGCACGTTCACTCCAAAGCTGATAATTAAGAATGAAATCAAGTTCCATCTCGTAGGTTTGTACATTTTCTGTTTTGTGCAAAACTGGTTTCGAACTTTGGAACTAATTTTCGTAAATTAAAACTATTAGGGACACATAAACAGTGTCGTTTCTTGATACTGTACGAAATTTTATTTTAGTTGAGAGTTAATACAGTTTTGATCTGTAATATAATTTAACAATATATTTAAATAGAATATAGGTTATGTTACAATAAGTTACTAGATGACGATGTTTGTTAAATTTGGAGAAAACGACATTACTTATTGGGGTACCCAATACTTATATAAGTAGCAATATATATATGTCGGTGATGCCGATCTCACGTTAACAAAACACCATCTGAGTGTTTGTGCAAACTTGAACTTTGCGAGCGAATACTTTTCAAGTAGTAGAAACGAAAAAACCTGACGCGCGAAGACGACCCCGCGAGGCGGCAAAGTACGCAAAAAACGCAGAGACGAAATTCGAAGAAACGGCAGAACCGCGTACGAAGAAATCTCAGGTACGAAACCGAAACGACGACGTGTCGATCTCTTTTTCCGAGGCAGGCACGACACGCTCCTTCGTTCGTTTAAACGGGCGATACGATCGATAACCGCGAAGAGGCTCGGCGATTAAATTGTACGATGGAGTCGTCATTAAGATGATTGAGATATAACTGCTTCCATTCGGGGGCCCTTCATTAAGCGCGCGTCCGATCGAACCGCAAAAGAGTGAGAGAGAGAGAGAGAGAGAGAGAAAAAAAAAGAAGAGAGAATGCTCAAGGAGAAAAGAGACGCGAGGAGGGGGAGGGGGCGGGGGTAGGACGAAGCGCCCCTGCGGAGGGCAGAGAGGAAAATAATACAAGAAGCCGGCCGCTAAACGCGGTTTCGTTTTCTTATTAATCGAACCACGTCGGCGAGGCCTAAGATTGTAATTACGTAATTACGCGCCGCGATGCGAGATAATGCTACGCTGCGAAAAACACGTTCTGCCTCCCTCGTTATTCGTCCGAGCTTCGTCGATCTGCATCGAGCCGAGTGCACGCGCGCCTCGTACAGACACCAGGGCCCCTCGATCCTCGAACGTGTAAGGCCCGATGATCACGTAAGTGTAACTTAACACATTGTGTCGGCCACGAAAATGTGTGACTTTGCGCTTAACGTTATTTTCGCGAGACGTACAAAAATGACTACAGGCCTCGAATTCTACTACACAGTTTCTGGAAACTGTCCGGTTGTTTGCGATGATACTTTTGCGCGTGTTAGTTCAATTGACATGGCAATTGTTTTTTTTGGAAAAGAACTCACACTCGAAATTAACCGGGATTTACATTTAGGTTGTAAATGTCTCTAAATTGTCTACGCAATTGCGAGGGATGTGAAAATCTCTAATTTGACAAGCTAATTTTTATCGATAAATAGTGTAATCGTCAATTATAGTATGAACGATTGCCGAAAAGTTCGTGGAAATTTGGCACAGTTGAGTGTCGGGCAGCGAATTTTATTCGCTGTCGTCAAAATCAGTGGTCTTTTTTCTAATTTTTCTAATTTTCGAATAATTCAATTTCTGAATTTTCTAACTTCATATATACCCACGTGTATAATTTTAATTCAGAGAATTCTCCAAGGTTACAGATTTTAGAATTTTAATACGCGATGTAAGATCTATCTGATTTCTGCTTCTGAGTAAAAGCACGTTTCTGCAAGCGATTATCAAGTGTCGCGCTCGTCTCGAATAACTTAATTAACTTGACGATATTATTTAACTCGACATATTTTGTATTAAAAACTCCAAAGACCTTCGAACGTGAGTGTATGTTCCAACATTAGTGTTTCGGTGAGATGAATTTAATGTAGAAGCGTTCGATTTATCGTTGCGGTAACTTGATCGCCGAGCGGTGAAATATTATCAAATTTTGCGAAAATCAGTGTCGGAACGAACGAGGGGTTGAAGCGACAAGCACCACCGGCGACCCCTAGACGTTCGCCCTTCGACACTCGTCGATATTTAATGAGACAATCAAGATAAGGGGGAACCGTAGCGAAAATTCCTCCTACGGGCCTTGCTGAGATTTTCTTTCGTCGCGAACTGATAGGTTCTTGCTCCTGTTGCGTGTCACTACTGCACGTTCTAAATTTTAGGAACGATCTTCAAACTTACTGATCTGAAGAGAGCCTGGGCACTCCAAGTTCTTCTGTTGTAAAAATTAAGCTTTAAAAAAGGAAATCTGTAGCAAAAATGACGTCTCATAAAAGGGTACAAACCGTTATTTCCCTTAAATTTTGTTCACAAAGATTAATAATTAATAAAATGGAACAAAACTTTTATTTAAATGTGCTTGCAAATATTAGAAGCGAAATAATCGATGTTTTTCTTTCTTGGAACGTGAAAAGCTTCAGCGGCCTGCCTCATAGTCATTTTCTCCTCGAGCAGTATTTTCAAAGCCGCTTTCATGTCGTCCCGCGTCCATTTTCCTTTCTTCTCTTTAACTCCGGACATTTTTCTATATAAAAGCAAGGGAGAAAAGACCGAAGAACTCTGATCGGAAAAATAGTTTTTTTAAACTTGTCCGATACTGTACGACTATAAGGTGTCCGCTACTGCTCGACAAGCGCGTAGAAAAAACTCAGCTTTGATACGTAATATGCAAAATAAATCGCAAAAACTGGGCACTTGTGTATACTCAATAGACTAAGAATAACGTACGTGATGTAACAAAAATATATGCTCAACTGAAAAATAAAAAACCCATTATGAAAAATAACTTTCGTCGTACCTTAAACCAGCAGCTTAAACGTACAACTTGTATCTTTGGTAATATTGAAAAAAAAGAGCAATGCCGGAATACGTTGCTAAGAACGATAGTATTAATTTATTTCTTCGTCAACGATGCAGATAATTAACTGTAACTACCTTCGTACAAAAGCATAATCATTAACATTCGAAAGTACCTTACCAACCATTTCAAATCTAATAAAATTCACTACTGATATAAATTATAACGTGTCGAACCAAAGTTTCCCATTTACCTAGCTCGATGATGCTCGAGGAAAGTCTCAAAATCAGTTCTCCGCAAAATTTCAAACTCAGCGGCAACTCGAGGCATTTCTATGTCAGTTTCTAAAATTGGATCATCGAGGTGCATATCTGTCGAACCGAAATTTACGTCAGATGTCTCATTCACTTATCAGCGGGACACGATGATGATTTCGAGGCGAATTTTCCACGTTTTTAGACTCGACGACTCGAAACACGTTCTCAGGACAAGATCGTCCAAGTGCAATCTAGATCGGAGCGTTGATCTAGACGAGCGAAGAGAGGTGAAAACCACGGGGTTTGAGCACGTTGGCCCGTGAAAGGAAACGCGGGATCCGCGAAAACGAGTCCCACGGGGGAGTACGTGGCAGCAAGTCGTTATCGAGCCGCGTTATACGCCGAATTAAAGGGGTATGGTGAAATACTATGGGGTCGCGGTCGAAGCCACGCCTCGTTCTCTGCTGCTTCTCTCCCTCTCTCTCCCCCCCCCTCTCTCTCTTTCTCTCCCAGCTTGAATAAAAAAAATCACGGAACTCAAAACTTGGACTCTCTTGTACTTCTCTCCAACCTCCTCCCCGTGTTTTCTGATATCTTCTCTGACATCAAGCTGACATCGCGAGAAAATTTTCTTTCTTACTTTCTAGAGGTATTGTCCCTTTGTTTGCGCTGTTTTTTTTTTTTTTTTTTTTTAGCACAGTGTCGTTTTGATTTTCGCGTGTTGGACGAAAGTAAGAGATTGACTAACGACGAATCCTTTACCATTTTATCATTCCAATTTTATGAAACTAGCGACGATTGGAGCAAAAAGAAGGCAAATAACAAACGGGTGACAATAAACACATTGCACTATTTTTTTAACGCACTGACTACCAGTGACCACGTCATGGTCACCTTTGATCGGAGCGTTCCAAACGTTTATTTCGGATAAATAAAACGAAATGAATGTCGTCAACTAAGAAATTTCGAACGTCATAGCTAACTGGACGTAACGGTGTTACGAAATGATAAATTGAAGATTTTAATCGAAACGTTATACATTGTATTGCAAAAATTAAGTAATTCTCTTGCGTCCTTCTTTAGTACGTCATGTACTAAAAAAAATCTCGCGTGACAGTCAATGTGTCAATTATTAATTGCTTTTTTTCTTGAGAGCTGTTTTCTGTTTGTTGCTCCAATTTGCTCATAAAACGATTATTACTTGCAATCTGTGCGATTTTTGCGATATTTGAAAATTTCGTGTTTCGCGCGATACATTCTCTTTCGTACTCAATCTAAAAGAAAGCAGAGATCAAGAGACCAGATTTCAACTCTGCTCGTTCCAGCCAAGTACAGCAGTCTATAGCGCGTTTCCAGCTTATCATCTTGGAAGCTAGACGATAAGGGACACGTTGCTCGCGCGATCCCCCGTTATCGAATTCCTTTCGTCTACGAAGAGACGCGTTAACAAGTGGTTCGAAATGGCGTTTCGAGGAAAACGGCCGAGTGATCGACCGGTGAACTAACCATGAAGGATAGGAAAACGCCACGGGACGTCATAGTCGCGTGTGGCACGTGGGAAGCACGTGCTCCGCGCAAGTCTTACTTTGCGAATAACGTGACTGTGTCTCGTCTTGCTGCGTCAGATCTATCAATGACCAAAACGAGAAATCCGTAATAACATCTGACAAAAGTTCCAGGAAATGTTCACTTCACGTTTCCTTCGATCTTATGTAGAGAAACTGGAGGAGGGTATATCTTAAACCTTGTTTTCCAAACTAGGCGGCAATGGCCCTATAATGATAAGTCAGGCGCTTTATCGTCGATGTCGCAGACACTGATATCTCAACTGGACAATACCTGCATGACTTATAAGGGATGTTCTCATTATCTTCTCGTAATTATCGAGATGCAAGATGCAAGATCATCTCTATCGAATCATCTCGCGATTTAGCGTCCCCTCGACACGCTAATTAAACGAAACTCGATGTGACCAGAAAATGATGTTTGCTTTTCATTTTAACTGAATTCGCGCAAACTCAACGAAGATGATACTTATACTGCAAAAAGTGATTGCGAAAGTTAATAATTCAATAGTCCTTGACGTCTCTCAGACGTATGTTGTGTATCAAGTTGGGTTAACACGGAAATTTCCTAGAAACGTCTGCAAACTTGCGCATTTACCGATGCAACAAAGAGATACACGCTCTTCCGTTCGAAAATCATTTTCGAACGTTGCGAGCCTCCGATTTTCAGAAAATCCCGCCTCGGAGGGGGGCGAGAGACCGCGACGAGCGACTCGTTGTCTCGTGCACGGAGAGAACGTCCGCGTAGGCCGCGTAGAAGCGCCCGCGGCTTCGTAACGACCGATCGAAGAGCCGAGGCCTCGCTCCCGTGGCCCGTGACAGTTACTTAACTCTCCGTGCACCATCTGTACCGGAGTCGTGCCATTACGGTAATTAGGGTGTAATTGGGCATAAATTGTCCGCTGCCTTCGGGACCGCGTCGAGCCAGACGAGAGAGAATGAGAGAGACAAAGAGAGAGTGAGAGAGCCGGACGAGTGGAGGCGGAGACAAGAGGGGGCAACTGGCTGGGGCCGGGGGTGGGGAGCGTCGTCGTCGAACGGAGGAGAAAGAGGGGGCGAGAGAGCCGCCGCCGCCGTCGTCTCGGTGGAGGGAGGGAGGGAGGAGGAGGGAGGTGTAGGTGCGCGCGCGGCAGGGGGGCGGAGGGGAGTGGGGGAGGGGGAGGGCGAAGCGTAGCGTGAACGCGGCAAGAGCGAGGATACGCGCGGCCGTGCGTGCCTCGCGATGCGTATACATGTCGGGACACGCGCGTGCACGCGTACCCTCTCACGTGACTTTTCCTTTCCCTTCTCGATTGTCGCGCTTGCTCTTCTTCGAACGAGTCCAGGCAGGCTTAGAGACCACCTATATATATATATATATATATATATATATATATATATTCGTCCGACGTTTTTCGATCTTCGCGAATTTTGGAGCAGCGTTCTTGATGATTTGAGACAATGTATTTAGGATTTCTTTGCGATGATGTAAAATACTCTCTCGGAATCCTTTGGATTTCATTTTCTGTTGAGATTTTCATACGATTGGATCTTTCGTTTGGAATTTTTGGCTTGGCGCTCCCGTTTTTTTATTTATTTTCTGAAGGATCTTGCAAACGATTCTTGCGGATTCTGAAGTTTCTTTAGATTTCTATTACTTTTTTCTATTGTATTTTGAAACTTTATTTTGAAACTCTCGGTTTTTTCTTTAACGATTGGATCAGGATTTTTCATCTCTCGCTCTGTGGAAGGTTTCGTAGGTGGTTTCGGAGTTGAGTTCTTTACGTGGATTTTGGAATCCCCGTTGTTTTCGTTTAGATGACTTCGCAGCGGTTTTTCGACGATCGAGTTGGATAAAGTTTCGATTCCATGAGTTTTTACTCGATTTTGGTATTGATATTTGGGTTCGATGAACTTTTCAAGTGGCTTTTCTTTCGACGATCGGATTTTGGATTTGATTAGAATTTTCGTTTGATATTTCTATTCTTTGGAGGATTTTTATAACTGGGCAGAGTTTATTTTCGTAACCCTTGGAGCAGAATTTGGAATTTCTTTAGACTTTTGTCACTTTCGTTTCAATTTCGGAGTTGAATAAAATTTCTTTGGAGCTCTGTTTAACGATTTTTATGATTATTTTACTCAGTTTTGACATTTAGGTTTGATGCGTGCGTTTTCTGATTTTAGTTTTGTTAGATAGTTTTTTTATTTCTGTTCGCTATACTGAGTAGCTAAAGCCGTTCAATAAAATAACGCACACAGGACAAGTCTATTAATCTGTCCATGAATCTACGCGTATAAAATATCGCGCATCGAGCGTGCTTTTCGTTTATTCGAAGAAAACGAACGACTCCATACGCGGTCGGGTAATATCGTTAAATTGGAGCGTGCTGTTAAAACGAACAACTCCCTATAAGTTCCCCGTCGCATTTAATCAAATTTCCTCGCGAACGATGCCCAGCTAATAATCCATTACCCGCTAATTTCAATTAACAACGACAGCAATTATTAAAACCTATAATTCGTAACGTGGCTCGTTTCGATGCGCGTTTCTATTCTCGTTCGGGAATCGATTCCTATTTGTTGCTGAACGTAATAATATATACTTTTCTTTCTCTTACGCGCGAAGCGCTGTTCGACCTCGTCTAAATAAATGTATCCGACGATCTGATATTCTTTCTTCCTTAATTACGTCCGATCGCGTAACGATTGCTACGCTCTTCGTTTACTACTATTGTCAATTTCTGCGCGATTTTCCCTTTGTTTCTTTTTTCTCTCTTGCCCCGTTCCTTCGTTAATTATACGCTCGACTTTCGAACGATATCGATAATTTTTTACATCTATTAATTTGCCTTTTTAGGTTATGAATCTTGTTTTCATATTGGCGATTTTCCCTTTCTTCGCTCCTTCATTAATTACGCACCTTTCGAATAACATCGATCATTCTTTAAATTCATTAATTTATCTTCTCAAGTTGCAATTGACTCAAATTGGCGATTTCCCTTTGTTTTTTCCTTTCTTACTCCGTCCCTTCGTTAATTATACGCTCGACTTTCGAACGATATCGATGATTCTTCTAAATCTACCGATTTATCTTTCCATGCTGTAGATCTTGTTTTCGAGTCGTAGTTGACTCGAAATGCCACAGAAATTAAACATACAGGAGATAATCGCGTCTTGATACAAAGTTATAAAAATCGTTTTTACACGAGCAGTAATAACTTTTTAACTAGCCTTCATTTTCTTCCGTAAAACAGATCCTTTTCTAGATTTCTTCGTAAACTTCGTTCTACGAATTTAGAATAATTTAGAATTATTATTACGTAGGCAATCGTTACTTTCCACGGGAGAGGAGATTTTTGGCGGAGAAATTTTTCCGTTCCGTTTCCGCGGGAAACTGTCATTAAGAGGCCGTGGAGGTTCACGGGCGCTAGTTGCCGACCCATCGGTTTCCCTTTCGTTGCTCTATCCGCTCTTTCCCATCCTGGCAACATGCAATTTCCAGAGAAACAGGCGGTCCGTGTTTCGCGAGGCGGCTGGATTCAACAGGTGACACCTCGTCGGGACGCCGACGTGCGCCTAGACGCTCCGGAATTTATGTTTTTCCCTTTTAGGAATCCGTTTTAGGCCGATCGATGTCCGACGTGAGAAGTCGAGGAACTCTGCGATTGTCCTCTCTGACGACACACTGCGCGATGCGCGTTTAAAGCAAACGTAGATATCCATTCAGAGGCTGTTCAGTCAATTTCTTATTGCCACCTTACGATTAAGGATCCTAAAATATTATTTCAGTAACAAAAAAAAAATCAAGTTTTTGATAGATTTCTTTCCTTTCTCTTAGAAACTTTATGCGCACGATTGATATTAAAGATCCCAGAATATTTTATTTAATAAAATCTGATCTACTTAAAAAAAGTCTAATCTACCTAAAAAAAATCCGAGAATTACTTAATTTTTATTAAGGATCTTAGAACATTTCACTTGACATGAAAATCGAATCTACTTCGAGAATTAATTATTCGAAATAATCAGATTTCAAAAAAAAATTCCGTTCCCTAGAAGAGAGATACGAAACTCGTTAATAAGCGACAGTATTATTTATTGTAGATCAGAGATTCGAAACGGTACAGTTCGCGTTTCGCAGCAGTCGCATTGTTCGCAGCTGTGCAAACACGTGGTTGATTCAATGCAGCACCGGAGCGAATAATAGAGTCGCAAGAATCAAGATCTTAATCAGCGTACGAAGGATCGTACGATTCAGATCCGTCTGGCTGTATTGCTAATGAACACGAATCGAATATCATAAATACATTTCCAACGAGGACACTCGCGAATACGAGTCGACGTTTCTAGCCGAATGTAATTTACGAGGCTACGGTTTAAGCGAAACGCGTTTGTTAAGTGTTTAATCTATCTAACACGCATCTTGTCCCGTCCTAAAGTCGCTAACTGGTGACAAGATTCGCAATGGAGGCGCACCACGCGCGCTCACGCTCCAGAAGAAAGTTGTTGCACGCGTTATTTCAAATTGTCCCAGCTCGCAACTTTATTCTAAGTAAAAACTGCACGAAAATTTGCAATTCTTTTCTTTTGGAATCCTTCTTTAGTGTGAACGCGATATCGTTCGAGCACGGTATCTTAAAAATCTCGAAATCCTGCTACGTTCCTTCATCGTTCTCGATTCATTCTCGAGTTTCGGCAATTGTCGCTCAAGTTTGAACACAATACGAAAACTCTTCCTGCTTGGTATAATTTACCGAGCAAGTTTCGTGTCAGACATTTCGAAGAATTATGATTTTTTATAAATCCTTTATAAATTATAAAATGATACATAATTTCTTTCATGATCACAGAAATGAATTTAGGCAGAACTTACAATTCTTTACGAATCATAAAATCAACTTCTTTCCTTCGCGCTCGTCTCGAAATGTCCCCTAATCTCCGTGAGCAGCGTACTTTCCGCTGGTGACTAGTTTTTCGTCGCTTCGACAACGGCGGGACGCGTGGCCCGAGGAGGGAATTTAAACGAGCGAAATAAATTTAAACGCGCCCGGCCCCCTTTCGCGTCGTGGCTTCTCTGTGTACGATCGTTGTTACCATGATAATGAGCACTATCAATTTGCATCTGGGTTATTAGCACTCGCCCCGTTGCCTCTCTCTCTCTTTCTCTCTGTTCCTGCGACGTCCACGACGATTCCTCCCGTAATTTAAGCCGCCTTATTGATTGCTTCCGTTCCAGGAAGCTAGTAGCAGAGGCAGGTATCTTGGCTAACAGTGAATTTACGCTCCAACCTCGGATCGTCTTTTCTCCGCGCGACCACGTTTCTCGAGAATGTCAGGTTCAACGCGAGCACGTGTGTATCAAGCAACCTCTGACACGTACGCTTGTATCGCAACGCGGTGTTGGCCACTTTGAGCTGCGAAACGTGGAAACCTCTGGAGGTTTACTCTTTTCAACTCTTTGCCGTCTACACGCTTTTCTTGCGTCACCTGCCTCGGCCGAAGTGTCATCATCACTTTGCAAATAAAACGATACAGCATTGGAAATAATCGTTTGAAATGGTACTTGACGCGAAATGTTTGTTGGTCGTGTCTCTCCAACGTGTGGCTGTCGTTTAAATTTAAATTCAGAGCATCGCGAGTTTGCTGGAGTAAGTATAACGATACGTAGTAGTTTCAATCTCTGGAAAAGTAGTAGTACTCTCCATCATTTTTCTAAACTTTCGTAAGAGGCGACAAGAAGTCTAGTTTATGCGAATTATGTGGATTGTTAAGCGTCAATTGATTCAGCGCTCTCAGGAATATCTACACTCGGGAAATGTTCAACATTTGTTTTATCAACTATTTTCTTCTTCAGTATTCTCGATAAAACTATTCTATCTTGAAGAAACCGTCAGAAATTGAAATGAAAGATTGTAGATCAGAGATTTAGGAGCAGGTGAGCAGGATTTAAATTAAAAATTATGTTAAAATGTTACAATTAAAAATATATATCCCATCAAGACCAAGAACATTGTAAATATTCTTGACGCAATTGTACGAGTCTCGAAACATCAAAGATAACCCGTTTGTTGTGACCAAAAGGGAAATAATACGTGGCAGCCTGTCCGCGATGTTTCACAGTGAAATCCATTTAGCTTTCTGGGAATACGCGTCCATATTCGCGTTACGCTTTAGCCCATTAAGTAGTTCATCCCCTAATAAACGAGGCGCAAGAGTTCGTGCTGGATGCTTTCCAGTGACGTAAAATTCGCCTGCTCTTTGTAACCACCGTAAGTACTATACATATTACGTATCACTATTAGTTCTATCAACTAGATAGCGTGATAACGAGTGAGTGAACAGATAGATTGAGTTAGACTTGACAGTAGATGGTGTCTTTCATAAATTTCTTTGAAGCTTTCTGAACGTCTTTCGTTCTATTTATTTTATTGTTGTAACCTTCCTGTTAAATTATCTTGGAACAAACAAAATTGTTGAACCATTGTGTTATACTATCAGATAGTGTTCTTCGTAATTTTTTTCTTGTAGTTTTCTTGAACGTCTTGCAGCGTTTCGTTCCATTTGTTTTATTTTAAATTGTCAATTGTCGGACCAGTACGTTGTACGATTTCAATCACAAAGAAAGTAAGTAGGTAGTTTTTTTCAAAATTCACGTTGAAGGAGAAACGTAAAACAGACACAGAGGATCCTCGGATCTGTCAGGAACTACGAGATCCCTGGAAAGAACAAATAAATTGTGTCGAATTGTGCGAGTGTATACTCTTTACGTATACTCTTTACGTTCCAAAGAGGGTTACATTTTTATTTTTTCCTCGAGTAATTGTCGTCGAGCACAGTTTGTTAGATTACAAAAATTTACGACGTTTGACACTGAGTCTCGGTACGGACCAACTGTCATACCCAGCCTTGGAATTTAAAAAGCTGTCCGTGACGGCACGTTAGGGTATAATTTCTCTAGGGTCATTTCGGAATCCTTGAGATCCTAGAGACTTTTGTTCGTTTTTAAGGACACTGTACCGAAGGCTGTAGCGAAAGCGAAGTTGTGAATGCATTCCAGTAAGCACGGATAGCCAGTCATTAATCAGCGTTTTCAGTTAGCATTCGACAGTTGTTAGTACACTTAACGCAGCAAGAGATTTCGGTACGGTCGAAGTATATCACTCAACGTCACTCTCTTCGTTTTCCTTTCAGCTTTCTTTTCTTTTCGTTTCGCCAAAAGTAAAATTTGAAAGAAAATTGCGATTAACGCGATGTCGATTGTCACCGTGTCAGGACAAATTCTGTCTTTTATTTTACATTCCTCGTGACTGATTTTAAATTCTGAATTCTTCGTGGCGCATCGGATAGCGTATAACTTGAGATTCAAACTCTGCCTGATTAAAGTGATTCGAAATTAAATAATTTTAATAATATTTCGAAATATCAAATAATAATTCGAAATTCTAAATTGTACTCCGTCGAATGATACCACTTGAGAGTCAAGCTCTGTTCGATTAAAATTCCAGCAATTAATGAAAAAAAAGAAGCCAATCGCGAGGAATCGTTCAAATAAAATTCTCTGATCGTAAATACATATCGTTAATTCATATTTCGAACTCATATTTTTATCAATGCAATTAAAAATTAATATTTAATTTTATAAATATTTTCTCAATTAAGTTAAACAATGAAATCATTGATTTTTCAAAAAAAAAAAAAAAACTAGTATTATTTCCTTATAATTGAATTCAATTTTACAGCAGCTACGCATAGCTCTGTGTGTTTGACGAGTGTGTTTGTCGAGTCATTTTGTTATCGCGACACAATGTAAACACACATTTTTTAAAAGAGCTCAAGAACACTATTTCGAATTAGCGAATTGCACGAAGCTCGAGTCTTTGAAACCTCGAGGCTCAACCTCAAAGCCTGAGTTTTTAAAGACTCTGTTGTCGTCTCAAACTTAACACTCGAGACTTAAAGACTTTGAACTTCAAATACAGGTTCGAATACAGACAGAGCTCTCAAAGGCTCTCTAGCTGGATTCGAAGAATCGAGGCTCAGGATTTATTTTTGCAATTATACTGTTTGCGGATATATTGTCGCAAATTTTCGAGTGTGCGAAAAATGCGTAAAAATCCGCGGGTCCCGGATCGTAAATTATCGTTGATACGGGACAAACCTGGGAGGCGGCCGGATGCAAAAGAAAGGAGATCGTGGTAGACTGCCGATGGATCGAAGCAAAAGGATCCTCGCAGAGGATCTTGTTCCTCTTGCCCCGAGAACAAGGGTAGCCGTAATAAATATATTTACACCGTCATCGCCGTAATACCGCAACTTGCCCCGACCGTCTGTCGCCCACACGGTCACACCAGAAGTTTATTACCCGATTATCCGGCCTGTAACTCATTTCACGCGGTGCCGTAAAGTCACGAATTCCGAAGAGGAACGACCATCGACGACAAATTCTGTCTAACCAAGATTCTAGTTGTCTTCGTTGTAATAAATATCGGTAATTTTGAGGCTACTTCTGTGTTTGCTTTTGAGCGGTTGGAAAACTATCTGGGGAAAACTATCAAACTATGAAAATCGTAAGATGCTATAAAATTATTTTTTAATCGTTCTTTAAGGGCAGGTATACGACAGATATGTATATCTTGACTGATAATTTCTTTTTTAATTTTCGAATTTCCTATTCAATAATGATGCAATTTCTGCCTTACGCAGAAATGAGATTGATACATACATAGAATACGTATTATATATATTCTATATATATATAGGAATAGAATATAAATTAAGTACATACAAACGACTCACGAAATACGCGAAATATTTTCGTCAGAGTACTCCCAACTTAAGATATAAAATTCCTTTTCAATTTCTCAATATTCTCACTGTTCTCCAAGAAACTTCAACAACGAAAAACCTTCAACCAATCCACCTTGCATGTTTACTCGTCGAAGCTTTTACAAACGCGAGCTTTCATTCGGGATTACTTTCTTTCTAGCGATCCAAGAAAGGTTTCTTTCTCGCCAAGTTAAAAAGTAAGAAAACATTTCTTAGATATACGTACAACGCAACTGCAGCGCGTGCATTCTCCTTCCCATCCTGAGGTTCACTCCCGCGTGTCCCGGTGCCAGAGAGAAGCGGAGGGAACTCCGGTTGAACGGGGGCGATTCGAGAGGTCTATTGTGCGGTTCTCTACGTACGAAGAGCAGCCGAATCGTCTCGCGAAGGAGAACGAGAATCGTGCATAGCCTTTTTTAGAGATCACTAGCCCCCTGTATTCTTTTGGTTTTGCATTCGCACACGTCGCGAGTATGACGCGAATGAAATTAGGTAAATGTGGAGCACGAGTGAGAATTTGGGAACGTGTGATTTTATTCGATGGCCGAATTCTTGTTTAATTATTAAACTCAACGAGTGCTCCGAGTATTTTCTATCTATTCTACGCATTTTCGTATTCCTCTTTCGTAACCTCTTGCGCTGGAATGACGTGCCACGCACGTCGAGAATCTTTTATCCCAAAATTGCAATATTTTTTCAGTTTTAAGTATATTTAAATATAACCCAAAACAAACAATAAATTTATTACTTTTTAATAATTTCTATCCAGTGATATCATACCGACGAGGTCAAAAAAAGAAGCGACGAATTATTTGTAGTATACGGTTTGGTCACTCGTTATGGTCCGCGTAACCAGTTGCCAGCGCAAGGGGTTAATTATCAAACTAAACGAATGCTCCGAGTATTTTCTATCTATTCTACGGATGTTCTTGTTCAATTATTAAATTCAACAAGCGCTCTGAATATTTCCTACCATTGTCTGTTCAACGTATTTTCATAAATTTCTTATTTATTATTTCAACGGGGCAAGATATCTATCCGCATTCTACGTATCACGGCAGATTATGAGATTAGTATTCTAGGAACTATGTACGTATAATGTTATTGAGAGTTCGTTCGTCGTATCGGATACAGAGTCGACGACTGAACGACCTTTACAAATAATTACAGTTTGTAGGAACAAAAAGAAGCGAGCTACGCGTCTCCGTGAATCTTATCTCGTGGTTTTTGTGATTAAGAGCAGTCTAATCACAAAAAGCAGTTTGTTAGGATTCTATTTCGGGTAACCATATCTAACAGTGTTCAATCCAAACGATCTAACTACGATATATAACGATTGGGAATATGAATCCTTTGACTGGTAAAAAATGACCAAAAGTCTAAAAGTTTCATATTGAACGAGGATGCATTCATTTTTAAACGTATCCACGTATATTATCTTTGAACTTTCAATAAATATGTATACATTATCACGCTCAAACGCGTGGATACTTGGATCGATGTTCATCGAAGATGGACATTGCTCATTGTTAGCTGATATCTTTGACTTTTCACCTATTTTGTCCAACACGAAGGACAGTTTTCTGGAACACAACGACTCGATGAGACGAAAGACGAACACAGACGAAACGAAAGTGGTCGACGGAATAAATAATTTGTCGAACGCGTCGCTCGTTGAAAAGGGGGAGAGCTTTGATTCCGTTGCGAGAGCTGTTGGATGACCAACCAGCCCTGACAATATTGTCTCGCAATCAGTGTTAACACTGATAATAGTCTCCCTAAAGTGATCTGCCAGTAGTCATTCACAGGTTCCAGTGGTTGGTCATTTACCTACGCTGCTTTCTAATTAAGCATTAAATATTAAATAAGAATATTAAACGTCGTTCCTTTACGCGGAATCCAACGGTATCTACAATTATTTCTCTTTTAAGTTCCTCGTTTCAGTGCCATGGGCTATTTTAAAAATCGTGTTAAAAAATGCCAGGCAACGGAATAAAAGCAGATGGGTTTTAGGTTTCATCGAAAAGAAAGTAATTAGGGGAGGAAGCTGACGACGATGTATGGTGTTGCAATTGAAACCGAGAACATTGTACGTACTTTGAGCATCGCGATCGTGCCACGTGGCATTGAAACGTGGTTAATTTACTTTTAATTTTCGCTCGCCAAATTTCGAACTTCCTCATCCACCTCGACTCGTATGGTTCGTGGACCATTTCCATCCTACTTTCGCAATTTCCGGCGAGTTGCGCGTCAGTTCGTCCGCGCGGAGAAAAGGGGGAGAAAAAAACGCGAAAACTGGGACATCGATACACGGGGCCACTCTCTGGCATCGCGAGCCTCGCAAACAAACGAACTCTCGACGAATCCGAAGGAGTCGGCAGAGGAAGAAGAAGAGGAGGAGGAGGAGGAAAACGAAGGACGAACGCGAGAGAAAGAGACAGCGTGAGAGTGTACACTGTAAATATTCATTTCGCTTCCGATGATTCGTCGCGATGGTGTCTTCTCCCCGCGAGTTCCCGCGATTACGCAAATCCGCGCAATATTCGCGAGAGACGGCTCGATGCACGATCGCGGGACCAGACATCCCTTTGAAAATAAAATTCCACCGACTGGCGAATCTGGGCCACCCGTTCATCGGAAATTCATATATATTTTCTTTATACGTATCAATGTCTGGCGTTCGTGCCACGAGAAATGAATTCAGGAGAACTCTATTCTTTCTGGATAATTGTTGCAGTTCTGTCTCCGTCAGCGTGTTGAAGAAAAATCGACAATTTTGACTTTTAACAATGGCGTTCTTTAGCTGGCAAAGTCTTCAATTTTCAAAGATCAAGATGGCGATTAAAGATGGCCCCATAACCTCAAAAAGAAAAAAATCTTTGCGTCCTTCAGTTGATTTTCACCGAGTGTACAAAGCCTTTATTATATTCATCAATTACATATTCGTCTTAATTATACATTTGTCATATTAATATTAATATTCGTTTTTCAAGCATTCTTTGTACATCCGAATCTCCGTTCTCCAAAACTAACTAAATTCCCTAAAATTAATTAAAATTCTGCGAAAACTAACACTACCGTCGGAAAAGAATTTTCTCCTGCTTTGGGTGTTTGACTTTCAATCAACCTAGCTCACGATGCAAATCGATCAAAATTCTCCGAAAAATCTTGGCCTTGTTCAATCACCGACAATCAGCTCCTCTAATTCGATCTAATCGTTTCATCCTTCGCCGCTTTACTTCGTTCGAATATCGACCGTGATAAGAGAATACGATCGCCAGTGGCGTTTTTCTCGAGGTCTCGGCCGTACGACCGTTTATCTCGAAGGCAACCAGGTCACGCCGATCGTGTCGATCCCATCGGTCCGACGGGGACCAACAGCCGCGATCATCTCGCGTTTCCTCGAGATCGTGGTGGATACTCGCTCGGTAGATCAATGAATCGGAACGCGAGGAGAGGAGGGGGGGGATGTTTAGAACGCGAAAGGAGAAGAAGAAAGATTATACAGTGGAGCAACGAGTAAGTATACGGTTAGAGTTAGAGAGAGATAGAGGGAGAGAGAGGGAGAGAGGAAGGGGTCTGTAGTTATGGGAGTTGCTGTGGAGTGGAGTAAGCATTGTAAATCAATACCCTGACGGCTGCCGGCGCGCTTCGAACGCGCCCCGTATTTCAGCATGCCAATACACTGGAACTATCCTCCATCGCTGCTGGATAGCGGAATATAACGCTTAATAGAGGTCGCAGATGGGTGGGGAGGGGTGGGTGGGTTGAGCGAGGGTGGCTTAGGGGTTTGAGGGCGCAGTAGAGGGAGAAGTTGGTCGGGAGCTGTTATAGCCGACCAAGGATCATCGTTCTTTCGCGTTAAAGATCGGTTAAGTGGGAATTAGCGTCATTCTGGGAATTTCGATCGACTCTAGCTTCGTGTTTGTAATATCCTCTTCTTTTTTTTAGAGATACGTTCCAATTCTAATATTTCAGGTAGATGATACGTTTGTAACATTTGTAATTTTTATTTCGACATGTCCCTTTGACATATACGAATTAATTAAATTAAATTAAACGAAGTGTATAATTTAGAATATGGGACGTGGGATATAGTTGAAGAGAGCCATACGAAACATGTAGAGAAATATTCTTTCGTATATATATTCCTTATATACCGTATCAATCTGCGAACGTCCCAGAAACGTCATTGAACATCACGAGGTTAAGCAAGAATTGGCGTTTCCATTTCCGGGAACTCGATCATTAACATTGACTTGATGTTTTCTGCATTTTGAAATTATTCGAAACTTTTAAAATTTCCACAGCGAAGAGGGCTTTGGTTCTTTCTTTGCGCTAGGCAACTGATTCGCGGACCATAACGAGTGACCGAACCGTCTACGATAATTCGTCGCTTTCTTTTTAAACTCGGGGGCTGGAATAATATCACTGTATAGAAATTACTGAAAAGTAATAAATTTATTGTTTATTTCGCTGGGTTATATTTCAATGTAACCTTGAAACTGAGAAAATATTGCAATTTTTTGGAGAAAAAAATTCTCGACGTGCGTGGCACGTCATTCCAGCGCAAGAGGTTAATGCTTCTAGCGTTAAACTCTCTTTCGCGCGGTAATGTATTATAGTAACAAAACCCCGGAAAATTGATCGCCAGTGAAATTATACGAATACATCCGAAACTCGTCGACGAAGAAAATTCTCCGGCTGGAAACTTCCCGGCTTTCAGCGAACGACTCGGGGTCTCTCTCCCCCTCCTCTCGTTCCCTTTTCTTCGTCCCGTAATCCGGCGACGGCGCGGATCTCGGCGCGTCTTGGGTAGACACGGACGACAGGATGATCGCAGCTGCCGCAAGGATATATAGGAAGAGCATCTGGCCGTAGTAGCAGCGCACCACGGCCCGTGGTAGCATGCAACATTGCCAACGCTGCGGGTTCGGCGAGGCAACTAGACCGTAAGGGAGAGAAAGCGAGAGAGAGAAAGAGGAAGAAGAGATGGAAGAAGGGAGAGGAGGTCGACGGCGACGACGACCGGCGAGGCCAGAGGAGAATACGGTGGCCTCTCTCGAGTGGGCTGTTCTCCAAATAGCTCCACCTGCCCTCCGCGATGCCAGCACACGCTCTTTGCTCCTTCGTGCTGCTCATCCCCCGACTCTCGGCCCCGATCAACCGGGCCGCTTTTTCATCCGCCGCGGTTCCACCGCGGTGTAATCGTCGCGACGTGATCGTCCAAGGGGCAAGGTGAAACCGCGCGGGGATTCACTGCGCTTAACGGCGAGGGTCTCGCACCTGGCCCCGGAAGCGGATGATTCTTCTCTTTCAGTCGGCCAGGTTAACCCTGCGCCTCGACGATCCCCGAGTAGTCTTTATGTCTCAATTTTTAGACACAGTTCGGCTCAGCAAATTGGGAGTACCTATATAGTAATTTTGCCATTGTTTATCGATAATTATTAGACTGATATTTAGACCTAAGAGGTTTTCGTGAAATTTTATCGCAAGGATTAATAATTCGCGTAGTAATTTGCAACATTCCGAAAATTGTCACCTGCTCAAAAAGTAGATTTTATCTATATAATTGATAACGTTGATAAAAGGACATTGAAATGGAACAAAACTTTTACTTAAATGTGCTTGCAAATATTAGAAGCGAAATAATCGGTGTTTTTCTTTCTTGGAACGTGGAAAGCTTCAGCGGCCTGCCTCATAGTCATTTTCTCCTCGAGCAGTATTTTCAAAGCCGCTTTCATGTCGTCCCGCGTCCATTTTCCTTTCTTCTCTTTAACTCCGGACATTTTTCTATATAAAAGCAAGGGAGAAAAGACCCAAGAACTCTGATCGGAAAAATAGTTTCTTTAAACTTGTCCGATACTGGACGACTATAAGGTGTCCGCTACTGCACATAGAACAAAACTCAGCTTTGATACGTAATATGCAAAATAAATCGCAAAAACTGGGGCACTTGCGTATACTCAGTAGACTAGGAATAACGTACGTGATGTAACGAAAATATTTACTCAACTGAAAAATAAGAAACCCATTATGAAAAATAACTTTCGTCGCACAAACCAGCAGCTTAAACGTTGCTAAGGACGATAGTATTAATTTATTTCTTCGTCAATAATGCAGATAATTAACTGTAAGAACAAAGAACTCCTTCCCTACGGAGTCATAACATTTAGGTATACTATGTATTCATGTACATTTTCTTGCATCTTCAAATTTTCCGATAAACGCACCTACTATGAACTTATCACACACTTACTTTACTATACGTTTACAAAAGCTGTCTACGAATGGAAAATTTACGAATGGAAAAAAGGGGAAAGTCAGTTTCAACAGTTTTTCGAACGAAGATTTTCCGTGTTTCACATTTACTTCGACACGCGAGAAGACTCTCCATTCGATGCGTATCTCCTTCTTCTCGTGGATGTTTCAAACGTTCCCAACACTCTTGCGCTCCGCCTGCATAATTACCTAAAATTCTCTCTATTCAATCTCGTCGCGAGAGAACGCGACCCAGTTTCCTCCGCATCTCGTAACGAGTGACCCATCCTTCGCGCGTTATTCAAACGTAACACGTACACACGTACTCTCGCAGTGCTTGTTGCGAGGCTACGTCATATTTCGGATCAAGATATCCTCGGTCGAGAGCATCCTACTTCGGGTCGCTATACACGAGAGAAATGCAACGAGAGCCTGGCGTGATTTATTAATTCATCGCGGAACCCGACGTCGGATTGAAGGTATAATGAAGAGAGAGAGAGAGAGAGAGAGAGAGAAAGAGAGAGAAAGAGAGAAAGAGAGAGAGGGGGGGGGAAGAAAAAACGTGGCACAATGAATCGCGGGTAATTCTGGCTGTCCTAGAAAAGCCGCCGGAGGAGCGCGATGAACTCGACGATACGTAAGTACATACATACGTACGTGTCGACCGACGAGAAATTTCAACATTTTTTCCCCCCCTCCCCTCCCCCCGTCGTGAAAAGACCTCGGCTCTGTTCCACATTCCACGCCTCCGTACCCGTAAAAATTCAAAAGCTCCGCGAGTTTTCGTTTCGTTCGGGAGGTATATAATAATCGCGAACAGGTAGAAACCTCCTCGAACGAGAAGAGGAGAGGAGAGGAGAAGGTTAATGGTTAATCGAATTCTTCTTTTCTTTTCCGTGCTGCTCCCTCGATCGGGACATTTTATGGATCTTTTTTGGATATTTTTAAGATATCTCGGTCTGACGTTTTCCTGAGAAAATTATATACACATATCTAAGAAGCGTCGAAAGATAAGAACTTCTATAATAAGATCGTTTATTTGAAGTAAATCGATCGAAATTTAATAAAATCGAAACGACTTTGTTTGAAATTTCGGAGCATGTTAGGGTTTCAAAAGGAGCAAAAAGGACTTCCTTATGCAAATCCGTCGCGAGTAAATATTTTTTATTTACGATATTTGTTTCGAGTCAATCCGGGACTGTCAATCAATTTGGAGTCGAAATTTGCAAACTGTAATTGTTATCGAAAGTTACACGAAGCAAAGAATGTTCCAAAGCGATTCTACCAGCGTTCAAAATGAAGACTGTAACCGCGTTAAATAATTTTACACGAGAAGAAGCTAGAACAGCTCGAAGTGAAGAGACAAGTGTCGAGAACGGAAATTAATAAAGAATGTATTAGTAATGCTGCGAAATATTGAAAATATCAGTGAAAGAAATTAATAAACAATCAAGGAGATTAATAAAGAACATTCAGCACCAAACCGACAAAAATCAACTCGTTCGCCACGGGGTAACAGATAAAACACACGTGCAGTGCGAAAGGTGACGACGCGGTACGAAGAACCGGTAAAAATAAAAAGAAGAAATAAAATTGGAATCGAAGCCGATAGCGCGTCTCTCTTTTTTCGGATAATTATCCGAAATTCGTCGGTTAATGAATTGAGTGGTAAACAACCGGCGGTGTCCGCGAGAGCCGGTAATTACACGGTCTGTCGCCGTCGAATTTCATTAAGCGGGCCGAGAAAGGGAGTCGGCTCCGATGATGGAAAGAGAGGAGAAAAAAGCAGGAGGGAGGGGAGCAGCAACAACAACAGGGAGTGGAGCGAGCGAAAAAGGCACGAAGCGAGAGAGATGATCGTGTCTTGCGATTTAAAGACTGGATCGCATCTCGAAGAGGAGGAAAAAAATGCGCGAGAGGGAGAGAGTTCTGTTCCATTTTCGCCTTGCGAATAGAATTTCGGACGCGATCGCAGCTGCCGGCGAGCAAGAATTCGAGGAATTCCTCTTTTTTCAGTTATCACTGTACGCGAACGCCTATGAGCCTCTTTTTTTTTGTGACAACAGAGATGATAACGCGCGTGATTCGATCGTTTCGAAATAGCAAGTTGAGAGGACGTTGGTGTATTTTCGTAATTGTAGTCGACGTTTGAAACGTGGCGAGCCTCCGTGAAATTTACACTTATTTCAATAGAAATTAAATTTAAATAGTGAAACGATAGACGTTCTAACTAGAGATAGCGAATAAAATAATAAAATAATAAAGATATTTAGAGCGTATTTTCGTAATTAATTGAAGTAATCGATAACTCTATCAAATTTATACTTATAAATTTCAATGGTAATTAAATTTAAACAGTGAAATAGTAGAACAGTAGTTTCAACTAGCGAGGTAGCGAAGTAATGAAATAATACTTCAGTTGGTGAATGGATTGGTTAATTTCAATTCGTTATCGTAGAAACGCGAGTTTCTCACGTAGTAAAAAATAATTGGCATTGGTAATTAATGATCGTATTTGGAAGAATAAAATCATTTTTCCAAACTTTGATAAACTATCTTTGAAACGTTCCCTTTATCTAGATGGTAAAAATTGTAAATATTTTTGAAAAGCAATTAATTATCCAAGTTGGACATTGAACGTCGTGCAACTCTTTCCTTAGAACAATTGTGTTAATTTAATTAAACGCGCAGCGTATAGAAAATTTCGAAATTGTTTTCTTTTTATGTACGTAGAAGCGTTCAACGACACATTTTATTTATTTATCAGTCCATTTTTCATTACAAGGTGCTTCAAAACGTCAAACGTTATCAGGCGTGTGTTCTCAGTATATGTAAAAAGAGATCCAAATTCTTCTGTTAATCGTGACGATATTACTCCCCGTCAAACATCACGTGTAACCGCAAAATCCTGGAAACCGTCGAAAATACCAATTTCCATATCGATTCGCCATTTGCCTTCCAAATAATCCGAATTGTGACAAACATTTCGCGTAACAATTCCACCCACGTGTATATATATATATATATCAAATTTTCGCGAGTACCTGCGAACTTCGAATATCATTGGACAAATGTTCATTTGTTCAACGAACAGATTTTCAAATCGATTACATAAAATGTAAAGTGCCATAGGAATTTTGAACTGTAAAAATTTATTATTATTATTATTACAGTTATGAGTGGATTAAGTTTTGTTCCCCTTAGGATGTGGTAATCTTTATACGATTTTTGTAAAATGACGTTTCTAATTTATTCACGCGTTTTAGTTATAAGAAGCATCGCGAATATTATGGTAGTAGTATATGTAATTACAAAACGAGAAATATTTATCATCTTGTTAGACGAAAAGGTTAATGAATGATACACTTGATGAGAGTATTACAATATTACAAACATAATTATAAAATTATGAATATATAATAATTTATCTAATATATTATATCATACGTATTATATTCTTTTATTCCAGAGAGTCTTGTCATGATTTCGTGTTTTAAAAAACGATGTTTTCCTACGAGAATATTATATATAATTTATATACGTGTCACAAGGTGCTTTTCTTTGTGAAAAAATAACAACAATGCTTATCGATTCCTGTAATCTTACACGGTGTGTAATAATTATATATTTTTCGAATACACGCAAGACGTTTACAGTTTAAAAACATTTTTCTCTTTTTCAATGTTTGATAATCGCCTCTCGACAATTTGTACAAAATTAATAGGAATTCTTTTCTAAATTATTATTTCAATATTGTTCAAAAAATATGAATTTTTTACAACTTTGAAGGATTTAAATCCATCAAAGATTTAAATTATCTCGTCAATTATCAATGTGGTTAAATGAAAATTTGAGACAACCGCAGGTATAACGACAAAAAGACAGATACATCGTCGATCGAACAAACCTTTAATTCAATTAATTTTTATAGCTCCCCCGTCCTATAAAATAAATTCGTTTTGAACCTACGCGTTGGACGTATCACAAATGAACATTGACGTTACACTTTTTGGCGGGTATAAAAAAACTTTTGCGACCGACTGCGTATGCATCGATTAATTTTGTGAACGACGTTTTCGCATCGGCGGGCACGCGACTTCTATCGAACCGAGGGCGATCGCGTTTCGCCGATTCGCAGTGACCCGATTTTCCCTCCAAACGCTTGTTTTCTGGCCGCGTGTCCAAAATTGTCCGGCGATCGGTTGCATAATGGAAAAAGCGTTTGCTCGCCGGAAAGGAGAAATGGAAGGGAAAGAGAAATGGAAAGCAGATGTGGCAGAGTAATGGAGCAATGGCCAAAAGAGAAGCGATATACGTATCGACCGGCTGTTTCGGCGATCCGTTTTCGTGGAGGGCATGACCCGGCAGATCGTCCATTTTGAAAGGCATTCGCCTTATCTGCGAACTCGTGTCACCGTCGCGCCTCGTATTTTGTCGTCGCAGATAACACTGCTGCCGCATGCTATGCGCTCGCACATCGCGTAAATATGGTGTGTTTCCTGTCCTTTTTTTGTTTTGATACTATTGTTTTTTGATACTAGAGATTATTATCGACGAAAGTATGACTTAAAGTATAACGTTTGTAGAGAAATTGAAGTGCAAGGTGCAAAAAAAGCAATTAATATATTTCTATCAATATGTTATTACTCTATATGTTAAGACTCTATTGACAATATATTTCTATCAACGTGTTTTATTAAAAATCAGAAATTGGCCACTTTGGTGTAGATTTGGTCATTTTGAACACAACTGACATGTTTCTAACTTGTAATCAATATGTTTCTATTTCTAACTTCTGTTAATATAGTTTTTTTAAAGATCACTGGTATTTAAAAATACGCTGTCACAAATATATAAAATTATAAATTAGCCACTGTGTAAATTTGGTCATTTTGACCACTGTGTTAGTTGTGTAGTGTTAACGACGCAAAGAAGAATTTGGAACGAGTAATTTTCACTGTTTGCTTTTTCCTATCTTTAAGATTTTCTGCTTTGTTAAACTTTCTGTTTCAGATTCTCCCTGAAATCATTAAGATTCTAGACATTTTCGAAAAATTTCGTGTCGTTGAAACAAAACGACAAAGAATGTAGAAAGCTAACGATTATCTCGAAAGTTTTCAATTTTGAGACCATCGTCAAGGTCTTTTACATTAAACTTCCTTGATTGATCGATAAAACTACGAACATTTCTTTTTCTTAGCAGACATTGTCACGGACAAAATGATTGTGCAACGACGAAGAGAATTTAAGAGATTTTCACGCTCTAAACTTCTGTTGAAATTAAGATTTTCTGCGTTCATCTTTCCTAAGAATCGTTTCGACATTTCCTTGGAATCATCGAAATCTTCCCAAGCAAAAGTTCGAAATCTCGTCATCAAATCGATCGTCTCTAAAAATGGAATATTCAATATTTAATATTATATCAAGCAAGAATTTGAAAAAATTTCACACACGGTCCGCGACAAAAAAAAAAATTTACCTCCAAAAGAAAAACAAAATTTTTTTTCCCAGTTTCTTCCTATTTGGCGTTCCGGCTGGATTTGTATACACGCACCTCTCTCTCCGCGATGCATCCTTTCACTTTCTACCTGTTCCTATTGCTCTTTTCTCGTCGCGGTGCCGCGATAAGCCCTTCTCTGAACTCCGTCGACGGATAAGAGAGGAAATTGTCGGTGACTTATGGCGATGTTCCAAGGGCAACTTGTTCGAGACACCGCGGCTTGGAAATTGTCAGTAACATATGACGTCCTTTCGAAACGCCATTTCTGCGTCGCGACGCATCGTTCTGCAGCTGTGCCGGCTCTCCCCACGGTGAGTTATTACACACGAACCGCGCAGCAGCGCTGTTCCTTTCCAACTTGTGCACCTTCGCACCGCCGTTCTTTCTTGAAATCTCGCGCACGTGGCTTTGAATCATCGGCTACGTTCCTTTCTTTCTTTCTTTCTAAAGTCTCGTTGTCAACTAGGTCGTAAAATTTCTCTCCGTTTCGTGCGCGTTCGCTCTTTCGAACTTTGGACTCTGTGTCAAGGAATTCATTTTGCGTCGTAGAGTTTGAAACGTCGTTCGATCGTCTGATAAGTCGACGGAGCGATTTCACTTTAGAGAAAGAAAAATGTCTCGAGTCTCGAATTTAGTTAAGGAATTTCGTCGATTCGATTGGACTGACTCAACGTTTCAAGATTTCAGCGTTCGAGCAGTTTATTCGTTGAAAGGATGGCGTGAACAATTTTTCAAAGACCCGGAGAGCCTTTCATTCTGTTCGCTTCATTTGAAACTTCAGTATTGCGTAATCGGATCCGGCGAATACTGGAATCAATTTCGTTGATTTGATTGGTTAACGTTTTTACGTGTCTGAGTTTTAGTTTACTCGATAAGAAATTTTATTAAAAAATCGCTCATTTCTGAGCCGCCAGTTTCAAAATTTCGTTCAAAGTTTCGCCAGATTGAAATTTCCATCTTTCCTGGCTTGAAAAAGGAAGGTGCCAATCTTTCAACGCTTTTAAATTCCAATTTAATGGAATAATTATTTCTTCGGAAGAGACAGCCTGTTTCGATAATTCCAACGTTCGCCGTAGATATTATTCTCTGTGTGTGTGTGTGTGTGTGTGTCTCTCTCTCGTAGAAATTGATTTTTCATAATCGCGCGATAACGGGCACCGCGCCACCTTTGCACCTCGTTATCGGCGACGATAAGCGTCTTCATCGATTCGTCGGAACCACGAGGATTCCAAACGACGATCGCACGCGTTGGTGAACCGCGGCAATAAATCATAGTACATGTATCGTGTGCGATAAATAATGATGGATCGTTCCACGGTGAATTCCACGAGTCCTTTGCCTCTCCGCAGCGAGAATACGAATACGAATCCATGTTGAATCGACGAACGATATCGTCGAGTGATTTCTGACACGGGAATGCGTGTTAGTATATGAAAGAACATATTTTATCCACGAACAACGTGACGTCAGAGAGTAAAAAAAGGAGGAAAGAGACGGATCCAAAGAGAGAGGGAGTGATTAACTGTGGCGTGCAATCGCGACGAATTAACATGCATGGAGGGGGACAATCCGTGACGACAGTTACGATGTTCACCGCGGACGAGACAATTACGCGGCGAATCGGCGTGCACCAGGGAAAAGGAGAGACCTCCCTTAATCTCCTTTCATGCGTGACTTTTGGTCGATTGTGCAACAGGTGGCGGGCTCGACCTTCGGCCCCCCGGCTGCTACGTTCCTAGCGCTCGTTCGAAACCACCCGTTTCCTTTTCCTTCACGCCGCTTCACGCTCCTCGGCTCCTCCGCCCCTCGCTAACCACAGATTTCTTTCCGTTTCCGTGCATCTTGCGCTTTGCTTTAAGCTCGATTCTCGCTCGTTGCCCGCTCTTTCGTCATTATTCTCCTCGCTCGTGTCCATTCTTCGGGCTCGCGATCACTTTAAAAGTTGATCACGAGTTTTGACAACACTTTGAGCAATGTACTTTTAGATGTTTACGAACGAATGTTGACAGAGATGGAAAATTGTTTCTTCCAGGTGGAATTGTCATTAACGCCCCTTCTTTCGATATTTTGTGTAATACGCGTTTGTGACGAAACTGTGGATGCTTGGTTGGAATAGATTTGTTAATTAGAATGATTTATATATCTGAAATAGACATTCAATATCACGTGGGATACATCAATGATAAATCAGAGGATGAGTTCTACTCGCGAATATTTGACTACAAACTCGTTCTACCCGTGAGTGTCTGATTATCAACTCATTTCACTCACGAGTGAAGTATAGTGTGTGACTACAAACTCATAAGTGCCTGACTATAAACTTATTTTATCCACTAGTGTCTGATTATGAACTCATTTTACTCGCGAATATCCATGACTATATCTGACTGTAAACTCATTCCACTCGCGAGTGTGTACTGCATACTATGCCTGACTGTAAACTCATTTTACCTGTGAGTGTCTGATTACAAACTCATTTTACTCGTGAACGTCTATGACCATAAACTTATTCCACTCGTGGATATCTGACTATGCTTGCAAACGCTGACTATAAACTTATTTCACTTACGAGTATCTGATCGCGAGTTCATTCCACTCGTGAATGTACTGGCTGTAGGCTCTCTGTTCTATTTGCGTCGCGATACTTTCGTATTTCTGAAATCCTCCCTCCACCTACGAGAATATCATTACCATGACCGTGTTATGGTCCCCTCGTTAACAAAGTCTCTTCACATCTCCAAAATTACTATCGACAATTGCTATAATTATTCAAATATCCGAGGTGCTTGAAGGATCGAAGCGCACATTCTCGAACGATATCAATTCTGCGACATAACGTTGCGTGTCTCGGCTGATCGGCATTTATGTTGTTCCTGGCAGAGCGTGTCGCAACCGGGGCACCGTTGCGTCATCGCGCATAATCATCAGTTCGCGAGGAGGGTATATTATCCGCGCGTGGCCAATAATCACGGGCCTCGGGGCCGCCAACGTCGTAGACGTAGTTTTCCAGGAAACCATTTACCACGCTATACCGGGGCAGCATCGCGTAAATTGCCGGTGTTCCTCTGGCTCACCAACGAGAGACCCGATCGATCGTATCTGTAACCACGCCAAGCGCGCTCTCCGGCCTTGCCACGGCGTATTGCTCGCACTTGTATCTTCCTAGAACGGGGGAGGCGATAGAGATTCGAAGAGAGAGACAAGGACGGAATGCTAGCGTGGTTAATTTATGGGCACACCTGGGCTTAGCGATCGAGAAAAATCGGCGGACGCTTGTTCTCGGATGGTCGAGATGCTCAGAGTGATCCGGCGATAAACGAATTTATGAACAGTTGGAGGTTGAGCGCGAGAACACTTGGAATATTTAATGTAAAGCGTATGTTGCGTAATTAGTGTTTTTACAAATTTTTAGAAATAGAACGAAAATTGCTGTGCAAAACTATAATAGGAGACTGATCTGACAACAGACAAAATAAATTTCGTCTATTTACTGTTAGTAAAAGAATTTATTAATTTAACCATTTTTCATTTCAACACTACTGGCGATTAAAACTGTAAAATTTCAGAGGCCTCAGAATATTTCGGTAACATCGCCAGTAGAAGTCCACGTCTAAATTTACTAAATTTCAAATTAACAAATTATAAATTAAGAAATTACTACATTAGAAATTTACCAAATTACCAAGAACTAAACTGCAAGTTTATCCAGAAGCCTCAGAATATTTTCAGTTACATTCTCGGACCCGACAAAACACGCAGACCTGCGTCTAAAACTCTCCCTAAAAGTCGAGCTGAAAGACTCGAAAGTGTTCCCGGTTCTGTCGTTTTACCGTCGCGGATTATTGGCACGGTGAGCTCTTGCGACGAACTCGCGAAGGACGCAAGAACCACCAGGTATCGACGCGTTTGAATCGGTCGGATTCCTCGAGGCAGTTCGCAACGGGCTGGCCAAAGCTGAAGAAGCAGCTCGAGCGGGACAGATGCGGGAGAAAGATGGTGTAGAGAGTTGAAACAGAGAGAGAGAGAGAGAGAGAGAGAGAGAGAGAGAGGGAAAGAGAGTGAGAGAAAAGAGAGAAGAGAGAGGTTGGAAAGCCACACGATGCCGCCACGGTCGTTAGTCAAAGAGACGACTCGCGTTGATTTACAGCTTACTAAATAGACGGGGCTCTTACGGGCACACCGATCGTCTCGCGGAATGCGGCAGATGACCCGACTTTTTACGAATAACTCGCAATATTTTTATAATTATTTTTAATTGCAATAGCAAGTAATATTTATTTGCAACGACGATGCCAAAAATCAATAATTTTATTGTTCAATTTAATCGACGCTTACAAAACTTAACCTCTTGCGCTGACTGCAACAACTGGTTCGCGGACCATAACGAGTGACCGTATACAATAATCCGTCGCTTCCCTTTTGAACTCGTCGGTACGATATCACTGGATAGAAACTATTTAAGAAGTAATAAATTTATTAATTAAACTCTTTATTAAACACAAGATTATTCGTCAGTTTGAAAATCAAACATTGAGTCAGATATAAACGAGCTCAAGAATCATACTTACAGCCAGTGTTCCGAATACACGTATAGTTGGCAATATTTACTTGCAATAAAGAAACTACGATTTACTCTTCCAATTCATCGTCACGCTCTCGTCAACTTTCGCAGGCCTCGATAGAACTTTTTTGAAACAAAAGCCGTCGACCGAATCGAACGACTTTTCACTTGTGAAACGTGTGAAAAACCACGGGCAACGAGAAGATCATGGCTCGTGGCCAGTGACTTTTAAAATTCCCTAGACTCGTGGAAGAGGAGGTAGGAAGTCGGTTCTCCGTGTTCGGTTGAAAGCTCCCTCCGACCTCGAGGAGAGGCTGTTTACTCTGGCACGGCGCGATCCAGCGAGCATGAGGAGGAGACACGCAATCGTCACGGTTCTTCTTGATACTGGATTTAAAGGCCTTATGCTCGGTTTTCACGAGTCTCCGGTGTCGCTGAGTAATCCTATCCTCGGGCACATCTAGCCCAGCATAATGTCGCCTGACCGGTAGCGCGAGCAAGCACAGCCACTGTTTGTCCCTCGCTACGTTTTCATATATTTTCCTATTTTAACCCTTTGCACTCGACTGTCCCTTCTGAGTGGACATCGTACTTCAATCTAGCCAACAGTTCGGACTTTCTCTTTCTATAATTTGCTGATAATTGTTCCAAACGTATACGTTTGGTATTGTATAATCGTAATGTATAATATAATATGAATAAAAAGTTCTGAAGACAGTCCTTTGGGTCAATTGACGCTCGTTTATAATAATAATAATAATTCACATAAACTAGGCTTCCTATTGCTTCTTACGAAAGTTTAAAAAATGATGGAGGATGTTATTTTTCCAGAGAAACTATACATCATTAATTCTTGTATATTATACCTGCTTCAGCAAATCTGCAATGCGTTGATTGACGATCGATGATTGTTTAAATTTAAACGATATCACACGTTGGAAAGATATTATCAATAAAATGCTGCATCGTTTTGTTTGCTTTGTAAATAAATTGCTAGCAGATGATACAAAAAATGGTTACATGTACATACATACATTGTACTAAAACTAATGAACAGTTCTCATCGTTTGTCCAACAAATTTTTGGATCTATTTTTTTGCCGCCGCGAATTTTTATGTACCCGCGAGAAATTCAGAGGCGCGCAGAATCTATGGTGAACGATGGAGAATTGTCGATATTTTCGTAAACAACTCGCTTGGTCTCATTTCGAAGCGTTAAAGCCTCTATTTTTGAAACGGTAGTTCGTTTTTTGTTTTGTTTCAAAGATATTTTCACATCACGAAGCGGGTAGGAAAATACTTTGGGCAAAAGTTTGAACGTCTCTTCTGAGATACGAACTTTGTTTCTATTCCGTTCATTCTCAGCAGATTAATCAATATCAAATCTCCGCAAAAATCAAGGAATTTGATCGAAAGTTGGCATTTCTGTCGTTTCTTGTCGAACAGTGCGAATCATTTCAATCAATCTGAGCAACTCTGAGCAGCCTGGAAATTTATTTTCAATCAAATCCAATCGGTGAATGGCAAATTCGATAGAAACAGCCTCTTTCCACGCGTCTCCTCAAAAGCAAAAGCCACCGAATTTGATCTCTGAAAACTCGGGCGTCCTCCTTGTCGTTTCTCATGGAACAACGCGAAACATTTCGACTTCCACGAAACGAAACGGCCGGCTGGAACAATTATTTACGGCACCCAGGCACCCAGCAACGATTCATCTCTCTCTCTCTCTCTCTCTCTCTCTTTTTCTCCCCGTATCTTCTGCTTTCCTTATTTTTCTTTCCGGCGCGCGGATCGCGAACAGAGTGAGAGATTTCTCTCTCTCTCTCTTTCTCTCTTTCTCTCGGTTGGTGGAGAAGCGGGCCGGTGGATTCATTCGGTTGGTTTTTGCGCAACTCGTCGCTTCAGTAACCCTCTTCTTCTTTTCCTTCAGACCCTCTTCCTGAGACAAGCCTCTCAGCCGGTCATTGATTCGACGTAGATCTCGAGATCGGATCCTCTCGTGCGAAGCATCCTTTGAGTCTTCATTGAATTGCCTCCTCTCTCTCTTTCTATTTCTTCCTCTTTTTTTCTTTCTTTTGCTCTTGTCTCTCGTAGGTTTCTCTCTCTCTCTCTCTGTGTTTCTCTTCTTTTTTACATTTTGCCACTCTCTCGTCTACTCTTTTCTCGATAATTCTTGTCTAACAACGCGCGGTCTTCAGCGGTCTGCCTGGAAAAACGCGATTATCGTGTTCGCCTGTACAGGGTGTCCTGTAATTAACGGTACACTCGAGTAGGATTGATTCTACGGAGGCGGAAGATACACTTACACAAAGGCAAATACACTTGAATTTATGCCTTGAATTTGAATTTAGCTAATTCTGAATCTAACTTATCTGAGTAAGATGCTTCGCTTTCGAGTAGTTAAATTTGAATTTTAACTAATTCTAGACGCGACGGAGAAGAGTAATTAACGAGGTTAGGTTATTCTACGTACGAAAATAAATAAAAAATCTAGAGTAAAATCACTTCGCTTTTGAGAAAATCGAGTTTGAGAATTTTCAGCGAAACGCATTCAAAGTGTTATATTCTCTTGAGTAAATATTTCGTTCTATTTGTTATTTTTTACTTATTTCTGCGCATAGAGCGTCGATTATTCGCTGCGAAATTGAATTAAATCCAAGTATAATCGATCAATTTTCAAACTCGATTTTCTCGAAGTCGAAGGCTCTGACAAATTTTATTCTTTCTTTTTGACTCGTTTTCTTCACACAGGGTCACTTCTTACTCGATCGCCTTTCTTTCTTTTCTTTTTCTCCGTTTGGCAGCAATTGAAGTTCAGAGAACCCTTTGAGAAACGATTTTTGGTAAGATAGATCTCCTCGAGATCTTTTTTTTCATGGCTGTAAGATTTCGCCGTCACTGTAAGATTTGAGAAAGATTGTCATTATAAAAATATGGTTGAAATTTCGAAAAGTGATCGCTATTGATGGAAATGAAAGAAGAAATTGTAAGACACAAACGATAAATCACACAAATACGTGTCACCTGTGTGTTTCTACGCTCAATTCAATTCTACGCTCGTTAGATGATTCACGGTGCAGGTCCTTTTGCTCTTTTTGACGGTTCGCAATAGCCCCCCGGTTCAGATACGCAAACATCGCGTTATTTTTAATCTGGCCGTCTATTATTGGCTCTCAAACGGCAGCCATTTTTACGAGGGCACTTAGAAATCGGTCTCCTTCCCCGGGTCTAAATTTATACACGGCGTGAAAGTTTCGCCCATTTCGATTTCGTTTCCATCGTACTCCTTTCTTTTCATCTTCCCTCATCTTCCTCCGTTTTTCTTCGTTTCTTTTTTTCTCTTCCTCTTCCGTTTTATCAGTCATCGTTTCATTCGACACAATTACGAATTGATACAACTACATCTTGATCTTTCGTCGCGAACAATTTTATCTTTCTTAGCTTTGTGCGAGTAAAACAAAAGTGATGAGAGAAACAAACTTTTTTTTTATACAACAAGAGGTATTGGAGTTTTTCTAAAATTGTCGCCGCAGTATCGACGTAGTGGCGCGCAAATTCAAAATTAGAAAAAACGAGTTTATTTTGACCGCAGACGTACAACACTTGTTTCGTTTATTTCGATTTCACGTTTCAGCGTATATTTCGTTCTAAAAACGTCGATGAAAAATCACACGTCAATTTTCGTGTCGTAGCACTTGTTATTGCTTGTTTATTGCGTTACTATCAGTTTATCGTTGAAAGAAATACAGTTGCTATTCTTTCATTTCATTTCCAGTAAATTTTGTGTATTACAACATATGATGGACCACTGCTCACGAAAATTAGGGGAACATTATTCAAAATGAATACGAAGCGACAAAAGAAAGAAGCATTCGACTTTTTTGTTTGTTAAACAAGAACATCAGAAGAGCAAAGAACGACAAGTCAAAGAAAGTTGTTCTTGTTTAATAGAAATCAGATGCTTCTTTTTCACATTCACTTTGAAATATCCCCTAATTTTTGTGAGCAGTGTATATATAATGATAAATTTAATAACGACATAAATGTTTACAACGTCACATTGTTAAATTCTCCCTCCTACCCGTTTCACGTAGGTAGAAACGTCCAAACACTGAGTGACTGACCGTTGATTGACCTAATGATAAAAATCGAAATTACCCCGTCCACCGGGGGCATTAGGCGAAAATGTGAAACGCGTGCTCGCACGGTTTCACGGGCAACAGGGTCGACCAGGGTATTTTCGAGTCTCTTTATAATTTGGCCATTTCGGGCCATTATGCGCGCGATACATATCGGAGTGAGAGGCGGCCGCCTACCCTCCCGAGGGATCGTTTTCCCTCCTTTTTCCTTTCACTGGCGGCAGGGACAGCTGGCTCTCGCGACACGCGCCGATGCTGCCAGCTTTCGTTTCGTCGTGTCCTTCTCTCTTCCTCGATCGGGGGGCTTTCCCGTCCCGAGTGGCCTGGCCACACATTCTCCCGTAGGTTCCTTCGTCGAAATTTCGACGGTGGTGGTGGTGGTGGTGGTGGTGGTGCGTACGTATGTATTTACTGAGTTCAGGTATTACAGCGTGTACATTCGTGTTGGAGGTCTGTCCGGATAACAACACAAGGAGCACGTGTGCGTTATTTTGACGCGGATGTTGCGCACGGTACAGGGATTATGGACTCGGAGGGAAGTGGACGTTGAATGGTCCCTCGTTGTTGAGATCTAAATTTCAGACGGATTTTTAGCTTTATGAGATGAGATTTAAAATGTTCTTCGTTCAGAGGAACAGGCAAAGATTTCTTTAGATTTCTTTTGGTTTGTGAGTTTCAATTTTTCGCGAGGATTCAAAATGTTTTTTTTTTCTTTTTCATCAAGCTGTTGAGGTGCAAAGTTTTAATTTCCCGTCAGAATATTCTTTAGTGATCTATCGAGGAGCAAGCAACGATTTATCGTGACATTACGAAATTTCTTCAAACTTCGTCAAACTACAAGAAAGATGTTAAATCAATTCTTGGAGTTTTGTTTACATAGGCTCTGCAATGAAACGTGGAATTTTATGATACAAATTTTGATTTTCGAAAGAAACTGCATCGATGCATTGTTGAAATAAGAATTCACGTTTTTTAAAATCGATTTCGATCAGCCGAGACTCTGAGATTGCAAGTTTAAAATAAAAGTTCGGAAAATATCCGAAATATCTGAAACATTGAAAATTCCTGAAATATTGAAAACGCCCAAAATACCAGAAGGATTCTGAAATATTTGCACTCTCTGAAATATTCAAGCATTCCAAAATATCCGAATCATTTTAAATAGCCAAAATTCCTGAAATATAAGAGATCGTCGTATCCAGCTGATGAATATTCGATCGGAAAAGAAATCAAATCGCATAAAAAATGCATCGATATTTTTACAACCTTCTGAAGCGTACAAAATTCTCATTTATTCATACTTGGTAAAAACATACTCAGCATTTGTACAATTCTGTGAGGCGTGGAGATTTCTCATTTTCTTATACGTACGCTTATGTAAAAAATACACTGACAGTATTTATGCAGTTTTTCGAACGCATGATTCTTTGCTCATTTACGTCAAAAGCGTTCTATGTGATAGTAGTTGATTTTCTGAAACAAAATTTTCATCTCGTTTATTTATACATAAAAAGCTCATTGATAGTAATTTTTTCTTACTTATCTAACATTATCTAATGATAATACTAATCTAGTATTATCTAATGATAATACAGTCTCTTGAAACGCACGAAATTCTCGACATTCTCAAGTTATATAGTACAATAAAAATACAAGTTTAAATTACCAATATGCTTTGTTACAAAATTACTGCAAGTTTAAATTATTTATAATCACTCGAGTATCTAATAGTGCAATGTTACAAACATGCAAAAATTCCCGTAGAAAATTATAAATTGGTCATTTTGTTGATCATTTGGGTGATCTAAAATGGTAGCTAAAAATCCTGCTCCCTGCCCCCTCCTTCAAGAAAAATACACTTATATTTGCATCGTACCGAGAAGACACGAGTAAGTAACATTCATCAGTGTGTTTTAACATCGCAGACTCGATGCACCTCCTTCGTGCCGCATCATTTTCATTATCGTTCGTTTTCATTGCCACGGGTTCAATTCATCCCCCCCTTTGTTGTCTCCGTCGCGTTCCTCGGAGCCTGACCGTTCGCCTGGGCCAAGCGATGCCGAATCGATTACGAGACAGGTGCGAACCGCGCGCGTTCGCTACGCTTGTCCCACAAAGAAAGAGGTATCCTTAATTGGCGGCTAATTGGTCGGGGGACTGTTCTGTTTAGGGACCGTGGCAGTTTGCGGGGGGAGATTAGGTGCGTTCGGGACGTTTGCAAGAGAAAATGGCAACCGGAGGTTCGCTCCTCTTTGAGCGAGCAACTTTTTATTTCTTTGGACATTCCTTTGACATTTGATAAAAATTATTGCGCCTAAATTAAGCGGATAAATCTGACAGAGAGAAGGAAGGAGACGAAGTATTCAACGAGCTCTTGGCATTTCTTTTCTTTTCGTAGCTCGAACGTTTCAGTGCCTTGCAACGCTGTTCAGATTTCGCGATGCTCAACGTATGGTGAAAGAAAAACTCAGGGTGAAAAGGAAAGTTTGTCCGTGGCTGTCATAAATGAATTCTACACCTCTTATTTTGATGGAAATGCACGTAAAGACCTTGACTTTCAAAGTCAAAAGAAATTTTGGATTGTATTCTACTCATCGCGGAGGTAAAACTTTTCCAAGGTTGTAACCTAAACCTAATGTTCTCTTGAAAAAGTTTCTTGATCATAACAACTTAACATTGCGGACCTGCTAACAGCGAACTTTACGGTTCTGGACTAGGTTTCACCAACATTTGATTGATCGTAGTTGTAAGTCTATTCAAATAGTCAAACTAACTGTTAACGTTATTCCAAATATCGAACGCAGCTGTTTTTGAATGAATATCGAATTGTACGAGTATATATAAATTGTATCTTTGTATATGTTTTCTACACACGCGGTTTTTCAAATAGCCCCCGGCACTGAAAATTTTCTATCAAAGCGATGGAAGAATAAAAAACCGGAGAAGTGATGGTATCGAGAGGAGCAGCAAACGATGTTGTACCGCGTTGTTTTCATCGAGAATATCGCTTGGAACTGCAGCATTGAGAACGTCGTCGGTGTGGTTCGTGGTAAACGTTTGAATAAAGGCACACCTTGAAGAGGCATATCGATACACCTGACTGAATCACTGACCATCCATGCAAGACGACGTCGAGAAGCCTCGAGCCTCTTATCCGCTCATCTGGGGTGGAACCGTCACCCCCGTTTCTCCGCGAAGTTTCTACTCGAGCGACCAACGTGAACCTTTAAAGCTTGCTATTATTTTTTCATATCACCCGCGTTACGAGTCGACAGTGAAGCCGTGGCATGAAATTTTTGGACAGAAGTTTGAAACCTTGAGTTTTCTACAGAGTTTACCTCTTGCGCTGGTAACTGATTGCGGACCATAACGAGTGACCAAACCGTGTACAGTAATTCGTTTTCTTCTTCAATTCATCGGTACATCACTGGACAGAAATTACCAAGAAGTAATAAACTTATTATTTGTTTTGTCTGAGTTAGTTATATTTCAATATACTTAAAATTGGGAAAATATTGCAATTTTTGGCCAAATATTCTGGACGTGCGTGGCACGTCGTTTCAGCGCAAGAGGTTTCAACTTGAGCCGCTTGATCTTCGTTAATTGAAATATTGCTTATTTCTCTTGACATAGACATAATTGAACAGTCGTGGCAGTGTTTCAAGTTAATTTAAGTTGCACTTTCTACTCTGAAAACATAATTCAAATGAAACGACCGAGCTCGAGCTAGAACTCTAATTCTTCAAATCTCGTTTCTGATATCTTCAAACTACCTCGACGATAATTAAACTAACCAAATCGACAAATCACGACACATCCAAAGGAAAAAAAAAAAGAAAACCATTTGAATAATTCCAATTTACGCCCGGGCGCGTAATTCGATTGCAAGGTGCGTATCGTCAAACGAAATAAAGCAACAACGATGTTCACATTCTACTCCCTGAATAACAATGCACGGACGAGCTACGAGAGAGAGAGAGAGAGAGGAATATACGAGAGAGTGGCACGTATGTTCTCGAGGTCGGTTTTGCCGCGACACGCTTGGAAAAGTGATAAGACCACGGCCAGGCACAATGGCCCCCCGATGACGTAGCACAAAACGATTTCACCCCGGCTTTGGATTCTTAGTCTCGATCGAAGAAGCTTTTCCTCCGCCATCGCTACCACCACCAGCTTGCGTTACCACTTCTCTCTCCCTCTCTCTTTCTCTCTTTCTCTCTTTCTCTCTTCTTCTCTTCGGGGTCGGTTTCCAGCGCGAGCGCCGCTGGCAATCGCTAATTAGACACAGCTCGTTCATTGTCAACTACGAGAACGACGCGATGACGCAGCTGTATTCGGTTTACGAGGGAAGAAACGGTGAAACGAGAACGGTTTTTTTCTTTTCTTTTATTTCCTTGCTTCAGTCGAAATTAATGCTACAATCGCGTTTCTATATTCTGCAGTTTTCTATGCCCTACAGATCTCTGTTATTTTACAGGCTGTCCCATAACTAGTGGTTACTCGCCACTGATTGGGAGAGGCGATTCTCTGCGAAACGAGTCGAAAAGAAGGAATAAAATTTGTTCGTTCGAGCTGAGAAAATCGAGTTTGAGAATTAATATATTGTACACGTGTTATTTATCAGAGCTGGCAACTTATAGCGGTGAATAATTGTACAAATTTATTATTTTAATACCATAACATATCCTTGGTCATTCTTGTCAAAATTAATATACTGATTTCTGCTTGAACAGAAACATAAGTTTACGAATCTATTTCTTTTGATTATCATTTAAATTAATATAAAATTTATATGCACAATTTATACCTATTAGTTTCTAGAATATTCAGTTAATTTGTTTATTCGCACTAATATTTTTGTTAACCAACCAGAATCGAGTATATACACGCCGTAAAAGTGTCAAGAAATCATCGTCTCGTAAGGATCTCGATGTTGCGAAGGCGCGATCGATTTTGACGAGTTGAGTGGCCATGTTGCGCGATCCGATGGCGACAGCCGTGGATCGCCAAGGATCCACGGACGTCTCGATCGCGTGCTGAACGTGTTCGTTCGTCACGTTTCGACCGGTGCACGGGCCGACGACGAAGAAGGAAGCTCGATCGGCGACGACGATGCTTGATGGCGCGTGACGGAATGACGTCACGATCCTAGCCGCGACTGCACTCGTCGCGTCGTCGTGCGATCTACGTTCCGTGCAGTTTGCCTTACCAGATGGAATATAACGGTTCATCGTTCCCGTTTCCTCGTTCTCGCTCTTCTCGCCAGAATTTTCTCTATTTTTTCCTTCACTCCTCGATTCCCTCCAAATTTGCAGAACATGGGTTTTGAACTTTGGAAGACACTCAGGACGTTGTGTAAATGGTTTTTGACGCAGCCGTGATTTTTCACATTTGTGCAATGTAATTTTCACATTTTTTGCAATTAATTTTGTTTCTTTTGGGGGGGGACTGTGCTTGTCCAGTCCAGTGAATGAGATAAGACACAAGTTTTGGTAAATAGTTGATATTGTTGTCTGTTATCTGCGTTGTGTAAAATTGAAAAGTACGTGGCATCGACGTTTCACTTGGAAGAAGAGTTTAGGGAGCGTAGTATTGTGATTAATTTACGTCAGTTGTCAGTCTTCTAATTTTGTTACTCCGTTTGGTCTCGTGCCGTATTCCATTCGTTATAATATTTAGCAATTACCAGACCATGGATATTTGCATTCATTCGCCAAAATTCATTCAGCGATATACGCAAAACTCGAAATTTCAGTATTCAATGAGAGAAACGAACTTCTGCCTAGGTTAAACTTCTTATAAAAATACAAAGTTTCATGAAAATTTGCAGTTTACTTGAAATAAAAAATTGGAAAGAAACCATAAAAAAAATTAAACAGCATTTACTCTAATATTTCGTGACAACTAAAAATGTTTTACCAAAAATGTCATCGATTACTAAAAAGACATTATATATGCCACCTCGTTGAAAAAACAAGTTAAATCACTTAACAAAACAATCGATATGTTAATATTGATATTGTGACTTGAAAATTGGGTTTATTTTTTTTCATCCTTTAAATTTTTTAAAGATTCCAAAATAGATGTAGATTTGTTTCGACAGAGAATCCCAGTTGAAAGGAACGAAAGATCGAATCCGATTTGTCGTCGGATCGAAAATAGTCGTTTTAAAATGGGGGAGGGGGGAAGTGGCGCGTAGGTTGCTTACGTTCGCTTTGGGAGGCTTTTCCCAGGAGCAGCGGCGGTGCAATCGGATTGTTCGAGTATGTGGAAAAGTGATTTGTTTGGGTAACTGTAGTCGACGAGGCAGGTAAGAGGTGTGTATAGCAGGAAACGCGCAACGGGACCTTTGTGTTCGATGAACGCGAGAAAATAATTTTTCTGATCGTCCCCCTCGTATCCTTTCGTTTCTTCGTGGAAGTAAAATTGTTGGCTTTTCGGAAACTCGTTTGGAAAAAATCCATTTTGATCCTTTATTTCAAGATAATGAAAAAGAAAAAGCTTGAAAGATTTTATCTTTTGGTCCTTCTTCGAACTTGACGAATTTTTTCAAATTATAATTTTTCGTGGAAATAATGCACTCTCGAAGACTCGAGTGATTTTTTTCGTGTTCTTCGTTACGTCGGTCGAATTTCTCTGCTGCAGATTTAATCGTCGGTCGTTCACAGTTTTCCTGAAAATAAAAACAGGAAAAAATTGGAAAACAAATTCGCGAGTTACAGTCAATAGACGAATGGCAATCTACGCGAGAAAATGACAAAAATTTCGTACGCAAACAACAGTCGAGTGTCGCGTACGAAATTTCCTCGATTTCGGAATGGCAACCACGTGGCGTTTCTCCCGTCGTCTGTTCCGATAAGTCGTGAAAGATTCGCGGTGATAAACGATAAAACGTGAAGTTGGGAATTCATGGCGGTACCTATATGTAAATGGCGCGGCGTACGAGAGACGCGAAGGACACTTACGTCGGGTTACTGGCTGCAATTGTCGAGGTTAATGGCGCCACGAGTGGGAGAGCACGTGCAACATTGCGAACGACGCCCGACTTCCGTCGAAACGTTTTCAGGAAATTCGAAACGTACGCCGCGTCCGCTCGATTTTGACTCGCTAAAAATTGAAAGGTGTCATGGAGAATATCACCTTTGTGAATTTGGATAAAATAAAAATTCCTATTTCATTACGTAACTCAATTTACGTGAAATATTTTGCACTCGAGTGCACGAAGAATTAGTTTTTAGTAATCTAAATGGTAAATCATTTTTAAATTAAACTCGATATCAAGTAACTTGGTGTAACAACGATGTGGTGAATTTTTGAATCATTTCGAAATAGTAGTCGTGATTATTTACATGAAAATATGTAAAATTTGTAATATATTGTTCGTGACATATTGAAGAAAAGGGTCTCCAAATTCGAATTCTCCAAATTTCTAGTCTACACTCGAGGGATGCAGAAGCTAACAACACACTGAAGTGTATTGACTTGACAAAACTTACAATTAGCGTCATAAACTTAACAAAAACAATAAAGAACAAAAAGAAGAAGAATCAAGCCTCTACTCAATTTGCGATCAATCAACGTTTGTGTTAATCAAACGTTCAATGAGTTCGTCTCAGCGTGTATTATCCTCGATCGAGCTTAATCGAGTGTGATTCTTTCTTTCTCTCGGTGAATCCGGAATTACCCAAAGGAATTCCTCGGTGGGGGTAAATTTTTCTACGTAAAAGGACAGAGAATGGTCGGTCTGAATGAAAGAAACCGCGCGTTTAAACGCCGAGGGAAGGAGCAGGACGACGCACAGTGATCTCGGCGAATCTCTCTCTCGCTGATTCCCCGTTTCCCTCGGTAGTTTTCATCCCGAGCGTCGATCTCGCGATGGAACGCGAAGGCGCGGGAGGAGGAAACGACGTTGGGTCGCGTCGCGTCGCGAGGAAGAAACCAACGGCGTCGGTTTCTTTCTAAAAGGACGAGGGCCAAGGACAAGGAGCAACGGGAGAGCATTTAGCTAAGCATGCGACTAGTTTTTGTCGCGTAACTGCGAAAGGAAGCGAGCGAGCGAGCGAGCAACAGCGGCAGAAGCGGAGAAGCAGGCAGGAATGATGGAGAAAGGAAAGGGGAGGAAGGCGAAGATACTTCGCCGCCAGGTGGCAAGTATGCTCTTGAAACCTGCCGTACGTGCTGAAGATCTTCCCGAGATACGGCTTTAACAAGGTCACGAGGACCACGGATTTATGTTATAGAACGAAACTTTTTTTTCCAGTTTTTGCATCTTACCTTTCATTGGTAAAACGAGATCAACTGTCGTAGATATCTTGAAGGAATTTTGTGAATTTTGTGACTTTAGGAACGATTCAAAAGTTGGAAGGATCGCGTTGTAAGGTTTTTTCTTTTTTTCTTTTTTTTTTTTTAGATATCTTTGTGAATTTCGTGGAATCTGATTTTAGAAAGGATCAATCGGAATATTTTTTAGATATATTTTCATGGATTTTGTCAAATGTGACTGTAGGAAAAAGGATCGATCCTTTGAATTGAAAGATTTTTGACGTCTCTAAAACTCACTAATATTCATCGAATAAAAATGAAAGACGCAACGATTGCAACGATTGCTTAAAAACGTCGAAACGAATGAGACAATCGAACATGAGTAATCATTCCCGTGGAGATGAAAGAATCCTTCGCGAAGTATCGTCGCTGATTAAATATCAATACGATCTATTGTTCAATCAGTAAGCTCCTCAACCCCACTTGACCCCGTTACCTGCCATCTAAATACTCGAGATTCAGTTATTCGACCGTGCCCGCGTTGCTCGAGTCGTTATGGCGCGAAGGAGAGAGAGAGAGAGAGAGAGAAAGAAATCAACGCGTTTACGGCGTATGAAATTACGCGTGGTCGAGCAGCTCGTTTCACGGGATAACGGCCGACTAGGAACCGACATTACACCGGCCTCTGCCCGTAAATTCGCCTCTGGTTCACTGTCACAATCTCGCGGCGACGTTAATCGTCGTCGTTGCCTGGCTGGAACGTTACGAAACGAAGCATCGCCGAATCGCACCGCGTTTTCACGTCTCGATGGATTCTCGTCTCGATCCGAGCGTGTGTTTGACAAATTTCGAACTTACGAGCTTTCGAAAATTAAGTACAGCCACGAGCCGAGTATAAGTCTGGTTAAACGTGGATCGTAATTTTCTAAGATTTCCTTTTGAACGCGAGACGACTCGCAAAATTACGCTCTGTCTCCCGTCACAATTTTTCCAAAATTCTTCCAATCGTTGTACCGTAGAAATAAATATCGGAACGAGATATGAGACAGAGCAAAATGAGAGCAGAGTGATATTACACGAACTGTACTCTCGAACAAGAATTTTACAAAATTCGTCTCTCGTCGCAGTTTTACCTATAAAATTATTTCAGTCCGTCGTTGTACCGTAAAAAGACCGAGAGTAAAATTCCGTCGTTAAGGCAGAGCAAAATTCCCTCGGTAGACAGCGAGTCGCAACGCTCACAAACACGAAGACGCGCGAACACGTTGGAGCGGAGGGTGAGATTAGGTGAAATGGACGCGTAGTAGGAAGCCGGAGGTATCCCGGTGCGAGGATCCGCTGGTTACAGTCTCTCGAAGAGAAACGAAAGAGAGAAAGAGGGAAGAGGCGATCGGTAGGCGCCTGGTCGTTTTGCTTCGTAACGACCTTCGAGCGTTGTCGGTGTTGCTTTTCCCGACCCTTGCAGGCAAAAGAGAGTCGTCGACTACTTGTCGTACAATGAGGACCGCCGCCACGCCAGGAGGTGGTCCCTGACCGGAATAACGAGCCGAGAAAGACGGAGTGTGTTCACCGGGGGCCCGCGGTGTCCTTCGGCCACCGCTCACGCTTTCGTCGCGGAAACTTCGATGGGCACGGTAGCGACCCTTGAAATCGTTTGCACCCCGGCCAGGGAGAGGCTCGTCTCTCCCTCCTTTTTCCTTTCTTTTTTTTTATTAATTAATTTTATCAAGCCTCTCCTGTGATTCACACGCGTCTGTTTAGTTCAGTTTTCTCCAGTTTTGGCTTTCTTTCTCTTCGTCTCTGCGGAACACGGATTACGTACGAACCTCTCGCGAATTATTTCGTCGGATCGTTCCTTTAGTGAGTGGTTTAGAAATTAATTGGTCGAAAGGTGGGTTTTTTAAGTTGCAGTATTTTTTTTTTTTTTTTTTTTTTTGGAACGTTGGAAATGGTTTTATGAGGAATAATTGATGGGGGAGTATGTATAGATGCCTTTTAAATGGCACCTACATATATATTTAAATGGAAGAACGTGGCCCTTCCAGCAGGTAGATCGAGAGTCGAGGCCAATCGAGAGACTACCTCGTCGAAATTAGCAGCAATTAGTGGCTGTTTATTTTTTTTCTGCAATCACCCATTTTAAGCCTTATATAGGCGTTATCGATTTCAGACCACGGCTCGCTTTCGATCGTTATTATTGCAATTCTACAAATATGTACCTTCCCCGAGAGTTATTTACTTTATGCGTACATTCATTTTTCATTAAAATAATTTTGTTATTCCTCTTGAAAAAATCCACGTTGATATTTGTCAACCTAAAGAACATTTTCGAATTTATATATAATTTAAAGAATTTACTAGATAAAATACTTTTCTGTATTATACAATACAATTATCATAAATTATTATTAATATAAATGTATCGAACACAATGCTAAACGTATGCGTAAATATATAAAGTGAAACACGTCAATATTAAATACATCGTATTTTACATGTTCGTGTAAAGTAAAGTATATTTACGCTAGTATTCATATATGTACAATATCTATTAATATAAAAAAAAGATGTCTTCCGAGTACGATATTTTAAGTATTCTCTAAAAAGAAATCCTGTCACCGCGAGGATACCGCCAAGCCCATGATTTCAACCTCCAACCCTAATTATGACAGCAAAAGAGCCGTGCAATGGTAAAGTTTGCTCGTGTTGTATCGTTTCCCTTTTCTCCTCCTTTTTCATCTTTCTTCAGAACCCTTCTCGTTCCTCGTTCATCTTTGGCGCTCGCTTGATTCTTTAAGTTGCCCTTCGACTCGGTTCTGGTGGCCACCGAGAATGACTAGCAGAGATTCATGTTCCCCGCCATGTTGACCCTTTCCTCGACTTTACGAGTCTTTAACCCCTTTGGGTGTTGCCCAAAGTTTGTTTCACGATTTCTTTATTATTTCCCTTTGCCAGAAATTTCGACAGATTTGCCTGGAAATTGTAAAAGGAACAGCTTGGAACACGGGTCAATCTTTTACAGATTAAGACAATTCTCTATTTTTATCGTACTGAATGTGCAAATAAGCGGATAGGAACAGACACGTGTGTTTAAATTTATTATCACGCATCTTTCAACGATCACTAACCATTGAAGATTATGTGATATCATAATAACGACGTCACGTGTTATTAATTGTTGAAAATGATACTATGACAGTCATTAAACACACACGACTCCAAGTGTGACTCGTATCATCGCTAAACCGAATACCAAAAGTCATACATTGACTCTACTTTCGACCATTATTTTTCCACCATTGCGTACACCTCGCACATATTTAAAATATCTAAAGATTTCCGATAGTTCGCAATCTGACGATAAATATTCACATCCGCCAGTTCTTCGTCAAAACACCACTAAATATTTTACATATTTTTTCACGTTTGCGCATATTTTTAAAACCTTGGAATATTTAAAAGTACATCTCCAGTGATTCACAATCTGACAATAAGTATTCATACTCGTCAGTTCTCGATCTAATCAAAATTAAAAGGTATTAATAAAAATCATAAATAATAAAAATATTAATTAGTATTAACCCCTTAACCTACAAACTACTAGGATCACGCAGCCTTCGAGCCACTCGACGGCTCGGCAAGTCGGTCCTAAGTTGCACTAAACGCGCACAAACTACTTACAGAATGTGAGTACATGTGTAGGATACAACTGGTTTCATTTTGTGGAATATTTGACAAGTAATTACAACCTGATGTAATAATTGTTGTAGATATACCACTAAAGGTTTATTATCAATCATTAAAATGCAATAAAACATAACATAAATCAATAACATTTATCTGCAATTCCTGAATAAATTAGCAATTCGCGTAATTAGCGTAAAAAAATCAATAACAGAAAACATCTTGTGAGGATTCTTCTCTAATATTTAAGAAAATATATTTCAACGTGCGAACGTGACCGAGAATAACATGTAACTGATTATGATACAAATCGATAATAAGAATCTAACACGAGTCGCGACCGTCGCACGACAGGTCATGCTCGTGATATTTACATTTGGCTCGATCATTGTATCGGCGGCCGTGCCCGTAATACAATATTTACATTTGGCTCGAATACAAGAGTACGAGTCTTACACGTATCCATAGATTAAGGAGTTAATAAATACAAGTATTGATAAAATATTAGTATAAAATATAAGTATTATAAATTATAAAATATAAGTATTAATAAAAATAAAATCGGCGACAATAAGAGATGAATGGATCTCCAATTAACTCGCGAGTAACCAATTATCTCCAATTAATCTCGCAAGTGATTTAATTGTCCCGTGTGTTCGATTCTACTCAATAAGTGCTCCGGTTCCGCGTTAGTATCCAGAAAAATGCCGAGAAACCTCCTTGGGGATGCGTGCCTGTCCCTTGTTCGTGCGTTCGGATGACACTATCGAGCCGATTCGCACGAGTGCACGCGCGCGTGCTGGAACATGCGGCGCGCTGTTCATCCTGTTATCTGCGATCTTTCTGCAGGCGAAACTGCGGCTGGCTGCAACATTTTGCATGCACGTGCAATTCTTACGCGACCCGAGAAACTTTTCAACCCTTCGCCTGTGGTTGGTTTAACCCTTTGCAGTCGTATACACCGCGTGTGTATGATTAATGGCGTGATCTGCGAATCTCTTGCGATTTTCTTTTCAATTTTCTTGAATGAGCATTACTCGTTGTATTTTTCGACGTAAAGTTGAAACGTTACACAGGTGTGTCGAAATAACATGCTGACACCTCACGAAACAAATGAAAAATTTTGACAAAAAGCAAAATTTTGAGAAGATCGAGTTTGGAGATTTATCAAGTACGCTTATTAACGAATTATTAACAAGAGGTTACTTTACGTACGAAAATAAGTAGAATTATAATATACAAAGATGTACGAAACGTTCAAAGTAAAACTACTATGATGGCGTGATTTGTAATCGAGTATTATAAACATTAACCTCTCGCGCTGGTATGACTGGTGGTCACGCACGTCGAGAATTTTTTGTCCCAAAATTGCAATATTTTCTCAGTTTCTAGTATATTTAAGTGTAACTCGGGCAAAACAAATAATAAATTTATTACTTCTCAATAATTTTTATCCGAGTTCAAAAATAAAGCGACGAATTATTGTATACGGTTTGGTCACTCGTTATGGTCCGCAGTCAGTTGCCAGCGCAAGTGGTTAAGAAGATTAATTCGTGTTTGCACTTGTCAATGGTATGGAATTATTTTTGTATAAAATTGCCGATCAACGCTGCATTAAGAAATTAAATTAAACGTTAGAATGAATTGAAAAAATAAAAAAAGGAAGAAATAAAATGTGTTAAATGTTATATTAATTCTGTGGGAAACTTATTGTCAAAATACTGCCAGAGACGGTATGCTGACACTTGTATCTGACAAAAACGGTCACGCCTGTCCACAGAACGTGGTTTCTTGCGAGAGAGCAAGTGTCGGCGACAGCGCGGCAAGCAACAGTTTGCCGACGATAAATCACAATCCATGAGCGTGTCGAGCGAACTATCGGTTCTAGAAACGGTACTTCGATCGATCCGTGCGTCGCGAATCCAGTGTCATCGACTCGAAATCGTACGTTCGAGCTGCACGACTTTATAGACAGGAATACCTGTCTGTGAATTTTGCTCACCGACACTGACATAAAAAATCGTATAGTTTTAAGAAAAATTTCTTCCTTTCCAGCGTGAAAATATTACGTACAATGTGTTGAAACTATAAAAACAGTCTCTTTCGTGCAAATTCGTAGAATTACTCGTTGAAAAATAAAAATTTTCGATTTAAAAAAATTTTCTTTTTGACATGACTCTTCACTGACATGTAACAACATTGGTGTTTTAACATCAAAATTCTTTTCGTTTTAATAATTGCAGCCTAAAATATCGAAGTTAAAATTTCCAATTTTAAACAAATTTACCCATTTTTCTACAAAGTTCTAGAATTGCTGTTTCTTTAATTTCTCTTTAAGTCCCTGAAATGATACCTTTGAAATTTCCAAATCAACGCTGGAGCTACCGACATTTTCTTAAATTAAATTAGTCATCTCGACTAATTATTGTTTTGATACATAGTTTTAACGTTACATGCAAATTTTTCTGTATAGAAGGTTCACGAACCTCATTCAGTCCTAAAATATCGCACGTGTTGTAATATCCCCGAGCACATTCACAGTTACGAGGAAATAAATATCTAGTGTAACAACAACCGTACCGTGAAAATTGCAAAACTTTCAACTTGCAAGATTAAAATTATCAATTTGAATAAATCTAAATAAATTTAACGCCCAAAACTCTTCTCTCTGACACCATAAAATATCCATATTATATACACTGTAAGATACCTATATTATTTATCAAAGTATACTATATTACAAATTATTATACATTATAAAATACCCCGAGATACCTATATTATTCACCAAGAAAAAAAAGAAAAAAGGAAATTACGAAAATTCTACCTTAAATTCTCTCGCGTTAATCCCTCGCGTTAAACAATCCGTTCGAAGTGAAACATATTCAACAGAGAGACGATGAAATTACACTTTTCGACATTAAAATACATACGTTCCGCTATGTTCGCAGGCGGCGAGTCTCGCGGCGTTCGCAGGCGAAAGTGCGCGTTCCGAAAATACCAGTTGGCGGCCGCGCTTTTTATTATTCATAAACCCATCGGGCGCCGCCGTTGAGAGGACATTTTCGACTCTCTGGCGTGCGAAATCGTCGCGCGTATACACGTTCCCGAGGCGATCGCCAGCATTGTTCGCGTGCGTGTTCGCGAGCGAGCCTCGCGTGCACAAATGGGACAACGGTGTACCGATTGCCAATGCGTGTGTGTACGTGCGTATAATTTGCAGATGGAAAATGAGTAACTTGCGTATACTCGTGTATACGAAGCACCATGTTGATTGGTAATTTATGGTACGATCGATCGAGGAGAAAAAAGAAAAAGAAAATGGGAACGATGGTTAGTTGAGGTGTGTAGGCTACGTTGGAAATAATGAAGCAGAAAAGTGAAATTCATTCACGATTGTTTACTATTTATACACATATTTATTTATTTTGTATATTTATATAATTTACCATTTATATATTGTTTACTCTAACTTTACTCTAATAAAATAAAGGAGAAAGGACTCGCGAACTCGTTTTGTTCAACAGAGTTGTGAAACCATCTTAATTTGCAATCCCTTCGAGAAACAAATAGAAACGAGATCTTCAAAATTTGTTCGTTCGTTCATACTCGCTGAGATCTCGTCCATTCACTCTTCCACTTTCTCCAATACTCCAACTTTCATCTTTCATCTCTCTCTCTCTCTCTCTCTCGCATACATTCATCACCAAAAGAATCTACTACCAAAAAAAAGAGAGTCCATTGGTTCAAACATTGGTTCAAAAGAATCTACTATAAAAATTACCAAAAAAAAAAAGGGAGTCCATTGGTCTCGCTTTTCATCTTAAAAAAAAGTGGGCAAAAAGATAAAAAAAACTACCAAGCGATGGCAAAAACCGCGTCGAACCTCGTGTATATACTCGCGAGGCAAAGGAGCAAGAACAAAAAACGAAAGGAGGAACGAAAAAAGAGCAGGAACAGTTTCATAGACCCGCGAGGAACCGCGGAACGACTCCAGAGAGGAAAAAAGGTAACAAAAAAAAGAGAGAAAAAACGAGCAAGTCTCGCGACGCAGTTGACCGTGGATTGGAGAAGGACAGGTATAGAGACAGCTCGCTCGCTCGCTCGGGATTACGGCGAGATAGGGAGAAAGAGAGACAGAGGTAGTATCTCGGATCTGTTCGGAAGGAGGGAACCGGCCGGACCGGGAGTGGAACACCACGATACGGGTAGGTACGACCCTCGTTCCCGAGGAACGGAATGAGCACGCTGGAACGAGGATAGAGCAGTTCCAGCGAGGGTGTCGTGGTGACTGCTGGAGGGAGTTTCCACAAACTCACTTGGTGGAAAGAGATGGACGAACAGATACACTGTATCTTACAGACTCCCTCTACCGGCGTATTTTTCTCCGTTTGATCTCTTATCTATTTTTCTACATCTTTTCGATGTTACAACGTGACGTTTTCTTTTTCGTCCGACTGCAATTGTGCTTGGAAAGGCACGTGACATTTTAACGAAAAAATACAGTGCTTGACGCGAGCTCGTTTCGTTTGGTTGTAATTGTTTAAAGAAATACAACGGTGGAGGAAAGGTATTTCGTTCGTATCTCTCCGCTTGTTCGTAATTATTTACTTTAACTACTACTGGGAAATACCTTTGTACGTGAATGCAACATCTTTGAAAAGCAAATGGGAGAGGAACGATGTTTGGAATCTTTGGAATTCATTCGTTCATTCGCTCCTTCATTTACTCCAATGTTATTGTTTACTCCATTTGTTTGTTCCAATATTATAAAATGAAAAGATAGGCATGAATTTACATTTTACATAATTTCGTTTAACTATATATAATTCCTTTATGAGAAAAGAAAAAGAAAACCTTTGAAATTCATTCATGTCTTTCCACTTTCTTCATCGTTGACAACAAATGCTGACACGTAAGTCGTAATTTTCTTTTCACATTTTCTTTTTGTTTACAGATAATAAATATCTCGCAATTCTTTTACGCACTGTCAGATTTCAGTTTCAAATTTGACCAATATAATCGCGATAGTAACACATATAAAAAATATTCACGAAAGAAATGAACAACAATGTGTAGACATTTTAAGATTTTCGAATCCTCAAGTTTCCTCATGTTTCTTCGGAACATGCGCAAAACTCAGCGAGCAAGTTGGCACAAACGGCGTGTTTCTCGCGATTTCAGTCGTCGTCGGTGAGGATTATTAAACGCTCAAAGAGTGAAAATTCGTTAGAGAGGGCACCGATCCGAGGACGAAGGCGATCGGTGTTGTAACTGTGTGTTCAAAAAAATCTCGCTTCGTCTTTCTCTCTCGCTCTCTCTCCTCGTCGTTCCCCAGTGGTTGCGGTTGCCGTACGTGCGAGCCTCGCGATCCTAGAACCCGATAAGGATCCCTTGGCCTCTCTTTCAGGCCCCTCCCGAGCAGAACGATCCCTCACGCGCTCGTCGTCCCTCCTCCGCGGCCTCACCACACATCCGTAAAACGTTCCGTTCTTCTTTCATCTCTCTTGACCCTCTCTCTTCGTCCAACGAATCTCTCTCATCCGCCACCTCCGTTTCGCGCTTGAGTTTCAACCTCTTTCTTACGAACAAAATTTTCTTCCTCCTTTTTTTGTTCGAAGATTGAGAAACTGCAATGCTAAAATATTGTACGGTATATGTGTGAATTTAGAATACGACGGTAGTCTTTAGGAGGCAATTTTCTACCTGAATGCCATTTTTTTTTCTTCTTTTGAAAACGCGCGATCGATAACGAACTGTATGTAAAATGTTTGACGAAACAGTGCGTGATGAAACAATTCGTACAATGTCTAGTAACTAAAACAACTTTCCATCTTATGTTCCTTATATTTTTAAAAATGTGAAATTAAAATGTTCGTTATAGACCATTTAGTATGTTTGGTATAATGAAATGTGTGATAAAACATTATAGGGTGGCCACTGAAAAACTCAAGGGTTTGAAACAGTCATAACTTGTTCATTTTCAAAATGGTGGTTGTTTAAATTATATTAATTATATTAATCATATTTCTAAATAAAATAATAAAAAATTTTAAAAACGCGTGTTTGTGAAAGTTACTTTTTGTTTTATACCATTCGGTCTTTCAGTGACCACCCTTTATATACTAAAGTAACGTGTATGATTCTTTATGTAATATCTGATAGATACAACAGTGTTCCATTTTTTTAAAAAGATGTTATAATTAAATTAAATTCTGGATGGTACTGTAATGGAAAAAAGGATAAAATAACAGGTATATGCGACAAAATAATATATACTGAAACAACGTGTATAATTTTTCGCGATGGCAAAACGATTTTCCATTATTTCGAATTACGTAATTCGGTAAAACAGAAATTGCTCTGTGGCGCACAATGAACTTCTGATATTTAATCGATCTCCGGTGAAGCGTATAGGTTAGGCTATTGGTTGCTCGCGCGTTTAATTAGGTGTACAGCGAATTTGGATTAATTAGAATACGATTCTGGGTAAGGTATGTCCGATCCACGCTGTGGTTATGTAATCACGGTGAGTGGCCGAGGAGTGGTTGCGTGGATGGTGAGAGGCGATCGCGTTTGGAATGAGGAATTAACGCGATTGCTTTTATTCCCTCCCAAATTGATTTCAATTACCGATCGAAAATACTGTTCCACTGGTCGAAAGTGGTCTCATCTTCAAATTGAATCGGTCGGTCTCCAAAATCCGAAATCGTGTAGAATTGTATCTCAAAAAAAAAAAAAAAAAAGAAAGAAAAAAATCGAATCGCTATTCACAAAATCGTGATCTTTCGCGATCTTAAAAATGCACCTTAAATTAAATATCTTAAAATTCGGGATATCTTTCATACGTATATATTGCTCCAGTGAATCAATCGAGACTGTTTTCTATTTTTGTTCGTACTAAATAATTACCATGCATCTTTCGATCTTTTCGTTGAAAATTGCACGATACGACGGTCACGTCGATCATAGTGTTACTGCAGTGTTGAAGAAAATTTATCGTGGGGGACCAATTATCTCGATTACGTAATCGTATTAATTGTATTGTTGACGTCAAGCTCGCGAAACTTTAAAGATCAAACAGTATCATCGACGTTACTGTAGAAAAATTATGATGGTTGGGTCGATAAAGTTGTAACATTCATGTAATACATGTGACGTATCATCGAAATTATATTACATTATATTTCATACAGTACGTATAATTCTGTTAGTGCCACGAAAATTTATTAAACGATAAACGAAACGCTTTGACGAATTTAGAAGTGTATTTTGAAAAATATCGAGGCATAGAGATACAATTTACCAAGTTTTGAGTACAAAACCTCCTGTACATAAACGATAAAAATACATACATTAAGTCACGAGCGACTTTAAAATTTAATTAAAAGAAAAAAGAAAGAAATCCGCAATTTCAATCAACTCTCGCACTCTCCGCTCGCGAAACCTGCTCAACTTCCCAACCTTTCCCAGCAATCCTTTTCCACTCCGTCCCCGACCAAATCGAAAACGCGACGACGCTCGAACACGCGTCTCTCGCTGTCCCGTTATTTCCGCGCGCGCGGAGGAGTAAGTCGCGGGTGTAACAGCCGATAAATCAACAAGCATAGGCTCAGCGAAGAGCTGTTTCGCGGCTCGCGTTGCACGCGCGTGTACACGCGTTGCGCGCGCGGACATGTGGACAGCGGAACGAAGGATGGGCGAAAGAGAGCTGAAAAAGGAAGGCAGCAGCCACACGCGGCACACGGTGATTTATCTGTAGAGCTGCGTGCTCCTTTGGAATTTCTGCTGCCGGCGAGCTCGCGCGTCCCGACGAAGTCGAGAAGTCGATCGACCGGAATACGTCGACGTAACGAACCGATTCACGACGCTTTCTTCCTTCGTCTCTGGCCGTTTATCGCGCTGACAGATGCTTCTCTCTCTCTCTCTCTCTCTCTCTCTCTCTTTCTCTCTTTTCGACGAGCAGCGTGTAAAACGAATCGTGTGTCAAACGATTTTATGGCGAGTGGTACACGTGTAGTTTGGTTACGGTTTGGAGTGGTTTGATGGTTTCGTTCGGTTGGTTGTCGGAGGATCATTGGGTTTTAAGGGGACGTGGCTCGAGAGAAGGGGTGTTGCGGTTGACTCTTGTGTTTCTTGAGATTTTTAATGGTGGTCGGTCGTGTTGGTCGACGTTGGTTTACTTGGGTGTTTGGAAGTTTGACAGTTGAGACACAGTTTGGAGGTTGAACGTTGAAAAATTTGGACGTAGAATTTTGTTTGAAAAGTTGAGAGACACGGAGTCCGGATTGTCAGAATTGCAGAACTTCCGGTGTTTCGAAGCTTCGACACTTTGGAATTTTGGAAATGTGGTGCTTTGAAACTTTGGAACTTTCGAAACTTGGCGCTTTGGAACTCCAGAACTTTGTAGTTTCTGAGCTTTGGCACTTTAGAATTTTGAAAATTTGTAAATTCGGAGAGACTTGACACTTTCGATTTCTGAAACTGTGAGACTTTGAAACATCCGGAAGTTGTGAAATGAACGCGGTTGAATTTAATTGGACGGATTGAGATAATCGGAAACCCCCTCGGAAAGGGTTAATTTACAACTATTGCTCCGCGCAACGAGCTTTTCGATATCGATCGAAAGAGTGAATTGAGCTGCAAAGGCTACATGCAGTTGTAGTTAAAGGCTGCTGCTGATTGCTCGCTACCGCCTCTAACTGCTGGTAATTACTGGTAACAATCGGTCTGTGTTCCACTGTGAAAGCTGTTAAACGTATCTAACTTAACCCGATCTTTGTCGCAGCCTTGTAAACGGCGTTACGATACGTATCGGAACGTTTGGAAATATTTCAAGTAAAGGAAGAGCGAAACACCTGTTGTTTCCTTTCCTTAAATATTTATGATGTTTGTCAATTTTGTGCAAAAGTCATAAAAATTCCAGTCACACGGATAAATTGCCAACAACTTGGAGCATAGATCGACGAAATGAACTCGTTCAATCCTATTCCTTTTTTAATAGTTAATAGACTAAAGATAGCGTTAATTAATTTACCAAGAATACCTACGTGTAATTTTTTAAAATTCACTTTAAAATTTATAAAGTTTATGAATAATTTTGAAGAATTTAATTGCCCAGGCAAACGAAGTCGGGAAAGGAAAAATGGAATTGCCATTTTTATTTTCTATACATAGTTTACCATTAGAGTTTATCGCAAGTTTATCATTTATTTTCTATACGTATTAGACACCTAATAATTCTAGAGATTGATAAAAATTCCAAATTCTAAAACACAATGTACGATTCCATACAATCTTACGAAATTCTTCAGAGTTCTGTACAATTTTATACAATTCTACAAAATTCTGCAGAATTTTATCCAATTCATTCTCTGCAACGGAACCGATCCTTCAACGATAACAATATTCTCAGCAACACGTTTAACGATTTCGAAATTAACGAAAGATTATTTCGTTACCAATGATCATTATTGACGAGGAAATTATATTCCGGTTACTTGCAACAATTATAACTCTCTCGATTGTTCGTGATAACTATCGACAAGGGGAATTTATTTCGACTGCACGTAATATTTATTGCTGCGTATTTTTATGCAATTTATGCAATTATTTTAGCAAATTTCAATATAACTCGGGGGAGAAAAGAAAATTAAAAAGAAATTAAAAATAATTTAACGATAAAAGAAAAAGAAAAAAATTCGTTCAACTGAAACGGAACGTCGAAATCGACTGGAACGTACGAAAAAGTTAAGGCGAAATGTTGAGATTCAGCGATCGAATCGAGTTGTCGTTTCGAATGTGTTTCGTGTTTTACCATAGTTCTACCATTTATTGTTTGCCGTGTTTGAGCTCCGTGGAAACGTCGTGTCGACCGATGTTCAACTGGTCACCTGTTGATCGCGGTTGTACACGACTTTGTACCACGCCGGAAACAAAAACATATCCCGGCGTTTCCGGCTTGTAGGACCGGTCCTCTCCTCCCTAGCTCTTCCCTTCTGACGTACGATTCGTCGCGCTAATTGGATCTTTATTATGCAAATATACGCCTCGATCGTCGAATTGCTCGCACGCATATCGTGCTCTCAGGGGGGGGAGGTGTGGACGAGTCTGGTGAAACGAGTCTTCAACAATGAGTGCTGAAATGCAGTCGTGAGGTTCTTTGAAAAAAAGAAGGTATGAAAATTTTTCGACGCTCAAACGAATTAAGGCTAGTTAATTTGCTGAATTTACATCGACCGAAACCGAAATGTACAGTGCTTGAAAAATAAAGCCATTGATTAAACTAAAAGCTAGTGAGAGATAATCGAAGACACAACACTCATTTTCGATAGGGACAGATGGCAGAAAAAATTGTTTTTCTTTATTTTACTTTGCGAATATGTACTGTTTTCTACGTGCAAGGTATTTACATTTTTAATTTCTGAAATAACTAGAAAATTCCCCTAGGTTCTAAATACCTCTGAATTCTAGAGACTAGAATTTCCCCGAATTCTAGAAACTTTTAAAATTCTGGAACTAGAAGACTTCCCTAGATTCTGAACACTTTTGAATTTTAGAAGTTGGAATTTCTCCGAATGCTAGAAATTTCAAAAATTCCAGAACTGGAGAAATTACTCTAGATTCGAAAAATCTCTGAATTCTAGAAACTTTTAAAATTCCGAAACTAAAAACTTTCTCTAGATTCCGAACATTTTTAAATTCCAGAAACTAAAATCCCTTCGAATTCTAGGAACTTCTGAAAATGCAAGAAAATTCCATGGAAATTTGGAAATTTCCGTAAACGTCCGATTGTGAATTCTTTGGACGCATACCTATCGTCCAGTGAAATCGAAATTAAACAAAGTCGAAAAACCATCTTACTCCTTTTCTCTCTCCTCCGTGTTGGCGAAACGACCGTAATAAAACGTGAATCGTTCAATTCCTTTTTCTTTCCTTTTTTTTCGATCCTCCCCCTCCGCAGAAGCGTGGATCGCACATTTGTGGACGAATCGGCGTGCTTCCCCACCGTTGCCGGGGAATTAAGAGCGTAGTAAGAAAGTCTCGCACGGTTTAATTACCATTCAAGCCGGAGGGCCAGAGGGAGGCCCCTGCCTCATGCAAGTATAATTCTCTGCTCTTCGGCCTCTCTCTCTCTCTCCCCTCTCTCCTCCCCCACTCTTTCTCACTCGGAGAACAGTCCGCGTAGTTGTACACACGGCCACGATCCTCGAATACTGGATTCGCTCGAATATTGATACGCAGACGAAAACGGAGGAAAAGTCGCTGGGGAAATGCGTTTCACCAATTGTACTTCCAACGTGACTTCTCAACGTCGTGATTCCTCAACATAGCGGATGTCGAAACTTGGATGTTTTGATTAACATTCTGGAAATATCATGAAATTTCGAAATTTCAAAGTCTTGAAATTCTGAAATCTCACGGATGAAAATTTTTGTACTTTTGTATTTGAAAAGTTGGAAATTTGGAGATTCGAAACGTCGAACTTGTGGATTTTGGAAACTTGCGTCGAGTTTTAAATGTGCTACAGTTTTAGATCTTTGGAATTTTGGGAATTTGAGAATTTCACAGCCTGAGTAGTTTGAAACTTTGGCTTTTTAAGATTTAGGCTCCAGAATTTTAGAAATGTGGAACTTTGGAACTTTGGAATTCTAGAACTCTAGAACTTTGAAACTCTATAACATCAAAATTAAAATTCTAGACTTTTAGAACTGTTCAAGAGCCTCGAAGCTTCGCAACATCGGGAACCTCGTACAGTTGTTAATTTATCGAAACGAAGACTCGATTAACCACGAAACAACCCCAAAACAATTCCAATTCTCTCCAAAAATACAAAAATGCTCGATTAAGGAACTTTAAAAAATTAAAAATTAACTCTTAGAAAATTGAAGAATTGAGAGTTCTTTGAAATTCGCCAAATTCGAAAAATTCTAAAAGTTTCAAAATTTAAATTGAGAACCCCACGCGACAAGTCTATGAAAGTTTGAATCCACTCGTAAAGATTTAGACAAACGACGAATAATCGTTGGTGAATGATTTCTATCAACTGGAGACGACGACGGGGATCGCTCGAGGGAGGGCTGAACACCGGCATCGGAGGCACTTTTGCCGCGATAACGAGTCGGTTATGCGGATGTCCGTGAAGCGGATTGTGTCGGCCGGCGTACGTACTCTCGCGGCTACGACACGCGAGTCTGCGCATGCGACGACACGGTCCCCGGTGTTGCAGTGAACGCGGACGACCCATTTAACCCATTCGCCCACCGTACTGTATACTAATACCGCATGCATTCGACGACGAAGAAGGTTCTTCACTTGACCTCGTTACCCCTATCTTCTTCCACCTTCTTCCCTCCTCTTCCTCTTTTTTTAATTTATTTATGTTTTTCTTCTTACGTACGAAAACTTGACAGTGGCTTGCCCGCACTTTCGTTTCACAGCGCTGTATCAGACCGACGAATAAACGCGTGCTACGTTTTAGGAAACTGTTAAACGCGTTTAGAAGTAGAGAAAGTTTTTGTACGTTGAATCTTCCTGGTGAGCGAATTTCTTTAAATCTCTAGCGATTCGATCTTTTATTCTAGACTTTTGAAGTCTCTAGGGATTTCTAGGGAATTTCTTTGAATCTCTAGCGATTCAGTCTTTTATTCTAGACTTTTGAAGTCTCTGGGGATTTCTAGCGAATTTCTTTGAATTGTTTTACGTAATTTTTGAATTCTCTCGAAATTTCTGGCGAATCTTTAAATTTTTAGCGATCTTTTATTCTATATCTTTGAAGTATCCAGGAATTCTCTGGGTTTCTCCTTGAATTTTCTTGGTTGATCAATGGCGCTGACAAGAGAATCCACTTTTATCTTTTTGCAGTTCATTAATTTTTTGAAGTTGAGCGTGTAGTAATGTTCTGCGTGTTTGCATTGAATTCTTGAGAGTCAGTATTACATCGGTACGTGTCCATTTTGATACGTTCTTGCACTATTTTTTCTTTTTCTCTTTGGCATGGAAATTTAGAAACGATTTGTTCTTGCGAAAGTCGATTTAAACCCGTGATGTGTTCTGGTGAAAATTTACGCGTGACTTTTGTTTTCGAGAACTATTTCGACCTATTCGATGAAGATACATCTTCCAACACTTTTTTTTTTTCTTTCTCTCTTTACGAAAATCTAAAAACAGTCGATTCTTCCATTAGACGCGACAGTCTTTCGATTTCGAAACAAATGCCGCTATTTTAAGTCTGATTTTTCACAAATTCGCAAAACGGTACATCTGTTAAACTAAATCTACAGGTGCCTTCTCCGTCATAAGTTATCGTTAAATTTCAACTAAATTTCAATTAAAAAAATATGCGATTAATTGATTTGAAATGAACGCGAGTAGTGAAAAAATTACTCTTTGACGAGTTGTTACAAGTTCTTCGAAAAACCTCTCGCGGATGCAGTAATCGAGCGTTGTTGGACAGAGTTATCACTTCAACGTTATTTCTGAAACCAACTTCCCGTGAAACAGATCCTCTCGGAAGGATGCTCGTGCTCGTTTCGGTAATGCACGTCTCGCGGTATGGATCCGAGTTAGGTTAGCGCCATATGTGGTATCAGTGCGTCATCGGATCCCTAATGAAGCTAACTGCAATGCAGACGAAGCTCGCTTAGATTCCTGCAGGTACACCAGTTTCTAACTCGCGTAGCGGAGTAAGTTCCACCTCCTCCAAGTTATACTTATTTCGTACATGTTCCGACAAACACGCAATTAAAAATAACAAAAGTTCGACCGAAGGAAACTCTTGAAATTGGATAAGAATTTGGAAGTTTCTTAAATTCCACAAATTCACGATTGAAGAACGTTTCTCCAAAGTTTCGAAAATTTGACAAATTTGAAGATTCGAAAGATTCCGAAAATTTCGTTCCAAAAATTTACGACACGTACGTACATTGTGACGGACGCCGAGAATTTCTAAAAGTTGGAAACGCGAGTGTCTGAAACGTTCGAAAAATCCCCACGAGGGATTCCTGAAACTGCGAAACGTTTCAAAAATTACAACATCCACGAATCTGGGAAACATTTAAATTCGCAACATTTTGTGAAGTTGTAAAATCAATATTGAGAAAGTTCAAAAAATTTCGATCTGCGGAGGTTATCGGAAACTCGCAATATCCCTCAAGCTTCAAAACAAAACACATGTCGAGAAATTTACGAAATTCCAATTCCTGCGAATCTCAAAGGTTGGGAGATGGTTGTAAATGTTCAAAAAATCTCCACAAATCCTAGACTCGCTAAAGAGACATCAAACCTAGTCTCAGGATTTAGAACAATCCCGATAATCCATGAATTTCGAAAATCCTCGAGAATCCGCAATGCTCGCAGAGTTCTTAAAATAAATATTTAAGCCCTCGACAGGCTTTACATTACTTCGTCAATAAAACGACATAGCAATTTTCACGGATTTTAAATATATATAATTTCAAGCTAAGAAAACACAGGTTGGCAAGGTTCTAAAAATCCCAAAAAGTCTCAGGGAAATTCTTGAAAATAGAAACTCCGATTCGGAAGGAATCCGACGCTTGTCGCAGAGAAACAGATCAACCACGTCACGATTAAGTGCCTCGAAACCACCCATCCTCGCGTTAGCCAATTTCTCGATTCGCGATCGCTTGCTTTGTACACGGCACCGGGATGACAAAGATAGTCATAGCCGGCTTCGAGCCTGAATTTTCGCGAAATGAATCGCGAGAACAAACGGCGGGGGGGGCACAATTATCCGGTCATCATGCTCTTTAATTCTTCGCGGGGAGGGAGGGGTATGGGGGAATGACGTTGACTCGCCTGGTTGATCGCTTCTGGGGATCGTTCGATGACCCGGTTCTGCGGTTCGCTCGACACGTTTGCGGAGAAATTGAAAATACGTCGCCGGTGATACAGACGGTGATTGGAATTTTCGTTGCGGTGCATCGATCGGCGTATCGAAAATTTCATCCGTCCTCCCCCCTCTCCCCCGGACAAAGGGTTCGTTTGCCAGGAAGGAGGTGTGCATCCACCTCTCTCTCTCTCTTTTTTTTTTTTTTTTTTTTTTTTACCACTACCACCGTCGTCGTCGTCGGAAAACGTTATTGAAAAATCTCGTTTGCATTTTTGGTTATTGGTAAGCGGTTATTTTCTTTCTTTTTTTTTTTTCCGAATATTCGAATTTCGTTGCGCCAGAGTGCGTGTTTCGCGATCGTCTCTTGTTCGCAGGCATGCTTTTGCAGGAATGATGGTAAACATTGGCGGTTGTTAAACTGCGGCGGTGGATTTTAAAATGCAACAATGTGCGCGCGACGTGAAAATTTCGCCTTTTGATATTCCGGTTATTGTAAAATCTTCTCTGCGTGTGCGTGCGTGCGTGTGTGTTTTTTTTAAATATTCGAGAATATAATTCAATTACCAGCGCTGGATTTTATTGCTTCGTTCAGAATGTTTTTACTGCACGACGAATGGAAAATATTGCCATTATCGGATCGCGAGTTTTCGTGCGTTGGCGGAAAATTTGAAAATACAACAGTCCTTACGTGTTATTTGAGAAATAATACGTAAGATATCCAAATCCACGACAGTGTAAAACAATTTCGCTAGACGAAACTAAATCTAAAATTCCTTAAAATCTCCCTTTTTAATTATAAAAAGGGAAATTTCAATTGCTCGATTAACGCTAAAACCACCGAAATGGTCGAAACGAACAGTTTATAATTTTTACTAGATATCTGTAAAGGCGCGAATAATTTTTTTCATTTTTCGACGTCTCTGGATGGAAATTTTATGCTTTAATCGTCGGTAGTTCTAGCGTTAATTAGCGTTGCTTTTAACGAAATTTTCATTATACCGAGAAAGTCGGAAATGCCGATAAAACGTGCAAAATTGTCGCTGACTGATATCGGCGCGAGGCCGGCTATTCAGCTCGCGGTTCGACGGCCTGGTCCAGAAATCCGCTGGTCGAGATAGCGAATTTCGGGACGAGGCAAGACGATCTTTATTACGCGCGCACGAGGAAAGTACACGATGATGACGCGGACACCGCGCCGGTGGTGGCTGGCTCGTTGCCAAAGAGAGATCTCGCAGGGCTCAGCCTCTTCATTCTCTTCCTCTCCTCGTCCGCATTCAACGTTCATCCCCCTCCTAACCCTCTCTTCTTTTTCTTTCTTTTTACCTTTCTCTCTTTTCCTTTTTTCTTCTCCTTTTTGTTTCTTCTTTTTTCCCGGAGAAGTCGATATCGAGAAGTTGTGAGAGCTCGTTTCGGCTGAACCGGCGTTTTACTCCTGTTTTCCCCGATAATTTTCAATGGTGCTGTTTTTCTTTTTTTTCTTTTTTTTTTGCGATGGTTCGTTCTTTATGCAAATTCACGTTTCTTTCTTTCTTTCTTTCTTTCTTTCTTTTTTTTTGGGGTATAATCGTTATCGGGACTGTTGAAATTATCATCGAATTGTTTTGATTTGAATCTAGGTGGGAAATTATTTTGCTTCAATTTTTAAATGCAATTTGCATTAAATTTAAACGTCGCAAAGAGTAGACAAACCGCTAGCGATGCTCGACTTTGAAAATTATTGATTACAAGTGATAAATCTACCGATTTATCGGGAAAGTTCAAGAGGCTACTTTACTTGAAACAGTCGAAATTTAATATCGTTGGAAGTTTAATGGAATCCGCGTTTAATGGAATTCAGGTGTCGCGTAATGTCGGAGATTTCACCGCTAGAGAGATCAGATATAAACGTCATTATCCTCTGAATATTTCATCGTCTGTCGTGTTTTCCACGAAAATCCTCGGCTAGTACGTTGGTTCGACCAATACAATCGCGCATGTAGTGTAATTGTACATACTTGCGAGTACGAACGGAGAATAATCATCGTCTCTGATCATCACGAAATCACGGAAAACTCGTACATCGAAATGATCGTGCGATTTTTATTCACATCCACTTTCATCCCGTGCCCAACTATTCAGAGTGGACACGAAGTAAAAGATGGAAGACTCGCAACGAAAAACAAAAAAAAGAAAAAAGAAAAAAGAAAAGCGGAAACGGAGGGATTCAAAGCGATCTCTGCCGGATCGAATCGGACTGGACGGAATTGGCGGTGATTTAAATTGGCTGCCCTCTCGACCTGCCGTTTAACCTATTTACCACCGGTGCTCCTGAATACGCCTCCTCTTCCTCTCCTTCTTTTCTTCGCTTCTCGTTTTCTTTTTTCCCGTTTTTTTTTCTCTTTTTATTTCTCTTCTCTCCTCTTCTCCGCCGAACTCCACTTCGTTGCCTGTCAGTCGCATTTATCCCCCTTTTGTGGCACGAACCGGCAGCTTTTTAAGCTCCTCCCGGGACGGGTGAAAGGGGAGGGAGAGCACGATTCTCGAAGAGAGATATCAAAGAGAAATATGTATTATACTTCCAACATCGAAACTTCCGATCGACGTTCATCGACTCGATGACGATCGAACTGTTGTTGAATTGTTGTTTTTTGTAGGTTGGAGCGGAAATTTGCAAATTCTGTTAGCTAGTTACGTGAGACTATTACTTTGTTCAAGAGTGAAAAAGTAATAAAATAATTGGATAATAATCAAGAATAATCGATTTTACTAAATAATCAGGTTAGGTTACGTATTATAATTCGTACTATTTTTCGTATATACGTAATATAGAGTCTTTAGGGATCTTACAGATTTTTTCCGTTCAACTGTTTGTTTATTCTCTCTTTTTTGTTTCTTTAATTGAAGCGTTACTATCGACGACCAAAGCCGTAGCATTAAAGTGCAAAGTATAATACGAGAAAACGTTAACGACAAAGAACACATGCTTAGTAACATGTTTATAATTGTATAAAATTGTATAAATTGATCATTTTGATCACTTTGCTTGTCCAATGTTAACGACCGATATAGTCACAGTCGGTTAATTAACCATAATTTGCGTTTAAAGTTACACTCTTTATGCTTCGAAAAAAGAAAACATTTTTACGCAACACGATCGTCGTTATTACTGTAACGTACAAACTAGTTTAATAAAATGCTTCGACAAGAAATAAACGAATGCACAGATACACAATTGTACAGAAACTGTATGAAAAATCGTGAAAATTTGAAGTTCCCGCGCGATTTTCGCGCGCCTCGGAGATCGGCAATGAATTCCAGCCACGTTCCGTTTCGTCGCGGTAAATTCAGCCAGCGTTACGAGGGTGGCACGAGTGAATTAACGGCGGTACGAATTTAACGTGGTCGCGTGCGACGAAATAAACGAACACCGCGCACACCACCGGGGTAAATAATTATCGCCGGGGCAAAATGGCGTGGCTCAACGTGGCTCACGAGCCAGCGTAGCGGCCATTTGTACGTGGCCAACTCATAAACGCGGGCCAACTGCTGCTTCTTCTCTTCCCTTCTGCTCTTCCCTCGAAACGTGTGTTGTCCCGACACGACAGAATGTGCTGTTGCCCTCCAAATCTTGTGTCGCTCTGTCCACGCTTGCCAGAGTGCGACCAAAGTTTGTTCGTTTGTCCTTGACACCTAGAAATACCAAAATCTATTTTCTTTTTACCTCGATATCTCTGATTTGGAAATTTTACGTTTTAATTGTTGGTAGGTTTGGTAGTGTTAACTCAGATCGATAGATCCTTAATATTTGAACGAGATGGAACTGCGGCGATTTGATACAGAATGAGGTTTGATTCCAAAATTTTGAATTTTAACGACAGGACTGAGAATTTCGGAGGGGCTTGAAATTCCGAAGCTCCCGAATTTTAGCTCCGACAGTTTCGAAGCTCAGAAATTATTGGAATTATCAGAATGTTGGAATTATTAAGCTCCACACTTGCACATTATTAGAACTATTAAACTTAAAATTGTCAAAATCGACTTCGAACTTAAAAATCTATATCTTTAAAAATATCAGGATCCCGAGGTCGAAGACTCCAAGTCCAAGACTTTTAAATCCACGAAGTTTTAGAACTCTCAGATTGTAAGATTCAGTTGCAAGTTTGTCACAGCTTCGGAATTATCAGAAATGACAGAAATGGTTAGAAAATGGATCGCACAATGGACACGATTCCCTCTCAGCGTCCGCTCTTCAATAAAATCGACAAGATCGATTTCTAAATAAAATAACCGATCGATTTCGAAAAGCTGGCGAAAAATTCCAATAAAATTCAATATCCTCGCGGTGTGGAAGCCGTCATTGCTAGGGGAGAGTGCTCTACGGAATCGCGTTTTTAATTCAGCGTTTTTTAATAGATTCGATTTCATTATTCACTCGAACACGTCGCTGTTTGCGAATCGCTTCGATATTTTTCACATCTTTCGTTTCCAATTTCCTCTGGAGCGCGACGCGATTATTTATTCTCGTTGTTTTTCATATTGCCACCGTTCGTGGAACAAACTGCGCTATATTTAACCCGGTTATTTACGAGATCGGTGGAAGTAAATCGTGCTTTGTCTCTCGCCGATACATAAAAATCATCCACGTTTGTACGAATTGCGACAGAAATTGTCGGATGAATGTAATAAATAACGCAACTTATAATCGACGATGGCGTTTGAAAACACATTCCGGGAATTAAAATATCGAAAAAATATCCCCGTTTAAATTTCCACGAGGATTCCTCCTGTTGTTTAAATTGTAATATTCGCAGATTAAAGGATCTATCCAGATACGCAACAACAATTCTGGTAATTTTTCAGGTAACTTTTCAAATTACTCTCCTCTCCTACGACTGATGATTTAAATTTAACCGAGGGATAACAAAAACTAGCCTGATCGCGGGGAAGATCTCGTCAAATTTTTGTGTGAAATTGTTACTGCGTGTTATTAAAGTTTCGATATCAAAACGTCACGTAACTTTTGAAACATTTCGGCTGGAATTTTGCGAACAGAATGCCGCGGAAATCGAAAGACGAAAGATCGAGAAAGAGCGACGTAATTGAGAAAATATTACTCGTTATGTGTAAATTAAATTTATTTGAAAAAAAGCTGGATTCTAAATTAAAATTTCTATTACTCGAATATATTTTTATTTCGTTATATCAACTTCAAATTACACGTATACACACAAATAAATTTATATTTCATTGGACCGGGAATTTTTACGAGAAACGCACAAAATATCTACAAACTAGATGCAAACCACACGCAGCACACGAGTTTTAAGGTAGATCCGCTCTTGTTCTTTTCATCGTTCTCGCAAAAGTGGAGAATTTGCAGAAAAGTTCGCGGTATTGGGCAATTGTTGCGAATACGTGTCGGCGCCTCGCGTTTAAACAGAGAGGGAAAGGAAAAAAAGAAGAGAGAAAAATTGCCAATCTTTCGAAGCAAACAAAGGGAGGCGACAAAGAGCGCAGCGACGACGAACGAGGCACGCTGTTTCCACGCGCTGCGAGTCGAGGGAGAAAACGGAGCCGGCGCCGGCAACAGAGGAACGTCTGTTCCCGAGGCACGCGCTGCCGTATCGGTTGCGCAACAGCACCGACCGATCCCATCGACTCGAAAACACGCGTCGACGATTAACCGCGTTATCCCTATTTGCATGCGGCATTTGTACGCCGCGCTAATTATAAGCCACGCACTGTCCGCCGATTGTTAACCTGTTAACTCTGTCCGTTTCGCTCGATATCGTCGTCGTCGGGGTCGTTTAACAAAAATCGTCGTATTGTAAGAGAACCACCGACGACTGAAGAGCAAAATGTAAAATTTGCAGCCAGAGAAATTAAAGTGCGTATGACACAATAAATTCTATTTGTATTTTGGTCAAATTTTAAATTCTATTTTGGTAAAAGTCAATTTGAGTCTCGAAAAATAGACTGTTATATAAATATGTATAGGATATTTCTGTGGAAAATTCTGAATTCATTCTCACCACTTTGGTGACTCTTTTTTTTTGTTAAATCGAGACGAGGGAATTTTCGATTTTTAGTCGAGCTGGAAACTAAAAAATGCAGCCTGAGAAGTCAAAATGCATGGGACTGAGAAAAAGTTTGTAATGTACAGGGTGAACCAAAAATCACTTCCTACTAAAATAAATCCGTAAATTATACATACATATGTATATATATATTTTTTCTTTTTTAAATTTGTGAACGTTCTGGCGGTCGACGTTTGAAAGAAATAATTTTTGAAGCACAATTCTCTCAGAACTGGAGAGCGATTCGCAGCGCTTGAACTGGAACGTAGACGAAACACGGACGCGTGAAACGTTACCTGCGAGTAACACCGGGTTATACAGGGTTAACTGGTAAAGTGGTTATAATGCGTCAGTGCGTCATGCACCGTCCTTGGCGCGGTGCACATGACGCACGGATGCATCGTGCTCGCGAAAACTTTTCCGCGCGTGTGACCTCGCCGTCGTCGGCCTCGTCGTTCAAAATCCCACACTTTTTCTCGTTGCTCTTTGCCTCTTTCCTTCCGATTCTTCGAGCTAATTAATCCAATCTCATTATTTTAATATCAAACAATTTTCTTCTTCTTTTTTTTTATAAATTTTAAAATTCCATAGATTTCTAGTTTTGACATCTCGTATTTATTTTGATTTATCAATCTGCGAACGAGGATAAAGTGAAAACTGATTGAAAAATAGTTTCTCGGTTATTATAGTGTTACGCCGTCATTGTACTTTTTATTTTAGAGTATTATTTGATCATTTGTTGGCTAAAATTCTTTGTTAACGATACTTATCTCGTTTTCATTAATGCTGTAAAATACTTAAAGAAATGAAAATTTATTAAAAGTCAGTTAGAAACCGGCTTTTAATACGTAATATACGAGAAATGTTGTATGAAATGACGATTATTAAAATAAACATAGTTACAAAGTATAGTATAAAATAAATATTTATTGAATTAATGATAATTAAACCAAATAAATTTCTGCAACTGTGTCTAAACAGAAATTAGTATTAATCAGTCGTAATAGAGAGAAATAAAATTCCCGTTCCAAGTGTCAGAAAAGTCAGAAAGGATTTTCTTTCGCAAACCAGAACAAACACCAAACTTCTAATACCTCCTGAAGGTCCACCCAAATGAAACCAAAAGAACACTCGTATTATAAATGTCAGACAAAATAGAGAGAAAGAATATTATTATTCGCGTTCCAAATATTAGAAAAATCAGAAAGGATCGAAACGCAACTTTCTTTCGCAAACCGGAGCAAACACGCCCAAACTTCTAATATTTCCCGAGGATCCAGCCGAGTAAAACCAAAAAAAAGCAACTCATCAGAAATGTCAAAAAGCCGTGAAACCCTTAACTAAAACCATCTCCACGGACTCGTCTCTCCATCGTGCGTTTCCACCTGACAGGCTTGCCACGTGATTTTTCCACGAAAATGTCGCTGTCACTGTCAGAGAGACGCGTTTTGTCCAGGTTGGTGGACAAGCGCGTCGCTCGGCGACGGTCGATTAAAAGATATCGAGAGGCACAGCAAAAGACCAAAAAAAGAGAGAGAGAGAGAGAGGAGGCAACGGAACGAGGTCGAAGTCGAACGGAAGACAAGATTGATTATCAGCCAGAACGTATGAAGGGTCCGGGACAAAGCAGAGACAAAACAGATCGAAACACCATCCAGGCTTGGGGCGGGTTTCTATTTGAGCACCCTCCGCCACGCTCGAGTGCCTTACTAATTCGATTAAACGTCGCTCCCGACCTTCCGTACCTTCGACACGTGACAGTCTAATTAGCGTGCGATTATTTCTGTAATGCCAGAGAGGCATTTATGCCTACGGTGTGTGTACGGTTATGCTCGTGCGTGTGTGCGTCGCGAAATAATATTTGTCGAGGTATCCGCGATGGTGCTCTTCTTCTTTTTTTAGCTTCGGATTTTTTTCTCCGCGCGCCGTGCGCTCCGTTTTATTTTAAATGCTCGCGTTCAGATTGCTCGCACGTTTGTCGCAAGGCTATTTTCTCTTCCTTACGCGTTCAGCGAAGAGCATTACTGAATCGTCGATTAAACTTTTTTAAAAAAAAGAAGCGAAGCTTCTATTACTTTCACAGCCGTTCAGTTTTTCAATTTCGATTAGAATTTAGAAATAATTGCACTGCAACATAGTTCTCTTCAAAAATGGCGAGAAAGTTTCTTGATCGTTTAACATTGCGAACGCGTGCGTTCTAACAGCGACTTTACGGTCTCGAACGCGCGTAACGTTTATATTTCGAATAATATTAACAGTTAGTTTCGCTATGTGATTTATAGACTCGATAGATGAGACTTATTTAGACTTATTTAGACTCACGCCGACGCGACTACAACTGTGATAAATCAAATAGTTGGTGAAACTTTCTCCAGAACCGTAAAGTCGCTGTTAGCACGCACGCTAGTCCGCAACGTTAAATGATTAAGACACTTTTTCAACTATTAGGTTGCGACCTATGGTTCCTTTGGACCATAGGTTTTACTTTCGCGATGAGTAGAATACCGAATCAAAAAAAAAGAAGAAGAAATTTTTGACCTTGAAATTCCAGGTCAAGATCAGTTGTATCTCCATCAAATCGAAGATGTGCAATCTCTTCTCTTCGTTCTTCTCCACTCGCTCGCTCGCAACGAACCATTCTATGCCGAATCAACTCGACGTCTAAATCGCGTCGAATCGCCGGGAATCGATCGATCAACGACTCACCGGCATGTGGAGCGGGCGTCGATCGAAAACGCGGACGTTGCACGCGCCGTTCCCGCATTATTCGCCGCATTATAAGTGAGACCGTACACACACACACACACACACACACACACACACACACACACACACACACGTTGGCCGCGAGTTAGGTCGCACGGTTGACCTAGATACCCGCGGAGCGTCGTCGTCGCGCGTAGCGAATGAAACAGTGCGATTGAAACAGCCCGCTCTAGATTTCGCCTTTCGCGTTTGTCCTTTCCCCACCCGCGTGTCATCGGCCTTCCTTCCGGTATCGCGTCGAAATATCGTCACGCGAGCGTGGCTTTCTACCCAACGATCGTCGTCATCCACGGAGGCGACGTACGATTCGCAAAAGTACGCACAGCTGAGACAGAGCCGAGACGAAGTTTGCAGGACTTTAGGTCTGTTCAGGCAGTTTTCCCGAACGCGGTGGTTTGCAACGCGCCGCGTTACTGCGTCGATAATGGTGGTTGCGGTTTGCAGAACGCGGTAGGTTCGTTTGTGGGTAAATGGAACGGAAACGGTGGATCGGGCGTAGATTCTGCCTGCTTGGGTTCAGTGTGCGTTCTTTCGGACGTTTCGGAGGAAATTGAACCCGGGGGAGGGAGCGGATCGTAATTTTTCGGGAGTATTTTCGTAATTTCGTAACTTTGGGGAGTTTGGAAATTACGCGGGAGTATTTATTTTGGGAATTTTATGAGCAAGCAGGATTCTATAATGGGATTTTAGAAATTTTATGAAAAGGATAATAGTTGAATTACTGAGAGTTCATGGGGGAATTTAAGGAATTTTATGAAAAGAATGATATTGTTAAATTATTGTGGGTGTATGGGGAAATTTAAAATGTAATTTTGGAAGTATTTTTCAAGTGTTTGGAAATACTAGTATTTATTACATACCAGTAAGTATTTTGGAAATTTTATGAAAGTTTATTTAAAGTCAAAATTCGAATGCCTAAAAATGATATTATAATGAAATATCGTAACAAATCACTGAAATCTCTAGAAATTGTATTACATATCCTGCTTGTAAATTGCTGAATTTAGAAATTGATCCAAAAAAAAAAAAAAACTGGAGATTGGTCACTCGGGTGAAATTCCATTGTCGAATATCGAGATGTCGAAAGCGAGAAATTGGAATTTCGGCGAAGGAGCCGATGGGTATATCGTAACCATAACGCAAGTTATGGAAGTTGCAGCCGTCTGGCAGACGAGGCGCACAAGCCTGAGCTGTATCCGGCACGAACGTGCGCATAAGTGCACGCCGGAATGCCCAACGTAGCGACGATGCATACTTAGCGGTGCATACGCGGCGCACACGCGTGCACCCGGTCACGCGATCCTCTACACACGTATTATCTACGTATGTGCACCAGCTTCTCGAAAGTATGCGGACGCTTGGTTACGTTTGACAGAATGCGAATCTGAATCGTGGATAGCGACTAGCTGCAACGATTTTATTATTTAATCGTTATTGCCGTGATCGCGTGTACACGGTGTTTTCGAATTCAGAGTGCAGAGTAACTCGTATTCGCAATACTTAGTTTCGAAGAGCTATGTTCGAATTGGAATAATTCACGTTGAAAATTTCGAAGAGTGTACTTTGAATTCTGGATGGAAGGATTGTCGCGAGGATATTATTGTTTAATTATTATGTATCATTACAGATGTGCGAATTGGAATAATTTATGTTGAAAATTGAAATTGCAAGCTTCGAAGATATTGTTTAATTGTTATATGTTATTGTAGATGTAGTTGCACGATGTTTTTCTGAACTAATGTCGAAAGGGGTGGGGAAAAAAAAGAAAAATGAAAAGTGAAAGACGTAAAGCGAGGAGATATTTTAAGCCATTGAAAGAACATGAAATATTAAATTCTGGATAAAATGAGCTGCAACGATTGCAGATGTTTAATTGTTGCACGATGTTTTTTTGAATCAATATAATTTCGGAAGGGGTGGGAAAAATTGAGCGAAAGACGTAAAACAAGGTGGTCTATTAAACCTGTCGACAGAGTGTGATTTAAATTTTAAATAAAACGAGCTGCGATGATTGTTCGATTATCATTGTCGTAATTGTAAACATAGTGACTCTCGAATTGGTAACGTGATTAAAAGGCAAAGAAATAATCGCGAGTCGAAGACGTAAAATAAAATGTTTCTGAGAGGAAACGCGATCTAAATTTCAGATGAGTCGAAACACCATTCAATCGTTATTGTTGTCACATGTAGTAGTTTTGAATCGATATAATTCAGAAAGAGATGAAAAGACGAATTCGAAGATTGAGAAATCTCCTACGAGGAAAGTGATATCGTTTCAGAGAGAGACATCGTGCGTAGCAGCCTTGCGTTATCAAGGTTCTAAATTAAAGCGTCAAGTAGCGGCACCGATTGATCCAGCAACATCCAAGGTCGTACGCAACGCTTTGTGCTTGTTCACGCCCGTTGAACTTCTGACAATGAGCTCTTGTTTTTCAGAAAAATCTCTCTCTTTTCGCTAATTCACTCGCTCGCTCGAACATTTAACTTTGTTTGCGCGTGAAAAATAATCGCAGAAAAAGTCGAGATAACCGAGATGAAACGCTCGGTGTGAAAATTAATAGATTCCAGATTTCTTCGTTTACAAATTACCTCTGATTATCCGGTAAGTTATCTGGAATTTCATTTTTCTTTCGTACTTGAATTTTCGTGTTTTAATTCTTAAACTCTTAAAGAAAGATTTCTAAATTCCATGCATGTATATTATACATGTGTATCAATTAATATACACTGTAGAAATTACTTTCATAATTATACAAATTTATACAGAAAGATTACCCAAATTCTGAAAGAAAGATTTCTCGACGAAAAGATTATCTAAAGACGTTTTACCTGATCTACGTACCCATTGTCGTTACAAAGTCCACCATTGCAAGCTCTTAAATATTTATAAGCGATAGTGTATATACAAAGTTCATCAAAGAGAGAGAGAGAGAGAGAAGAGAGTTTGACGGGTGTGTGCGGGCATGTGCAAGCGCAAGGTCGCGTCTCGGGGTTGGGAATTCGGACTGCCAAGGGTTCCCACCCCTTCGTATTGCACCAGAATTCTGACACCACTACCTGAACGACCCGTTGCTGTTGGACGAAGACGCAGCGTTGCCGAGGGAGAGAGTGGGAGGTCGACAGAGAGAGGGACCCGCTACGTCTCGTTACGGAGCGTATCCTTCGGGAATACCTACCTACCGGGTGAACCCGCAGGATCCCCGGCGCGTTCGCTTCGAGAAACCTGTTTGACAAGGGGAGAGTTTAACAGGCACTCCGTCCAATCCCATTTTTATCAGCCTTACCGCATTGCGACGATAAATAAACTTCACGCGGAATGTTGTCACGCAGGTAAATAAATTTGACTTTTACGTGCGTTTTCTATTTGTTAATTATTATTACTGTAATACCGTAAAGTTGGATTTTTTTCTTTTTTTACAGTTATGAGTTACGATTTTTGCAGTTATGAGTTATCGTGGTATATCGCGTTTTGTTCATCAGTTTATTGCAAAAACACACGTCGTGCAATTACGGATTATCGTGGAATGTTGTTTGTTATAGAATATCAATAAATTGTACATTGTAAATGTGCTGTTGAATATTACGTGGGATTAGAGAATATGATTAAAAATTGCACGCTATTGAATATATGGAATATGCGAAATGTATTACGCACTATCTATCGATACGGGCAACATTTACGATTTCTGTAATCGGCAATCTGTAATTTCACTAGAAGCGAATTTTTATAAAATACTTGATTCGACCGAATCGGTGATTAAAACGTTGCGAGTCGATGGAATTGTCAAGGCGGAGTGGTTTTACTATTAAGCCCCCTTCTCGAGAAGAGGGGACTCAGTGAGAAAGAAGAAGAATTTTTTGACGAAGAGAAATATTGAGAAGGGGTTGAACTCCTCCTCCAAGTGGTTGCAGCAGCTAGCTGAAACGATAATTAACGGGATGATGATGGAAACAGACTGAGTCGCGATCTTCCAGAGGTGGCTATTTACGTTGAACTAACAGGAAAAGGAAGTTCTCCGTGAGGTTCTTTTAGAGGCAAATAGTCACTCCGTCCCTCCCTCGGGGGAAAAAACCTCGAGGTTGAATGAATTATCGAAATTAATTATATAAAATTAGTAGAGAACAAACAGAGACAATTACTCTCGGAAGCAATTAATTACAATAGTGTTTTCTCAAGAATTATGTAAACTATGTCGTTCCTGACTTTTAGAAACGTCAAAAATGATCAGATGTAGTTTTTTTTTTAAATTCTACTGAGAAAACAAGAAAAATCTGTAATCTTGAAAACAACGTACACGCGGAATAATATAATACTTTTATTGAAGCCATAGATTTATATAGATTTTTTATAAAATTTTGAAAAATGAAAGAATTGTAAATTTAAGAAAATTCGATATTTTTCAATCCCCCCCCCCCCCCAGATGCACTTTCTTTATCATGTTATTATATTTTCTCGGGTGTCAAAATCACACGAGGAGAGTTTAAAGAGATTAAAGATCGTGAAAAGAGGGATAATTTCGCAAGGATCACCCGTTATATACCGAGACCGATCTGTTCGCGTAATATTATAGTCCGGTGAACAGTAATCTGGGTTACGCCCTCCTCTCGATTCATAAGAACCGCGCGTTAAAGTGGGAGAGAGCGTGATTTCTCTCGTACCTTTGTTCCTTTTCTTACCTTCCTCTCTTCTTCCTTCTTTCACCCCCTTCTCAATCTTTCACTCGCTATTTTCTTTTTCTCTCTTTCTGCGTTTCCTTGATCTTCTCTCGGCTTTCTACCCTTTTCGTCCTTTGTCTCTCCTTTTCATCGGTACACTCGTAACTCTCTCTTGTAATTTCACGCGTAATAATTAATATTTGTCGCCCGCTTTTTCTCAAAGCGCCACAAATATTGGAATCTCATTGGAGTTTCTCAGAAGCGAAATTTTGGAAATTCTGGGAGTTTTGAGAGTTTTGGACTTTTGGACATTTAAGATTTAAAAATACTGGAACATTTTGGCAGGAAATAATTAGATTTATTGAAAGCATTCTCAAATCATCAAAACTATCAAAAGATTTATTTTATGTAACAGTTCCTGGATTTTTCATTCTCTGCGAAGGTAAAGTTTTTCTCTCGCAAGTCAACGATAAAAATTAGCACTGTCATCCCCGATATTTATTTATTAAAAAGTGAACATCTCTTACATCGATTAATTTCGAGATTAATTTCAAAGTTTTCCAGTTCCTTCCGAGAAACTGTCGGAAAAACAGCGAACGAATACATCATTCACCGAACGAATCCCGCTTGTATATTTCAATCGCGCTAGATCGATGTCGCGCTGAATAATAGAAGAATTCCCGGCAGAGAACGGCGGGAAGAAAATTCAAGAAAATGGTTCAAACTTGTTGCACGCCGGCCAGATAGCTTCTCTCGCCTCACCCTTTCGCTCTTAGGCAGCTTCTTTCGCCCTCTCTCCGACGTTCCTCCGCGAGCATTTCCTTCTCTCGGTAATGATCAGACGTTTCCAAATGGATCTCCATTCGTTAAATGCTAATTTTTGCAACGTTTTCCTTTTCCCCCCTCTCGTTGCAACACGACGAGAGAACGCTGCGAGAATCCAGCTAACGCCTTGCATCTGCTTCCTCCAGCGAGAAGCGAATCTTCCCATCTCGCTCTATTCCATTTTCCTTCTTCTAATTCTTCTCCTCCTTTGTAATTCCGCTGCGTTCTACTTTCTCGCGTTAATTCTGAATTTACGATTGCGCGTCAGCGCGTTAGAAATACCGCGGGGAGGTAATAAAATAAATTGCTCCGAGTTGCGAAAGCACGGTTAAACGGGTCCTTCTCCGTACGCAAAGATAGACCCCTAATATTAATAACTAAATATCTATCTTTTTTGTATTTCCAATCAGTATATCTCAGTAATACTACGATTTTGATGTAATAAATGCGAATGAACAAACGAACAAATAAAAATAATTGTCGTGCGAAGATTTACGAATCTATTTGATCGAAACAAGTCCATTCGCAGTGATCGAATCAATTTCAAAGATCCTTATGAACTCTTTGTGTAACAGTGCTTGCCAATTATCACAATTATTTGGAATTATTTCGTAAATTTCACGAAATTTTCAAATTAAAAATGGCATGTCAGATAATAATGATATTGCAATTGCTCAGAATGATCGTTACACTCCGGTTTTATTGACTGATACGGTTGCCACCCCTCTCGCAAACATTTCATTGCACGAAGGTTCGTTTCGGTTAAATTAAACAAACGGCGAAAAAAAAAAAAAGAACTGAATAGCGAATGACCAAGGTAACACTTGCGTTTTTTCTTTTTGTTTTCAGGCCGAGGAGGAGTCGAATGGATCGAATAAATCAAGGTCAAGCGAATGGAAAGAGCAACGACGACGACGAGGACGAGGACGAGGACGAGGACGAGGAGACGACCGAGCCCCGTCGATTCTGTCGTCACGCGCAGAAAAATCAAATTAAACAGCCGCTTTTAAGTCGAATTAAAACGAATGCGCTTAATTAAAGCGGCCTCTGCCGCTCGACTCGAGGCGCAGAGTTTTATTGACGGCTACCAGCTCTCCCTTTGTCGGTGTGCGCCATCGGTCGTACCCTTTCATTATTACGTTGAAAAGATGCCCCTGAGCCGACTTTCTCGTTTTACAGAAAATAACGCTCGATTTTTCTCTCCCGATGGTCAAAGATCGTCTCGGTTTTTTGCGATTTTTGCGATTTTGCGAACCTCCGTCTCGCTGTTTTTCGACGTTCCCTTTCTCGAGACGCGCTTTAGTTCCGGATTTTTCGTCCCTTCGTTTTTACGAGGACCCTCGGCGATTTTTGTTTTCCAATTAATTTTCTGCTGTTTCTTTTCTGATAGAATCGTGGCGAAGATCGGAGCGAGAAGGCAATGAATTTTTGAACGAATGAATCTGACGATTTAGCGTGTTTGAACAAACATTCTTTATTCAAAGACACTTTTCCTTTTCTACGGAGATGGTAAAAGTGATCTCTTCATTTAATTTGAAAGAAACGTACGAAGAGTATGAAAAACGAAAATGAAAACGCAATCTAAAAGTAACACAGTCAATAAAAGTCAGTAATTATTATTTACCTTCACCTACCTCCTTAATAGCGAGACTATTAATTCTTATTTTTCACTTGCTCTTATCCCAGCAGTTTGTCGACTAGTCAAACCTTTCCGTTTCGTCCCGCTGTGATCGCAGCGATCCCATCGTTTATCGGTCAGAGAAAAACGCGCGGGGACCTGTGACAAAAGGAGCCATAACGGAACCGGCGAAGACGAGCGAGCGAAGCGCGTTAACGGTGTCTGCGGTTTCACCGCGCTAAATACACACTTTTTCCCTCTCACTCGTCGCCACGTTGACGTCGATCCAACCACGTGCGATGAAAAGACTTTTTCTTTCGGCGCGCGCGCGCGCGACGAGACGAGACGAGACGAGACGAGACGCTGTGACGTCCGTCGTGAAAAGAAGCGACCCATCGCTCGTCGTTAGAGAGAAAAGAAAGAGAGAGAGAGAGAGAGAGAGGAAAGAAGCAGAGAAAATCGGAAATGAATCGACGTGGAGTCGAAGATGAATAGAAGGCGAGAACCGGCAGAGCGTTCTCCCTTTGGAACAGGGGAGAATCATCCTCCCCTGTTCACTGTGGGAATTTCTAATTGCTCGCCAATGTCCCGGATACGGCGAGGGAGCCTTCCTCTCCCTTGTGGGGATGACACACGCGATTGTCTCTTGGTCTGCGGTCTAACTTGAATTGAACGCATAATGCATCAAACGTGCAAGAATGTGTAAAAACATCGGGGGAGTACTAATTTCTCAAGTGTCGTTCGAATTTTACTTTTCCAGTTTGTAAGTGAATTACTTGTAATCCAATGAACCAACTAGTTATGGAACCCCCTCACTGCGTGAATCAGGTCGGAACATTGTATTTCATATTATAGTAACGTTACATTACATTATATACTGTGATGTTAATATTATAATACACTAATGATGTATTACACTATTAACATTATAATACACTAATAATATATTACACTATTACTATTATAATACACTAATAATGTATTACACTATTACTATTATAATACACTAATAATATATTACACTATTACTATTATAATACACTAATAATATATTACACTATTACTATTACAATACACTAATAATATATTACACTATTACTATTATAATACACTAATAATATATTACACTATTACTATTATAATACACTAATAATATATTACGATAACAAATTGTATTGTAATATTATTATTGTATTATAATGTTAATATTGTAATACACTTAATATATTGTGATATTATCGTAATATTGATATTATAATACACTAATAATATATTACGATAACAAATTATATTGTAATGTTATTAGAATACTAATATTTCGATAAGTTGCTTTCACACGAAGATACATCGATCCTCGAAATACAAAGTCGTAAGTGTAAAACGGCAGTGATTTCCAATTACTAATTTGGTACGAGAGAAAGAGAGACAGAGAGAAGAGTGGATGAAAGTTGAAAGGAGTCGAAACGAAGAAAGAGGGAAGAAGGAAGAATTCTCGCGCCCCCTTCGTGTGCGGCGAGGGCCACGAGGGTCTCGCTCGTTTCTTTCTCGAAGAGCAAAGAGAGCTTGCCCCTTGCTCGTTTTCTCGCGTCGTCGTGGTCGTCGTGATTCCTCCTTCCCACTGCGCCTTCTCTCTCTCTCTCTCCTCTCAGCCGGGCCGTGATCTCACGAGATTTATTAACGCGCGGCGCGCCTCGCGGGGATACGCGCCGCGTTGCGAATTACGGACGGAGCTGGGTCGCGCGCGTTCACGCGCATCGCGCGGGCTTTCTATGCTCGCTGCGCGCCTCGCGCGTCGGTATTATTTGCACACAATGCGACTTATGAAAAATATCTGTATTAAATAACCGAGTTTTCGACGTGGACGTCTCATTGTTCCGCGTGGGACGCGGTTAAATCGCGACGCGGGGCAGCGTGTTAACCCGCGTGGTTTTCTCCTTTCGACGATAGTCGATAGCGAGGTCGAATTATTTCACCGTCGGTCGGAGTTTGAGTTTTGCCGAGATTGAACTTGTTTCACACGGTGTGCTCTCTCTCTTGGGATTTCTGCTGTCTATCTTTGTTGTAGTCTGCCGGATCTTTTCATCCAGTTTTCAAAGAATTGCAATTGTGTTCGATGGAACAGATCCATTGTAGTCGTATTGTACATATTGTTGTAGTTAATTTATTCGAATCGCGGTATTTTAAAGTAGAGATCATTATCTTCGTTTCGAGTTTTGGAAATGGATGGTTGATTTAAAGGATGCACGAGGGGAAGAAAGGAAAAGTGTTAATTTCGTGAAATTTTGGAAAATTTTTGCATTTTTACCCTGACACATGGGGATAACTACCCATAACAAATGTTTCTTGATACCGTACCAAATTTTATTTTATTTAAGAGCTGATACAGTTTTAATGTGATTTTTTTACAATAGACACACTCAATGTCAATATATATATATAACATAACCTAGTTATCAACTGAATAACACAACTAGGTTATGTCACAGTAAGTTAAATTCGCTAGGCGGCGAATGTTTGTTAAATTTGAGAAAAGAACGACGTTGCCAACGAAGTTATTATATCGTATTACGCGTGTGTTAAATTTTCGTTTTCCGAAAAATGCTAAAAATTGAAAAGAAGAAAAGTTTCCCGCGTGGGAAACGCAGAGAATTGTTTTTAAGCCCATCTCGGGATGATTCGCAGATCGCCGTGTGAGTGACATGTGTCACGAGGTGTGTCGAACCCTTATTTAGCAGTGCATCAAAAGTTAGCCTACTTCCAGTCACACGCGTGTGCGTGTATGCATAACACGCACGCACGCACGCACACAACGATCCGCAGTATCTGTGGTCCCTTTCTTCATTGCCAGCCTTCTAATACGGGCCACGATCGAATTCTCTCTCTCTCTCTCTCTCTCTCTCTTTCCTCCTCTTTCTCTTTTCTTTTCTATTCTGCCCTTCCTCCACTCCTTTGACGTACGGAAGCGGGAACGCGGAGGATTCCCGGACACAATGCGACGTAATTGGAAGTCACCGGATGCTGAGAATTGGCCGTTTCCCATGATTCGTGAATTTATCGTGCCCGACACTCGCGGACCCTCGGCGATCGCTGTGTTTCAACCTGTGATTTACACGGCCGGCTAGTCTCCAAGTTCTAATCGAAGCTTTGCGCAAAATCCATATTTTGCAACATGTGCGATATAAAAGAGAAAATTATTTCCACACTGGAGAGAGCACTGTACTTCGGATTGTACAAACGCAAAGCCCGCAGTCGCGGTTGTCCAACGCACGATCGATTATTTTAATAAATTGAATCGATCACGTCCGTTTCAAGATACGCAGGAAAACGAAGAAAATCAGGAGATTTGACGCGAATTGAACGTAACAGGAAAATGATTTACCAATTATAGCTAGGTAATTATAACTTCACGATCTAAATAAAGCAATCTTTTTTCTTTCTCTTTTTTTTTCTAACAAGTTTGCTTCGACTCCTTGTTTGGATTCTAGACGTGACTGATTTAATCGTTCGTAATAATCTAGCCTGTACGTAATACAACCGTTAATAGCCTAAAACGAGGAGCACCTCTTGAAGTGGCGTCGTAAATCGCTGGATCCCTCGCGGAACCCTCGATGGCGACAAATAAATACGCGTAAAGCGGGGAGACACCAGTCCCTTCGAGTTGTTGTAACAAACATAAAGGGCGGCTGGAAAACCGATTTATCAAGGGAAAACGGAAGTTATCGTTAGCGCCGAGCTTCCTGCCTCCCTTAGCTTTAAGAAACCGCTTCGAAATGAAAAACACTCGGATCAATTTAAATGAAAGTAGCCTGTCTTCAAAAGTCTTTAAACGACTAGTTTCAAAGTGAAGAAACATTCTGATTAATTTAAATAAAAGTAGCCTGTGTTTATAAATTAAAAAAAGAAGAAGACAGTTTCAAAATGAAAAACACGGATTAATTTAATTAAAGAAGAGTAGTCTGTATTAAGTTTTAGAAGAACAATTTCAAACTGAGAAAAGCAGTATCTGTCTTAAATTTTAGAAGAACACTTTCCAAACGAAGAACACTAAATTTAGAAAGAACATTTTCAAAATGAAAAACATTCCGATCGATTTGAAAAAAGAAATTAGGAAAAGAAAAGAAAGACAATTTCAAATTGAAAAACACTCTGAATTTAAACGAAGGTGGTCTGTCTAATGGAAAACACTGTGCTCAGTTTAAATAAATTTAAAGGTAGCCCGGCTTCAAATTTGGCGGGACGATTTCGTGCGAAAATGAGAAACACGAAGAAACGAAATCTGTCTGTAAATTCAAAGGAATCGAAAACACACGCCGATTCGTTTGAAAAGGAATCATCGAGATTGCCAGTGTAGATCTAACTTTCTACAATTTAATACGAGCCTAACAAAAATACTTGATATCAGAATTTTTGCAAAATACTGCACGTCTGAATCTGGCGCGCAGGATTTGATACGGTGCGATATTGATTTTATCGGGATCGATAACGGGGAGCATCGTCTTCTTTAGCGATTTCGTGAAGAACCTTTTGATCCGGTACGAGGCGTCTCGTTGCACTTTTTTGTGTCAAGCCCGAGACTACGATCGTGCTTATCTTTTATCTCGATACGCTCGGAGTGCGCCGCGTGATAGATAGCGTTTTGATTAAATTCACACTCTCTTTGCACAGAAGCTGGAGATTTGCATAATTATATGTCATTAGCGGTAAATTACGGCAAATAATTAGAAAGACGGCGTTCTACGCGAAAGATCACGCTGCTTATTAAATATTATCACACCTTTGTCTCCCCCTTAAAATTCTTACAGATTTTTAGAAAATTTTACGCAGAAACTCGCAGCTTGGTCAGCTCCGATTTGTTCGATTAAAACGAAGAAATTTAGAAATGAAGATGATTGCGATTAAAATTTGAAGGAAAGTGGCCTGTTTCAAATTTTAAGATTTCAAAATGAAGAACACTGTGATCGATTTGAACAAAGGTGGAATTATCTTTAAGTTCGATTACACAAACTAGGAATACATTTGCTGATGGCAAATCACAAAGAAAATTTGTTCGAAAGCAATGGTTCTTTGGTTTGCATTTGGTTTCGAATTAATTTCCAATCTAGGGACTTTTTGGTTTTAACAAAGATTCCTCCAAGTTTAATTACGCGATCGAGACTTTGAAAAGTGCCGCTCCAATATTTTTCCACTGCCATTGTGCAACGAAACAACACGAAAAACCGAAAAACAACCCAAAAGATCCAAGAGACGCTCTCCCGCGTCACAGTTCTCGCTCGAGCTCTAGGTCGAAAATAGGTTTAATAGATCGTAAAAGCGTAGGAGGGAGTGAACGCGACTGATTCTAGCCGAAATAATGGCTGATCGCCGCCGAGTTTGCGTCACGCGGGTGGCCGTGGGTCACCCGGTAGACCGGCGTTCTCATGTCGATACTGTTATCGGTGCTGCTGAGAAGATAATCGGCCGGACTCTCGATGCGTCGCCGCACGCTGGAGAGTGGGCGTGCGACCGGCTGCATCGCCGCGGAATTTATTCAGCTGCCCTCGATACCGGATGGAATTCAGACTTGCGACGAGTCGACCGAATCGCACGACTCGAACGACTTCTCCTCGTTATAAATACGTGCGACGCGGTGCGCCAGTCGGCTCTCGCTTCACCGTGTTTCCATTTGCTGGGCAAAATTTTGCGAGGGCACGAGACGGAGTCGTTGAAACCGATGAATTGCTCGGTGGAGATTTCGACGTTGCGTGGATCCGTCGGATCCGTCCAACTGTGATACAAGAAAGTAAAAATCGAACTCGAAGAAATATTATCACGATCTGAAAGATACGTATCGATTTTAAACAGTGGTTTTAAAGTTGGTCGTTAACGGAGTATTTGTTTCTGTTGTTTTCCTCCTAACCTAACCCTAACCTAAACCTAACCTGAACCTTTGACCCGTTCGAACGAAAACGACAACAGAAGAAACGTTCAGCAACAAGTGGCGTGACTTTCATTCGGAGCGAGCCGATGTTTAAACGCTCGATGCTCGATGTCGAACAGATCCTCGGATTTTTCTACTTTTTTTTTACATGTTTGGCAGACTGTGTTGCAACAATTTTCAATCACGTTGCAAACTTGCCTCCTGAAAAATTAGACTCGGGTGTGTTTTTCTCGGTCGAGGATCGAATTTCGTAATCTCCGAAACTCGTCTATCGCGGAGGAAGAGGCATGCCTCGATACCTCGCGACGCGAAACGACGGCCTGCGCTTTGCCCGGCTATCGAAGCGCTCGATTCGCGATTCGCGGTCGGCCGTTTTACGTAATCGCGATTAAGCGCGTCCTTGCGAGCGTATATCTGTCCCGGGCTCGTCACGCGACACGCGCCATTGCTTCGAGAATTTTCAACGCGAGTCCCCGTCGGCAGCCGCGCGCCGAGCGTAAAAAAAACCGGTTCCCCGACGGCGGCGGCGGCGGCGGCGACGGCGGCTCGCCTCGAAACTCCAAGCCACGCCGTGAAATATATCGCCGATTCGAGATTCTTCCTCCCGGACTACGAATATTAATTCCTCCGCATTTATCCTTTTAACCTTCTTCCTCCTCTTCTTCCCTTTCTTTCTTTCTTCCGCGTCCTTTTTTGACGAGCAGACGCCTCAGCGTAAAATCGATCGCCGAAGAAATCGGCAGTGAGGAGGGATCTCCGACGCCTGTCGATTTCGGAGTTGAATTTAACGAGATCAAGTGTCAGACGAGATTACGAGGCTGTGGCGACACTGGCTGATTGTGAATCTTGATTTATGTTTCGTTCAGTACCGTTCGTTATTCCCGGTTACTACGAGTCGGAAGATAAGATTTTTTTCTCTTTTTTTTTTCAGTTATCTGACCAATGTGAGAATGTGATAATGCGGGCTTCTTTCGATCGACGTCTCGTCGCGAGCGTTGAATTAGTGGATGAGACGTAAAAATTTAGGTTAAAATTACGCGCTCGAATGACGCAGAAGTATAATACTGCGTCAAACGCAAGAAGAGAAGAGCCTCAAATTCTTGTCTTGATTAAACTTTACATTCTACCATTTTCCACGCGTGATTCGTATTTTTTCATTTTCGTTGCTCTATCGGCAAATTTTCCAAGGCAACGTCGTTCTGGATATCTTCAGCCAAAAATTAAATAAACATACTGAGATTTAAAACGTGCAAAGTATTCGATCGTTTCGAAGATTTGTATGCGGTATATATTGGGCTGGCCAAAAAGTAATTGCACTTTTTTCTGCGACCAACTTCACTTTAAATCGCAGATTCGTCGATACTCGATTGTTTTAGAAAAAAAGTTTAGCGCACAATTTCGTCAACAATTGTTGATCTCAAAATGACAAATCAAACACGGAACATTTTGCTCTTGAAAAGAAACAAACGCTATTGCGAGCAAGCTCATGAGAAATTATCTGCCTTTTTCGGCGAAGAAACCTCCGAACTATGGCAATTTGCGAATCGTTCTTAAAACTTTTCTTTTTGTCGAAAGAGGTAACGAACGTTTTTTGAACATTGAGTCGGGAATTTACCTGAAAGATGATCGAAAGAAGAAAATGGTCGGTATATTGAAAGCTTTCGTTTCCGGTGACAAAATTCGCCTTTCGTTTGGCACACATTTGGAAAGAGAAAGCAGCCTTTGATCGATCTAATGCTTAAACCTACTTGGTTTTCAAGACGGTGTCGCCAAAATTTCGATTTTCATTCGGTGACCGAATCGGTGAGGGACCGACAATTTATGCAGGAATCTCGACCGCATTCCGTCAACATGGCGGCTGTGGAACGTGACCTAGCGAAGCTTCGCCGTTGGATTTTGTTTCGATCTTTTCCTTCTGTTACAGATGTTTAATAAATCTCGTAATCCTCTTCTTTTTAATTGGCGCGCAATGTAGATTGTTGTAATCAACAGTTTGGATATTTCGTATTTAGACAGATATGTATATATATATATATATATATACAGGGTGGTCATTGAAAAACTGAAGGGTTCGAAAAAACTTATTCATTTTCAATCTTTTTAATTTTCTTTTTTATGCGGGTTAATTAATTTATATTTAATTTATGTTTCCAAATAAAATGATGAAAAATTTTAAAAAAAAAAAGCCTTTCAATGACCACCCTGTATATATAGTCGACCTACTGGTTGACTGCGGATATCGACATTTTTATTTACGAGCAACATTGGAGAAATCAGATACAAAAATACTAACAAATTTTAAATATTTTATACATTATTCCTTAAATCATTAGCTGTTGCTGGCAGAACAGAATTGCGCGAATAATTCCTAATATATAGTACATTTCGAAAACTTGTCGCCTTTATTACTATTGAACCGTCTTTCACGATCGTTGAATTGCATGTATCTGTCGCGTACTTTGAAAGAGATACGTATCTCTGAATGATTCCGATCTACGCTACGTCGATAAAACGGAAACTCGGTTGTTACGCACCATTTCGCGTAAACCGCGAGTGTGCTGTACCCGGGAAATACGAAACAACCGCGAAATTTTCCAGTCCTTTCACCCCTGCAAACCCGTTTTCAACGTTCAACATCCGCGCGTGGAATTTTATAAAATATTTCACGCCGCGGCAACGAGCAAATTTCATACGCCATCAATGTTTCACGCAGCGGAGGCGAACACAATGTTGAGGCGGACACGCGCGCACTGGCAACCGTGATAAATATCCATACGCGTCGCGCGTACACCGTGCACGAACGATCGAAATTTTCAACCGTGAAATAACCGATAGAAGTTTCCCAGAAAAATTCGATTCACAGGTTACGCTGAAACGAGCGATGAAACAATTTGAAAATAATGCTTCGCGCGTCAATGTATACGCTTCCAAATCAATTCCACGTTTTTAACGAATATGATCTACCTAGTTTGACGCGTGATGGATCATCTCGACTCGTCAAAATTTTATACCGAAGCTCCTTGAATGATTTCGCTGCGCCAAACAGTACGTACAAAGTGTCTCGCGTAAGATAATAATTTTAATCTTCCGATGACTCTTCGTAAGAGGATATCCGGTCATATTTATAAATGGCGAATAAAAATTTCAAGATATTCGAAGAAATCTTAAATTTCAAGATCCTTCGTCCAGTGTCCAAAAAAAAAAACGTATTCAAATTTTTTCGAGTACAGAGTCAATGCTCGTCGATTAATTCGACCGATAGAGAGTGGATGAAACACTCGAAGAGGAGAAGTGGTTTTAGAGGGATCGAAACGCGACGAAGAAGGCGAGAAACGTCACAGGGAACGATCGATATCCCGACATCCTGGCCCACGCGTGAAATCAATGCCTGCTGGCGCCGCTGAGGGCCGGTCACCATGTTGCGGCCAGTCGTAACGCGGACGAGCTCGAGAAAAATTTGATAATCTTCTCTGTGTGATGCCGCACAATCAGGTGATCGATCGTAAAACATTAAAGATTGATATCGTACCTAAACGTTAGACCGCAAAATACCAATTGATACTGTACAAAATTTTATTTCATTTAAGAATTTTAATACAGTTTTAATCCAAGTTGGCGTTCTAATTATTTAAGTAGAATGTAGGTTATGTCATAATAAGTTAAATTATTGTCACGTTGATGGCAATGTTCATTAAATTTGGAGAAAACGACATTACTCGTGGGTACCCTTGATACTTGACGCTGTTTAGCAACGAAAAGAAATTTCTACTTCTTGGGCACTGTGGTTTCAAAATTGAAGATTTTGCGCAAAATTTATTTATTTTTTTTCTTTTTTCAAAAAATAACACCTGATATGGAGACTAGCTTTCTAATTCTCTTTACCGTTGGAACTGATATTAAATTGGCGATGCCAAATTTTTTAGTGTATTGAGTGTCAATTTAACACTAACTTCCTAACATTCCACTCTACTCTCTTCCAAATTCTCATTTCCCAAATATTTTACTGTTGAAATTGACGTTAAATTTGGTATTAATTTTCCTTTTTCAACGTTTCGTCAAAGGAATAACGAAAAAAAAATTGCGTTCCGTCGAGCCGCAGAACAGGTTGCCTCAACACGGAACGGCACCTTGGAACGTTAAAATCGGTGGAACGTTATGTTACAGCTTCGAAAGGAGCAGCACGATCGAAAGGAGGCTCGAACGCGAGTTCGTAAATTCGCGCTTTATCGCGGCAACGAGGCGGGAAAAATGAATCGATGAATCGTCGTGGGGCTGGCGTATTTCGTCGTATCGGCGTCCACAAATCACCGGCCGCGTCGTTTCGATTGATAAAACCGGCAACGGTTCCCCGGGTCTGGTTTATTAAGATCGGCGGGCGATATTTACGGGGTGGCTGCAGGCGATCGAGAAGGCGTAATCGGGGCCTCGGTATAAAGACTCGTCGAGCCGCGTTACTTTCCGATAAGCTGGCGAACCGTTCCACGAGGTCGTGAATCGCCGATCATCGATAACCGGCTCGATATATACGTACGCTGCAATTTCTTCCCAATGCTAATAATAACGCGCGAGCCCCGACGCGATACGCGGAATGTCGCGTTCCCTCCGACCCCGTCCTCGAACTACGCAGCGCGATGTCGCGTTTTCGATCGTGCCGATTTTGCCGCCGAGTAAAATCAACGGATGGTAATTGTCGCCGAATGAACTTATTTCAAGAATTATTTCTCACTTTGCGTACCTTTCAATTTCTTTGCTATTCAAAGAATTATTATAATTCCAATTATTATTATTATACGAATTTGAGACGAATGTCCGTATTTTTCATTTACGCGAATTGAAAATTGTTTAAAGAGGATGTGTTTTGCTTTTGCTTTACTCTGTCTCTGTAAAAACATATTTTCCTTTTTCTTTAAACGACGAGCTCAGCCGTCGAAATTACAACGCGCAAAGTTATTTCCGATTTTTCCAAATTTCCCAATCTACCGCGTCAATACCGTCAAACGACGATGAATAATTCATCCGTCCCGTCAACGAATTAAACGAATTGTTCTCCGATTATTCAAGCACCGGAATAATAAAACGAATCTAATTATTATATCATTACTGGCTTAAAACCTGTTTCGTTTTAAACGAACTGAAATAAATTCCACCGATCTACCGTCTCCCGTTTCTACCTCGTCCGACTATTAAAATCTATTAAAATCATCATACACGCAAACGTAGAAACGTTTTTAAAAGTCGCAATATTCCAAAGAGTCCAAGTGTTTTTTCATTACAACACTTTTTGCGTGGAACAATCGTCAGAGTTTCATTTTTTTAAATTATATTTTCAAAACTACAAATTTGAAGGTTCAATCGTTTGACACTTATCGCGTAGAACAATCGTCTGTCAGAGTTTCATTTTTTTGAAAACTATGTTTCCAAAGATACAAATTTGAAAATTTGAAAATCCACGCTCTGCTCGATCGTTAGGTACACATGTTTTCTCCACAATACGAGCCAAATCAAACAGTATTCAAATTACTCAGCCAGATATATATCTGTCAAATTAATTTCCTCTACGACGTGTCTCTGTTTACCCGACGCTTTCTCTTTATTAACCTCTCCCAAAATTCCCCCTCCCTCCCTCCCTCCCTCTCCCACCGATTACAGTTAATCATCGCGGAGCTCTTTTCATCGGTGGGCTGCACCGATGCGAAAGAGGTCTGGAAATAACGTGTCGTGACCTCGATACGCTGAACGGCCTCCAGATTCGCTGGTTGGCTCGTGGCCCGATTTTCCTTCCGATATCTTTCCGCTGCACCCTCGAAAACCACCACTCCTCCCCCCCCTCCCGCCGCGCCGTTGTTCGTTATACGATGCCTCCATTTCTGAATAATCCGGCGCCGCTTGAATTTCCTCGAGGATTTTCCGCAGTTCTTCAAGATGCCTACCGGTTGTTAGAGACCATGGGACGAGGCTCGATCCCCCGAAAATAATTGTTAACGCTGGAACTACCGGAGCGCGAAGAAATTGTGGATTGATTGAAATTAAAAAAAAGAATCGCTCGTAACGTCTGTTACACATCTGCGAGGATTCCACTTGAATTTTCTGCTGCTTCGAAATTTTCGATTTTTAAACGTTAATGTTGTGCTTTATGAAACTTTCATGAGAATCATTGCATCTATTTTGTATTAGCTGCGGCGAATAAAATGAATTAGCTATTAGCGCACTAGAACATACTAAAACAAAATACAATTGATATGTTAAAAACGCTGAAAAAGAGTAACTCCCGTGGATTAATCAAAAAGAAATTTGGACAAAATCCACTTTGAAACAAACCCATTCCCCTGTATGAATTTTGTACGTTGAAAGATATTAAAATATCAAATAAGTCTGGTCCCTTTGACATCGAACTTCGCGTAGTTACGGTTTAATTTCACGTTTCGCGAAAAATGGAAATCTTCACAGAGAATTCAAAACAAGTGTCGGCGAAATGGATAAATTAAGCTTTCAGTGTGCTGCAGATGTACGTACGTATATACGTGGCCAGTGAAACATTACCGCGATGTGCGAAGGTGAAACAATATCTCGTCTGCTTCTCATTTGCTCTTTGCCGTTTTTAATGAAACTCGCTCGTGCTCGCTGCGAACTGTAAATTCATTTTTCAACGCTAAATTGATTTACACTTGCAAAAGTTGGTAAAAAAAATGTTTCCGCCCGGGATCGAACCGGGGACCTTCCGCGTGTTAGGCGGATGTGATAACCACTACACCACGGAAACGTTGTTGCGGGTTCTAACGTCACTTTGGTGGTAACTAGACGAAATTCACGTAAGAAATTCTTTGAATTTATTGATTATATAATCACACGTGATCACGATCTGAATTTGTGAGTAATTATACTCTAAAATACAGACTGTCAATTTTTAAAAGAATGAACGCCATCGTTAAAAATCGAATTCAAAATGAAAACTAAAGGATACTCGTCAAATTGAATTTGTACTTTTGTAATTTAACGATCGGAAACATCATCGTTAAAATGCTAATCTAAAGTGAAGCTTTTGGTATCCTAAATGTAATGTTTTGGTTAATCCAATCTGAAAATTGTGCTCGATATTTGTGGTAGATATTTTTGAACGACGTAGAGATTTGAAAAAATAAAAAAATGTTTCCGCCCGGGATCGAACCGGGGACCTTCCGCGTGTTAGGCGGATGTGATAACCACTACACCACGGAAACCTTGGTGATTACTGCTCGCTAGAGAGAACCTCGGATTCTACGTTCGTGTAAATTTGTCTATTAATTACTCGTTTTTTATCATCTCTTTGGAAATTCGATAAAATAAATATGTAATCCAACATGTGCAAGACAATAACTGTGTAGCAAACACACATGTGCTAATTACGATCGTCGGATTTTCTAGTTCTTTTCTAGTAAGTTTTTTTTTCACACGAATATTTTTAACGTACGATATAATTTTTGTACAACACTTGGACTTTTTGGAACAGTTATTTTCACGACCGATTTTTATTTGATTAAACGTCTGGCATCAAAGTTTGTTAATCGAAAGATCGAACCACAAATGCTTGGATTAAAAGGATTAAATTTCTTAGGAAACAATTTTCAATACTATATTTTGTAAATTTTAATCTGTGTTGACCTACTTGTAAATTTTTGTAAAAAAAAAAAAAGAAGTCCGTGTAACACGACGTAGAATTTCTAATCGTAAAATTTTGATGCTCTTCGGGGCGGAAACATAACCTCCAAATTTTATGAAATTTCTCTAGATATTTAAAATCTAAACTAAAGCAGCATTAGTTTCAAAGAACTCGATCGCGAACACGGTCATGAAATACGCGCGTATCATTTTCAGGGAAACTGAATACGCAGTTGGAACTTTACAAACTTCGCAACTCTCCCTTTCACTTTTGCTATTTCTTTACGAGTTTCTTTACGAGTACCTATCGCGTAGCAATCTGATTAAAATTCAGTTCGTTACGCATATATTTATAGAGTAATAACAATCGTCGAACTCTTGACAAATGCTACTGTCTCTAGCAATTCAATTTCTGCAACAGAATTTAACAATCAAACAATTCTGAAGGCTAACGTCTGACGTACAAAAATCGGCTGCTAGTTAAGCTCCCGATGAGACGAAAAGAAATAAATATAGACAACGAGTAATTATTAGACCTACAGAAACTTTTAACCACTTGCGCTGGCAACTGACTGCGGACCATAACGAGTGACCAAACCGCGTACAATAATTCGTCTTCTTTTTGAATTTATATCGGTATATCACTGGATAGAAATTACTAAGAAGTAATAAATTTGTTATTTATTTTGCCTGGGTTATATACTCAAATATACTTAAAACTGAGAAAATATTACAATTTTGGGATAAAAAATTCTTGACGCGCGTGGCTCGTCATTCCAGCGTAAGAGGTTAACTAGACAGAAAATTATTTTACTCGCTCAATTGTAACATTTTGCAAAATTCACCGCCTAATAATCACGTAATATTCTGGTCTACTAATTAAAACTTTTATTTTGCCTCTACTCTTCTCGACGATCTGCCAATCGCAGCGTTTCATTCCGCTCGTTAAAAACCCACTCTCACGGTGGCCGTGTATCGCAATCTTGGTGGTGAAAAAGGGATAATCGAAATCGGCGCTGCAAAGGAAACCGCGTGTCATTCGACGCACAGCAGCATCGTAAATCGAAGATCCACCCGGCCCGGCCGACCAATCAGCGCGGCGCACCAAATCACCGGCACCACGTCGGTGGACCAGCACCGCGTCCTGTTCCTCTGATCCTTTCACGGGCCTTCTATTGTCCTTGACGGACCTCCACTCCCACGCGTGCCACGGAGCTCTCGTCCCGAAAACCTGGCGTATCCTGTCCCCACCCGCGGCCGCTGCCTATCCGAGGGGGCCATCGCGATCATCCTTCTTCGGCTCGCCGCGGCAAGGATCTTATGTGCCCGGTGCTGGAAGGACGAAAATCCGCCGCGTCTCTGATCTCCTGGTAAATATTGACTCGCGTTCCACCGGCTCGGCTCGCTTGCTCGAGTTTGCTCGTGCAGTGTGTCACGTGGATGTCGTCGGAAATATTGAACTGCCGCTTGTAACGATCGGACCGGAGCGTACGTTTGTGAAAATTTACGTTTGAAAAATAGAATCTTTGCCGAACGTTGTTGCTATTGCGAATGTCTTTCTGCAAGCTGAATACGGTAACACGTAAATACGACTGAAAAACTGTTTTTTCTCCAATAGATGTTGTCACACGTTTTAGAATTAACACGTAACAGATTCTGTCGCGTAAATCAACGGGATTATTTTGGAAGTTGCTCTCCAATCTACTGAAACTAGCGTAGAGTTTCGGTATTCGAAATAGTAATAATAGTACAGTGTATTTATTATACTATTATATTCATTGTGTAAAAAAGATGTATTACATCACGTATAAAATGTAGAAAGTATTTAATCGAGATACTGTTATTTCTGAGAGGTAGTTTACTGTTACACGTGCTAGAGTAAAATATCCAGAAAATTTCCAAAAGAAGACCTGTCTCCTCCAAAGGAGGATACGAATCTTTTAACAATCTGATCAATGCGCGTAACACGTCTGAAATATTCAACGTGTCGGGAAAAGAGGCTTGAAGTTTCCTACGAGGGATCGACAATTCGTGCGAGGGAAAAAAGGGGTGCAAAGCGGCGAGAGAGAGAGAGAGAGAGAGAAAAGCTTGCGCGGAGGTGGTATCAAGCGCCGGCGCCAAACGACTGGCAACAGTCGATAAACAGAGGAGAGCTCGTGTCGGACCAGCCTCTTAGCCAGCGTGAGAGCCCCCATAAAGCCCAATGACGTAAAACGGAACGGAACTGACGGGCCAGGACGCCTTTGGGGTTGGATCGCGAGGAATTCACGGCGAAGGAGACGTTGGTTATTAACCAACCACGCGACGAGGCTCCGTTGTTCGACGATCGATGCGCTCGCACTATGGTGATCAGTGATTAGCAGACCGTAGAGGAACTCAAAATGTTCCAAAAGCGCTCGAGTATTCTTTGAAACGTCAGATCTCGAATAATCGGTTTATTTTCTTGTCGTTTTTCTACGGACGTCTCCTCTGTCGGCTCGTTTGCTATACAACTTATCGATTCGAAAGGAGAAAAGGTCCGATCAGCGGGCAGCGAGGGGAACCTCCGAAGCTCTCTTCAAACAACTCTCTCTCAGCAAAGAGACGAAACCAGTATCAGCGTTAATAAGTAAGATCCACTTCGCGTGGATCGCTTACAACAAACGCGCCCAAATGTCGAGCTACAAGTCGATTTCCAATCTGTTTTCTGAAAGTTACACGATCCTGAATATATTTCCCGAAATACAGATGGAATTTACAGTAGAAAATAGAATCCAATCCAGTGGAACCATTTCGCGATTAATGGATGTTCTTCTGGCAATGCAATTAACATTCGAGACGCTCGAAAAATAGGCGAGCCTCCCCCTTTCCGTAAATATTAAACAATAAAATAGAAAAGAAAAGAAGAGTACATTTCAAGCTCCACTTTCGATTTCTTGTTACAAAAGATCGTTCGAACCTAGATCCTCAAAAACTCGAGATCGCGCTAAATATCGTCCCCACCGCGCGGAATATTATTCTCTCAACTTTCCATTCTAGTTCGATCCTAGCCCGACAGTTTCGCAGCGATATTCCCCCGTTCGGATATTTACGCGGCAGGGAAAGAAAGGCCACGTCGAGCGAGAACAAAGTGGCTTCGTTAGATGCAAATCACTTTTGGAATCGTTCCAAGTGACGAGCGGGACGAGGGCAAGGGGTGGGGGAGGCAGCGGAGAGGGAACATCGACGGAGACGGTGGAGCGAACCAGGGATAAAAGGCGGTATTTCCGTTGGACAAATTCGTGCGGCGACTGCTCGCGGGGAGAGGCAGAGTTCGCAGGATGCCGCGGACGCCTTCGATCCACGCGGACTCCGAAACGGCCCCCGTCCATTTCGAAATTGATTTCGAGGCTGTCAGCAGCTGGCCTGGAATCCCGTCGTTTCGTCGCCGACGGAATTCGACCGCTCCCGGACGCTTGAATTCGAACTCTGTCGAGTATGATACGCGAGGCTCGCGCCAGCTGATCGCCGTTTAACGATGATTATTTGGGAAATGGCGGATGATTTTAGGGACGATGCTCGATCTTTCGAACGGGTACGGTACATTTGTCACGCATATTTCGTAACTGTAATTTGGCTGGTTCACTGCGATGTAATGAAACGTGCATGCGTGTGCTCTCGTTTAAAAGCACGATCTCGTTCGAAAGAAAGAGAAGAATTGAAGCGTTCATGGAAAGATTCGCTTGTGGCGAACCACACTGATGGCGAATCGCGGAAAGAAAAAATGACGCGAGGAATGGAGAAGAGGTGACAAACAGTGTCGTAGCACTGAGACTCGGCAAACAACTATTCAAATTTCCGCAGCAAATATCGTTCAAACCTACTTAAATTACATCGAACTATTTTCACAGTACCTTCCGAAGGGTTTGAGAGTCATAACTTGTTCATTTTCAAAATGGTGGTCGTTTGAGGGACGTTATTTTTCACACATAGCACTGAAGGAAAAATCCACTAATTACATTTCCAAATAAAATAATAAAAAAATTTAAAAAACATATGATTGAAAAGTTGTTTTTATATCATTTATTTATATTTTATATTTTTATATCTTTCAATGACCACCCTAAAACGCGTGTCTTTGGAATTCAAAATTCCAAAAGATCGCTCGAGAAGTCGACGACGAGCTGACGAAATTCGCCCTTTGGGGGAAGAGGTGGTAGGAAGACGACCGGAAGTGTTACGCCACTGGCGGAACGACGGCCGCCTTCGAGGAGACTCGTTAGAAGCGCGCGCGACTTTTTCTCTCGAAGAGACGAGAGACAGAAGAAACGAGAGAGAAAGAGCGGGCAAGGTGAAGGGTGCAGTCGGCGGACTACGAAAGATCGCCGGTAAAGGGGCCAGCGTGGAAAAGAGAAACGTAGAGAGAGAGAGAGAGAGAGAGAGAGGGATAGAAGCGGTCGCGAATAAACCGGCTTCGCTTAATCCTGGATTAAGATCGCGACACTTTCTATCGACTTCGGCCACGTTTGCGACGGTTGGTTGTCTCGAGTCTGACGATTCTTCGGCGATCGTTTCACGAACGATTATGACGATCGTGTGGCGGCTCGTTAGCAGCTCGTTAGCCTCGCTCCTCGGCGGAAAATCCTTAATTAATGACGATCGAAAGCGATCACCGCTGATTCCTCGCCGTCTTTGGACGACGTCGACCTCGTTTTTCATCTGATTTCCGGCGCGTGTATCGGCGGAAATACGCGCGTTCGCATCCGACACCGCGCGATTGTGAGAATCACAAGTTTTTGAGGTTAGGTGTGAGAAACCTAACTTCAATAACTTGTAGTTGATGAAACGTTCCTACGATGTAACGTGATTGGCAATTGTAATTAATATTTACGATTAAAATCTACGATTATGAATCGTAATAATTTATGACTTGTACTGTAGTTGGTACGATTGATATTTATGATTCAAAATTCGCAAGTGACAACTAGGTTTAGGTTAGGTTACAAATTAGGCAAACGCACGCCCGTATCTATGTCATTATTTAGACGAATACGAGACGACATGAAAGAAATCCAACGGTATTACTGTCTATAGCAATTCAGTCCGCGTCCCGAGTTCTTGCAGCGACGCAAAAATCAAAAAAGTCGGGCGCGCAGCGGAAATTCCTCAAATTCTTCCTTCGTTTACGTCGTTCAAGCTCCGACCCGCGATTTTAATTGTCGCGTCGAACGCGATCCACGCGGCCTGATCCATAATTCGGGCGAGAAACGAGGGAATTTATGCGAGTTTCCCTAAGCAGAGCGCAGCGAAGGAGGAAGGGGGGAGGACAGGGCAGCTTTCGGTCCACGACCGAAATAACCGAGATTTATTTCGCGAGGGTCTGCTGAATCCTGTTAAGCGGCGTGAACGCGCGCGTGCCTACCGACTTAACAGCGTTCGCGCGTTATCGTTCACGGTTTCGCGGGCTTTCGCGCGCACGCCGAGTCCCGTCGATTATCGAGACTAACGAGCCCAATTAAAGTGCCTCGCGCGATGCTACCGACAGACCTGTCGCGCAGACCTTGGCTTCGTCCGTTTTTGTTAAAGCAAAAGGGGTGAGTGCAAGGTGTCGCTGAACCGAAGACGAAGATGCTGGGTAACAAGTCGAGGTTCATCCTCGATATTGTATTGGGAGTAAATGATTATTGTCGTTTAGAAAGTACGACAGTATTTCAGACGAATCGTTCGGTTTGTGTCTGAGAGGAGAAATTAAATTTCCACGCTTGACAGATTTTTTGTAAGTGACATCGAGACGTCAACGCATTGGACGTTGCAACTTTTCGCATAATTCAAAATTATTGCCAGTATTGTTTGAATGGAAGTATTTAATAACAGGTCAAGATAAATAGAAGTAAAGTCTACTCTCTCAATATCAACGTCAACTAATGAATAAATAAATGTGTTATTCGACACGTTCAAATCAAATAACGATCGAAAATATACATACTTTTGTTCCACCTGAAACCTCAAAAAAGATCGAATGAAATACACAAATATAACTTTCCACGTCACGACTGTTATTAATTGTCTATCACTTTTTCTCGAGTATTTATCTTTATTATTTGCGAGGTATTTTCATTTATTCCCTGGTAATTAATAAGGGCTATTCACATTTACATCAAGGGTTACATTTACGAGTGATTGTGTCCGAAACGAAATCGGAAAAAAGGAAGAAAGAAAACAGGGCTGAGAACAAAAGGTTTTCACACACAGGCGTGGCTGGTTTCGCTCGCTAATATGGCGAGTCCATTCACCTGTGTGCGCGTCTGTCGCGCAGTGCAAATGCGCCTTTAACCGCACGCGTTCCGCGTATGGAACTGATTTATCGATCGGTTCGAAAGCCTTTGAATGCCACGGTGTTTCGCGATCGGCCCCTGTAATTTCCTGCTTGTTCCAACGAATAAAAGAAGGCTGAATCGTAAATTCCAGCGGGACTCGTACGGGGTTGTTTTATCACCGAGGGAAAATAGTACGGAGCAAACAGTTTTATTGCGACCTCGTGTCGCAAGAATTAACGGGCATTAACGAGCTCGGGAAAATTAAAAAGTCTTCGCTCGCGATTCGAACGTGTCGTTGCAAACGATACGCGAAAATTTATGTTCCTCGATTAATTTCGCAAACTGACAATGAAGAAAATACATATTTTCGTACTGCTTCCTTACTGCTGTGTAGTTGCTCGTAGCTTGCCGATATTTTCCGCCCAGAAATTCACCTTTGACAATTGTTCGAATCTCATTAAAATCGTATTATTAATTCATCAGGCATAACGAATTGCTGGCACGCTAATGGAGTATTGATAGCTTCTCGGATGGGACTATAGATATTATTCTTGGAGAATCATCTTGCGAGTGGAATAATGGGAAATTTGAAGAAGTGGAATTTTGGGTAATTCGGGAATGGAACATTGGGAAATTTAATTCGGAGAAATTGTTACACGCACACAGAGAATGCCATTTTCTTGGGTCGTTTTAGACCACGGAATTCTAGTTTTCTCAAGGAACCAAGGACAAGAAAGTTGCAGCTTTCTCAGACCACTCGGACAAGAGTGTTCCAGTGTTCTCTTCAGCAATATCGCGGTAGAAAGTTCCGAGACTTTCTCGGAAAATTCTTCGTAACCTCTCTGTATCAAATAATTCCGTCTTTTTTTTTCGAGATTCGAGCCAAATTTTGGAATGAGTGTTTGAATTTAAATCCATTTCCAGTCTGTCATAATTGAATAATAGAAACAGAAGATCACGCAACGGTATCCCTCTTTTCATTCAATTTGCAATATTTACTCTTTGATGCAAGCTTGAAACTACCTAAGCTTCAACTGAAACTCTGTCAAACGGTATAACGTTTCTCACTCGGGATTTAATAATCTCTGTCTCGAAAATTGGGCGCTCGATGAAAAGCCTGAAAGTTTAAAACTTAATTTAACTCGGTCGTAAAAATTTAAAGCCCGACTCCCACGCTTTCGTGCTTTCGTTTCGTTTGAAATTTTCCCCGTCTCCGTGCCAAGGATGTTTCAATTGCACGCGCAGTGTTTGCCGCCACGGATGACGAAAAAGAGGTAGAAAAACTGTGGAAACGATGTGCCTTGGACGCGAGAGCGTGAAAACCGATCTCGAATCGAACGCGAAAGTCGACGAACAGGCTGTTCCCCCTTCGTTGCCCACGTGCATTCCCCATACGGGGATTGATTTATCGATCAATCCGATCCCATAACTCTATGATCCAGCGCATAATTTCGCGAGGGAACACGATCGTGGCGCGGGTATCTGACGCGTTCAATGCGCATTGTACTGTCGCGCGAAACAGAGTGGAAATGGCCGTGCGTTTTTTTTGCGCTTGTTGCACGATCGGGATCGTTTAAACGATTCGAAATGATGTTATAACAGATCCGACGGCGATGTTATCGGGCTCGAATCGGGCGGTAGAAACGTATACCCGCGACAAATCAATGGCCTAATACAAATCCAATGCGTCACCGTTTCCATTTCTGACTGTTGATCAGCGTTAATGTTCAATTCGTATCGTCAGATTTGGAATTTAGTGGAATCTTTGGAAGACGAAACATTTTATCACCGAAAGTGATTTTAGCGGGGGCCTCTTCAGGTGCAACGCTGATGCAACGAAAATTAGCGATTGGTTGATCTGGGTCACGTGATTCGCGAGGGGGCGTGGAGATCTCGAGTAGGAGTGGCGTTGCCTGGTACTGAGCGATCTCGCCTGTAATTTGTTTCCTATCGATTCGAGTCGTGCAGTTTTTTGCTTAATTGGACGTTATTGCTCCATAATTAAAAAGAAATTCGCTTTCAATTCGTTTGAATCGTTCGCTCTCCGTAAAGATGAAACAAATTTTTACTCAATTACACATTATTGCTTCGCGATAAATTGCCAACGATACTTGGAATAGAAAAAGTCTCCAAAAACAATTCAGTTTCAGAGTGTTTATTGAATTATCCACTTTCCACAAAAAAATGAAAAAGAAGTAAATTACAGATATAAAAATTCGCGAATTTTCCCCCCGTGCGCATTATTTTCCTGCAAAACGTCTGGAAAAAAGTGAGACACAAAAGGCGCGCATGATAAAAACAACCACGGCAGTACGTATATATATATATATATATATCTATTTAAAAAAACCAACGGACAAAGGACTGAAAAAAAGGAAACAAAAAAAAGAAGAAAAAAGGACAAAAAGGTTGCCTCGCATGGCCCGCGTGTCCTGTTATCGAGCATGTAACCCGCACTTTTTTCCAACGTCCGTTACACGTCGCAGCGATTCACGTCGGATAAGCTTCTGAATGGCGAGACGGCGAGTCGATGAATCGATTTCCACGGGAGGAGAGGCATCGACGTGGCCACGACGTGGCGTGCGATGCGAGGCTCAATAATTCATTATTTGAGCAGCCGCCAAGAGAGAACGCAGCCCCGAACTATCGCGCGACGTGGAATTATTTCGGTGATACACACCGCGCCTCGCGGGCCGTCATTTTGCACGGCGCTGCGTACGAGTCGTCAGCGTATCGGCTGAACGCTTTGGTTGATTCATGTCGGCAATAAAGTGTCCTAAATTCGAACGGTATGGAGAAACTTGCGAGGACGAAACCGGCGAACCAAGAGAAAAGATCCTTTGAAGAAGGTTTGCTCCATTTTCGAGGAAATCGCGAGAGAAGAAACAGAAATGGTTCCTTTTTTTTTAATTTTCCTCTGCGAATGCGTCTGTCTTGTACGTGAAAAATATTTACACTTCTTCAGTGGGTGTAAAAATTACTGGAAATGTAATAACATGTAAAAATTTTTATCTTCCTTTGAGAATGTGTTCAGTTATTGTTATAATTATTACGTGCAAGATGTTTACATTTCTTTGTAGCAGATGTGAAAATTCGCGACACTCTGTACGTAGGATGGTGCAAAGAAAAGGGTGACTCTACGTGAAAAAGTATGTTGATAATAAAGCACAAGGAGCTTCGTTCTCGAGAAAACCGCGTTTGCTGGAATTTTGCTGATTCCAGAGTTGAGAGAAAAAAAAGAGCAACTAACAGCGAGGGAAACGTGGAATAAAGTTATCGCCAAGGAAATTTTTAACGAAGACAATTTTCTTGCAAACGAAGCCTTAAATGAAAAACATGTTCCACACTTTCGATTTCCTTGTAGTTGTATTTTTTCTGCGCGAAACTTATATTTTATGCAAATAAAAAGCAGACGTGAATTTTTCTGCATCTCTGTAGAGTAGGTTTGTCACAAGGTAAAAAAGATTGAGAGACAGACGAAAAGATTTTCGTTTATTTAACGTGTCTCTTTGTTCAGACACTCCAAAAATATCGTGGTTTGTCGAAATTAGTAGAACGAATAGATTATAATGTATAACAAAAAGGTGTGTATGAGTAAACTGTGGATTTTCACGTATAAAATACCCGAAATGTAACTAAATACCATAATCTACAAATACCAGTATGTACAATACCTACGTGAAACAATTCCTCGTCAAACTCTGGTCTCCAAATTACGTTTCTGAAAGCGTGAGTTCTCTAGCGATCCAGCGACGATTAATTTGTCACCTCAGCGACGAGATTGAACCGTAAAACGCGGAGGCTCGCGAAGGATGATCGACTCGGAAGATCGCTCGACCACTGGTTGCAACAACCGCGGGAGATAAAATCGTCCGAGCAGTCACATGCTGAAACGTAACCAATCAATCCCAATAGACGATGATTCAACGTCAACAACGGCTCGAACAACGAGCGGAAGGAGCAACGAGGAGATTAAAATAGCGTTCACGGATAACGCGTGTCACGAGTTATTTTTAAACGCGACAGGCGCATTCTTTTCACGGCTGGTCTATCAATAGCCGGCCCCGAGCACGTAATATCTGCCGCGGGCGTAATAACCACGTTTCACGCGACTTTGACTTTTAACGAAACGCGTTACACGGGCCTAATCATCGACCCGCGAATTTGAATTATTTCTAAAGCCTAATTATTTTGGCTGTACAGGATAAAAATTTGTCTGCTTGATCGCCGATCTTTCTGCGCAATCCCAACCTACAAATTTAATTCACAATTGGATTTGTGAGAATGGTTTCCAAGTTATAATTTCGATATCAGAAATTTCTCTTCGTGCTAGATCAGGAGATGTTAAAAAGAGAGAGAGAGAGAAATATTGATCACACGCTCGTTTGAAAAATTTAGGACAAACCCAGAAGACGAATTGTGCGAAATAAATTTCTATTCTTGGCTCTAGCAATAACTTAACCTGCAAATTGACTCTGCCGGATGATTGCAATCCGCAATGTCGCCCGACAGGAAAACGACGTGACAAAGAAAAGGAAAGGACAAGGGAAATCCGAACACGAGCGAGCAAACGTAAATGAAAATCAAACTCGCTTCAGCCGCCAAAGCGGCTGCCAACGCACGCACGCGGTGTACATAATTTCGAAGAAACACACAACGCCGAGTATCGCGTTATTACGATAATTCAGCCTTATTAAACAGGCAATTATTGACATTTACCCGGGCGAACGTGCATATTAACCGGAGCCGTTTGAAAGTTGATCGGTCCGCGGCTCTGGAAATCAATTTCCGCCGTGGCAGACGCAATCGAGCGATACGTACGTGCCGCGTTTATTGCTAATTAATCGAGCCTGTCCCGGCTGAAAGAGATCCGTGCGTACGATCAATTATTCAGAGACGACGCCGTCTCGTTGCCTGCCGGACAACGTCTTCGTCGTTGCCACCGCGGAGACCAACCGTAATTGACCAACCATCGTACGCGTACACGCTATTAATATCCTGTCTTCCGGCGTGTAAACGTGCAATCTCGATTTTCCTAGCGATAATTTTGCAACGAGCAGAACGTAAATTACGCTTACTCGGCGAGCGGTAAAACGATTTTTTTCTTCCTTTCTATTTATCAGCATGGACGTTCCATCAATTACTAATGGGTAGGTAAAAGGCGAGGGAATTAATTTTGGAAAATTAGATCAGCTCGTAACGTATGCCACCGCGACGTTCTTCTGGGTTTTTTATGGACGTGTAATTTGATATCATTACGTTGGTTGTGGTAATCGAGAGATTATTTATTATTACATATCATCAGGTGAAAATTGGAATTACTGTAATATGTATGTGCTCGTCAGTCATTTATCTTTCCAGTGTTTTTCTGTTTTCAGTGTTTGGATTCTTTGTACTTTGAATTAAATTTTTATCGAGGTTTTAGAAATTTTCAGAGTGTAAAGGTGTTTCAACAGGGGGAGGGGACTGAGATCCAAGTGGAGCCTAATATCAACAAGTGGAAGCAGGTCGGACCGGATCGAATGGAAACGGGACGAACGGGACTATTACTCAACGTGTCTTTAATTTTCCTGTATCCATTTCGCTCCGTCACTTTTCTCACCTCGTGTGAGCTATTATCAACTTTTCTCATCTCGAGATATACGTACAGTGAACGGCGTAACTAAACTGGCTTTTATTTCGATTTCGAAAAATCTGTCCTTAGTCTCCCACCCGTTGTACGGTGGTAAAATCATCTTCCAGAAAGAAACTGACGACCGTTTTGCAAAGCTTAAACGAGACTTACAAAAAGTTGTAAATACAAAAAAGAAAAAAAATATAGTCTTTCTCGAAAGACTGACTGATTATCTTCATCCAAAACTATATTCCACAGCAAACTTTCTACAATCTACCTATTAAAATGTTGCTGAACAATCTTTAAAACGAGCGATCATCCTCGGAAAATGTAGCTAGAGAAATCGATCCGATTGACACAATTAGAAGAAAGACTTTCAGCACAGAATTTTCGTTGACCATTGACGCCTCGTTACGTCCGAAATGGAAGAAAAGCGACGTCGTGTCGCGAAAACGAACGCGTGTCGGGGTGTGTTCTCAGCGAGTCGTCGATCGGATCGACCTTGGAACGATCTTCGGTCCCAGCTGCAACTTCGGAAGTTCGCTCGGACGAGAAAGGAGGTCGCGAGAGAGCCAGGAAGGGCGGCGAGAAAGCGAAGCGACAGGAAGAGAACCTTTTTTTCCACCGTGATGCCCGCGAATTTGCATGCGAGCCGCCTTGGACCGACCGGTCGAGATATCGATTCGCAGGTGGCTAGTCGAGGGGATCGCTTACAACAATACGATTTATTACGGGGGACCACCTGCTTGCAGAAATCTCAATCGGCGCCGACTCCGATGCCGCCGCAGAACCGGCAATGATGGAAGCGCGGCCGGGACCCGCTTCCTACGGGATCTTCATTAGTATCTCTGACTTTCTCTCTTTAACCAATGATTGTTCCCGTTTCACTTCCCATTCGGTTTGTCCTTTGTCCGAACTGTATGTTTGTACCCTTTCCACTCGTACGAAGTTTGGGAGATTGGATTAACCCTTTGACTCTTGTGTCGAGTCACTTGAAATTGCCGAGAAACAGCTAAATTTCCAGAAAGAATAACTCGGAGTGCAAAGGATTAATTTCAGACGTGTATCTTATAACTCTCTCTTCTATCCGCAATAAAAATTCACATTTACACTCCTAATACCCTATTTGTCCATAGAATCCTAATTTTTAAAAACTCCACTTTACAACACCATTCTACAATAACTACCGTCAACCAAATAATCGTCAAATCACCATCAAATCCACAATAAAAATTCACATTTACGTTCCTAATACGCTATTTATCCATAAAATCCTAATTTTAAAAGCTCCACCAGCGAAACCATTATACAAATGAGAATAACTACTAACCAAATAATCGTCAAATCGCCATAAAAATCATGCAACCACCGCCAGCGTCCTAAATATCAAACTCGTACCTAAATACTCCCCTCCCCTCCCCAAGCTAATTATCAACAATCGTATCTTCTTCCATTCACCTGACCGTGCAGCACGTGGCACCGTAAACCACGCAGGCCAACGAGAACCTTTCGTTCCACCCTTTGCCTAGCTGTTTGCCCGGCTGAAAACCCTAGCTTCTCCCCCTTTTGTGTTTCCGGCGTGTCCCATAAATCACCAGCACGGTCGGGTCGTGGTGCAGCGAGTTGTGGGCGGCCAGAGATAGGAGGAAGGGTTTCTCTGTCGGAAAGGGTCCGTGGTTGGAGTGGGACCACGTGTGGGACGGCACACCGCAGCGCCTGAGAAGGTAGTACGGGGGCCAACAGTTAGCGCCAGACGGTCAAAAACCGGCTGCCACCGAGGGTTCTTCTTCCTTCCTCTTCTTCGTTTTCTCCGGTGGTCGCGGTTTCTTCGTTCCTTCGCTACGTTTCTTCTCGTCGTCCGCCTCTCATTCATTTCGATCCTTCGGAACGGCCGAGCCGTGGGACGTTCTCGGATCTGGTGATTTTTTTGTTTTTTTCTTTCTTTCAACACACGTGGACACTTCTTCGGATTCTTCGGAAGTCGGTGGTGACTTTTGGCGATACCGGTATCGAATTCAATAGCAATTATGTGGTTAATGATTCTTTTCGTTCATTCATGTCCCTCCAACTGTGACAATTTGAACTCGTCCGTCCAATTTCTTATTGCATCTTTCTTGTAACATGATTTCTGTGACATCGCGATGTTGACATTAACGTTAATTCGACACCGAAGAAAGCAAATTAAGCTCGAAGAACGAAGGAAAGATGGAGGAGAATCAACGTGTTATATGTCGACAAGGTGCTGCCTGAATCGATGTTATCGAACTCTCGAAACCTTCAAAACTTCCTCGCGGTGTCCACTTTTCTCGCGAGAAACTCGATTATTAGTCTCTCAGCGACTCTTATCTAGCAAAAGCGCCAGGTGGTTTTGAAACGCGAACAGCGCCAAAATGAAACGGGCGTACACTGTTGCGTCAATTTTGTTCAAGATCCTGCGATAAAAAGAAGAAAAAAAAAAACAAAAATACACCTATACGAAATGACTCGACTCGAGATTTCTGAAAACAAAACTCGGTTTGTTCGAGAAGAGGGGATTGAGTTGCAAGACCGAAGGATGATACCGTTACCACTGGATTACTCAAAGTAATCGAGAGAAGAAGCTCGTACGACGTTAATTGGTCTCGATTGGTCTGCCAATATCCCGATGGCTGGAGGTCGCGCGAGCAAGCGTTATCGTCATCCTTCATCCGTTTCGCGGACTTTCTCGTCCGTGATACGAGCACGATCGCGAGGAAGTGGAACGGCAGGAGGTAGAACGAGAAGCGGCCGAGCGAGGAGGTCGCCCGAGTGAGTAAATGGCACGTCAGCGTTGGACTGCGGGCAATATCGGCGGCGAACGTCAGAAGGCCGGCCAACTTTTTTCCCTAGCGAACACAGACAAATCGATATCTACCCGCGCGGTGGTTTCGCGTTTTCCTGCTGCACCAGCAGCCTCGACCGCAGGGTCACTGACACGCGCCGCGCCGCCGTCTCCTGGAACGGGAACCTCGCCACGGTTTTTTCAGTTTCTAGCTTCGGAGGAACTTTCCGCGTCGACCGGACGGGAAATGTTCACCAAGTCGCGCGAAAATTGCTGGCAACTGTCTTTCCTCCTTGGTTAATCCGCAATACTTTGAGTTACCAGACTGAACTAGATCTTGGACATTTTGGATTTCACGTCTCTGCGTGAGAAGCAGAGAAAAGTTGAAGAAAAAGGAACCAAATTCGGGAATTTGTTGTCACTCAAACACATCTCAGTTCGTAGCGAGGCGATTTTCAAGAAAGTGATATGTAGTTGAAGTTTGAGAGATTGCAAGATATCTCTCGCAAATATAAACGTGGAGGTTCTTGAGGGAACTCTACGAAAATTATACGTATTTGAAATTTGAGAGATTGCGAGATATCTGTTGCGAATATAAAGCGAATGGTTTATCAGGTTTTTCAGAGAACTGTAAATTCTCAATAATACAATGATATATATAAATAATATATATTTGAAATTGAAGAGATTAAAAAATATTTCTTGCAAATGCAGAGTGAATGACGCACGAAGATTCTTCGGAGAAGTGCACGAACATGAGATGTGTTTGAAATTTGAGAAATTGCAAGTTATTTGTTGTAAATACACACACACACACGAGTGAATAACAGTCTTATTCCTCAACGTACTAATGAGATTTTTAACGATTGAACTGTATGAGATACTATTCGATACTAGGGACTCTTACTAAGGATTCGATAATACAAATACGTACGCCATTTTGATATTTCTTTACGTATCTTTTCATATTTCGTGTATTCTCTTTGTTTTTATTCTTTATAAATATTCATAAATATTTTTATTCTCTACAAATAATAATTCCTGAAAATTATCCTTTGTAAATTGACAAAAATTTTTATTCTTCATAAATTCATAAAAATCCGCAATCTACACGAAACTACAGTAATTTACGTTCGATTTGACAACGTTTGGAGTATCTCGTTTAGATACTTGAACTACAATTTTATAAAACCTAACGTTTCGCGTTTCATCCCCCGATCGATTCTCTCTTTTTCTTCTTTTTTTTTTCGAATCTCCGGTCCAATTTGCGACGATCTGAGATTTTGTAAAATTTTCCGCATCGAGGGATCCGAATGGGAGGGAATCGTTTCGACGTGGAAACAGGAGTTTTACACGTTCCGCTCGCTCGTCCAAAACTGCATTAAACGCGGCTGGCGGAATGTGGGTCGATGCAACGTTATAAAAGCGAGTACATCGCGTTGTTTGCTGTTGCAGGAAGAGGTTTTATGAAATTGCGCTGACCCAGTTTCCCTTGCTTTCCTTGCACACGATTGAACTCGGTGTCTCGTGGATTGATCCTAGTTTAACGAGGATAGACGCTGTCGTTGCGAGAGTTTGACGGTTTCCTCAATGTATTCCGTGACAATTCCAATTTGTGGTATTTTCAGGATAATTCTTAGAATTACACCCACCCCATTCCACGTTCGGATTGCAATGTCAACGTGATTACGGTTTGGCTCGTGACACAAATCGAAGGAAATTTGTGCCTCTGCGAAATTGAGTCGTGAGTGTCAATGTAGCAAGCAACATTGTTCGCAGTTCGTTCGAGATTGCCGAATTTTAATTATTCTTTGAAGAATCCTACTCTGAAGCGGGCAGTTGCCTGAATAAAACTTGGAAGTTTTAAACGACGGTGTTTATTTGCAAATGAACGGTTAATTAAATTAAAAACGCAATTTTCATTTGCAATAATCCAACGAATGTAAGACACTTTCGTCGTTTCCAAAGATCAAACACAATCCACGTCTCCAATTGTCAAAAACTTCATCGCCAAAGATGCGCACTAAAAAGAATTCTCAAAAACAATTTCGCAACTCTGACACAATTTTCATCCTGACCCTCACCACTGCTTCCCTTTCATCCTTCCAAAAATAGGAATCAGACATCAAAACTTCCGTTGAATCTCTGCAGTCGGTCAATATCGTTAAGAACTCCATTTGCAAATCTATCTTCAACCCTCCAAAGTTAACCAGCGCGTTAAAAATAATTCTCAGACACCGACTCAATTTTCATCCTCATCCTCACTATTGCGCGCTGCTTTCTTTTCGACCCACGTCCTTCCAAAAAATCAGATGTCAAAACCTCTATTGAATCTCTGCAATCAGCCAATATCGTTAAGAACTCCCTCTCCAAATTTATTTTCAACCAACCGTACTAAAGACGAAGATAATTTTGCAGATCCTCCACCACCACGACCACCACCACCACCACCACCACCACCACCACCACCACTACCGAGCGTATCCAACCTCTACACAACCTTCTCTTCGATCCAGTCCCCCAGACGCCACCTCCTGCAGCTGAGAGGCGAGACAGGCACCGGTTTCTCCTAATAATCGCAGCATCGTGGCGAAGAGAGCCGTCAAAGTGGCACGTACCCACTGCCTCGGTTGCCCGGGAACGTATCACGCGCGTTCTACGTGTTACTTCCTGGCGTTCCTGCCGCCTTGCTCGAACCGCGACCCTCTCCTCGTTTCTTCCACGCACGGCAGAGAGAGCGTGACACTCTCCTCGTCGCGGCAGCACCGGTTTGGTTCCGCCGAATCATCGCTCCCCTCGACTCCAATCTCTCTCTTTGGTCTACCCCTTCGTTCGTCGTCCGCGAATATCCGCGACTAGGAGAACCAGAGACTGTCCGACGTTTCTCTCCGTTCGACGCACGTCCTCCGGTATAGCTGCCTCCTCGTTTGGAAACCGGGGAGTATACCTCCTCGCGACTGCACGTATATATACACACACGTGCATTCGCGTTCCTTCTCGTTTCGCCTGTTCGCGTTCTGGATTATCGTTCGCGCGACTGCGAAGCTCCTGTTACTTATCGGGTTTTGTCGGGTTGCCCGGTTGGTTCGTCAGAGGGAGATAAGCAGCTTCTTAGATGGCGTGAGAGCCTGATACCATGGGCAGCCGGACGCAGACGTGCAAGATGGCACGCCCAGCTGTCGACACGCAGACGCCGTCGTCGCTCGCTACCGTCGTGGAAACAGGATCGCATGCACGGGTCCGTGCACGGGTTTCGAGGTTTCCGATCGGGTTCCACGGCTTTTTTCGCACGAGAGAGAGAGAGAGGTCTTTGATATCAATTTTGGGTGTTTGGTGAATTTGGAAGAACCCATTTCTCAGCGAAGAATGTGAACTTTTTGCTGACGATATTTGGTGTTGGGGGATTTTTGTTGTTGGTTGAGTCAATGGGTTTATTTCGCAAGAGAGAGAGGTCTTTGATATCAATTTTGGGTGTTTGATGAATTTGGAAGAATTGACTTTGATCACGATGTTTGTAAGAAATTTTAGTCGACTGGTTCAGTGGATTTACTTGCGAGTCGTGGGAGATTTTTATAAATTTTTCTGGTCTCTTTGGTACGTTTGAAATAATCGATTTTGCAGTGAAGAATATTAATCTTTTTAGGAAATTTCGATTGGTTGGGTTTATTTGGCAGATACCAGAAGGCGAGTTTTGTCAATTTTAGATCTTTGATAAATTTGGAAGATGGACATCGACTCTGCGATGAGGAAGATTAAACTTTGGTCGCGATATTTGCAGAAAATTTTGGTTGGTTTATAGAGATAGTGGATAGTAGATATCAGTAAGAGAATTGTGGGAAAACTTTGTGCGTAGACGTGAAAGAACTAAGTTTGTACCTGCGAACGTTGATCTTCATAATTAACGATATTTATAGAAGATTCCGGTCGGTAAATTTCAGTCGAGATTTTACTCGGTGAATTTACTTACCGTGAGATCACCTGTCAATCTCGTGTCTTTGATAAATTTGGAAGGCTCGAGTATTAAAGTTGCGAAAATTAACCTTAATGGTGATATTTGCAGAAGATTGTAGTAATTGGTAGGAATTTTCTAGGGAAAGGATCTTTGGCAACTTTGCGTCTTTGATAAATTTATCAAATTAAAATCACGTTAGCAGTTGGAAAGATCGACTCGCGATCGATAGGAATTTCGATTCGAGCGTGAGAGCTTCGCAGTTGCGAGCAATGAGTTTGACGATCGTAATCCTCGCAGTCTGTGAATTTTCGTTGCGGTTCGACGCACAGTTTCGCAGATTCGCGACGTTTCACGTTTAAAAAGATCTCCGTCCTGACGGACGCCCGAATTCGTGCGCGACAGAGCGTGAATCGCTAGCAAATCAGCTTTTCAGTCGCGTTAATCCGCTCACGTAATCACGCGGCGATTCAGCTGGAACGAAACAATCAGCGGTATCAGCGCTGCGTCGTTATTATCATCAAACGCGACGCGCTTCTATGCTCGCTGAATGTTTTTCGCCGAGATTTGACGCAATCGATCTACCGAATCTGCCAGAGAAGCGACAAAGAGGTACTTCGACTCACGCCGAAGGCGCAAAGATAGATTATATGTTAGATTGGAAATTTTGATGGATTGCGGGTCGAAGATTTCACATGGCACCTTTTGTTTGCTCTGTTGAAGTGTTGAAATTTTTCATAGAAAAATTTTTAAAACAATTACAACGATTATATATTTAAATTAATTGTATATTTATTCTAATTTATAATTAATTATATTTGAATAATTGTTTTTATTTTACAATGTGTTTTCTGTTTCTGTTTCTGTAGATCGTGGATCTGCTCTTCCTTTATATTTTATCGGAATGATAAATTCAATATGAAAATTCAAGAACGTTGAAATTTGCCAGATTTCGGTCCGAAGAGACGAAATTTCGCTCATTCCTCCGGGGAAACCTCGCGATAAGAACACGAAAAATTGCGCGCGTAACCGGTGATTTCGCGGTAATTCGACTTTGCGGAACGATGAGAAAAACGAACTTCTTCGAACAAGTTGTAGCTAAATTGTACGACATGCGAATTTTCGGCGACGAGATAATGAAGACTCGCGCTCGTTTCAAATATATTTGAAGGCTTAAATCTTCGGGGGCTGGCAAACCCTCGAGGAAGCGAGGTAATTTTGGGCGGTTGGGTTTGCGAGAAGACACTCTTCATAATTGTACGTTATTAGCTTGACGTTGTAGGCATTATTCGGTTAAAAAACCGCGGGTTATCTCGAGGCTGCGTGGTTTCATTATTGCAACACTCAGCTATTTCTCGTTTCTCTCGCAGAACGAGAAACGCTACTTGTAAGACAATGAGTAAATGATAATATACATAGGACAGTGAATTAACGCATTTCGAAGTCGTTCTGTTCGTTTCATTTCTTTTCGCCGAAAAGCCTCCGTTTTGTAATATTTTTATGACATTATATTACGTATTATAATCTAAAATGTCTGAAAACATTGGTGTATGTCGTGTTATTATTTTCGTCGACGAAAAAAGTCTAAAATAATAATAATACAATCAATACATCTTGATGCATTCAAGATCTGCAGTAATCTTTTCTCACTCGCGTTGTCACAACATTCGAGTCTTGCTCTCCGAACGTGGAAAAAGAAGTGGAGGAAGCCGCGAGTGGAACGTTGTAAAAGCGACGAACGCGAAAAGGACGAAGAGTGTACTGAATGACCTAGACACATTCTCGACAATCGAACACCCACGCAGAATCGAAACTTGCCCCAAAACGAACCACGTCGACGGTCGATCGTGCCGCGGCGAAGAAGCGATCAAGGGGAGGCGAGGTTCGTCTCATTAATCATCGGTGGATGGTCGGGAGTGAACGATCGAGAGGGCTGGCCGAAAATGGCGGTCGACACGCGTCGAATTGCAGAAACCAGCGTTGCTCGCTGCCTCCCCGATTGGCCGATTCGCCCTTGGCCCTCGCAGGGGTCGAACGTCAGCAGCTCGCTTCCTCAAGAAGCGTCGCCATCCTGTGGCGAGCTTCCGAAGCTCGCGTGAAAGCTCGCGAACGCCGGGCCTGCCTGCTCGAAAGTCGCGTTCACCACCCCTCGCGCCGCGTGATCTTCAGATTGGGTTGGATTTTAGAGGACGACGAAATATTATATATATATATATACAGCTCGCGTTTCTTCGATGATATCGAATTTCTCGATAATATTCGATATCTATCGCGAGTCGTGAAATTTTTATCGCAGAAATGTTTCAAGATTCTTTATTAGATAAGGTATCATCGAATTTGGCTCAGTTTGGATAGGTCTGTTTTAAAATTTTCGATCGAGGTTGATGTTCGTTCACGGGAAATTTGGATTTAACTCTTCGATTCTTTCATCCATTATTTGGAAAGTTACGTGCCGCTTTCTGGCAGATGTATTTTCTAGAAATTTATTTCGCAGAAATGTCGGTTCAAGTTTTGAGAATTCAGTATACGTGCCAGAATTATAGACGACTACAGCTTTCTAGCTCGCATGTTATTTTCTAAAATTGTTCAATTTTGTACATTTTCTCGTACACACTTAAAAATTTTTAGTTATTACGTCGTACACTTGTAGCTATTGTTCGCAAATTATTTTCAAATATTTGGTCGCCAGTTACATCTCCTTTGCCAGTGTCCTATTCGTAGACAAAAATTTGTTTCGTTTGCTAACGTAACGAGTACGCTATTCTCAATGTAATATCTATATTCCGAAATATTTCATTCCAAGAGTGCGTAAACCATCGGCAAAAAAATCTTCAAAAATTCTCCGACGCAATTACGTACGATTCAACAGCGGGGTAGAAACTTCAATTAAAAGAGTTAGTTTACCGTAACGTTCAAAGCGATGGATTCACTGCGATTTTATCGGCAGGGGGGAGAGCTGATAAAGAGGGTTGAGGAAAGTCTCGCGACGGAACGCGAGGGCTCTGCCTGCAAGCACGCGGAGGGGTGGTTTCGACGAGAGGTTAGGTTGCTTTGAATTCACCCCCTGCTACAGGGTGGCCGCGCGGGGTTTTGCAGTATTGGATATCGAATGATGGGGTGTTTTGCGACGCGTGTAAAAGAAGTTGGGAGAATTGGCTTCGGAGGGTGAACGCTAGGGCATTGTAATGGCGAGGTAATTTGGCTGTCGAGGAATTTAGCACGTCGCAGTGGGGCGGCGACGATCGAGAAAGAATCCGCGATTCGATTTCGTCGTTTCAATTTTCGATTGAGACAGTTCGATCGTCTACATGTTAAATTTAACCTGTATTTAATGAAAGAAATACACGCGTACGTATGTAGAAATTCTTTTTATTTCTTTCGTTCAATTCAATGACTATCTCGCACTCGGAATTATTCCATATAATGTTATTTGTCATATTTAATAATATTGTTGCACGATCCGTGGATATATTCCCGAGTGTCATCCAGGGTCGTTAAATACGAGATATCGCATTTACAACACTCTGGCTTATGTCGCGAATTAGGCTCTTTGTTTTTACACGCACAATTGCTCGCTAAAATATTCGAACAATTACAGAAACTTTTTCTAAATACATCAAGTGTTTTGTTAGGCTATTAAATCGTTTTGACGAGCTAATGCAATGTTAGTTCACCGGGTGTCGAAACTTATCGATACAAACACTTTTGCGTTCCTGCAGATGTCTGTATTGAATATTAAGTATCTTGTAATTTCAAATTAATCAAATTTCAACTAACTGTGTATATTATTACAGTACGTACGTAAGAGTTCATTTATCGTAAGTTCACTTTGTTCTCTATCGCCATTACACCATAACCATAAGCGGCTCATACGCGAGTACTTAACGCCATAACATCCAATAACTTTCACTCGCAATCCGTATCAGTCTTTCGATAGTCAATCTGCATAAAAAAAAACTTGGCCGCGCAATCACCGAAGGCAATCTCCAGCACGCTGAGCGCACTTCCGTCGTCTGAGACGGCGTTCCTCCCCCACCCCAGTTTCCGGTATTCGTCGGCAGAAACTTCTCTCGCCGTCGATTCGATCGTGATCTCCATAGCAGCGGTGGCGATCGATCGCAAACACGCGGTGCGCCAACCCTCTTGGTCTTCGGTGCTGCGTTTCACACACTGGGTGGTCGAAAAGTCACGCAATCCGTATCCTGGCAGTCGTTTCAATACAGTTTGCGCGACATTTCAGCCATCCAGTACAGACAGAAAGCTGAGAGAAAGTTTCTTCGGTTGTTAATTTCTTCGGTTTTTTTTTTATCTCTTATCAATTAACAATTTGTTAAAAATTCGACGACTTTCATCCTTTTAGATGAATATTCCTTATGTAGTTATATGTCGATTATTTTTGAGATTCTTTGGACATAAAGATTTGACACATTTGATTTAGTTGCGTCAAACTTTGAAAGTAACTTGCTCCTTTTACAGGAAATAAACTGAAAAGTAAGTAACCTTCTCCAAGAGGAAGAGAAATTTTTATACTCCAACGTGGAATTTAAATATCTTTTTTTTTTTCTTTATTCTTCTCAATAATAATAACTATTAATTCATAATTAATTAATATTCCAAGTTAATGTTCTTCTTAATAACAATAACTGAGTAATTCTCTTCTCGATCTGCTCTGAAGCGCACATCTGCTTTAAAGCCAAAACCTAATTTCCAAAACCCAAAGACAAATGACAAATGCGAAAATGTGGAAAATAAGCGAACGATATCGTGCAGATATCGAGGAGCGGAACAGACGACCCGATCCTCTGAATCGGAATTCGGCGTTTCGGCGGATCGTTAACGCGAGCTTTCATTCATAAAATTCTCGAACATTCTGCGCAAGTTCGACCGACATACAGCGGACTCTCTTTCAACCGAGGGTGGATTGCCCGCGTTGCATATTTAGGCTCTTTCCCTTTCACCGGATCATTTCCCGTCGTTTATGAGGCAAGCGTCGCTTGAATAATTTATCCCAGCCCTTTTTGCTGCGAGTTATCCGCTTTTTGACTCGTGCAATTCGTTTTTAACGATTAAGATATTACGACCAAATTGCGATTTATGCCTTATCTTTCGTTCGATCGATGTATATATATATATATATAAAATGTGTAATGATCAACTTTTACAATTTTAATTCTTGAAACCTTGATTTTAACGCAGAAAATTAATTCTCGCAATTTCAGGTCGCACCTTCTGTTTCACTTCAGTTTCAACTCGCAGAATTAAAATTCAATCGGTTCACACGCCTAAACAATAAACTTAACTCGCCGTATTAATTAGTTTATAATTTTGGCGCGCGAAATTTCTACGTTCTTTGAATTCGTGAAAATTACTTCTGCTCGTATCGAATTAAATTTCATTCTTAAATTTACTCGAAGAAAAAGATGGAAGGTTCGTCACTTTCTCACGAAGATACAAAGTATCTTTCATCGATTATTTTACATCCTTTTCCCGGGCAACCTTCGCCGACTCCGCCGTTGCGTCAATTTCGTGGTTGTTAGGAATTCTGACGCCGAACGAAGCGTTTAATCGATTGCACCAACGACGAAACGTTTCGCGGACGTTGCAGGCGTAATAAATAAAATTGCGTAACGCTTGCTTAACCTTCCCAGCGCTGCATAACGCCGTCACTATTTAACGACGTTCGTACAACGTTCGTCTGTAAATTCCCTATTGTTACTCACTAAACCATTATTAACCTCTTTGGCGATGTAGCGTCGACTAGAGCGAATGTTTGACAATACACGATGTTTCACAGTAATGATAACAGTAACGTTAGTTCTATGGTTTTTCTTTGATGAGTCTTGAGAAAGGGACACGTGAAAACAAGTTCTGCATCATTCTGACGAAACTGGCGAAACTGCTGCGACATTTAGCAGAGAGGAAACTCAGTACGAAACATCCGCGATCTACTTGTAAAACACGTGTTACACGAACTTTAATTAGTTCGTCCAAGAACCTACGCGTCTGAGCAGGCCTCGTGGCAAAAGGACGTATCCCTCTCGAACCCAGACGCTCTGCCTCCTCCTCGGGAAGCAAGATACAGATTCACTTCGAACACGACGACGAGTCGTCGGCTTTTACGGCGAACAACCCTTCGATCCTGCCGTTCACTCGCGCCATTGTCAAACCGCGAAACTCGACTCGCCACCATTAACCAATCACAAAAACTCGTCCAGTGCCATCGTTTTGCCTCGTCGAGGGTACTGCTACTAAGCGACAGACTCTATCGAATTGAACCCCTTTCGGGGAACGACAGAGAGGACACACGGCACACGTTTGTGTCTCTCCCCGAAACACACAAACACACACACACGCACACACACACACGCACGCATATACAGACACTCAGTGACAGCTCGCGAACGAAAATTGCAAACGAAAACGAAAGCACGGACGAACGCCCCTTCCACCCCCGCGCGCGAGCTCGAGGCGTGCACGCAGCGGCGACCGTTGCAACCCCCATAGAACCAGCCGAACGTAGCAGCACCACCACCGATCCCCGGCACCGCCGTCCAACCCCTCCCCCGTCTCTCAACCGCTCTTCCATCCGTCCCTCTCGCAGTGGAGATAGCAGGCAAACAACAACTCTCTCTCGGGTGCGTGCACGCAGAAACCGAGGACGGCCGACCTGGTTGCTGGTCGTGCCGACGACGGGCCACCACGTGCGCGCACGCGTTCCCCCGCTGACGCAACACGTACGCTGACGTAACGCGACGAGAGACAGAGAGAGAGAGAGAGAGAGAGAGAGCACAGCGAGCACAGCGAGGACTCGAGTTTTATCGAGTGGTAGAGGTTAGGACGACGGCCGGCTGCGCTTGCGTGCCCGTCGCCGTGGAAAACGAGGACGCACGCTTTCCGTGTGCACACACGGCGACGAGACCGCGTCAGACTTTTGCCCCGGTTCGCGAAACCAACGCGTGTTGTATAACAAGAGTGTTGTACCTCGTCCCTGGTGTTTGCTCGTCTCTCTCGCCAGGTAGGATTTCCAACGCGGCACGCTCCTGTGTCTCCCCTGTAGGACCGCGTGTAGGAGGACAGGAACGTGCTTTCGACTGACGATCGTAGGAAATCTCGCCTTTCTGCCGAGAGAAAGAGGGTAGAAACGCGGCGAGAAGGTCGAGGTCGCGTAGCACAGGACGTTGAGCGAGCTGTGTCTGCTCAACTCGGAGCTGGCTTTGTTTCCTCGATCGATCGAATCGGTGGTTCGGAGAACGAACTGCAACGCGAATTTATTCCGTTCTGCGGCTCGAGCCTCGTTCGCCACGTTCTTACGCCTCGTCGAAAGCGAGGGTGGAAACACAGCGTGGCAAATTACAGCGTGGCTGACGACTGCTCACCACGTTCCTGCCCTTGTTGTCAGCTCGTCGCTCGGACACTCGGGATTGTGAAACGAAAATCGCGGCGTGGTCGTTGCGTTGGCGACAGCGACGCGCGACAGCGGACTGTGAGAAGGAATCGTGTCAGTCGGTGCACCCTGCGCGTCACGTGACGACCGCGACCGCGACCTATCGCAAGCGAAGAGGAGCCAGAGTGTTCGGAGCCTGCACGCGGCAACTCTCCACGCCGCAGGGATTTTCGTGGGTGGAGCGTGTGTGATCGATAGGCGCCCCGAAGAGCGGCTAAACGGGTCGTCGTCAAGGTGAGAGACACGTCGCGAAGATGAACGTGAACAATTGTTAGAACGAACCACCTGCGATCTCGGGAGCGCTGATTCGGCGCAGCCGAACGTGGCGGTTCCACCGACTGACTCGGCTGAACGCTGACGATCGTTTCGGGGATGCGCGTTGCTGTGCTTTCGAAACGCGTGTTTTTTGATAATGCGGTGACGGTGGAGGGGGAGATGCGGATTTTCTTTCTTTCTTTCTTTCTTTCTTTTTTTTTTTTGGTCTCTTGGGATTTGAAATCAGGCAGCGAGGTTCAATGTACGAATCGGCGGATGTAAAAGTGAGGTTAGGAAAGGGTGGGTTTGATAATATTGTCGCGAGATGTTTGCTTCTGTCTCTCGAGGAACGGATTGGACAAAAGTGGGGTTACACGTGGAATTTTGTCGTTCCCTGGAGGTTGAAGACGGTAAAACAGTGTAACGTGTGTTTAAAAATATAGTGATTTTAGCTTAGTTGGAAATTGAACGTTGCGTGGTTTGATGATAAATCCTTTCTGTTCCTCGAAGGTTGAAATTGAACGTTCCGTGAATTGGGGAGTGGATTAAAGGAAAGTGGGTGAAACCCTACGTGTAATATTTGACGATACAACGGGGAGAGACTTTTGTAGAGTTTCGTTGATTTTGCGACAAGTTAGGTAGCGAAATCGTTGTTGGAGGAAATGGGGTTAAAGCAGGGTGGATGTTGATGTTTTTGAGGCTGTTTCGGATATGTGGGTCAGCGGTCGACGCCTCGAGCGCTGGTTCAATCTTTAGGGTGGCGGGATTTAAATGAATTTCGGCTTTTCTCTTGGAAAATTTTCGTCGGTATAATTATTTTGACGCGTACAAATTGGAAAATTCTCGCTACAAGTGGGTATCAATTTTCTAACACAATTGACGCTCACAAAATTTATGTTTGAATAATCGGATAGAAAAAATTGTCGAAGCTGAGATTGCGTGGATTAAAGGTTCACGTCGCGATGAAAGTTTCTCATTGAGTTGAACGCTTGGTTAACGTAGTCGGTATCGTTTGTATTTGTCTCCTTTTATTCCCTCGTTCCCTCTAGTCTCTTTCTACTCTTTTCTCTCCGCATTCAATCGATATTTCCCTTCGGAAACTCGGCGGACACTTCTTGGTTGCAACGCAGTGAAAATTTCAATCTCTCACGTTGATTGTATTTGCACGAACAATTCTTTTATTAATATTTAAACAACGTTAAAAGCAAAATTTTAACGTAATTGAGAAAAATTCGTTTATTTCTGCAGTGTGTTATTGCTAGAACTTTTAGCTTTTCGTAACTTTCCGTTCCGTGTTACGTAATATTATACATACACAACGCGCATAAATCATTGATTTTCACGTTAAAATTTCCAATGCTCTTAGAACCTATTTATACGTCGAAATGTCGAATGTCGGCCCTATATACGTCGGTCGTGAAATTTTAATGCAAATTGTCGCCGAATTGCGACCTTGATGTTAGAAGCTAAGCTACATCCGCAGTTTCAAGATGGAGGTCGGGCTAACCTTTCCAGCGTGGCATTTAATCGATATCGAACCGCGGTTTCAAAGTCGTTGCTCGTGCATTCCTGTCTGCTAAGTAACGATTCGCTTCCAATCTTCTCTAAAAATCACCCAACGAAGACCGTGAAATATATTACGTGGCTCGCGCCATCGGTATAGTTACTCGTTCCCGGAAACGAGCAGCAAGTCACGCATCGTACGATCAGCGTGTAATTTAACTAAGCTCGAAGATTTCTTTCCACGATTTGGTTTCCTCAATATAATCGGTCGTTTTTTCTCTTCACGTACTCGAGATTTAAATTAAAATCTAACCTCCTGAGCGTTCTCTCAGGAGAGTCGATTCTATTTCTAAATTCCGATTCTCGTTTCAAAAATACAATTTTTTATAATTAAACTGCAATTTTTTTAGTAGTATTCTCGAAAGAGTTTGTCCAACGAATCTGCCAATTATAAAATATAACAAAATTGCATTACATTTATAAAGTTATAATAATGCAAAATTATTTGACAAAAGCGATAAATCCGCGACAGGGAGGACTCTTTTACATCCAAAGGTATCCTCGAAAGAGTTTGAAATTTCGTTGTGATCGTCGTGGAGTTTTATTTTTATCGAGTAACTTTACGTACGCCGAGGGACGATCGTTTATTAAGCGAAATGGTTATCGCCGCGTTTCGTAATTGACGCGATAATGGAAATTGAACTTGGCAGAATGTTAACGAGCCACGTTTCATTTCTGAAACCAGTCGTAATTACACGCGAGGGACCGGTATACCGGTTCTTTTTCTTCTTTTTCGACGCCGGTTATTTCCCCCCGCGTGTTTCTGCAATTATTGTCTCCGACGAGCGTTTCTCCGCGCCGTGCAACTGGGTCAGAAACGTAATTCGCCGTCTCTTATGCAAAGGTGAACGACATTTCCAATGTAACCGACTTATCGCGACATTCCAGTTTCACCTTTTTAGGAAAATTAGGAAAACACAACGCAATCGCATGTTATATCGTTGCAAAAGTCGCATAAATCGAATATTTAGAAAAAAATCTTCGAACCTTCGAATCATTGTTAGCTCAAGACAGATCGAATGGGCAATTCGAATTTTTAGGCAAATTCTTTGTTGGCGACGCAATTGAAAAAAAAAAAAATAAGACCTTTGTTGAAAATCGTCTCTTATTGAGAGAACACTGTGCCTCGCGTGCATTCTGTATTTTTTTACTCGGCATTCTCTGTGAAAGCGTTGCACTTTGAAATTTCCTATAAATACATAAAAATCCACGGTAGCTGCGCGGATTATGAAGGGTTGGCAGATCAAAGCGATCAGACTCCACTTTTTGATTCTTTTTTATTTAATTTCGATGCTGTTGGAAGCGCTTGACTGACGCTCGTTACAGGCGTGTGTAATATTCGTGTATTTATATATCTTTCGTCGTTTCTTCCACTTAAATGGAACGAACAAAGACGTTTCGACGGGACGATAAATTACAGAACTTACAAAGGGAGACGAGATCGATCTTTATTATAAACAAGCCTGGTGTGTCCATCTGACGATCGATCGAATTAATAAATCTACTGCAACGGGCGTAACGTTTGCTCGGATGGCGATTAATGGACCGTGTCAGTCAACGCGTCGTGTCGTTAACGCGATTATTCACGTCCAGGCAACCGCCGCTCCTTGAGCTTTCGAGCCAGAGCGACTAATGACAGGGGGGATAGGTAGTAGCTTCGTCGCGTCATGGGCCATGCTAATTCATCGCTTCGGCTGCACACGCGTTAGCAGGCGATCCGGGACACTTTGCTTTACGCGAAATAAAGTTTACGACAGTGAAACAAATGCTTTCGGATAAAATAATATTTAAAGAATATTTAGAGCTGATTCGTTATTTCCCGTCAAGTTTCTTCCCGTTCTTACATCGCTAAACAAAAGAGAGTTTTGTTTATTGTCGAGAAAAGAATGAAAGAATTTAAGAAAATTCGCGGTAGTAATGATAAAAGTTTTGCTTCCCGAAAAACTTTTACTCTCGAGAAGAAAGAGCAAGAAAGAATGAGAAATTTTGCGAAAACTTTCGAAAGGAAAGTTCTCGCCGCAAGGAGTGCTAAGAAGAAGAAGAAGAAGAAGAAGACGATAAGACTTCGTCACAGCAAGTCAGTGGCTTCTTATTAAAAATCTTACTTTCCCGAAAGGACCAGTCCTCTCTTAAAATTTCTGTGGGATACAGAATAGACACTCGCGACGCAACGTGTGCGTGTTCGCTGTGCTTGCTGATCGATCCGAGCGCGTATCGTCAGCGGTGACGATCGCAAACGAGAAATGAAACATGGTTATCGCCTTTGAGAGGAAATGGAGCGATAGCGAGGTGCCGAGTGGCAGCAAAAGGGTGGCAGAGGGTTGGCACAGTGCGAAGGCGAATCGTGGCGGGTGCCCGGGGATCAGTGGCGTGCAGAGTCGTAAAACACGTGCGAGTGTGGTTCGGCCTCGTAGGTGGGGAACACACATGGGGAACCGTGGCTAAATATAGAGAGAGCGCTTTTATGGCGTGCGGTCGTGCCACTGCGGATCCACGAACCCCGATGCCCTTTATCCGATCCGAAAGGCCGTGCGCCTCTCATTAGGGCAGCGTCGCGTTATCGTTTCGGATCGACCATGATTTCGCGAAGCCAACCGGCGGAAAACCGTGCGGTTACATCGAACAGCAATCACGATCCGATGAAAGTGAAAGATGAGATGTTTCGTCAATTTCGTTATCAACCGTAACACGCGTTCAACCTCTTGCGCTTTCCGAATGACGCACGTCGAGAATTTTTTGTCCCAAAATTGCAATATTTCCTCAGTTTTATCAGTATGATCCAGGCAAAACAAATGATAAATTTGTTACTTTGGAATAATTTCTATCCAGTGATATCGTGCCGACGAGTTCAAAAGAGAAAGCGACGAATTACTATATACGGTTTGGTCACTCGTTATGGTCCGCAATCAGTTGCCAGTGCAAGCGGTTAAACGTCCTAAGCTCGACAAATCGAAACTTAATCTAATCTAAACTTGGCAGATTGGAAAGATACAAGTGTAGGTGTAACTTTTTCATTTATTAATTATACGATAAGCGTGTTGGCATTTAAATATTCACGTTCGCGTGTTTACTGTGAATAATTTACTCTCTTAGATGTTTAACACGATTTGCTCATAATTCTCCGCGAGGATTGATTGTAAATGTTTCAATAAATTAAAAACGAGTAAAAGAGTGTATCGAAAGAAAACATTTTCTCTAACACCAAACACAATTTCATCTTGATTTAATTAGGAAAATTGAATGGAGAGAAAAATATCCGAACCGACTCGAGCGCGAGATATTGAAGAATTAATGAAAGATGTCCGTTTCGATATCCTTCGTCGAAGAAAAATCTTCCAAAGAGAGGAGGAGAGGAAGACGGACAAGATCGTCTCTGTACGCGAGACCTCTTGGACTCGAGGAACGACGCGAAGCAGAAGCTCTGTCTTAATTGAATTGGAACGGCTCGGCTAGACGAACGTCCATTCGACGTGATCGTTCGTCAAGGTTCACGGGCGGCCGGATGAGTGGAGTCTTTGTTCGCTCGCGGATCACAATAAAGCTTCCGACCGCGAGTACGATTCGCTTGACTGGCGGTGGAAGTCGAGGAAACAACGACCGCGAGGAAGTGTACACCGGGGGGGAGAGAGTTCAAGGACAAGAGACGGAGGGACCTCTCTTGCAAATCGACCCCCGGTCCTCGTTGAAAGAGCGTCCCAAGAAAGGAGTCGCCGCGGATTCTCTTCCACCCTCCATCGAGAAAAAGTGGGGAGTTGGCGGCTTTGAAAGTTCACTCCCCGTCTTGGGGAAACGTAGCTTTTTGTTACTATTTTCGAGAGAACGAGAGACGAGAGTCTCCTCGCGCTTCGAATTTTATAGAGATACAGAGAAGAACTGCAGAGAGATACAACGAAGCGAATTCTTGGGATTTCTTTTCAGTATCAAGGGACGAAACTGTGACGATATTAATGATAATAGTCGATTTTTGAGAAATTTCCGCTTCGACGGGATCAAGTATGCACGAAAACGTATTAAAGGGAATTAATGGAACCTGTGACCAAACTCATCGTTCATACTGTCGGAATATATAAATGAATTTGTCGGACAGCGTGCGATACAAACGGATCTATCAATTAAGGAATGGATGATTAACGATGATAATTATGTGAACACGATTATCGAGTACGGTATTACGGCGTTGGAAAGAAGCGTTTAAATTTCACTCTGATGCAATTACGAGTCTCGTCAATGCGAATCTCGTTTTTCATCGTCGAAATTTATACTTTTGTAACGCGTGTACGAAAATGGTATCAACTCTGATGAAGTTTTGAAAAATGTTTCACTGTAGTTTATTTACAAGAATAATCGAATCTAAAGTAATTCGCATCGAGTCATTACGATGTTCGAAGTGCGATCGACATTGAAATTCGAATTTGAATTTGAAACCACATAAATCGTACGTGTAATATTCGGGATTAACAAAAGTAGGCTGAATTGATCTGCAAAATTAGCAAAAGACACGGTGCAGGGAATATGAAATATTATCCCAATTAAATCCTCGGCAAATCCTCTCGGCGATTTAGTAATCATCGCTAAAATTAAAACTAAAAGATCTTACAAATATCAGTAACCCAAAATTCAGTTCTCTTCCCATTTCCTTCAAAATCTTGTCACCGATTTGTCAATCCTCCGCCATTGAAACTAACAAAAGTTACAAATTAATTTATCCCGCGTTTCCAAAATTTTCTTCGAGATCTCAACTAGAAGCCGCGAGTGTCTCAAACACCCGTTAGCGCCTAAAATTAGGAAGAAACGAGGTCCGAGAAAGAAAGTTCTCCTCGCTCTTGTGGCTACTCACAAAGAGGGAGATCCCGGCGCGAGATAAGCGACGCGCCTGCTTTCCAATTCGCAACGGATGATCGCGCGGTAGTGCGTGCGTGAGAGGTAACGTGGGCGGGTGGAACTTATTGCGGTGGGTGGGCCACGCAGCGAGCGTGCGACGAGAACCCGTTTCTCCACCGTCTTCGCGTTCACTCTGGTGAACGAAGGACCGACAAAGAAGAAGAACCCCGGGACGGAGAACGAATTCGACCAACGTCTGGGAACCGACTCCTCGGAGAAGGAGAGAAGCGTGAGAAGAAAGGGAAGACGAACTTATTGCGAGCGAGCGAGCGAGAACACGACGGACGGCGTAGATATGTGGAACCAATAAAGAATGGACAAAGGTGGAAGATGCTCGGAGCGAGCGAGAGAGAGATGAATGTACGTGTGTCGGAGCGGATGAAGATGAAAAAACGCCAGGGAACAGACGAAGATGGAAGAAGGAAGGAACAAACAAACAGAGAGAGAGAGAGAGAGAGAGAGAGAGAGAAATTCGGAGCAGGATAACGAAAGAAAAAACAGAACGATAGAGACAGAAGATATTCGAAGCGAGAGGATTAGAAAATAATAGGGAAAGGGAGCAGGAATGTACGTGAAAGCGTCGGAGAGTGGACAGAGACAGAGAATGTTCGAGGGAAGAGAACAGACAAAGACAGAAAACGCACGGGAACGTTAGAAAAGGAGAGGGCTATGCAGAAGCATTGAGCAACAGACGAAGACGAAAGGTATAAGGAGCGGAAGAGTGTTGGAGTAGCAAAAAGGAAACTTACGTGACGTGAGTCAAGAACGACAGAGATGGGGGGGAAACAGAGTTGTTCCGCGGAACATAGAGAGGGACGCACGTATACCGAGAAGACGAACGGAAACGGAGATAGAAGGAACGATATACGACACTGTCAGAGAACGAGGAGAATGGAGAAAAAAAGACTGTGCACGCAAGTCTGTCGGAGTAGGAACGACGCGCACGTTGGAGAAGGAGAGACGATCAAACAAGGACAGTATCGTGGATAGCGCGTTGGAGTAAGAAAGAGGGAGAACGAACTGACTGACTGGTTGAATGAAAGAGAGAACGTGAATTAGAGGAGGGAAGAAATCATTCCAGCGTGTAAGAAAAAGAAAAAAAAGTGTGGAACGAAGAGAAGGAAGGTACTACTATGGAATAGGGGAGAGTATTGTGGGAAAGATTGTCGATACACGCGTGTATGTATGTATTGTGTGGCAGATTGTTTGACAGAGAATGGAACATTGAGTGGAACGTGACTACTTACAAGACACGAGAATGGAGATATTATGCATGTATGTTCACTGTCGTTGTTTCATCAAAGGAACAAATTGCATACTCGAATGAAACATAAATCTCACGTTATTAAAATTGTCTTTTTAGTTTCAAAGCTAGACGGATGTTCAAAGTTTGAAATACGCGATTGTAATTCTTTTATTTCGAAGAAACATCTTCTTCTATCAAGACTTGAAGAGGCTGCATTTGCAAATGTACTTAGCTTTGTCAAAGTAATTGCGCGAACATGTGCTAATTACGAAAATGAGCCAGATAACTTTCGCAGGATTTTATTTATCGGTGGTGAGATGCGCCAGTGTGCGCAAATTGGTCCGAGATAATGGCGACGCGAAGAACCAATTTCAGCCAAATTAATGGAACCGTGTCCCATGGCCATTAACTTAATTAACAATTATCACGGTTCGCGTTCGTTCGGCGAATTTGTAAATCAGTTCTTTCGAAACTTGTAGCCCGTTGTTGGGCTAATTGTCTAACAACTTGGTCTACCGCCGCAAGTTAATAGGGAAGTTAATCTTCATTTAGCCTAAGGACGTAGCCGTGTATCGTTTTATTCGATGAATTATGGTTTGTAATTATGGCAGAGTTACTCTTTAACTGTGAAGTGACGTTTCAAGTTGCGACGGTTGTCACTTTGTATTGAAAGGAATGTAAAGAGAAAAATTTCGCAAATTAACGTAATTAATTAATTCATTCATTTCACTGCAATTTTCAATCAGCACAGTGATTCAAGAAGATTGCTCGATTCGGTTTGCGTTATTTTTCATAACGATTTTATTGAAAACAATTTTTGAAATTCGTAAAATCATTTCGTGCCATTCGTTTCGATGAAAATAATTCGCACGAAATACGATTTATTCGTGGAATATTCAGGTTTTTGATTCATTGTTTTGATACAAATACGCGAGTATGAAACGGTAAGTAAGTTTCCATCTTCTGAGTCTCCGTTGGCGAGAATATCGCGCGTTTCCGCGCGGATGGAGCCCGTGTTTTTGCGAGTCGACGCGAAATTTTTAACGATGTTTACTCGTCTAGATTCCCTGGAATTTCCTCCCTCCGGCTAACGAACTTTCGCCCTGGGGAAACTCGCGTCGCGACGCCGTGCTTTTTCAATCCGCTTAACGCGGTTTCATTTATGCAAAAGTGACGGCGTGCGCGTGCCGTGAAGATTGTTGCGAGCCTGCCCCCTCGGGGCTAAAATCCGATCTGTTTAGCGACCGTGGCTCCAACAGCCGCTGCAAATTGCCGCGTAAACGCATCAGCGAACGATCTCGTTAATTTCTAGAAGCGTTTCTCCAAAGTGCTTTTGTCAGTGTTTCGCGCGAGAACTGCGCTTGCAGCGAAACGTGGCGATTTCTTTTATTTACAATCGGTGGTGCGTTTTATCAAATTTCTGTTTTTGATGAAAATTTTTTTGATGATCATTTTTACTACAGAAGTGTATACTCTGATCAGTTAGTATGTAGATAGTCAATTGTAATTTTATACGTTCGTATTGCTCTGATAAATGTAAATCTCTTAATTAAATCTTTTATCTTATTCCAAATTCTCTTTTTTTTTAAATCACGAGAATATCTACAATCTAGAAATAACATCGAATTCCAATAACGTAGTTTCAAGTAACGATCCTCGGTAATTCAATAATATCAGAGTAATAATAATTCGATGATAATAAGAGTTAAAAAAAATATTTGTGAAAACATTGAAAGAATCTATAAAAGAAGAAATTCGTCTCTCGTGAACTCTAAGAACTAATTAAACAAAAAATAAAAATGACAGGTTGAAAGTCGCTCTAAAAAAGAAAGAAAGGAAAACAACCCTTCGCCACCTCGTCGCCTGAGCCATATTGCTATAATATGCTCGTATAAATGACCTAAACTCTTTGCGAGCTTTGTCGTAATTGACGGAGGGACGATCGTTGACGAAGCATTCGCCCCCGGAATCGAATTACGAGTTTACAAGCTTGCTCTTTCGTTCGTATCGGTGCTCTCTCTCTCTCTCTCTCTCTCTGTTGACAGGGATCTGATGTGACGCTGTTGAGCGATCTGGTGGGTTGTGCACAGGGGCAGAATGAGGGGTGGCAGTAGCGACGTCCCTGCCATGGTCACCGTGCCCGCATCCGCGTCTCTCAACGTAAGTTGACAACAACAACCCCCGATGCCAATAAAAATAAATTACGAACCGCAGAGAAAATTTCGGAAGGATTTGATGAAACCTTGATATCAAATTATTTGCATATTAACTCATTTAAATATTTAAGTATATTTAATTCTTGATACAAGTACTTGTATACTTTGTTTTTAATATATTTATACTATATATATATATTTAATTAATATATATATATATAGCGCAGATTAGTATAGACAAGTAATTAATATGCATGTAGTGTGTATTAGTATAGGTAAATTAACTTATGAATTAAATAGTTCTTAGATAGGATAGAATGTCGCAAGTAAACTATATACACATTTCTTGATTTGTAATAAATAAATCACACCTTCTCATTTTGTCGTTTCAACTCTCATGGTGGAACGGTGCAGATAAAGAGACATTATTACGATCAAGATCGTGTTCTAACAGAGGATGAGCAGACAGAGTTCGTTTATATTCAAAGTTCATAATAGATTGACGTGAAAATTCAAAGAGGACGTGACGTATCGACAAGGTATTATCCTTATAACTTGGATCCAACCTGAGCGAAGAGAATCTCCTGGAAATTTCACGAAAGATACCAAAGTTTTGAAATTCTCGTCGGGCAGCTGGGAAATGTTTAGCGGAGAATACAAAGTGTACGATCTTCGCTTACAAAAATTACTACAAAAATTGCGTTTCGTCGATAACGTTCCGTTTCGCGTAGTGTTTCGAACGACACACACGCTTTCCATCGTACGTATAAATTTGTCGCAAACAGAAAAATTCAGCGAAACGTAAATGTTTGTTTAAATATGAACGAACGGGACAAACTAGTGGCAAGGAATGTTGTACGAAAATTTGAGAATCTTGGACAACCTGGAGGAAATAAGATCGAGTTTGTTTAACGCACTTTGAATGAAGAAAGACTCGTGTTGAACAAATTCATAGGATTGTTGAAATTTTCTCAAACTGTAAATACATACACTTTTGAGATCTAATTCGCAGAAGGTCTGAGTGTCAAGCATCGCAAAACAATTGCACGTGCAAATTGCAATTGTTATTTGAATTAAAAGAAAAGCAAACGAAAGAAAAGGGTTGATCGAATTTGTTTGAATGAATTTCCGCGACTCGTTCGAACATAAAATACGTCAGCGTGTTAAACTAAACATAAAATGAATTACGAGGGGGGTACGCCCCCCTTCGACGAGCCTAATCCCAACGAAGAATAATCACTCGAATGTTTTCATACAACGTAATTCTCTTAAAAATCGAGAGAGAATGACAAAAGAACGGAGCGGGGAGAAGCAGGTTCCTTCCGTTCGGATCCCTCGTTACTATAGCTATCCACGATTGGATCGATCGTCGGCTCGATCGTGAGACGATCGATGGCGACCTACGCGACTGTCGGCACCGGGACATGTACTTGCCGCACCGGTTTTCGCGTTGCCGATAAACTCACCCGCCGGTAATTGGCTTGTGAAATCAAACCCGCGGGAAACGGGAGCACGCGACACTTTGAAAAATCCTCGCGGGGATTTGGCCGCCTCGAGACGTCCAGACACAGTCGGTCGCGAAAGTCCGTGCAAAGTTTTCTCGCGTGGGAATTTTGTTGTTTGAAAACAGCGAGACGCGCGTTGACAGAATCTGTTTACTGCGTACAAGAGCAACAACAGTGCTAATTTTCAATGATCGGTTGTACGATGATAATGTGAAAAAGAGACATATATCGAACCAACTGAACCAATGAATATTTTTTGCCACGAACGTTGACTGAAGTTGAAAATATTTAAAAAAAAAGCAATAAGAAAACACTAAATTAAAAATATTTAAAAAAAGAACTGTTTGGACATGTAGATTTCAGTTACTGAAAATATTTCTGTTGTCACATTCAGAACAATAAAAAGTTTTCTAGCGATTTACGCAAAACTTCCAGTCGGTGGTTCAGTTATAAATAAGCGCCGAAGTATAAAGAGAAGACGCTTTACAAAGTTCTCTCTTCTTCTTGAATAAACTACACTCTGGCACACATTTGCGCTGTAAGAACGTACAAAAGTGCGCTGAAAGTAAAAAAAACATTTCAGAGCAATAAAAACAGATTTACATAAAACTTCTTCGCAGCAAGTGCCCATCGATCTAACGTCTGGAAATAAAAAAAAAAAAAAAAAGAAAAAAGAGAGAATGAAAGACGAGACACTTCATCAAAGTTCTTTCTTCTTGTACATGCATATTCTAGGCTGCTAAAAGAACTTGCTAAAAAGCGCGCTGAAGATAAAACACGACGCATACACAAACGAGCCACAACGAGTGTGCTAGTTGAGAACGGGAGTACTGATCGACCGTCCGTTTCTACGGTTTTGCTTCTGATAAAAATTCATTAGAAGCGCAGGGATCGGATAAACAGCGACGGGGCACGCGACGAGCTCGCAAACGCTCTGGCCTCCATTTCTTTTCGGGTGAGCAGACCGCCCCGTGTCGACCGGTGTCGGAAGCTAAGGGTAGTCCCACCCCTGGCCACGGCTCGCAACGTTCGTGCCCCATGAATTTATCACGCCGCTCCCGATATATTTAGATATAGGCCAGCCGCCGATTAGCTTAGGCCGCTTTATAAAGCCAGAAATTAGCATTCCCTCTCCAGGGAGAACCGGAGCCGGATCGCGATGCGTCTGGCATTTAGGAACGGAAGCGCCGCGATTCGAATTAAATTATCACAGCCTTCAGCGTGACTGATAGAGAACGTTGCTTCGTCCTCGTTCCGCCGCGAGGAATCAATTAAAAACTAATTTCAATCTCCGCCGATTTAAATTCTCTTCTTACCTCAGCTTGGCTCGCTAAGGTAAGAGAAAATTTCCCTTCTTTGCGCGATTCGTCGAATTTGTTCGAACGAAATGGATTCGCGTACGATTTTTATAGTTACTCTGCATCTGCTAGTTTTAGGCATTGAAATTACGCGCTCATTCGAGGAATTTCAGATACGTTGATGAAAACTAATTAAAGTTACGTGATACACAAAGATCCGGTAGCATCTGTGTACTAATTTTAACCGGAAAGAATTTTGTAGAGTTGAAACTACGTACTTATTTGAAGGATTTTTGATAAAAAAAAAAACGTAATTCAAGTTACACAAATCTATTATGTAAATAATAACTAAAATATAGTTATGTAAAATATAATTCAAGTCACGAACAAATCCGAAGATATTAACGATTCTTTCGTTTTACAGCGAATAAAATTATTTAAAGCGCTGCGCGACCGCGAGAAAAATTTTAACATACATTCGTTTCGATCTAACGAAATTTTCATTCAACGAAGAATGAAAGGCAACGTCGAAGCCGGAAATGAAGTTGTATTGTACGGAGCGCGTGATAATTCCTCGTCGAATTAGAATCCCAATTCCCGATGTTACAAGGCAAATATTGCGCCAATTACCGCGCTAATTAACACCGCGCCGATTCGTTCCATTTTGTCTCGTTCACCGGCGCGGCGTTCTCATAATTAAAATGTGTCGAAAGACGAGCGTACCGCGGTGGAAAACAACACGACGCAGTCCGTAGAGAAACAACGGACTCGCCGAGAGACGCGCAGGCATCTCGCATCCGACGAGATTTCTTCATCGAAATTCTGTTCCGCGGAAATTAAATTTTTCCAGAAGCTGCTCGACGCGCGTGCGTCGAATGAAAATTCCGTTTCGAAGTAAGTCATCTCTCGCGAAAGTCGTCTCTGTGATTTCTTATTTGCTCGGTCGTCGACTTACTCTTGCGTTTGCTCTACAAAGCTTCCGTCTTTCTCCTTCCAGTTCTGGAGGAAAAATGAACGTGTTTTTTTACGATAAAATCACGTCAGGGTCTCGATGGAATTTGTCGAAACATTAATCAGCTCAATTTCGACTGCGTTTCAACTTGAAAATCCTGGGTGTTGATTCTTAAAACGTTTTCAATCTATAAACTATATTTTTCAGTCTGTCTATAAAAATAGTTTTCAGTTTCGTTCAATTTAATTAATTTTGGATGAGAAAACAATCGAGATTCTCGGTAATCCGCGAATAATTAAATATTTTTCCCGCGCTGAATTGGAAACGCAATAAAAAGGAATTTAAAATATTCTCAAATAATTTTCAATATCCCACTTCTTCTCAGTCTAAATCAATTCTAAATTAATCTAATGCTGTTAGTGATTCTCTTTAAATTCTTTAAAAATTGAAATTTTCGGCAATTTATACGTAGAATAGTCAAATATTTTTCCATTAAATTAGAAACGCGATGGAAAGAAATTTGAAATATTCTTAAATAACCTCCCGTTTTTTTCCTCGGCAAATCAATTAAAAATTATTAGTCTAATGTTATTAACGAAACGTTTAAATACACGAGAACGAAGCGGTTTCGTTTAGAACGCGTACTAATGGCGGCCAAGAGCGCCATATTTTAAATATATAGAATACGAACGCAATGGATATTGCAGTGTTGAGCAAAAACAACGACAACTTTACGTTATTACTGTTATTAAAAGTTAATCATAGTAATTGGACAGCATGCAGAAAGAATGCTTCGTAATAATCAAGTGAAATAGTGGTTTGTGTGAACGAGCAGGAGTCGAAAGAAATAACAAGGTAGTGCACCGAATGTACGAGAATAGTGATTGACTCGCTAATTACTAATAATAAAGTATTGATTCGCTAATTGCCATTCACTGATTATTATATTTTTATTCATATATCGCACATTAATTAAAATATATTAATATACTGCACGTAATATATTAATACACGTGATATTACGTAAGAATTATCGTTAATAAAATATCGATTCGTCAGTTAACTAATTATCGATTCACTATTTATTTATGAGTTGTATTTTTATTATAATACGCCACGTATCAATTAAAATTTATAATAGAATAGAATTGAAATAACATAGGTTATTACCAATAGAGTTATCCAATCAAATTAAATCAACTCTACGCCGTTTTATATACACAGTGGCGAATTATTACGGATTCTCAACGTAGAGTCGAGGACGTTTCTATAGCAGAAGACGAGAGTCACGAATGATTTATGGAGAAGCGGTTCGATTCCTTACGGAGAGGCGTCGAAGAAAGTCCGGCGTAATCTTCTTTCCGCGCCGAACGAGCTCGAAAGTCGCGTATGAATCTTTCAGAGAGACAATGTTCACTTTCTTTCGACGTTTCCCCGACGAACGAGGAAGCGAAGCTCTTCGATATAAACGTATAAATCCACGCTCCCCATTTTCATCCTCCGTTCTCTTAATTCTCGCAACTTTCTTCCTCCGCCCATTCCAGTGTCCTCGTATCGTTGCTTTCTCTTCAAAGCAACGAGGAGAATTTATTTTTAACTCTCTGCGCGTTAATTTGAAACCTACGTTTCAAGCACGTTTCGAAAATCTTGTTTTACGCTTACTTGTTGTTCGATTGTTGAATTTCGTGCAACATTTGGCGATTTATACTTGCAAGTGTTATACGACGAACTGCTCATTTCGACCATTTTGGTAGCTCTAGTGTTGCTGAGTGTTCATTCAGGTTTGAGTTCACAGATTTTAGCTATAGTCGATATTAAGTAGCAAAGTACGAAACTCTGGTTGATAAGAGAATTATTGAATTTAATTTCACAATCAAGTCGTACAATTATTCACAATTATATTCAGAGGAAACGTTGACAAACGAAGTGAAACCTAATTCTTGTAAATCAATCATTAACAGTTCACTAGAAACTAGAAACCAAAGTGTTCAAAACGATTTATTACAATTTATTATAGAACTTTTGCTGGAAATTTTAGAGACAAGGACATAATAGACACAAAACTAACTAATTCTTACAATTCTTTATTTTTAGAAACTAGAAAGCGAAATGATCGAAACGAGCAATTTCATTGCACAGTTTTTTGGAAATTTCATAGACGCAAAATTGTATTCTTAGAGAGCGATTTCTCATAAAACGATTAATAAATAATTTTTTATGACAAGTGTACAATTATCGTACGATCGTTATTGCAATATTCGGCCATTCTCGCGAATGTTTGGCAATTATATCAGCGTGCGTTGCCGATCGGTAGCGAGTGGCTATTGGGCTCGGTGTTTCGCCTAATTGGCGTCGGAAGGGATCGGCAAGGCCGCGCGCGCGTCGCGCACCCGATGGAGATGTCGACCGATCGAAGGACAGTTATTTCAGCGCGAGCAACGGCTGGTTGCGTGCGTAGCTTCTACGAACTGGTTTTCTCTCGGTAGCTTTGATAATGCGACAGCCGTGCCTCGTTTTGCCAGGAATTATCGCGGCCCTCTCTCTAACCATCGGCGAGTTTCCTCCGACTCTCGCCGCGTCCTTCGGATTGTAACAAAGTACCAACCGACCTCAATTACGAACCTTACGGCGCAAGGAGTCCGCCTTCTCGTCGAAAATCGACGCGAGTCCGCGCGAATTCTTCCTTTTCGAGCTGCAATATCGTTTTAATTAAAAAATATTCGAGCGATATTGTTATTGGTGGTTTCAATTGCGTTCCTCGAATTAACAAGATACGAATTATTCGTTGAGGTTGAGGTTCCTTTTTAAAAAAATCCGAAGCTTTTTTCTCTAAAATTTACCGTCAATTTATTGAATTTTTGAACTTCGATAGAATCGATAAAATATGCAGAGTCAGTCACGAAGATAATTTTTCAATGCCTTCAAACGCTATAAAAATTTATGGTATTTTCGAGGGGAAAAATATCTTCGCTTTGTCATCTGTCACGCGGTGTAAGAACACTTTGGAATAAAACGAACGATGCAGTTTTGTCATAATGGGATTTCCTTTTGCAAAATTGCAACAGTTTCAATATTTGGTGTACGCATGTTTGACCGCATGAGTTTGATCGCATCGCAGACTCAAAGATCGGAAAACCTTGGAGCGTAGAATGTTTTTGGAATTAATATTCACGGAATATTCATCTCATTGAGAATGAGAAAATGTTACACTGTTTCTTCGAGACGAAAATAACCTTCGTCCGCTGTTAGAGAACCGTTCGAAAAGCGAGGAGCGTAACAATGGTGCCGTAATTCATCGCCGTGTTCACGTTTCCGGTCGATTTTTCATCGGCAGGTCATGACGGGCGACGACAGCATGAGCGACGACGTGTTCGAGGTGGAAGACGACGCCTGCACGGTGGCCTCGAGCGGTTTAACGCCGAGGTCTACGGGCCAACCTTTGACCACCACCCCCTCGCCGACCGGATATCGAGACTACAAGCCACCAGCGGAAGTGTTGGACGATAACTACGGCTACTCGTCCAGAGGCTACGACGGTGTGAAGAGTAGTTTCAAGAAAACCAAAGAGGAAGACACTGCCTTTGCGCACAAGGTGAGCCTTTTCTAATCGTTCGATCTGATCGAATCTAGGAAAATTATCTATAGTAATTCTTGCAATTTTTATTAACGCGTAATTAATCCAGATTTGAAGATTCGAGAGAACGGTAGATTTTAGCGTTGAAACTAAAGTATCCAGATTTTTTAAAAATCAAAATATTCTTGTACGAAGTAGATCTTATCAAAGATGGACTGCACGCAACGTGTTTATGAAAATTTTTCACTCTCTCGATGCGCGTAGAGTCGAACGAATAAATCGGAGAAGACGTGAATCTTAGATGTACAAAATTGCACCGTAAGGTATTTGAAACACGCGTGTCTCAGAGCTCTCCTATTGATTGAAACAGTGTGGGCAGGCTGTTCTACAAATCCTTCGGTCTTATTCTTCCTCTCCTACGTTCAATATTCAACGCGCTCTTTCCAACTTTCAGTTTAAACTTTCTTACCCGAAACCTACATCCGCTGGCTCACGCCCACGCTCCGTTCCATCAATAAATAAAAATCCATCTCCGCCGAGTCGTTCTCGCTATTTTCCACCGATGCAACGTCCAACGTAACGCAACATGAACGTTGCGTTTGACGCGGATATTCCAAGTATTCCCGGCATGTAACCGAGAAGAGAGCCTAGGAAACAAGAAGAAGAGAGAGAAAAAAAGAAGAAGAAGAAGTATCCACCGCACAAGAACGAGTCGTTTGATATTCATTACCGACTCATTTGCATGATGGATGGGACACACGGGTATTTCTCGGATGTAGCAGCAACAAGGTCAGTCATGCCTTCGTACCAAGGTCAAGCCGGCCCTCCTCCCCGGCTGTGGCAAGCCTGTGGAATAATGATCCGGGAATGCCCGAGGATCGCGGGTACGGCCCCCGACACGATCCCCTGCGTCCTTCCTTCGGCTTCTTTCTTTTCTTCTCCCCTCTCTTCCTTGCCAACAGACTCTTCGCCTGTCCCTCTTCCATCCTCGATTCGTCTCGTTCTTCTCCGTTCAACCGCCACCTCCTCTTTCCTCCGAGACGTTTTCTTTAAACGACGTTCTCTCCCGCTCGTTTTCGTGAGCGGAGAATTTCTATTCAGTGCGTACATGTGCGTGTATCTCAGCTTTAGGCTTTTCTTTTAAGGTGTTGCTATTTCTATTTTGTTATTAAATTATTGTTTAATTTGTTATCAAATAATTTGGAATATTATTATTTTTATTTTGTTATTATTTGTTATTATTTAGTTTAGAAGAGATGAGAATTGCAAATCAGTGTCAATCACGTTCAGCGAATTTTTCGAAATTTTTATTTCGTACGGGAGATGGAATTTTCCTTCGAGACTCGGGCTCGATTGATTTTTTTCAATTTTCGAGTTTTGCTTTATAGAATCACGATTTGAAAGTTAAAAGTTGAAACGAGGGTTCTTTGTTTCTTTATTTCACGTTTCACAGTCAAAATTTCCGCCTTTTCGTCCCCGATTAACATCGCGGTCAATTTCCCCAACTTTCGAATTTCCATAGTCAAGTTTGAATTAATTTAAATTAAATTTCCATCGCAACCGCGTCGAGAACTCTCCCCCCCCTGTCAAACGATCTATCTACTTTCTTCGCAACGACCCTCACCTCTCCCATCTCCCCAACGAAAGAAACGATCGTCGATTTGAAAACACAGTCCCACGTGTATAAATATCGTTTTCCTGATTCCTCGTAAACTTCTCGCGATCCTTCGCCTGGAACGAAGCGAACAGAAAAGGAAAAGCGTGCGGGGAATTTTACGATCGGCCGGAAATGATATTCCGATCTGCCCGCCGATTACAATATGCCGGCCGTTTTACGATCGGACGCGGTGGCGCGATGGTTATTGGCTCTCGGAGAGATCTCGTTTTCTCGAGATATCGTTCCACGATGGAAGATCGTTAGTCAGGGCTGGGCTGAGCGCGAGCGCGTGCACCCGCCGATTCCTGCACGCTTTCGCGACGTCGAACTGGTTTCACGTTTCGAGCAGAAACGAGCCGTTTATCGGGCTGCGATCAACCGGGAGGCTCTCTCTCTCTCGCGCGCGCGCGTAGCTATTGATAGCGGACACAGGCAATCGACCTATAGGCAGGTTCTTACTCGCGTCGATTGAATTTTAGAATCTACTTCTGACGTCTGGTTTGACGGACGTGCAGTGGCGCCAACGGGAATCTGATTTCGGTTTCGAGGACTCGTGGCCATGAGTTCCGTGATTATGGATCATCCAGCGTGTTCCTCGTACATGTATTTGTACGGTTATCGGAGAGAATTTTCGGAAAATTAACGTTGGAATCTTCAATTTTGGTTCATTCCTCTGATTTATGAAAAATATACAATTTACAAAGTACAACGTATAGAAATATTAGTTGTAATTATATGTTATAATATTAGAATCATTATTTTAGTTCAAGTTTCATCTCTTCAATTTATGAAAATAAATATTAAATATTAAATATCATACTTTTCTTAACTCTTCTTATTCACGTAAGGAAGTAAAGTAAAGATATTTGCACGTATAAACGATTATATTGAGAAAGGAGAAAAAAATAAAAATCCAAAAATATCTATTCTGAAAGATAATTAGCATAAATATCTAAACTGATATCTAAAACAAAAAATACGTCTGTAACACTCTAAAATTACTATCCAGTATACTGTCCGAGACACTGATCGAAAGAACTCTCGGTGAAGAAAATTTTTCGAAAATTCCAATTTTCGACAGCGTGACGAAGGGGCGAGCGTCGTTGGAGGCGCGGGATTCGTTTTCACGATGTCACGGCAATTAACGAGGGAATCCTCGCGGTTCGATTCGAGGGAAGGAGCCCGGGACTGTTCCGGTGATCGGCAGGGCGAAGTAAAACCGGTAGGGGGTCCACGGTTCGTCGAGCCGGTTCTTGCCTCGCGGTTTCCTTCCAACCGGGTATTCACTCCTATAAGGGATAATTGAAGAGCTCGGTGCTCCGCGACCAGCTGCACTGTTGCAAATCTTTCGGCAAAGATGGGAGGTGCGTGCCGATCTCGGCAAACCGACTCGAGCGCCGCTTATCCTTGGATTCACTCACGTTCTTCGCGACTATTCTTTTGTTGACGACTTGCGCGCGGAATATTGACAGCTTCGTTCGTGTTCATTTCGAATATCTGAGATCTGAGAATCCGAGAGCATCCAAATCTGTCGAATCTGTCGAGTTTCTGCGAAGAATTGCGAATCGATATCGTAACTGTTTCAACTTTCAATTCGTCAACTTTTTGCAACCTTTGCGCATTTCTATACAGACGATTGAATCATTTACGTTTTACAGGTTGATTCTTTGATTTAAATTAATCCAGACTATCGTATAATAATATTCCAAGCTCGATATTTGCCACACAAATATGCACGTAATCCCACGAAAAGTGTCTCTGTACGAAGAGTATCTCTGAGAGAATTTTCTATACAAGGAACTTTGCGGACTTAATCTCGTTAATTGATTCCACAGTCCCAACGAGTACGCGATCGTAATAAAAAATAGTATCAGCCACCGTGAAAGATCCTCGTTAAACCAAATCATCGCCTGAAACGACTACCATTAACCTAATTCACACGGATGGTCGGCAAGCCATCGAGAGGATCGTTAAATTAAAGAACAAACAGCGGACCAACGAGAGAATTATCTTCGATACGTGTTATTCCAAGCTGTTATTCGACGATACTCCGAGTTCCCGATCGATAGACCGATTCGAAACAAAGACACTCGAGATCGGCGGTAGCTAGCACTGCGTGGGCGGATTAAGAGCGCAATTGACCATGGCGCATAGTGTGTTTAAGCCGGTGTTACCACTGGAGCATGATTAAGCTATTCCTCGTGGCATTAACGTCGGATCCGACTGATTTTGACCGTCCACGGGGAAATTATACGCGTTTCCGGATGCCCGAATTTCCTGCATTCGCAGTAATTTTCATCGATTGTTGACGTTAGAAGGTGTTGGTATGAAATTTGACAGATGTTTCGTTTGGGTGTTTAACTGGATTGACTTGAGTGAAACATTTTTTGTAGTTGTTTACGTGAACTTGATTATTTCTCTCATTCTTGGCCTTTCCTTGTGTGTTTGAGTATGTTTGAAATCGTTTTCATGCAACAAAAAAAAGTATTCTACATAAAAAATTAAAGGTCTTAACCTCGTTATACACTGCTGCGTTGGTCACAGTGAACCGTGCAACTTTGTTTTCTCTGACATCTTTTTCCTTTCGTTCGTCATTTCCCGAGAAAAATGCTGGACAAAAATGACGATAATGAGCGAGGAAAGAGAGCGATAAATCTTATTGGTATCGTTATACTCGCCAATGAAACGAAACGACGAGAAAACCCGTCGGCCAGAGATGGAAAGAGAGAGAGAGAGAGAGAGAGAGAGAGAGAGAAAAGGACAGTTGGTCAGGCGGATTTTTTCCCCCGCGCGCAACAGCCTGAAACTCAGTTAAACTGCGATGACCTTAAGCGGCCGTGCATTTGGCGGGCTCGCGCAGTCGCATACAAATTGAGTTAGCAGCCTCGTGGTAATAGAGGAAGACGGCAACCACACAGCTGACGAGTGTACTCGCGAAGAGATTCCCCGCGACGCTCGTTCAACAAGCGTTCGATTTTTCAAATCGAGGACAATTAGTGATAGACTATTTTCTATTAAAAGTGACTTACGTATAAATGTATGAAACGTGTGCTAAAATGTAATCGCTAAAGTCTTCAGCCAATGGAATGGTTTAGTTATATAATATTACGTTAAATTATATTATATGTTATTATTATTATCATTTATTATAATTATTTATTATCATATATTATCTATTATAGTCTTCCGTCGATTGAAATTTTTGACAATAAGAAGGTATTTGCATAGCACAAGTTGTTTTTAACGAGAAGCGAACTAGTATTATGGTTAAATCTCAGTTAAACAATTACGGCTATTCAGAATTTTCAATACTTCTTGCGTTTTCAGTATATTTTGTACAGTGGCATATAATAAATAATTTGATAATTTTGTCAATTGCTGTTGTATTCCACGTGTGCGTATTAATAATTATTACTGTTTACTATTAATTTACTATTGATTTATTGTTCGAGTTTGCAATAAGTGATGAGCAATTCAACGAATGCACTGTCACATGTATCATTGAGAAATCAGAGAAACGAAGAAAATTATTAATCGCTAAAAAATAAATAAATTATTACATGCAATGCGTATTTATTTGATTTAATGCTTAATAAAAATTACTGTAAAGTTACATTACATACAGGTAATAATAGAAATTTTAGTGGGAAAATTGTAAGTGGGCGAAAATTTTTGACACAGTTTCGCGAGAAATTCTTAATACGTCAAGCAACACGCGTCCACGTTTCTCGAGTAACGACTTAAAAATAAAAATAAAAATTTAAACTTTAAAAGTAGCAAATGCTCCCTGGCTACCTGGTCCTCCTTGCAATCGCGTTTTACCTGGCATTGCTCGATCAGGAAGGCTCGGCTCTCCTTTTATCGCGAATCCGAACAACCGACTCGGATTCAAGCCGCGTTTTTCGCGTCCGCGAAGTGATTGGTATTCCACGCGCCGCCTCCCCGAACTGGGAATTGTAAATTGATAAACGCTGCTCGATAAAGAACGGAGGAGCGTCTAACCTCATCCGTCATAAGGCGCATTCGAGCTTTTTTCGCGTCCCTCGCGTCCCTCGCGGGGACACTGCACGAGCGTTTCATTGGACGATTCTGATGCTTCTGATTCTACATATGTACGTGTGTTCACGTATCGGAGATGTTTGTTGATTTATCCGGAGGATAACGAGTTTTCACTCGCGAACGTGGCCTGTACAGTGCCACAAATTCCCGACGGTGACTCGCAGAATTGTAGAGAGTGTTTTAAACGACGTATTGCGTGTTATTTAAAGCGTAATGAAACATCACAGTGGAAATCTGTAGAGAAGTTGGAACTTATTTCAAGTTACCTTATTTTATCTTAAACGTACAAATATTGAAGAATTTTGTCTCATTAAATGAGACTTGTATTAAACATTTTGTAATTCATATGTGTATACATAATGTTTTTTTTTTCAAGCTGTCATCTTTAGAAAACGTCAAAAAAAAAAAAAAAGAAAAAGAAAAAAAACGTTTCATAGATTACGTGCAATACATTTGTAGAAATTTTCTACGAGGGGGTCGAGCAAATTAAAGTTCATTCGCGAATCGGGGCGCCGGCCATCCGAAGGCCACGAATCCATAATACATAAAGAGGCTGTCGATGGAGATTTGCAATTCCGAGCGGACGGCGAAGTTAGTTTGGCCCCGGTAATGGGCGAAGAAACGCGGCCGGCCGAGTAATAATTTCGTTCGACTATCGCGCGACGCAAAAAGGGGGTTGCCCGGTTCCCCTTTTTCTTATTGCTCGCTGGTAATTGAGTTTTTCGCTAATATATTCCAGGAACGTTCGATCTGGTCGGCGCTCTCCTTCCCAGTTTCCTTTCTCTCTCGTCGCTCCGTCGGCTCTCGCTTTTTCTTTGTCGAACTTTCAATTAAAATCTCCTAGAACGCGATGCGAAGGGAATTACCTCGCGATTACAAACGGAATACGCGTCGAACGTATTTCCCGACGATGAAACGGCGGAAGAAGATTTTTACTCGTTGACGGAATAAATGCGAGATCTTTCGAATCAGGGAACGAATTTGGAAATTGTCGAAGTTTCAATTTGCAAATAGCTTCGTCAAAGTGTGAAAATTTGATAAAACACAATTCAAAACACATGACGATGAAAAATTGCCGATAATTTAAACCGATGTAAAACTTGGTAAAGAGATTCATTTTCTTATGTCGTGCAGGCGAGACTATGTGTTTTTTTGTTTTCAAAAATTCACGCAAGTATTTTTCATCGAAGGCGTTTAAAAGTGCATCGAAAACAAACGAGATCCTTCGTATCTCAAAATGCAACGGTATTAATGTTGTCATAAACAACAGTTTATAACAATATCAAACAATAGATCCTCACTTAAAATTCCTTGGAGAGCGTCCATTCCTTTGGGCGAAATGAATTTCTATTCGCGATATACGATAAATTTTTCAATTATAAAACGTGAGTTGATCGCAGCTACCGACATTTGAGAACAGTGGTAATAAATAAATAAATAAATAAATTCTACGTGCTCCAAAATTTGATCCAAGCGCAACGAAGGATGTGCTTTGTAAAAGAAAGAGTTCGATTCAAGGAGGTTCAACGAGTTTCCCGAGTGTGTAATTAAGACGAAACGGGCGCGTTTTATCGACGTTGAAATTTTGATTTGCGTTGCGTGCAACGGAGAAAGAGAGGGAGCGTCGTTTGCAACATTTAAAAGTTGGTAATGGCGTTGGGAAACGAAAGTTCCACATTCGCCGGTCGTTACGAATGCTCTGCCATTTTGTTTGGCCCCGGCGGCAACGCATATTCAATTAACCAACTCCGGAATTGTGTTCGCTGCTTGTTATCGCGCGAGCCTTATTATTAAATTAATAACATTTCCAGTTTCCGCGGAATCTGAAGCCCAATGGGCAGACGGTTAACGTTACACAACGCCCTCGAGCGAATTTCTCGGAGCTGTTAATAGAATTATAATCGTCGCGTTTGAAATAAAATTGCGCGAAATGTCCGGTGTATGAAACTGAACTTTGTAATACTCGTCATTTAAATTTATTTGAATCGATCGGCGAGTTTTGTTACGTTTTGATCGAAACGGAGGGAAAATTTGGAGCCAATATTTCTAATATCGATTACTATTTGATATGCTATATTTGATTTATATCTGAAAATAGTCGCGCCAACTTGGAATCAAAAGAGGAAAGAAACAACAGACCGATAAATAAAGTTGAAATATTTCTTACGGTACGAAGCTTCAAAGAAGAAACACGAATCTTTTTGGAACGGAATAATAAAAAAGTGGCACCATGGCGCAAACGAGTGCATTTCGTGGAATTTAAAATAATAATATAAAAATTACTACGACGAAAAAAATTTCTAGAAATGAGAATCGCTATTTCACATATATTTTATCTTTCAAAAAATTCAGAGAAACTTGTTTGAAACCTGTTAAATTTTGAGTGTTAATATTGACACGTCCGACACGTCGTTTATCAATTTCAAATTCAATTCAATTTTTAATGAACGGTTTAAATAATTTTACATTCCTGTTCGAGTCTGTCAAATCGTTTAAATTTGAACGTTGCTGTTGACAAATACGCAAGTCATTTGTTTTCAATATTCAATACAGCCTCGATTAAACACAGCTAGACAGATCCTCCAGAGGAACGAACAAACAAGTCTTGCGAAATTCCTGCTGACTAAAAATTGCGAAGATTGCGAAACGCTTCTGTACATTCTCTACAATTGCTCTCCTCTTTTGGACGTCGAACGGTGCGGCAAGGTCGTGCGGCGCATTCGCATGCTAATCGCCTTGGGATGGAAGAGAACGAGCGAAAAGGAAGAAAGAAAGAAAGAAAGAAACGACACGGATAAACGCGAACGAGGATAACGAGACCCTGCAAAAATGTCGTCGCCACGCTAAATATAGCCGGTTAATTGGCACTAATTGCAAATATGGCCGCGCGCCAGGATTCGGAGCGGATCGCGATCGAATTCGGAAGCGGTGAATGCCGATCCCCGACGTTTCAACGACAGGCAGAGGGTGCGGTCACTTGGGTAAAAAATGGCGTCACGTGTGGCATGTTATATCTTGTATTTTACTCTTGTCGTTGCACGAATCAAATTGGTCATTCTTGTTATTATTATTTGTACATTCGCAGTTTAGTCTATTAAGTCATTCGTAAAAATAATTTTGATACATGTAACAATAGTAATTTATATTCCAATATCAAATGGTAAAACGTGTAAGAACTTTTATCACGTCACAGGTCGCGTGAATCTCTACTGTAGTTGTATAAAACGAAATCTAAATAAAAATAAAAAGTTTTACAAAAGCAAGTTACACTGTAGAAAATATTACCGAAAATTGTTACAGAGCATTGAAAATTTACAATTACAATTGCGCCTAGCCATTAAAAATCACAATATTCAAAAATTGACACCTCGGGTGAGAAAATTGGATTGAAAGAACTCTGATCTCGAGCAGGAGAGAAAGGCTTAATTAACACGGAGAATATCAACTGCGTGTTTTGCCAACGAAGCTCCATCATCGATGAAGAATCGCTCGTCGATGAATCTCCGGTAGAAACTCGAGCAATACACTGTTTGAGCAGTATTAACGAACAAAGCACGTGCACGCATGTGTCCGGACAGTAAGTAGCAAGTGATTCATTGGAAAGTGAATCGAGCGAGTGCGCTCGAAGGTCTGAAGAGTGACTGTACCTAAACGCGGCAACCTTCTCTCCTTGTTTCACCGGCACCGGCACGAATTCGACGGGAGTACGCGCGCTCGGTACCGTTTCCGGCGAGCGGCGCGTGTAACGCGATATCTCGGTGCGTTTTCGAGCGCCAACGCACGATGCAAATTACAATGCAGCCCGTATATACGCGCGCGTCCGGCATTGTCGCTCGCCTTCCTTTCGCACTGCGTCCCGAACCATAAATTTTACGACTCCTGGCTTCGACAGCCGTTTCTTCCTGAATTTTTCTCCGATAATTCAAACTCAAACCCCAAAGAATGACTCTTTTCGAGACGAGAATTTTTTCAAATATTCCATCTTTTCTTTTTCCAGTAATAATAGTGGTGTTGGAATTGAATTGGCTTGTTCATAGGGAAAATTCCAAGAGTTGGTCGTCCCTCTTCTTATGAAATTATGAAAAGTGACTCTCACTCTCAGTGCTGAAAAGTAACTCTCTTTTCCATCCAAACAGAAACACCATTAAACATCATCCTCGACTACGGTTGCAAGCGTACAGAATGAAATTCACTCGAGAGTGAACAAGTGGGATTTCTTAATCTGATCTGTCGTTTATTTTCAGCGTTAAGACTGTTTATTAATTCTCTGGTTAATGCGACAGTTGAAATATTAAAGATTCCAATTGCGACCGAACCAAAGATTTTCTAATTCGCGAGGGGGTGAAATACAGCTGCCGCGCAATCGTCGCCGAACTTTCGTTTTCTAACAGTGAAAGGAATCTAAAATCCTCGTCAAAGTTGGAGAATTGGAAGGAAGCAACAGACGTTTTAGCTTTGGTGCTGTTGGTATCGGCGGGACTCGAGGCGGCGTCCCTTTCACGCAGAATTTCCATTGAAAGATTCGCAGGACCCCCAGGGGGTGGTCGTGACGAGTGTCGGCGAATGTGTCGGCCTCAGGGGCGGAGAAACTTAATTCACTGCCCTCCCTTCTCTTCCTTCTCGGCCTTCATTCTTCGTCGTTCCACTCTCTCTCTCTCTCTCCCGTTTTCTTTCTCTCTTCCCTCTGTCTTATGGGTCGCGCAGAGCTCACCCTTCGGTCTCGAACGAATTCCGCGAGGACGAGACAATTTTCTCACCGTTGAAAATTGGTTTCGGCCATTTTTCTCGTTCTTTGACCGTCTTTGTCTTGGATCATTATTTATAAACGGATATTTTATAAAAAAATATCACCATTGAAATAATTAATTAATATCAACAGTTTTTATTTTATGTTTTACTGTCCATAAACAACATTTTCTCAGTTTTAAGTATATTTAAATGTATTCGACGAGTTCAAAAGCAAAAGAAAGCGACGAATTATTGTATTGTACGGTGCGGTCACTCGTTATGGTCCGCAAACCAGTTGCCAGCGCAACGGGTTAAACGAAAAAACTCCCACGGGAAGAATTAAAATTCAGAAGAACGCGAGCTCTCGAGAAATCACGGACTGACCATTTTTTTGACTTGCACAGAAACACGGAGCGAATCTCAAACGAACGAGTTTAAGTTCAATTAAAGTTGCAAGTATCGAGTCAATTCGAAGCTCGTTCGTTCGATCTCGATAGCAGTTCGTCCGAGCAGCGTCGAAATTCGGAGGGGAAACAGCTCCGTCAGCGTGAATTAGAAGCAATCGTGCGAAAGAGCCAATACAGCATGAATGACAAAAAGAAGAGGAACGTCGATCGACGTCGAAACGACACTACCTTTCGCGCGCAAGGGCGATCGCGCCTTTGCGACAAAGCTTCTCGTTTCGCTTTTGCAGCTTCTCACGTCCGGTTCCGTTTAATCGACAACACTTTCCTCGCCGTGAAGGAAAAAATCGTCGCGTCGTCAGCGAACGGGCGAAAATGTGGAAATAAAACGAGGAAATCCTCCAGTCTTTTAAAATGTGAATGAATCTTTTAATTCTCGAGCTTTGGAGAACCAACTTTCTCCCAGCCCTCGACCCTTTTAGCACCAAATTATTATTTATTACGAAAAAGGAGGTTTTGACAAGGAGACCTGCAAGACGGGGAAATTGCACGTTCGGTAAAGAACAAAATTCCCAGCTGCGTATCCTTAAGGATAATGCAGGTGGAAGCGTGCGGTCGTAATGTGATAATTCGCCCGTGGCTCGAGTCGAAACGGCGAGTTCCTTTTGCCTCGCGACTCCCTTCACAGGTGTGTGTCGCGAGGAAGCAAAACGAGGAGACGTCGCGGATGGACAGAAATTTATGACGCGAGGCAGTAAGAGTCTAGCCGACTAATTTTTTCGTTACTTTCACGAGCTTCGCGGATAAAACCGGACAACGGCGATCATTTCGCGTTTGCCTGCTTTCGTTCAGAATTCTCCCGCTAGTTTCCATTCTAAATTTTACTCATTTTTTTCTTCGTTTCAAGTCGGAAGGCAGCTACAAAATTGTCACCGCGAGCGTAACAAACGAATCAGAATTGCAAATTATTCGTTGAAGTTAAAAGTAATTCGAATCGATCGGTTTATAATCGGTCCAAAGAAATTCGAGCGATCGGGCAGAAATTACGCGTCCTTCATTTTCCCTAACTCGTACGTACGTTTTCTTCAACGATCCACCAAACTTTCTCTCCTAATTAGCGTCTGTTGCGAGTATTATAGAGTCCCTGCCGCCGACAGGCGATATATTTTAACAGGATAACGAGCCTAATAGCCGTTTCTATGCCCGAGCTGAACTCTTATCGCCGGATCTAGTACTCGAAATGACCACCTTTCCATTTCGACGCAGCCTGTTCATAACCAATCGTTGATCTTTTTACGACCTGAAATTATCCAGGTGTTTCCTCGATTCGCGATACTTGACTCGTACAAGAGTTCGACTCAGCCTCGATGTATCTGTCACACTCGTTTCGATCGTACAATCAGCTATTATCGATCGTACGAGGAACGATTCCTGTCGAATTGAAAATTCTGTCGACATTCTCGCACAAACAACGTTTGTTGGCGTTGTTAAGATCGCGTCGCAATTGGAGTTTTCAAGCGCCGTATTTCCCAAAAATGAATTAAAATCCGCGATCGAAACAACAACTGTTTCTAATTCGATCGCGTGGATTACTCAGCAAAAGACATTTTACGTACATTTGTATACAAATAAAGTTCAAAGGGTGAAATACAAAGATGGTTAAATATACTTTCCATCAAATTCTATCGTAAATTCGTCTCTGCTCGTCAAGAAATTCCTATTTATTATCGAGAAAACCATATGACATATGCAAAAGTTACGTTTGGCCAACGTGTCTAACGTATAATAATATTATATTCCTTTTTATTTATTTAGAAGTAAGATTGAATATATTTTAAAAATTAAAATTAAATATATTTTCCATCGACTGTCGTAAATTCGTCTCTGCCTGTCGAGAGATTCCTCTCGAATGAAAAACCGCCGAGAAAGAAACTGGCCGACGTGTCTAATTTATAACGTTTTGCCGCATTCTTCGTTCGGGAATCACGCGTTTCAAGATACGCGTTAGGCATCAACATCGCGCGGTGTGTTCTGAAGCTCGGGACATTCCACTGCGTCTCGTAGGAAAAATCGCGACCGTCATTTTCGCTGTCGCTGTAATTCATCTCTTCGGACCAACCGATAACGGCATTCTGATGCCACTTCGCGTTGTGACGCCTACAACAAGAACGTAATAGATTCCAGATTTATGGCACGTGAAATTTCTCCCTTTTTCGCGTGCCATTTTTGAAGTGTTATTACACTATATTTAACTGTATCAGAGCTGTTTCAGAATTTCTTCCGACAATAATCTCTGCATCGTGTCGTATCTATTTCTTTTTCTGTTCTCGGACTAAAATTAAAGTAAATACTTGATACTGAAATACTAATATTTACTTTTATATTTGAAGTTTAGTAATTTTTTAGTAATTTTTGAAGTATTATTTATTGCGTCAGAACGAGCCGTTGCAAGTGGCGATTCTTTCAGGACGTTCTGTGGTATAATAATCTTTGTATTTTCTTTTTTTTCAGTTTTCGGACTCTGTATTTTGGTAGTATTTTGGAGTGTTATCTATTGCGTCAAAACGTGCAATTGTAACTCGTGACTTTTTAAGAATTTTTACCAATTGCCAATATTAAAGTACCAATCAATCAAAATGTCACGTCAGTCGTCGACAAGAATTTCGAAACTTATTTGTCAAACAATGGCAATCGTTCAAAGTAACTGAAACTAATTGAGGGGAACAAAGAAAACAGAAATACTTAAGAATTTTTACACAGCTTCCAGAAACAATATCTTCCAATATACTCCTTAAAACAGTAGTCCCGATTAAGACAGAAGAAATATCGTACTCCCTAAACCGAGGGTAGCAAAAAATAAAAAAAGCCGCCGTATAAAAACACTTTTGTGTACTCTTATATACTCTTCGACGTTACTCTTGAAATTTACAACACTGTTCTTAAAATGCCGGTTAAAGTAACGCCGATCAGAGCGCAAGTACGGAGATATCATCGCTTCGGGGATTAAAGGAGTAAAAAAAGGGCGGAAGAACATTTCGAACATTTCGTTTGATCCCCGGCTCGTCTCACCTTGCGCGTACACGTACGCGCGTACACAAACGTGCGCGCACCAGTGGCGAAGCAGGTGCCATCCCGGCATCGTAATGTAATAATCCGGCAGGTCAAACGGCCATTGCTGGCTACAGGTGTTGCTATCGGGGGAACTGGCCGCGGTCGGAGCGCAAGTTGACTGCCGACCGCAGCCTTTACGGGGACCGTGTCAGGACAGCGAGTCACGGGGGAGTCGAGATCGAACCGCTGCCATTACGCGCGATTTTTACAAGCTCCGCATCGGTCGGAGAAAAACGAAAATCGAACGGGAGGGGGCAAGAGTTTCATCTCTAATCGATGATAACTGGGATTTCGACAGAAAGTTGAAAGATCAGGGAGAGTTTCGAAACTGATCGCCGACTGATTGGTGACTGAGTGAACGATGCTACGTCAAAATTTGGAAAATGTTTCACGAGAGGGGAGGGGGGACATACTCGGACTCGGTTGCATCGTTTCGGGATTTTTACGTGAAAATTCCCGATTGCGGTATTTAACAGATCGATTTTTTTTATTTAATCGTTTGTATATTTGTATATTATGATTGCTTCGTGATTGACCAAGATAACGAAGATATTTAAGTAACACTTCAGGACTGACACACTGCCATACGACAAATAATTCTGACTTTTGCCAAACAGTAAATAACGCGCATTCAAATTTTGTTTAAATCACATCACGACTAGAAAGGAACTCTCCAATTGGCGAAATAAATTCACAAATAAATTTCGTCGATCGGGATAAAAATCCTTCTGGAATGTTATTAAATTCAAGGAACGGTCCAAAGGATAAAAAAGTCGATGACTGTCCAACGCTCTCTCTTTCATTTTGTTAATTTTCTGCTTTGGCCTCTTCTTGTTCGCAGACAATCCTTCTGGGCGACAGCGGCGTGGGCAAGACGTCCCTGCTGGTTCAGTTCGACACCGGCAGATTCCAGCCGGGAAACTTCGCGGCCACCGTCGGCATCGGCTTCACGGTACGTGCCACGCCCGACGTTTTCAATATTATTTGTTCGTTTGCGAAGAACGGAGAACGAAGGCCCGGTGCTTGTGGATCGCGGATTCTTTTCGCAACGAGTCTGTCCCTCGCGGTTCGTTGAATGTAATCAGAACTGTCGCGGGACGTTCGTTTAATTCAGGGATGGCCAACAATTTTCTCCCGAGTGAGCTTCGATGCGCCACTGAGACTATAAATACATTATTTAAAAGAAATAGAATAAAATCCTACAGAAAAGAGAAGATAAAAAAGATCGAAAATGAACGAGCTATGACTTTTTCAAAGCCTTCAGTTTTTCAGTGGCCACCCTGTAGTAAGCATATATATAAGAAGGACGTTGGAAAAAGTCAAAATAACTTGCTCTAAATAAGTTTCTCTATGCACCACTGAAATCGTGAAATGCACCATGGTTGGCCACCCCCGATTTGACCCCTTGACACACGAATTAAATGAAATTCGACGTGATCAGAAAATGATATTTATTTTTCATTTCGGAGAATAATTTTTGTACTCTTATATTTATACTACAAATATAAGTGTGATAAACGCTTATAATTAACAACAAATAATTCAACAGTCCTTTAGAAAATACACGAAGCCCCATGTATTTTGCCAAACGTCATTGTGTGCCAAGGGGTTGATTTTGTTGTGGAAGGGTGAAATTTCGTAGTTTTCGCAGAGAACTAGCTTCTTTCGTGGAATATTTCACGACACATTCGAGACACGTTTGATTGGAAATTTGATTGGGATTCGAAGTCAAGACAAGTCCGAATCTATAGGGGCCAGTGAACTGGAGATTAGAGTTTGTTTTTGGAAGCTTCGGGGAATGGGAGCAGAAGAACGAAATGGAGATTTGGAATTTGAAGTGTGAACGAAATAAATAAAATTGGAACTTGCAGTTTTGTTTTCGAAGAAATTTGAATTTTTAATTTTATTAACGACAAACTTTGCTCTCGAATCTCGTGTTGGGACTCACGGATTGCTCCACAAACTGGCTTTCGTTCTACCAACCCCTTAAGAGTTCGCTAAATTCAAACGAAATTTTGCACACAATTTCTCAGTGGAAGCTTCTAATTTCGATAAAAAAAGGATCAGAATCAGAGTGAGCGATCGGATCAAGGAAAATTGAACGTTCTAAATATTACGCGAGTGCCAACACAATCACTTAAAGTTAAATCTTAAGGGGTTGATTTATTAAAATAATCGCAGAGTGTCTATCAAACGTAAGGTAAGTGTCGATCTCTTAATTCTCACAGAAACAACAGCGACTTGATTTCTTCGATTTTTCATCAAGCGAAAGCAATCTCGATCGGCCCTCGTCCCTGCAACGACGTATTTTCACTTCGCACGTTACTTTTCAACAAAATTTTAAAACACACAATTCCGTTCCACTTGGCAACATTCCCAGGAAATTTCAAAATATTCCGAATCGCGACGTATTTCCCTGCTCGTGAAAGCATTTCCAACAAAAAAGTCTCCGACAAAGGTAGAAAATTTTCATTCCAAACTCCAATGAAAACACATTTGTACGCTGTTTGTGCGGAGTACGATCGTTATTCGAATTCGGAGCGCGCGCTTTCGCGTTCCAAATAAACAAACTCTACCGAAAGCTCCGTTTTACGTTCGAGAAGTAAACAGGCAGACCTTGCCCTAGTTTTAATTACGCCAGATATTCGCGAGGTAAGGAACGTAATTCTAAGGTAAATGTCGAAAGCACGCGACATTTGTCCTTGACAGCAAATTTCGATCGAAAATTCGACAAACCGGCAGGTTTGACTTCAACCTCCTGAATTCCGAGTGAATTTTGAACTGCGCGCCATTTTCCTTCGCGGGCGGAACGGTCTGATCCGCAGAAAGAGGAAATTTTGCGAGCGCGCTTCGCTCAATTTCAAAGCGTCGCGGTCGCGTTCGCGTGTATCAGCGTCTACCGAACGCGAGCGGATGCATTTATGCACGAGGCTGAAAGGCGCGCGTTACGCTTTTACGCGGTGTCTCTCGCCGACGTTTACTCGCGCTCGCTCCGCCAGTCAAATTTATTGTCGTCCCACGGCCGTTTGTCCGTCACTCGTACCTGTACGTACGTATGCGCGAAACCTCTCAGACCGTCCGTAATTTTATTAGCCCATTATTATCAACGTTGAATAGAAATTGCAGGTATTTTATTTTTGTTTACGATCCGACCGCTCGCGAGGCAGCGATCTTATGCACGCGTGTATTTTTTTTGTTCTTTAATTGGAATTTATAAGAACAGACTTTTCGAATAAAATTGGCGAATTACTGAACTAACTGTTCGATCGAGTGATTTTCTGCTGACTAAATTCACTCAAGTGTAACAGCTTGCACGAACGAAAAACCGTGAAACGCACACCACAATCAATTAATTATCAATCCGTAAATTAGCAATTTACTTACGACTGTAAGTACGAATAAATCCACTTGCATTTTAATGACACTGTTTTTGTAAATTTTTATATAAAAATCAAAAAAGGAACTAACATACTGAAATAGATAAAATAGATACTGGTTAAGGTATTAACAATCCATAAACTAGCAATTTTCTCACGATCTAATCTAAATATTTATAGGTTATAAACGCCGAAGTATCGAAATAAAATCGTCGAAACGTAGACGACGATATAGCGGATTAAAGATTGGTTGCTGCAGAACGCTCCGAGTTAATCGAATTGTTCACGATCGAGACTATAATTTCTCCGTTTATGTCGTTTGATGGAAAACCGTTGGTGGAAAATGTGAGACAAGTTTCGTGGATGTACTTTTGATTCTCGTTGTACGTTACGCGAGATTTAAATTTAACGAAGTAAATTGGAGACAGTTATCGACGACAGAGCACGATTTTACCGACAGAAAATTTACGATCTTCAACGTCGAGCAGTACCGCTGTGTTAAAAATATTTGCCGTGCATTATACGGAAGAATTTGCTCTGCTTCAGCCTGCTCGTGCATGGTCCACCAGGTTTATTTATTAAATTGTATACGGCGCGATCAAGTAATATTCAATATCGTGCAGTTAATGAGCACGCGAATGAACATAAATTACAGCGGCGAATCGTACAGCCCGTGATAAGCGTGCCGTTTCGTTTGCAGCAACACGCAACCATGTTCGAGTAAACAGGCATTCCGGTGGCCAGACCAAGTTCCATTAGCGATTGTTGTTGCTTCCTCTTTGAAACGGGGCAGCATCCTTGAATTTTCAATCGGCGCCGAAAGAGGCGTTGAAATTTTCAGTATTAATCTCGTTAACTTTTCACCGACCTCGCCCGGCGATGCGTTGAAAAATGTGTGAATTATTTAAACTGGCAATTTACGGGCAAATGGAACATACGGGGGGTAAAACGAGCATGTTGCAAAGAATTCGATTCATAGATGATGCTGGCGAAGACTAGGATCGTTGGTGTCGTTTGATTACCTTAAAAATTTCATTGTAATTTTCAATTGCAAATTGTACGCATAAAATCCCGAGACCAATGAACAAATGACTCGCGGTCTCCAAAAATAATCACTCACAGCGAACAACTGAATTCCAAACAAAACAAAGCTAATTCCACAGAAATGAAACTTAATTTCCAACCAACAAACAAATCGTCCACAATCGCTCGCGATAAATCATTAATTTTAACAAACGCTTGAAGTTTAAAAGTGAATTTGGATTTGGAAAGCCAGTTGATCGACGCGAACGACGTGTTCGTGCATCGTTTCTTATAACGGGAGTTGGTCCTAACCTCAAACAAAGCCTCAGTTAACCTCGAAACAATTCGTGCAATCGCTCGCAACAGTCGACTTTAACAAACGCTTAAAGTTTGAAAGTGAAGGAATTTGGATCTGGAAAGCCAATTAATCGACGCGAACGACGTGTTCGTGCATCGTTTCTTATAATGGGAGAATCAGGTTCGATCGAGTCCCCCGTGGAGACGCGAGACGCTCGGTAACGAGACGAAAGTTTCGCGGGAAAGCCGCGGGACGAGACACGGCCATCACGGGATAGACACGTGTTACAAGAGAAATCTGCCAGTGGAACGGCTGTTTGATAGAGCAATTTCAACTTTCTCGACGATACGGCGCAACCTGGTTTGTCTGGATAGCTGCCTGTCCGCCGACCGCTCGAAAGTGGATGTATTATGCGAAGCGGAGGAATACCGATTTCCGTCTGGAAGTTTGCTCGATTTCTATTAACCGTGTCGGCCCCGTGCACGCCATCTGCGGATCCGAGTCTCTCGAGTCTTTCGCTGCGAGAGAGAACGAATCGTCAAGTGGCCGTTCGATTAATTTGAACAATATCGTGATATTTCTATTTCTTTTCGCAATAACGTAATAAATCATAACAGTGAATATGATTTATTACATCGTAGTAACGACAAACGATAAGTGTAACACGGTAAATAATATTTCCAATGGTAGCAATAGTGCTTGAATGTATTATAATATTTAAGAAATTTTGAAGAAAATCTTTCTTGAAATTCAAAGATGAAATAAAAAGTAGAACGTCACTGAGATTTATCGCGGATAAATAGATAATATGCTCGATAACTGAGATAACGTGCGAGTGTGACAAATGTAATTCGAACGTGATCGCGCAAGATCTCGTAAGAGATATTTAAACGATACAACGGTACTGAATAAATTGCAAAGTAATTATCAACGCTATTATTAAACTAACCGAGATATCAATTAGCTGAGAATTCCTGCTAATGAAAGATTTTGCGGAATAAATCATTTTTAATAGAGAATTAATTGAAAGCTTTCTCGGTGCTCGATCGGAATCGGAAAGTGTCGCAACAAAAACTCTAGGATAACCAGCAATTACCAACCGCTGCTGTTAAATTAATTTAACGTTGACTGCGCAATCTGACAGTGTAACAAACAGTTCTTGTCCGTGGAAACGTAAAATCAACAAGCGAGGAAAAGCAGGGAGACGTGTTATGGCCTATTATACGCCAAATAAGCGCATTTCTCACCATTTCACTCCAGAAGAAATTACCAATCACTGTCAAATCCGTTCGCTAACGAGAGGTTTCGCGCAACCTCGCGTGCGAAAATGTAAAATTTCTCAATTTCCTTTGTCCTTCCACAACGCAAACAGCAAGTCAATTGTACCAAGTGAATTCAGTAAGTAATAACGTGCGATAAATCAATTTTGCAGAGTTAAAATCGAGCATGCCGAGTGTCGGCAATAAATCGCAAAAACAACCATTTCGCAATTGCCATTTACCAACACTGTCATTAGACTGATGTGAGATCGAGAACCAGCCATTGTGCGATACGCACGCGCGCGTGCACGAAAACGTGCAAAAAAACTGGAATAATGATAGCGTAGCAAAAGAGCCAAGGTGATCAACATAAAATCTATCGTACGTACTAATTCTAAGCAAGCGCGCTCCAAGGATCCCCGGGGCGTCGTTTTCAATTAAAACGGCCGCGAGTCGGCAATCGCGGCTGAACACGCTAACGAGAAGTTCGTGCAACGCGCGCGAGAATGTGTTATAAGAATGATTAAAAAGCGGGAGAAGAAGGAAGAAAAAAAAAAATCGAGGACTGGGGGAAAAAAAAGGTCTCTAAAGGAGAATTTTTACGCCGTACTTGGTGGCGTTTTTACGATGGCCCGTTGTCACGAGACGAGGCAGGCTCGCGTTTTTCCTGTAATCATCGTACGCGCGCCGACGATGCAGTTTTAACGCGCGTACACGCGGAACCAGGCGGCTGGGAAACGTCGGTAAAAGCTAATTAATTGGCATGAACTTACCGGGTACGAATCCGTTACAGTTAATCACCGTCCGGCGAACCGAACAGAACTCCCTCCGAGTTTAGTCCTAATTAAATCCTTACGCTGATTTCACGTTAATTAATCTGATCCGCGTACAACAGCCACGTGACACACGGCGTTGTTTCTCTTTTTCTTTTCTTTTTTCTTTTGTATCTGTGTAATAAACAGACGAGATTTGGTCTGACAAAAGCATACATCGTAGCTCTGACAGTCATTATCCTGGTTAGGAATTTCTGAGAAAATTCATTCTTTTTAAGAGACGTGATTGATTCTGAATATAAATGTAACGTCTATAATTGTGATCATTGATTTGTAACAATCTGTAACGGAAAATCGCGATATCATCGAAGAAGAGGTGGAAATTTACTTCACGCGTCTCTTCGAATATTTTTTCCTGTATCTTCTCGTTTTATGTGCATTTCACATTTCGTAATGAGCAGCGATTGCAGCAAACGAATCGATTCGTGTATCAACGCGATTGCTATCGTCATCAGCATAACTTAAATTTATTGGCAACCACACTCCCAAAAACGAACAGACTTCTAGAAGCGACGGAACTATACGAAAATTCCGCTAAATGGAATACTGACTGGAAGAGTAAAATTAAGAAACAAGAAGGCGACTTGAAAGAACCCGTTGTCCCGGCGCGATTCCCAGCCAGCAAGACGCGACGAATTACGTAATCGTCGAGTCAATGAAATTCAGACCGAGCGAGGAAAACAGATAAGCGTCGCTCAGCCTGGCAATTACGTAATGGCGCATGGCAACTTCCGGTCCGTGCGTGCAGTCGTCGAGGTATTTTCGCTGGAAGAGATCGCCGATGGAAAGAGAACTTCGAATAAGCGAAAATCAGAATGATTTCTCTCGCAATCTGCAAAAGTGACAAATTATCGTTCGTCGACCGAGGAATTCTCCACTCTTGCGATGTATTTTTCACTCCGGCAGTTTGATCGCTACGTTTTTACTTTGTTCAGCTTTGTTAAACGTTGAAATAACTACAATTACAATTACAAAAATACAAAAATAGCATTCAGTTCATTTCAAAAAGCTCTCCGATTGTTACACGACAGTAACAATTTTGTAGAGTTACCAGTATAAATAATTTAATACGATAAAGCATAAAGTTTAATTGGTAAAATAGCAAAGTTAGTAAAGAGAAAAGAGAAACAAAAGATCAACGTTTCTCAATGCGATAGATGGTCGATTTTTGACGCTATACTTGGCTGCGTTCCAGTGAAGCACGATGCCCTCACACTTGATCGAGCTTCGCTCTATTTTAAAAGTATCGCATTTACACCCGGATACTCTTGGCTGGCCATTGAATCGGTAATACGCGTTAATAACTGTTCGATTATTTTTATTCCTGATGCGATCAACCAAACGCTAATGGGAGTCCACGCTCGAACGATTGGATTGTTCGTCGTCGTTTTCTCTTTCAAAGGTGCAATGCAACTAAACGCGTAGAAATAACACGATTGGTCAAAGAATCTCTTTGAGTTACACTTGAACGGTGAGAGTTGTGATTTCGATTTGCAAAAGCAAATTCTAGTAGAATTCTTCAAACTGAGGCGATGTTATATTAGCAAGTATGAATTATACACAACTGCTCTCAACTTTCATTTGCATCACATCGTGTTACATTTTGTAGCAAGGACAAAATTATGTTACTACGTCGAGATGGTCAATGTTTGTTTCAAGAGGATGAACATTTATTTTATATATATTATATGTATTTTATATTAATTATTAATAATTAATCGATATAACAATTTTGGAGTAGAATCTCAGAGTAATATGGAAAGTTTTAATTTGAGAAAAACTGAAATGGACGGGAGAAGCTTTAATGGAAAAATTTCCGCTCTTGCAAATAATGTAAAACTTGGGTAAAACTTGGCTAAATACGTAAGAATGTCGCGGTTTTCTCACTGAATTATCGAAAGTTTCCAGTAAAACGCGTTTCTACTTCGGCTTAAATTATACACGAGCATAATCCGTCTTGCGCAAACTTTAATAAAAAACTGTACTTCGTAATCCATCGCGTTCTACAATACTCGGAGGAGTGCGCTTTTAACTTGATTCCTCGGATCGATCCTGAAAGAACGAAGGATGCATAAATGCAGAAACTTGATACTTTGCTCGGCAACTTTTCTCCGTTCGTGTTCAGTCGCAGCTACCAAGTTTAAAACTGATTGTTATAAATCTACAGATACAAAATATTTCATACAGCTTTTATCCTACATTATCGATACGAAAATCATCCACGACTACGCGATCGGCGATAAAGTGCCAAATTAAAATTCACAGAGTTGTCTCGCCTCCTCAAAAAAAAAAAAAAGAAGAAAAATCCCCCTCGTTGATCCAGCGTGAACGAAATGGATCAGGGTTGATAAGACGTAGTTACTCGAACCGTCCCTCGCGGTAAACCACTTTACGCGTTTCGTGTCGAACGGCCATAGTTCCGCGTTGCAGTAAGCGGTGGCACGAGCGGTGGCCCGCAAATTACAAACTTGCAAAACTTGATTGGCAGACCGGCCGTTATTAGGTAATTCCAGGTAGCACCTGTGCCGGGTTATTAACCAAGAGCAACTCTCGATCGAGTCGTCTCGATGCCAGGGGGATACCGAGCGAATTTCGCGAAGGAACGACGACCATAACCAGACACCGCGACCAGGTAGACGGTGGAAGAAGGGAGAGGGCGAGAAACGAAGGAGGAGAAGAGGGAGAACAGAGAGAGAGAGATTCGCCGATCGAAAGATCGAAAGGGTTCACCGAACGCCATTCGTTGCGAGTAATTAACACTTCTCGAGGCTGGAGGGATTAATGGGACGATTGTCGAGGAGACGTTGATTAGGTAATAGAAATTGATGAGAGGGTGGTTGGGGGGGGGGAGAGAGATTGACACATCGAGGCGTACGGTTGCGGTTGTGTAATGAACAGAATGTTGTGTAATCGTGCGATTGTACCTGATCGTGAGTTTGTGAATGCAGTAGTTAGAGTGGCCACGTGAGATTTTAGAGGTATTTCACGTATATTCGAGCGTACGTTTTATACATTTCGGACGAGATTCCAGTCGTTTTACACGTTTTAGATATTTAGACACTCTCTTTTTTTTATTATTTTAGACACTTTATTGTAGTTACGAGTGGATATGCGTATTTTTAATACCGTAGATTATCGTGTACGCGATATTTATAATACGACATGTATAATGATATAATATATAATACATATTGATATATTAAAGGATACAATAATTTATATCGCATTTATTGTAACAATTTAGAACACTATTCATATTCATCGTACTATTTTCACTATACAAACATAGTATATACTCGTACTCCTAAGATTAAGCGAAAATGTAGAAATATCCACACTCGTACTGTTATTTGCAAGAGACCCACATTGCACGCTATTTCAACAGGCAAAGGTGCAGGAGGTGAGGAATCGGTAAAGGTTCGGTTCAATCTTGCAATATTGATAGACTTTGGAGAACGTTCTCTCTCTCTCTCTCTCTCTCTCTCTCTAGGTGTTGTTTTAACTGCGTTGTCAGTGATCGATACGAAAATAAAAACAGCCGATTATCGTCAAGGAATGGGGAATCCGACGTAACCAGCCTGTCGAGGGTTGACGGTGAAGGGGGCAGTGGAGTAATAAATCAGGCAAATTGACAGCGCCAAGTGGGGTTGAACCGCACGACGAGGCGGATGCGACGTTCCCTCCCTTCCGTTTTACTCCTACGAATTTTCTTTCGTCGCCCGCCCGCTTGTCGATAAGACTTAAAGAATTCTCACGTTTAATTTCTCGCGGCGTGACGACTCGGACTGTTTGCAATTAATTCAGAGAGAAAAACCATGAGTGTTATCGACGCGTCGAAGCAAAATTAAAATCAATTTCTAATTTTCTCGTACTCTGAACGCGTTCGTCGATTTAGCCTAGTCGAAATTCTTTCGCTCGATGCGTCGCGAGACACGGGACTTTTGCAGCTAATTGGAAAGTGGGTCACGACGGTACTTCTTCGGGTATTCGAAATTCAACGGAGATTCCAGGCCGATCTTTCCACTACGATAGACGGTTAGCGAAACAGAAGCGGCTGATAAGAAAGACAAGAGACTTTTGCAACACGGTTGGATAATTCACCCTCGAGGAAAACGTGCCACCGATTTTGTCGAGTCGTTTTTGCTCGCGAAGAAGTGAAATAAAATAAAAATTGCAGATACCTGATAACGTAACTACGAATAGTTGAAACAACAATGACGATAATAATAATAGCGTTTCGTTCGTAAAATCATCTCGAGTGCGGCGATATTATTCGAACGAACTCTGGAGTTACGCTCGAATCACCCTCGCTGCCACGGTGGATATTCCATTACGAAATTAATGTAGTTAAAGAGGATTTCTTGGCTAAAGTCCGCATCGATTCCCTGCACATGTAGCCATACACTCGGGTAGGGGGATGCAACGCGCGCGTGCCCCTCGACAAATATTTACCCCGTAGAAAATGCACAAAGGGTGAATTTGATCGGCGGCTCTCCGTGGAACTGCCTCCGGCAACCGAGACCGTGTTCAGACCGTGTCTGAAACGCTCTTCAACGTGTTTGCATTCAAAGAGACACGGCGGTGGTTCGTTTCAACGAGACCGGCTGCATTTTCACGATGACAATCGTGTTTTATTCAAAACCAGCGGTTTCGGCTCGTTTCGGGCGACTACGTGGCAGAACGTTCGTTCGTTCTCACTCTTGAACTGCGAACTTTTGTACAAATTTCTACGTTCATATTTATTTTTTTGAACATTCGTTTTGATTTGAGTGTTTTATATATCTTTGAATGTTTTTTGGGGCGGTGGGGGGAAATTTTTAAAGTTCACTCGTATTATATCTATTACAAATATTACAAAGTTTGTTTTTTTTAATTATGTTTATGCAGTAGTGTCAAAATTTAATATTCTTCTCTCTAAAGTAAATTATTTAAAAAGATAGTGCATTGTAACAATATCAATAAGTAATGAAAGTAGACATAACCTATAAAGTACGTGTCAAGTATAGACATAACCTAAACAACTTGAACTACAACTCACCCAAACGGTGAATTTTTGTACAAATTCGTATCCTCTCCATTTTTTGACTTTTGAACACTCATTGAACAAGTGTCTTGCTTTGGATATATTTTTGAACAATGCACATTTTGTAAGGTGAAGGGGAATTTCTAAATTTCATTCATATTGTATTTATTATGAATATTACGAAGCTTGTTAATTACATTTTTTGGTATAAAAAATAAGTAATAAAACACATTTGAACCACAAACTCTCTTTACTCCCGAAGTAACTTTCCCGAAAGAATTTTGCAAAAATTGTCAAAAGCATCTCCAAAATTGAAAATATAGCTTACAGAAGACAATTAATTTACGTTATCAAATTTTATATATATATATATATATATATACCTTTGTTACTTTAATAATAATTTAATATAATTTATTAAAAGTTAATACGTAGTTATTTATTGAAATTAGTGAATAAAATAGTACGGTGATTTAGTTAAATTATCGTCGTCGTATCATCGTCCTCTCGATCGAACTCGAAGCTCGTATTCTTCGAAGCTTTCGAACGAGCTTTCGAACGCGATACATCGGAAGGGGGAGTGGAAGGAGCGGCGCCGAGGAAATTGAAATCTCATCGAGATGCAGAGGAACACGGAATAATAAGGAAAGCATCGAACGACTCGCGCGATGGTAGAACGCTAACGAGCTCGAACGGAAGCCTCTCTCGTCCGTGTTGGCCTTCTTGGCTGCCTTCTTCGTCTCGGGACGCGAACTTAAACTCGTTATCGTCTGTCTCATATCGGATCTCCCTTTCTTCGATTTGCCGGCTCTCCGTCTCCGCTCGCTGAAGTCCTAAAGGATCGAGGGAATAATCGATCGAGACGAATAAACCTCGCCTCGCTGCCAACCTCCGATCGATATCGCGGGAAAATTTGACATCGAGTTGAAAGTTCTCGAAAGCTGGACAGTAATCATTTCTTTTTTTTAAATTAATTCCTTAATCTTGCGTCAATTTGCTTCGTGCTCGTTAAATGCGAGTAAGTCTGACAAATAAACACGATGGTGGATAATATGTATTTTTGGTATTTTCTGAGACAACATGTGCACAAAGTGTGCTGTCAGAACTGCAAGTAATATTCGTTTCCCAAGTATTATTTTATTACACATTCGACGCACCACCTTGTAGTTTTGGAATACAATTGCAACAAGCCCAAAACGAATAGTCATCGTGTCAGAAAAAAATTAGAGGAAATAGACTCACGATGTGAAACTCATTTAGGCAAGAGTGGAATTTGCGTGAATTTTATACACAGATTAAACAGAGAAATTTAGTCCACTCATTGTTGATAAAAGAATTCGTAAATTTATTTATTTACTTGTACGTATTAATTTTCTAGCCAAACCAAAGGACAAATTGTCAATGTAATGCAAATGATAAGAAAATAATAAAAAGAAAGGGTTAAACTTGCACCGAAGTCTCTCGAAAAACTGTCAAACACACACTCCATTTCGTCTTCGTTCATGAAGAAAGAAAATAGAAACAAAAATGGCGATCCCTCCCTCCAACTTGTGATTTGTGCAAAGTTCAATTAACAGTAGAACGTATCATTGTCCGGTGCAGAAAATAAACCTAAAAGATAAAGAAGCGGTCCCAAAATTAATTAATACGCTTTCTAAGACGGAGCAAATCGTAAGATTCAGTTCCAAGTCGCTAATAACCCCCCCCACGCACAAGTGATGTTGACACGCGACTGTGAAATAATGAAAATTTTAGGGGACAAGGGGACGGCGATATTTTCTTGCTGGACGAGAGCAAATCGACGCAAATATCGATAACCGGACGGGTTAGGTTAGGGGGGGGCCAGAAGAGGCCAGAGAAAGGGAGTCCGAGTTCGTGACCAGAATAACAGGCGGGCCTCGTGCTGCGGCGCATGCACGAGCAAAAAAGGCCCGAAAGAGATTCGAAGCAACACTCTCGGGGCCCCCGGCCGTCTCGAATCGGCCACAGAAACCGCAATCTCGGCCGCGATTCTCAAAACGTCGCCGAGCAGATGAGCCGAAGGTGGTAGCTCGGTGCTCGACGAGCCGCTTTGTACGTTGTGGGAAATTCGAGGATCGGCATTGAGGCGTGCCTGTTGACAGTGACAATGAGAAATTGTCGATGATGAGTAAGCTCGTGAGAGGAAGATTCTTCTTTGCCACTTTCAAAATCAAAGTAAATGTTGATATAAAATTGAATCTCTTCCTCTCGCAGGACAGATGAAAAAAAGATAAATAATAATATTCTAATTGCTGCTGCTGATATTGGTAAAAATGGAATTGATAAAATTACAGTTACACGGATGGATCGTGTGACTTGAAGAGAAATTCTTCGACAGACGGAGTGTCTGTTAAATGAGTGGAAAAAATTGTAAAATCAAGAGATGAATGATACATGTATAATGATAACGATGGATAAATTATTCGTCCAGCACGGTCCGTTTAATTTTGTATTAAAACGTAAAGATTTTACTTTCACAGTGAGTTCATTTCTTTTTCTTCGAAGATGATTTTATACTCTGCAGCAGGTGAGAAATAACTAGAATATCATCGAGGATTGTTTTCAGAACTTGGATGTAATTGAAGTATGAAAACAGAAATGGGTAAATTAGGCACTTGAAATGAGAAAACGAGTGCGGAATTTTTTACTCATCTAGGAATTTGTTTCGATCTCAAGCGACATTAAGTCATAAATATATTCGATCTCGTGTCGTAACAAATTATAAATATACAAGTAGTTAATTTATAAAGTTCGCAAGTGTCAGAAATTTCGCTCGTATTTCAAACGCTATACGAGCGATGATTATATAAAAAAAAAAGTTCCAGATATCGCGATCTATAACAGGATGCTTCGCAATTCGCTGAGCTAAATAATTAGCAACCACTGTGGATTAACGAGCGCTCTTGGAGAACATCGCAAGTAAATAAACAAACATTTACGGACAGTTTCATGAAACATTCATAAACGCGTAACCGACACCCATTCTCCGTGAGTTTATCCTCTGATGGCTCAATCAACCATCTTTTCTCAGTCTCGAGTACGAGTATTTTTCCACCTTTCAGCTACAGCTCTCCAAATTCGTGTAATTTTCATCGCTTCCTGCTCGTAGCGCGGAAGTCGTCAGTTTAGAGGCAGCGATTAAAAAATTAATCAGCACTCGAAACGTCAGATTGAACGACGGCGAGTAATCTCACTGATCGAGCGCGAAAGATCTGCTTCGAGTATCGGAACGATTTACCTTATGCAACGTGCACCTGGATAACACGTTACAGGACGAAATTGCATTGGAAAGTGCGGCGAACGACGAATTTATGTAATCGTACGGCGCGACGAGATCCCCGACGACGTTGATCCAAGACTCTGAAACGCAAATTGACGTTTTTTAATTAACTTTTCTCCCAGCTGAGAAGAAGGAGAACGCGAGGGAGACAAAGGAGATTTAGGTTTGATTTTAATCGAATAGAGTAACATTTGTTACTCGTCGCAATTTCTTTACTTTAACTACAACGTCGGACAATTTGGCTGCAAGTGATAAAATCAGTTCTTGACATTACCCGATAAAACCTGTGCTCATCAGAAGATGTTTTGAACACTTCATTAAAGTAAATACGTCGCGTCACAGACAGACACTTCGACATTATTTTTTAACGAACGATGATCTACTCAGAATCAGGATCTTTTTAAACTTTATTGTATTTTAATACAGACCCTTCGATTTATCAAAAATAGAACGCGAGACATTGAAAACTCGAGGTTTCAATTAAAATTATAAGATAAACGCGTCTACAAAATAAATAAATGAAAATTCCACCCGTGTCAAAGCACCGAGAGAGGTTCCATCGGGAAAAAGCTGTAGATCCGACGTACGAACCGAGTGTATCGCCGTGGAAAAGAGCAGGCTGCACGTACGGGCGACTTTCGAGCGCGCGAATCGAGACGTTACATAATTTTTTTTTTTTTTCCTCCCGGCAAGCGAGGCGTTTCGATGAGACGCCGCACAGAGGATTTATGTAACGAGCCCCCCCGCAGGATCTGCGCCGGGGAATTTACGTAAGCACCCGACCGCGCCACGTTGGATTTACATTGGAAATTCGAGGAAGTGCGGCCACGCGTGCGCCGCGGGTGCATTAACCGCGACGCGTTGATTCTTTCTCGCGAGGCGACAGCCTTTCTCGATCTCTCAACTCACGACGCCGTGAATGTTCGGATATCCACCTTCGGAACGGGAGACTTTCCCCTTTTTTGGGGAATTTTCGCGCCCCCGCAACGCCTTCTTCGCTGGAAGAAGGGGTTTGAAACAGCGAATTGTTTTTCTTAACTTAAATTTAAATTAATCGGTTAATTTATTATTTATTATTATTAAATAAAATTTGACTCTGTAAGCCGATAACATTTTATTTGAACTTTGCAAAGTTTAGTCCTTGTCCCATGTTTGATTCGACGATGGAGCCGGAGACTATAACATATATAATATATAAAAAAAAATGTGTGAAATATAACAAAAATAATTGTAAAACGATAAGAATATAAAATGAATTGAAAAATGTATGAAACGTACATGAAATTGTAGATAAACACGTATTCTCCCGTTCCAACTTGGATAATTTAATTTCGTCGTTGAACAAATACGCGCGCACAGAAATGAAACGATACGGATGCTATCATTTAAATAAAATAAAGCGATACTTGCAACGAATAGACAGTTAAATCGTCGTTCGTACGAATTTTTCTCGCCGCGTTCGCCTGTTTTCCCTCGTTCTCAAGCACCTCTGATTATACTTTACGTAACTGTTGATCCCACACTGTTACACAGTGCCAACGTAACGTGTGATTAGCACGCGAAAAGTCATAATTTCCGCGCTGTACGAGCTTCGCTCTCATTTTTGTTTCTCGTTGAGGAATTTTTGTAAATTTCTTTTTTTTTTTTCAAATCGTCCTGTTCTCCTCTGGTTCTGTTCTGCACCAACATCAACCAAGTTCTCCAGCTAATTAACCAGTGTTTTCTGAATACAAAATTACAGAATTATTGAAGAACGAGAACACATACGCAACCTCGACGAACGTCGTTCCGTTGCATTCGACCCTGTTTGTTCGATCGATCTGTAAAATTCACAAAACTCGCGTCGCGCTCTCGCCACGACGAAAGAAGTAATCCAATGCTCACACGCTGAGCGTGTTCCGTGGATTTTCGCCAAACGTTCGCACCCCGCATCTCGACGCTTCTTCCCGACGTTGCTCGTCGCTCCCGACGAAAGCTTCCTGTCCTTGAACGGCCTGCCGGGCTCTGCCATTTTGAAAAGAGCAGGCCAGAAGCAAGTGGGAGGCCCGTGGACGGACCCGTGTCAGGGGAATATCCAACATCTGTCGACGGGGTCGAGGGTGGCCGAGGAAACGAGTCATCTGACCGCTTGGTTACTGCAAATAAGCTCTTCCTTTTCCTTTCTCTTTTCGCCTACGTTCCGTCCGTTCTCTCCTTTCTTTCTTTTTCTTTTTTGTCTGACGCATCGTCTCCCTCGTCTGTATCTCGTAATGGCAGTGCCAGCACAGCCTGCACGCGCTTCGCGATCCACCAGGAACCCGTCCCTGCGCGTGTTTTCTCTCTCTGTCGTGCCTCTTGCGAGTTCCGCCAGGGAAACTGTGGCGCCTTAGGGTGGAGGTTCGAAGCACGGCGAGAGAGTCTGGCGAGGGCCTCGAGACGCGCGCGAGGCGAGAGAACTGGCGATATGATCAGGGGATAAATGAAAATTTATTCGAGAGCTACGCGGAGATTTGTTTCAGTCGGCAGATCTTGCGCGACTCGAATCTTCACGTGAATTCATAAATTTGCAACTGCGATTGAAAGTATAAAAGATATAGAAGCTGACGCGAGTGGAAGATTGTTTTGGCCACTGAATCTTGCAATTTGGATCTTTATGTGATTTCAATACAGAAGCTAAAATCTTCACGTTACATGTTACATTCGTGTGTTGTAAATTTACGTTTAAGTTTATATTCTTCGTGAATGCATCTGGAAATGCGGAAGCTAAGTGAAAATTTGTTTCAGCCACTGAATCTTGCAATTTGTATCTTTGTGATCACAGTTAAAAACGCACAAATGAAATAAAAATTTGTCTCGGCAATTGTCAGATTTTGGACCGTAGATCTTTACTAAAGATAGTGATCGTGAACTAAACTAATGTATCATAGATTTCTTTTCTCACAATGCACTCGACGAATTTTCACACAGATGCAGTACAACGACTCGTTAATTTCATTTCTTATCTTTAATGGTACCTGAAAATTTGCAGCACCTGGAAAAAGATTCTATTCGTTTCTTCATACACACCGAAGAATTCCATTTACTAGACTACTAAACTAAACTAAAGAGTTGTGCAATAAGAATGAACTGACTCTTCCCTTGTCTATCGATTTTTCACTCACGAGAGATTGATCTCTCGTGACATTCTCCACCAACGATCGAAGCGTAAAATTTTTAACAGAGAAATGAAAGTGCAAGCAACGAGAAACTCTTCTTGATACAGCAAAAAGCACGCGAGCTTCTATTTATTCATCTCCGAAAACAAATGTATAAAATTATCAATTGGTCATTTCGACAGCTTTGACGTCGCATGGTATTTATTTATTTCGTACTCGCCGCCGGGTCGAACCCATCCCTAGACCGGGGGTTGAGCTAATAAACTCCGGCCCCCGGGGCTCGCTCGCAGTGGGACGCCTGATAGCAGCCTTTAGCCAGCTCTGTCCTCCCTCCGCGTGGATATAATTCGTACACACGAGCAACGAAACGAATCGCGCGTTCTTTGACAAAGAACGAACGTCACGTTCTAATAAAGACGATGATAAATGCGGCGAATACGAATACGAGAAAGGAGAGAGAGAGAGGATAAAGGAATCGACGCCGGAGAAGCAGATAGAATTGGAGATGGAAGACGAGAGGGAAATGGCAAAGCCGGAAAATCAGCTGCGAATTTTGTTGCGCCATTTCGGTGCGCCGGATGTGGGTTGAATGGGATTTTTGCAGGGACCGATGGCGATTGCAGCCAGAGGGGCGTTCGCCATCGTTCACGGAGACCGGCAGTTACGCCGGTGGAAGCGTCTGTTTTGTATTCAAAGACGACTCTTTCGTTTCGTAAAAGTTCAGCAACCAGCAACCTGTCTGCGAAATTTCGCGATCGTTCGCCTGATAATGTCGTCCGCGCGGACGTTTGGTAATACGCGCGAAGTATAACGGACGCCGGCGAGATAGAGGAAATTTAAATAAAGGACGATCGCTCGATAAAGAGACGACGAAAATTGCGACACAAATTGGTCTGAGATCGATGAGAGGCAGGCTCGTTTGCTCGTTTGCGAGACAACCTTTTTGTCTAAATTCATAAGTAAATGATTTAAATAAATAAAAAGTAATTCAATCTGATCAATAATTTGATTTGGATCAGTAGATAAATTTAATTGGTAATTAAATTAAAATGAACGTAATGGAAATTCTCGTTGAAAGTTTATACTTTCTCACGAAAATCAACAGTGATCTTCGCTTTATAATTTCATTGCGTTGATATTTACGATTTGTACGTACACAACGAAATTCCAAATTTTATCAACAGCGAATCGCGAGCTACTTTCGAAACAACCGAACCGACGCGGCATTTCGGTTCGAAACGTTTAATTTGAAGTTGAAATTCGAGCCGCGAGCCTCGGCGCTTCGATCGAAAATTATACAGCCGCCACAGGAAATCTCGAGTTTCTCAAAGTTTCATCTTACTCGAAAGCTTCCCACCCGTGAATTTCGACGTCGACTTTTGTCACTCGGACTGAAATTCGAAACCCGCCGTTGGAATTCAGATTTCCACCTATTTCGATCTAAATTCCTCCGCTGCAATTTTCGAAAATAATTCGTCCCGTCTCGCTCCGATTAAAGCGAGAATTTGTAATAATTTTTGCAAACTTGACGAGGATCGTTCGTCGTTGCGTACGATTCTAATCGCGACATTATCCAACTCAATAAAACGATGAAAAAAGAAAATCGTGATAGATCATATTATATCATATAGATCATATTATAAATCATAGATCATAGATCATAGATCATATTATATCATATAAATCATATTATAAATCATAGATCATACTATATCATATAGATCATATTATAAATCATAGATCATAGATCGTAGATCATATTATATCATATAAATCATATTATAGATCACAGATCATATTTATATATCGTATAAATCATATTATCATAGATCATAGATCATATTACATCATATAGATCATAGATCAAGTTTCAAGGGATCTTCACAAAGAAGAGACTTCGATACTCGAGATCGCGGTGGAATTAGCTGTGCAAAAAGAGTTTTTGCCTTTAAACGTTTGAATTTTCATTCGCTGCACGATGCGAAATCATTAAGAAAGAAAAAAGAAAAATCGACACTGCGTCAAAGTTGAAGCGTCCAAATAGACCGCCACGTCACCTTTTTGTTTTTTTTACAAATTTACGAAAGTATCGGAGCACAATCCGTCGAGTCAGTTCAGGTACAATTTTCGAAGCATCGTCGTCCGATTCTCGATCTGCGTGCCCCTTCGGAGAAAGAGGTTGCGAACCCGTCACGTGGCAGGTTTCGCACGCGTCTTGCATTATTCGGGAGTAAGCTTCGTGCGGAGGCGGTTGAATAATGCACGCAGCTGGCCATCCGATCAAATCGAGAATATCGGCCGAATCGGCTGGAATATTCATAAGCGAGCGAAACGTTTCGCGTGCGATCGTTCGCCATCCGTAATGTAATAATAACGAAAGAAATAATAAAAGAAGTTTTTAACAGCGAAAGTTTCGAGCTCGTTCGCGAGTGTCCCCTGGCGACTGCACGACTTCGTCTTTGGGAGAGAAGTTTCTGATTAAACGCAGTTCCCCTCTTGTCTCTCGCTACGCGGCCGCAACACTTTCGGCGGGAATATATTCAACGAGAAGGAAAACAGGGCTTGAATTTAACTTTTATAAATGTAAGTTACTCGAGTAAACCTTTCACTTCCAAATTATTTCTTCCTCTGTTTTAAACTAACTTTTACGTTAAAATTTTGATTCTGCTGTAAGAGTTCAACTTTAACAGTTAGTTGTTTTGTGTTTTAAAGGAACGTTTATTAATCAAAGCAGGCATTTTAAATTTATCTTTATTTTAAAATGTAAAAGTTATAGTAATTATTTTAATTTTAATTTCAATATTAATAGTTTCATATTAACTTATAACATAGTTGTAGTAACTATTAATATTATTTGTAAAAAAAAACCGTAAACGAAAGCTAAACTGAAAAATTAAAAGTTTCGTTGATTTCATTTCGATTTTATTTGCAACAAATTATTGCGAAAATATCATTTTTCGTGCTTTCAATCCGACAAAGTTTCGAACAGATTTCCAACGTATTAATTGCGAACGATTGTCCAAAGTCGGCAACGTGTGCGCAGAACAATGGGATCCGCGGTATGCAAAACGCTCCGCGAATTATTTCCTCGCGGTTGAACGCGTGTCTCGCGGAAATTTTGGAAAATCGCGAGATTTCACACCGGGAATCTCTAGAATTTTCGCCGAGGCACGGTGATTTTTATTGTTCGAGCGAAACGATGCAAGAACGAATTCTACGAATTCTGTTTCGCGACACGCACGTTTGATGGCATTCGCGAGTATTTAATTTTTATCCAAAAGTCCTTACTTCAGTGGTTCTAATATTAACTGATTTTATTATCATTATTTGGTTGTATTGACAGAGTACTACTACATCGATTGCATGGATTGATTATATCAATTTCGACATGTATAAAGCAGGAAGAATATTTTTTTTTAAACATCACAACAATTTTATTCACATAAGAATGTAGTACTTTGAACAGCAGTTGGAAAAGTATTATAATTCTTTATCACGACATTTTTCAATTTATTGCTTCAATTTATTCTTAAATAGTTCGCCAATTTTTAATAAAATGCTGCATCAGAAAAATTTAAAACCATCGATACAAATAATTCCTATCTTTTACACTGCAACTTGCCGCAACCATTCCGCAGACCCATTGGCACACCAATTTCTCAGATCCTTCACGTCTCACTCGCAACACCTTCTCACGTCGTTAATCATTCTGACACCGCTCCGAACTAATTGTAACCGACGCTTCCTTTCCAGCCTCTCAATTACCATTTATGAACCTAACAAATCCCTCGATCCAGCTTGAATCAAGCTTGAATTCCATCACGATTAAACGAAACAAAAAGATAACGAACGAACGAATAAATAAATAAAATCTGTCAAATAAAAGCCTATCGACCAAATATCAAAATATAATTAAACGATAAAATAAAAGTATATATTTTTATTTAATTATTCTATTTTTATTCTACTTTGATATATTTTTATTTAATTATTATATATATATATATATACGAGGAAGATTTGTCACAGAATTTTCATCTCAACTCGCCAACTCGACCGTTTTCGCCTATTATGAAGAGAATCCGCGACGTGCGTCATTTTCGATATTTCACAAGTCCGCTTCGTTCCTCCCGAGTAATACCCTGATCGAACAAACTCGAACGAGCTAAATGTCCCGTCGTTTTTCTCAGGCCATCTCGAACGCTCGTCGAAACGCGGTGAAATCGATCGCGATCGTCTCGAAACGCAAATTCCTTCCCCGATCCCGGGGAGAAAGATCGACCAGAGCCAAAGTTCGCCCAGAGAAATTCGCGATCTTCGTTTTTCTCTCCTCGTCCATCGGACAAGCTGGAACCTGGAAGATCGTATAAATCGTCGGATGAAAAAGCGGGGCGGTTCGTTCGTTTTCGAAGCAGGCGACGAGCACGGATCTTTGCGGAGGATTCCCGGGCGATTCGTCAATTTGCCTGTGGATTTCTTGCGGCTTTATCGATCTCCTTGTTTGCGGGCTGGACTTTAGTTCCTCGTGCAACGCGGTCTCTTTGCCACTTACTTTCGCAGCTTCTTTCTCTCTTTCTTTCTTTCTTTCTTTCTTTTAATCCGCTGTGTAGAGTTCGGTTGTCACACGGTCTTTTTTTAAGAAATTCGAGAAGCGAACGTTATGTACAGCGAGAAATTTCGTCGATTAACGTGTTAATTAATATGCTTCAAAGACATGTTCGATTCTCGAAATTTAGTTCAGTTGTTGCTTAAATTTGCCACTTAAATTAGTAATATTTAAATTAGTAAACTTGAGTAAAATTTAAGTTAGTAAAATTGAGTAAAATTCAAGTTAGTAAAATTGAGTAAAATCTGAATTAGTAAACTTGAATAAAATTCAAATTAGTGAACTTGAGTAGAATTTAAGTTAGTAAAATTGAGTAAAATCTAAGTTAGTAAAATTGAGTAAAATTTACTACTTAGTAATTTTAGTTCAGTTCAGTTTTTTTCCAGACAAAGTTCCCCTAAAATGCTCCAAGAGTGTACGCGAGAAAAATTTAAATAAACGCACTAGTGGGTCGAGTTTAGTTTTTTGTAAAAGAAGTTGTTATTGCGTCCTTGAAATTATTCAGTCCCGAATAAGTTCTTGGATTTCTACGTTTCAAGAAACAAGGAGAATTTCAACAGTTTTGCAATCGTCATTTGTACAATTGATTTATTACAATTCTTCGAGACGCAACTACAAATCAAACTTGCACGCGCAGTTCGATTATCGTATCCGGATCAGATTTCCGTTCACGTTCATAATCCGCACAACAAGCGAACAGCAATATACGCGTTAAATAATGGACTAACGACGTTATACAGAACGCGAAACATCGTTCGGATTATTAACTGTATTCAGACAATAGAACGTTCGTTATTAATTCACGATTGAGTTGCTATTATTCTATCGCGTTACAGTTGGAGTTATACGGCTCGTTGTTTCTACGGTATTCCGATAGTCTTCGCAATCTTCTGTCCGTGAAAATGATCGCACGTTCAAACATCCTTGTCTGTTCAAAATTGATCAATCTCTTCACAACTACCCACTAAATTTATATTTATTTTAATATCCAGAGAGAGATATCCAAAGAAAAATATTTTTTATTACGAACGATCGAATTTTATTTTACTAGCGACGAAACTGACGCGAACAATTTACGAAAATTTGCCTCTTCTCGAAAGACATCTTCGGTTCGTTTGTAAAATCAGGATGATACATGGGTGATACTCGATATATTTCGAATCTCACGAGAACGAAAGAAGATCGTTCGAGTCTCGAGTGTAAACGCGCATCATTCAAGAAGCTAATCGTACCGCGTCGCTGTCTTGCTCAAAAGTTGGCGGGCGCGGGCTTTCGTTCTTCCGGTTCTTCCCGCGCTGGATGCCTCGCGATAATAATTGCAACCGCGAATCGCGTCGCAGCCACCGCGTGCTCGTGCCAGTGCCTTTGTGAAATTGCTTCTGAGCGCGTTCGATGGAAATTCAATTTCGAACCTCTCCCCTTTTTCCCCGAGAGTTTCCTGTCGCTGCGCGAGTTCTCTTCCGGGGTTGGTGGTCTGTCGCGCGTTTCTCGGTAAAATTCGCAAGGGAGACGAGGAAATAGGATTGATCATCGGTTTTTTGAGAAAAGTGAGTATTATACAATTATTCGACCTCTCAACGTCTTACGTCAGCACTGTGTCATTTCTGTTTTAATTTTGCAACGTCAATTGCTTGCGATTTTCTCTCCAATATTCTCGCATAGGCACTATTTTTGAAACGGCGTTATTTGTAATTTGTACCATAGTTTTTTGAATTTGAATTGACTTCGAAACAGGATTAACAGAATTAAAATTTGCTTTTTCTTCCAAATCGAGACCGTAATTACACGAGTGTAGCTCTGTCTGGTGTTTTTTTTTTATATTACTTACGGAAATGAAGCAAACAGAAACAGTGTCGAAAACGGAAAAAAATATCAAAAAAAGGAGAAAAGTGAAGAAGCTGGATAATCTCAAATTATATACGCGCTTTAATGACTAATCTATTTTTTTTTTTTTTTTTTTTTGGTATTGAGACCACGGTGTATTTCTTGTTCGTCTTGAGTTGCAAATAAAAAAGAACAAAGGTGCATTCGTTCCAAGCACACGTTCCGCGAGAGAAGCTGCGAGAGAGGAACAACGCAGTGCGTTTTATTTTTACGACACTTGTAAACAGCCAGCCTTGTGCCATCCAAAGTCGACGAACACTAGAAGCGTTTCGCGGAATATGACGATCGATAGACTCGAACCTTAAACCGTCCATTTGGTCAATTTATTGATCGATATACTGTTCTTTCCGAATAATTATACAAAATTGTATTGGATAGAGTGTTTGAACTCGTTCGAACTAAATCTCTCTTTCGAATATACTACGCTATATCTTTTCTTTTTAATATATTTTTTAATATATGCTGCACTATGTACTTTCTAATATAATGTATTATATATTACTCTATGTAGTATACATAGTACAGTATATTAAAAAAATATAATAATAAATAAATAAAAATGACTCACGGTTGAACGAAACTTTCTTTCCTTTTCTCTTCGCCAAAATTTCTTCATTATTAATCTAAATACTTTTAATTTTTTTAGTATTATTTGTTAAAATTTCCACTTCGTTACGTACTATTTTATTAACGTATTTTGAGTGATTCTTAGATTCTACCATGAAACTGTAAGGAAATTTCAAAAAAGATATTTATAATGACAATTATCAGTCAATACTTGTTCTTTCTCGAGTAACCCAGAAGTAACTGAAATAACCAGGAAATAAATTCTCGGAAAATCTCGGAAAAGGATACTTTTCATTTTCAACAAAGAAGCAGGTGACGAAATTTTTCTTCTCTTTCCGCGACACCTCACAGATTATTCAACTTGTTCGAATCCCTTTCGTGAATTTATTCAAAAGTAACGACCGTTCTACGCGGCAAAGCGAGGCGAGAACGATTCACGTTCAAGAAAGAGGCTCTTACGTAACGCGGGCCATTCTTCGCGATCAATGGGCCGGGCGCGCGTGCACGGAGACCGAAACTCCACGAAACCGCTCGATAACGAGGTCGAAGTGTGTCTCGATCGGCAGCCGCGATAAGCGGAGCAAGGTCAACCGAGGAATCGGCGCCCGTCGAAGAAGTCGATTGTGCTTCGTTTTCTTTCTAAAAGGTTTCCCGTGAGGATTTTTAACCTCTTAACCTCCTGCTCCCCCCGTCTCGTCGTTCCCCGAGCTGACAGTGAAAGGAACGCCTCTCGTTATTATTATAATTATACACGCTGCTGTTCGTCGCGAGAAGGAAAAAAAAGTTACAAAATTTTATATCATCCGGCAGTTTTTTTTTTTTTTTTTTTGATAGTAATGGACAACCGGATCGGTGTTATTGGTGGTATCGCGTTTTCTGAATGAACATTTCGATCGATGTCAATGAAACATGGTGAATCACGAGTTGCGAATCGTTATCAAGTGCGTAATAGTTGAGTTGAAGTTCGTGCCGATTTAATATAAATTAAATTTAATATCTAATAAGTGTACACTAAAATTTAAATCTTCTGCGTTTCGATTTTCCTTCAAAATCTAGATCACTAGAAATCTTTTTTTATTTTACGCATACGCGTAATATTGAATTAATATTGCCAGGGAAATTATACACGTTACATATTGATGTTATCGATGAAACTGCAGTTTAGAAGTTGTAAATTTCAAGTTAAAATTAAGCACAATCTGCACGTTTGAATTGGCATTCTGCGGATCTTTTATTAGAAAAGAAAATGCTCTAACTCTTTGAGTCGCAAAGTCCGTATATTGATAAAAAGGTTAATACGTCGATGTTGATCAAATATTTCCCAAAAGACGTAATAAAAAATTGTTGTAATAATTATTCTTGTCGTAATGTCACTTAATAATTATCAATAATAGTTAGACTGCGGAGTCTTGTACAAAATCACAAAAATATCTGGATAGAAAATTATTTCCCGCGCCAAGTATTGAAAAAAAGCACTGTAATTCGAATATTTTGCGTTCTTTTTCGTATTACATGCGCCACGTGCATACATTTTTCGTATCTGTGCGATTTTGCATCTATAAATTTCCAATAAATGCTTGAAAATCTGCAATGTAATAATAACGAATAAATAAGCGAACGAGTAACAACAATATATTGTCATGTTAATGGAAAAATGTATATTGCACGTTATATTCTTATAATACTCGTACCAAATATTGCAAGAAGCACCGCAATTCGAATATTTTACGTACTTTTTTTCGTATCACATGCACTCTGCACGAGTTTGCATCTTTAAATTTCCAATAAATGCGTGAAAATCCGTAATCTAATAAAAGTGAAACTAGTAACATTAACAGAACAATATATATCATGCATTATATTATTACAGTATAATATAATAATTACGTTATCGTTACTCAGAAATTCGTACGAGTAGTAGTTTCTAACCTTCATAAAATACATACAGCTCTTTCACAAACTCTTAACAAAACTCCCGAGTAAAGCCTTCGTTCGTTAATATTAATAAGAAATGACAACAGATATGCTACAGACAGCTACCATGTACGAACGTACTAAACTTTCCCTGTACCAAATAATTTGGCGCGCCAAACTCTATATTCAAACATATCCGATTAATTATAAATTTATCACATAATTAAATTTTCTACCAACTAATATAAATTTTCAACACGATACCTGTTAATCAATTAAATATTTTATCCAATAGCCAATCGTAAGATTTTTAACAAACAATCAAAAATTAAAAACTCTATATCCGTATCAACATATCTGTTTAATTATAAATTTGTCATATCACGCGTAATTAAATTTTCTACTACTAGCTAATACAAATTTTGAACGCGATACCTACTAATTAATTAAATAGCGCGCTTCGTCTGGCACACGTATAGAGAAATTGTACACAGCGGAGAGTATCGATCTCTCGATCCGCATCCGGGATTATACCCGGAGCAGCTTCCTACGTTGGTCGGTTCCGGGGTTGGCGAGGGCCAAAACCTGTTGCCAGCGGTTCGCTGAAGGGCACGCGCATGCACCGGCGCGCGGAACCAGCAACACGCGCGCGCCTCATCGCCATGGAAACGGCGAAGGCTCCTGACAGCCTCGTGCAAGCGTGTGCGTCCATCTGTGTCTGCGCGCGCGTGTGTGTGTGTGTGTAGCGCCGAGCGAGAGCAACGCGCGCACACACACACACGGATACACGGGTACACGGTTACGGCTGCCCGCGCCCCGAAGGAACCCCTGCGGCTTCAGGTGGCGGCACTAGGGGGTAGAAAACCCCTCGACAAGCGTCACAGTGCCGACAGTTTCCCCGAACTGTCCGCAGTCGGCAGCGATCCTCGCGCTCGCGGTCCAACCAACCGCGCCGGATCTCGCTGTTCCTCTTGCCTTGCCAGGCGATCGTGAGTTTAAACACCAGTCGATTCAGAGCAACTGTTGTGTGATTGTTTTTGTTGTTGTTGTTGTTGTTGTTGTTGTTGTTGTTGTTTCGCTTTCCACTTTCTCTTTTCACTCTTTGGTGCTTTTTGTGCTGATTGACAGTTTTCGTCGCTGAATTCTCACCGGTGAAGGTGTGAATCATTCGTTGATCGGCGACGAAAGTTTGCGGAATTTCCCTCGAACGACTAGTTTTTGAAAAGTTCGCGACGGCTTCGAAAAAACTTTCGTGAAAGTTTAGAAATCCCCGCAGTCTCGGCGTAACTCGCGACTCTCTGACAAATATCCGTGGTAATTCGGTAGTTCGATCTTCAGAGACAATGTCGATCGGTAGTTTAGAAATTTATTAAATTCACTTCGTGGTTCGTAACGACGCGCGGATGTGCTCCTGCATTTGGTTCGAAAAGAAGCGAGTAAAAGTGTCGGAGCCAAGCGAGGTTCTTGAATTCGTGCCGCGCGGCTAGATCCCGCGTTCCGCTGCGACGATCCTCCGGATCTCCCGTTTCCGTAGATTTGAAAAACGCGGACTCCGAGCGAGCGAAAGAAACAAGTCCGTCTCGAAAGCTAGAAAGTTTCCGCGGAAATTCCCGTCGAGAAATCTCAAATTTAAGAAAAAAAAGAAAAGAAAACAACTTTTCACATAAAACAACAAAACTGAAATCTGACGAATTTTTGACAGACGATCGCTTGAAAAATTATTCGGCAATTATTTTTAATCCTCTCGACACTGTAACTCGACAATCTTTCACTCCCAACGATAACAGCTCTCGATAAATTCTAAAGATCTTTGAAAGAAACACTCGCCTCCACTTTTCCAGGTTAAACCTTCGATGATACTATTTTTCTCGCTTCCAAGTTTCTCCTCGCCGAGCTTCAAGTTGAGCGAAGAATCCTTTAGACGATTACGTTCATCTCCGCCAAGTTGCTTCCCTCAGCGCGTTTACGCGCAATTAACCGAGCGCGTAATCCGAGTCCGCAACTTTTTTTTTCGAGGGGCGTTTCGATAGTTTGCAGTTTGGTAAATTTGCTTTCGACGTTGCTTCGCTTCGAAGCTCGTCGTTTCGCCGACAAATTGACCAACGGTCTGATGCTTCAAAGTTGCGCACGAGAGTCGCATTTCCGTGCCCGGACGCTCGTGTTGGAAGATTGTGTAATTATCGCTCGTGCGTCTTGCGATAAATGTTCGCCTCGGTTTAAACTCGAGAAGATTCTTCAACAATTTTTAAAGCGACGCGTGCGGAGGTCTTCGAGAAGAAAGTACGTCCCTCGACGAAGAATTTACGTCGCGTCAGAGTCGTGTCAATTTTTTATTTACGCAACGCGTGTTTTGTAGAATTTTGCTCGAAGGAATAAAGTCGAAAATTCTATCAAGTTTTAAAAAATTTTTAAGTACAAACTTACGAGTTTTCTTTCCTATTTCACTTTCCAAGTTTCTTTGAAAAGTGAATTAGGAACAAGTTGTGCCACGTTGACGTCCGCAAAGACCTCAGTTGCACAACAGAGTCGACTTAATTAAAATTTCAATTTTCAACTGCGATTACGTGCATCTAGTTAGCGTTAAACGTTCCACGCGAGAGTTTTTCCGAAGAATTCACACAGTAATATTAAACAATTTCGTTCCATTTCACACTTCAAGAAATCCTCTAAACGACCTAAGAAAAAAAAAAAAAAAGAAAGAAAGAAAGGAAAAATAGAATCCACGTATGAGATGTCACTCGTTCTTTCCACTTTGCGCCTTCGCGTCTCTCGCTGTCTGCCAAAGTGTTCCGAGGAAATATTTAAACGCAGATAAAAGTATTTTTCCTCCCAGACAGAACAGCGAAATCGCGAAAAATTTGGATCGGCAACGAGTTCGGTTTCCCATAAAACATCTTTTACGAGCCCTTACGACCCTCTCTCCCCCTCCCCCCCATTTATCGGCTCGGCCGGAGAAAAACAGCCCGACGTAGCAACGATCGACGACATTTCCCCGGGAAAAAAAAAAAAAAAAAGAAAAAGAACTTGCTCCTCGTTCGCCGAATAATTCTCGCGTGCGTGTAAATCAGCTCGTTCCTCTCTCGTCTCTCGATTAAGCCGGAGGCGAGTCTCATCGCCTCGTAAAAATTTAACAATTCGCGAATGGTATTGGTCGACTGTGGTAGAAAGCACGATTTGTGGTCTTTTGTGGTCTTTCGTAAGGCAAAGATATTTGGAGGTGAAATTTCGAATGATTCGGACGTAAAGTGTGTTCAGCGGAAACTAGAACGTTTTTCACGTTTTTCGAGGTTCTCGACGATCGGCGAGTTTGAAATTTCCATTTTCCGTGCGTTTTTTTCTTTCTAAAAATCCCGCGGCAAAGTGGAAATTGAGAATCTTTGAACACAGACTGGCGCGAGAGACGATAAAAAATACAAAAGATGTGAAAGTATTTGCGTACTCGAAAGGAAAAAAAAAGCGTCGAGATTAGGAATGAAATTTAACGAAAACCGCGTAATTTTTCTAACGGCACACGAAAAAGGGACCTCAAAATCATTTCGAACAACACTCGCATCGAACGCTCTGCGCGTCCGACTCAATTATATTAAAATTCAATCGATCGCGCGAAGCCACGCGAAACGTTTCACCGAAATAAATAAAACGCATAAATTACGAGATACGCGAGAGGGTAATTTATGCTCGGAAGTGATTCGCTTTTTCGATAAAAAAAAGAGAACAAGAATTTGCATTCGAAAGACGCGAAAGACGAATTGAAGTAAAATTAAAAACGAACATTTACATTTACATTCGTGGCGGGCTGCGCGAATTAAACGCATTTGCAAAATTAAAATGCAAAAACTTCCTCTTAAGTACGTCTCAAGTTTGACGATGTTTGAACGAAAGACGGCTCGGTCAATCGTAAGAAATTCGACGTAATTGAAATTTCAACCGAGCGTCGAACAAACGTCGATGGCAACGCAAATTGTTCCACTTGACGTTGACGGTGACAATCAAACGGTGGCTGTTTGACGTCGAATCGTTTGTGCAAACGAAACAATCGCGATAATGAGAGGGGAATTACGGCTCTGTCGCACGTACGTACGTGTTTTAATCGTTTTGCCGTTGTAGCCTCTGGGGCAAGGGGGCACCGGTTTCTTGTTCGGACGTTTATTTTCCAAGGCACGTCCTTTTTTTTCAAGCGGCAAAAAAGCGACGCGTTGAAAAGAATGAAAAATATTCCTGCTTTGCAAAGCGGCTGTTTTATGTAAAAGAAAAAAAAGGGAGAAAGAAGGAGCCACTCTAAGAAGAGCGAGCTGTTGGTATCGAACGCGAAACACGTGACATTCGGTTCTTTTCTTTCTTTTTCCTTTTGCCGGGAATAATAACACCAGTAACGATAATAATTGGTCGCTGTGCGATGGAAACGCATTAACAACGCTTTAACAACAGACGAAAGTGTCGCGAAGAAATTTAGAAAGGTAGCGCTTTTACACAAGTTTTCACAGGTGAAAAAGACTTGACGACGAGTTTGAGAAATCATTCGTTTTCAAAATCTTCAAACGGTATCGTTCAGTTATAGACGACGATAAATAGCGTGTTAGCGATTATTAGTTAATTACTTTATGTAATTATCATGAAATTACTTGACAGATTCATTACTAGATGTTCAATTTCACTGTGTACTGTATTTTATTTTACAAAGAATTTGAACCGTGTGATCACAAAGAAAAGTTTTAGTGTGACGTGCGTAAGTTCGATTCCTCGTAGATCTACTTGTGGAAATTATTGATTTTAAGTCGCTGATTAATAGACTGGAAACGCGTATGCATTCACGGGAAATTTATGCACGCAGAAATATGCAGAATGCGTACGGTACGCAAAGACGCAGGTGGCATCGGAAACAAATTGTTCGAACACGCTCTTTCGGAACGTTTAGACAGAGTGAAACAGAAACACTTTGGGTATTCGCGCTTCTCCTTTTTAATCGTATTCGTAAAAATACGAATTTGCGTCAAACGCACGATTAAAAACTATATCGACATTGTCTTTCTCGCTCGAAAGAGGAAAATTTGTCATTCGCGCGGGGAAATTTTATTTTCCCAAAGAAAGAGCAAAATTCTCTTCGCTTTGCCAAAGTGAACCCTAAAAGTAATTCTTGTCCCTTTGAAAAGAAATTTTCATCTCATCTCATCCCCCCACTTTTACGTAGGTTTAACGAAATGAAGCTAATCCCGGAAAGTAAGAAAGTTCCATTCTTCTCCTCGGGAGATCCAGCGGAAAAGAGAGAAACATCTTGTGAAATCGAGAGCCTGATCACTTTCAACTTTTATCAGCCGGTCGGCCGGCGCGGCGCTTAATTAATCATGTTCCAGCGAGCCAGGCTGACCTCGACGTCACACGTCGAACTTATAGCGGATAATCGATACATCCTGTCTGTGAACTGGAAAGAATTGGATTCGGGCTGCACCCGCGGTCGAAAACAGGGGCGTGCACACCGGTGCACGACGCTTCGATCCTTTTGCGGTCTTCTGTCGGGGCTGAATTCGTGGACCGAGCGGCTAAATTCGGTTCTTTGACAGGGGAAGTTGCAGGGTTAACGGAGACCGTGACGTCGTCTAGATGACGATAATTCGTTCGATGAGTCTCTGATCTGACACATATATGGCAACACTGTCGACAGACTCGTATGATTTCTGGACAGTAGCATCCTTCGAACGATACGTGTCAAAATTTCGTGACATTCTGGCAATTAGTTTACAGATTACAGTGGTTTTAGTGACCACTGTAAAGGATAAAAAAGAATTTCGTGCGTTGATTGAACATTGTATTTCGATGGGGGAAAATACTGTTGATGCACCAGGGAAATCAACTATTATCGACTGGTACGCTGAATTTAAACGCGGTCGTACAAACACCGACGATGCTGAACGCTCGTCCAAAATCGGCAGTGGTTCCGGAAAACGTAAAAAAAGTCCACAAAATAGTTTCGAAAGACCGTAAAGTGAGACAGTTGACACCTTAAAGATAAAGAAAATTTGAGCACGCGTAAGTTGCTTTCAAAGTTGGTGCCGCGTTTGGAGCTGTTTGAAGCTGTTTGAAGCGAGATGAAAAAGGATTTCTTGCGTCGGACAATGTGACAATGGATGAAACACGGATCCACTGCTACACACCTGAATCGAAAAGATCGTGGACAGCAGCCGGTGAAAGTCGTCCAAAGTGACCAAAAACTCAAAAGTCAGCTGGCAAGGTCTATGGCATCCGTATTTTGGGACGCTCGTGGTATTTTGTTCGTCGACTGTCTCGAGAAAGATAAAACTATCAATAGCGAATATTGCGTGGCATTATTGGATCGATTGAGTGTAGAAATGAAGAAAAAACGGTCTCACGTGCAAAAGAAAAAAGTGCTGTTTCACCAAGACAATGCTGGAGGAACGTCTGAGGACAGTTCGAAATAATTCGAGCAAATGAAAACTTGTTTTCTCCGTGTTTAATTAACCTGTTCGTTTCGTTTGGAATTTCTAATTTTTGTCGTTGGAACGTTATTTAATCAAAGAAACGCGAATTCGGAGATTGACAGAATTGAAATCGATGAGATGATTTTTCTTTTACATACGCGAACAACAGTTCTTCGGAGAGAGAGAGAGAGAGAGAGAGAAAAAAAATTAATTAAAATCGTTTGCTAATTGAAAAGATGAAATCCTCTCCGTGTTCCTCGTCTCCCTTCGCAGAAAAGAGAATTAATCAGCTCCGAAGTTACAAAGTAGAGTTACGAAGAGGAAGGAAAAAAATTTCGCCGGGGAGAGCTTTGACGGAGAGTTAGTTTCGTTTGATCGAATCGAAAGTATGTGATTAATCGCAGCTAGAATTTTCATTGTGCGCGCGCTAATAGAGAAATTAAACTTGGATAATCACTTGAGGCAACTCGGTTTATCGATGTGTTTCGATCACTCGTCCCTGCGTAAAACCTATTACTCTGTTTGTTCCTATTTGGCACGAAACCGAATTTGTCGCCGTAGAATTATTACGGTGAAACACGATTACCGATCGAGAACTAATTTTGTGGCAGACTGGCGAATTAATTGACCTTTCTGCGTCCCAATAATTACGTTTCAAAGGCTATATAATTTGTTGAGTCGACATCCTCGCGGACGAGTCAAAGTCACGTCAATTTCTTTTCAATTTTGTTTGCTTCGAATGAATTTTCTATTAAAATTCTTTTAAATACGACGCAAATATGACGCTGATACTCGCACGATGTTACGTTCGTCCACCATTAAATTAACCATTATCAGTGAAATATGCAGGGATCGTGGAAATTTCGAATTGCAAATTACAGGTTACATTTACCAACAAATTTCTTTGCGATGCAAGTGGGCAGGCTAGTAATTATGAGTTGGTAATTGCTTTGTTACATCGCGAATTTTACTTTTAAATAGCTGGTAGTTACGAGCCTGTAATTCTGCGATTTGGTAGCGAATAGCTCGTGAAATTGCGAGTTGATAATTTGTTCAAGTACGCAAATTTTTAAAAATATTTTTCTCGTTGAAACATTAATTTCTAAAATTTCGTTTCCCCCTTACTTCCATTAAAATAAACCTAACCTAAACCTCCTCTGAATAAAACCTAACCTAAACATAACTTGAAATAACTATTTGCAAATGTGTCAATTCTTTGATTTTCAACATCATTCACTCCAACAAATCTCCTTCGATATTTATATCGAATATCCAGCACCTTCCAATGTTTCATTCCCCAATGTTTACTCCCTAAAATGATAATAATCATAATTTTTACAAATTTCTACAATCCCGTCAGATGATCGCATTTAAAATACGCAACAACAAATAGTTTATTTTTTAAAATCTCTTTTTAAAATTTCGTTCCTCCCTTGCTTCCGCTGTAAGTTCTCCCCTAAAATAACTGTTTGTAGATAACCGCGTTTCCTCGATTCGCAAAGTCACTCACTCTCATTAATTTCATTTCGCGAGATCAACGAATGATCGAAAATTCAACGTTTTCACACCTCGAAACGGCAATGATTATAATCTCCACAGAGATTTCTGCAGTTCCGAATAATCAAGTTCAAAATCTAACAGGAACGGGGATCATTAAAATTTCCAACAATGCGGCACCCTCTTGACTGACAATGAAACGTTCACGGCACAGCGAATCCGCTTCCCGATCGGCGGCGGCTTCGGACAGACAATTAATTCGAACTCGAAAACGCGGCGATTCGCAGGTTCAACTTTCGCGCAATTACCATTTCATCGGAGGTTTAATTAGTCGAGCGGCCCGCGTGACCGGATAGAGGCATCGCGGGCCTCGAAAGAGGAAGCTTGCTTATCGAGAGAGTCGGCTCGGAGATCCGGGGATTACCGCTTTCCGTGTAATTGAGATCGCGTTCGCCGTTCTGGATTCGCCTCGTCCCGCCAATGGAAAGTCAAGTTTCGTCGTTTTCTGTCGGCTTAACGCTGGATTTCCGTCAACCGCGTCGTACTTGGGCAACTAACTCCCAGAACAGAAATTTCGTTCGGCTCCTCTCAATCCGTTTCGACCGTGGCTTCGTGCGCTATGTGGCTTTTATTTATTTATCAAAATAACGAGTCGATCGTTGAATTATTATTTTCTTACTTACGGAGTCGATGATTCAGTCGTACGACTGTGACACTTTGAGAATTATTCTGACTACACTGATTAGACTCTCACTGATCGATTGAATTTGAGTAACATTGTCGTTGCTTCTGTAAAGTTTGGCAGTCGTTAAATTAATTTGTCGAATCATTTTGAGCTGATAGCAGACTGTTGCGTGTGAAACTAAACATTGTTCCATCGTCAGTCGTCAATTGAAGGAGACAAGATCTCGTTATCATATATTTACAAATTGCTTATTAAGAAATTTGAGGGTACAAATTAATCTTTAATTAGATTTCTCGCAGTCTGATCGAAATAAAAATCGATCAAATTAATATTATCTCTCTGGAAATAACAATTCTTGTAAGTCTGACAATTCTTATACGAATTTTTGGCGACAAATACCACGTACCGCTCAGATTGCATTTGAATAAAAACGATTTTTTAACGAGTTTTCTTTAGCAAGAGAATTAACACACACACACACACACACACACAGTTGTTAATTATAATTTTAAATATCCGCGCGGAGAGTTTAAATTTAAAATAAATGCACGGGGACGAGAGGAAAGATACGTTCTTTTATGCTTTTGAAGCAATGAATTATCTTGGCTTAATATGAATTTCGCAAGTGACACGAGAATTTCGAAGCGTTTAAACCCGAAGGTGTGCTTTAACTAAACGAACAGAGCCCGAAGTTTCCTCGAAAAAGTAAGAAGTTATCGAACGTCGCGATAACTTCAGTCGAAGAAGGGGGGAGGGGCTTTCGTAAAGAGTATTAGAAAATATAACGCGTCCAGACTCTGACGCGAATCAATTTTTTTTTCATATTAGTTTCCCGAATCTGAACAGTTTCCTGAGGTTCGATTCAACTCTCGAGGTGAAATTACAAAAGTAAAGTGTTCCCTCTCGGACAGTTTCTTACCATATAACTCAACTAGCTATAATAACTCAACTTTGTGAACAAATTTATTAGCGTCGTATTTTTTAATCTGTCTTAAAGTTTGTCACACTCGAACGAAATGTGAATTGTGAGAGAATTGAAACGTTTGAGAAAAGCTTGAGAATTCGTAATGGAATTCTTCGGTTGCATCGTGTTTGAAGAGAGAACTACTGAAACTGTCGATCAACAATTTTTTTTGATTATGATTTTATTCCAAAGACTGCATCTCCAAAATTCGTTGTCTCCCTCGAGATTCGTGAAATCGCGACTCCTAAATACCTCCTTATTATTTCATTGTTGTCCTTTCTTTATTGTAATCTTTCATTTCATCTGTTTTAACTTACTCGTAATAATTTTATATAATGGTCGAGTATAATTTTATTGTTGTGTTTTACTTATTGTGATTTATTTTCTTATTTTATTTCGTACTTTAATTTATTTACATAAATAATCAAGTTTTACGTACAAGTTTTCATGAATATTTCATTTTACACCTCAAAGTCACAAATCAGCCGGAAATTTCGATCTTCGACGGTCAGGGAAACCGCGAAACTTCTACAACGTATCCGCACGACACGAGCTTCAGCGCGATAATTATTTCAACCAATTACCGCGGAATCGAGCTTGTAACCAGCGTCAGAACGCGTGCAACGCACGCGAGCGAGCCGTTGCACACGCGAACGAGCTTGTAGCTTGCTTGCTTTTTCGTGAAAGTAACCGATGTATCTGTCGTAAACGTAATCGTTTCACGTGGCAAACGACAGGATACGCTGCTCAATCGCCTCAACGAACGACGTTTAATTATTCATGTGCGTTTCGCTTTGCCTCTCTTCGATCTTGCTTCCTAATTCCTAGATTAGCTGGACTACTTTAAAGTTCCACGCGATGTAAATCGTTTGGTTTGTTAACGTTGGCGGAGGTTTGTGTAAATTGAATTGAGAGAAAAATTAAATAATAATAATAATACAGTCGTACTGTTTCCACAAGATTTCTGGGTTTTAGGTGAACTGTTTTAAAATTTTACTCGATGTAAATCGTTTGGTTTGTTAACGTTGGCGGAGGTTTGTGTAAATTGAATTGAGAGAAAAATTAAATGGTAGCAATACAAATTATATACGTATTATTTCCATAAAATAAAATTCCCGGATTTTAACTCAACTATTTTAAAAATTATATAAATCGTTTTGAAAAGAATCTTTTGATTTGGCGAGGGAAAAAATTATCCAGAAAAGTTTCTCCGCGAGGAAAAAAGAAATCGTCGCAGACAAGACTGCAAGATACGTGACTTAAACGAGATCGACTAATTAGTCACTGGCCGAGATAATTTCCAGACTGACTAATTAATCAGTCGATCGGAGTGATTGCAAGATTGGCCAACGATTAATTTATGCAGAGCTGGTCGGTGTGTCTGTGTGTGTGTTTACTCGGCGTGAGAGTACCCGTAGGTCGGCCACGTCAAGGCGTCGCCTTTAATCGGCCTTTAATTAACTATCCCCGATAGTAGACGCGCCACGTTTTGCAAGAGCCGCAACTCTTTGCCTGGACGTATCCGGGCCACGAAATCGGAGCGGAACGCGGAAAAGGAGTCGCCTTGGAACCCTTATCGCAAGGATTTCCCGGTTGTACGGTTGCTCGCGATTCTGAAGCGTCGTTCACAACGAAAAACCCGTGTACCGGGTATCTTTAAACCGGGTGAAATTTGTTGAAATTAGAAATGTCTGCGTTGGTTTGGGGAGCAATTTTTCAAAGATTAGACACGGAATCTCGTTCTCGTGAAATTCGTTCATTGGCGTTGTCAGTATAAAATATAACAATAAGTACAATTGTTGCATTACAGTTGTTGATACAGTATAGAAATACAACGATTTCATTTCCTCAAAATGAGGCTGGCTCGGCGAATAAATTTTCAGAAAGGTAAAGTCTCTCCGCTTAAATATTTCGTATGCAAGTAAAAATGTAACGAAGAATTATGCTAATATGAACGTTAAATGATTAAATTTAATTCCACGCCATCGAGGACGATTTAAAATAATCGTTACATTTTTCGTCAGAATTTTCTGATCGATGTTTCAAAAACTGTTTGCTGAGAGAAGCGAGGAATTTTCAGAGACTGTAGAGTTGGTTTTGTAACGCGATAAGGGGAGAACGAGGCAATGTTGCGTAAATTGAATAAATAAGCGAGTGAAGTACAATTTATGTTAATCGCAGCGCGTGTCGTCTGAGAATGAAAATTTAGTCGCTCGAACGAGAATTTGAAGCAGGATCGTAGGATTTATGGAAGAATTACAAAGGGGGAGAGGTTAGGTGCAGAGAAGTAGCAACTGGTTCAAAGTTGCGAGATACTTTACACGTAACTTTAGGCAGTTTCGTGATGTTACGTTAACGATACGAAAGGGGATTTCGATGAAAATTGTAATTATAATTTGGCGATGAATGTTACAATTATAACACTGAAATGATTCTACGGCATGCTCTATGAAACGAAAGTGAACACCAAACGATCAAACCGAACGCGCGAAAGAGAAAATTATGTTATACAGAGGTGAAACTGTTTGTCGAAGAAGTCGAAAATTTAGAAAATTCGAAATCTCATAGATTAAGGAGTTGCTCGATTGAATCTGGAACAGAAATTTTCAAAAATTCGTTCAAAAGTTGAATCCGAGGAACGTCAAAAGTTTGTGCGACAAGCGAAATTTCATTACGCGGCAGCACTCTGTCATTTCGCTGTAAAATATTTCCCATTAACTCGCGGCTTTCGTCACCGAAATGGAAATTTCGTCGAAAATTCTGCAATGAAAGTTCCGCAATGTGGTCATTCGATATCCATCGAAGGAGCTCTCAAAGAGACGCTGGACACGCGAGAAATTAGGTAAACTTGCGTTCAAAGAGGAAATTGGCGGCATAAATAAATAGAAGGCTATTCGTAAGATAAATTTATACTAAATTTTAAGTACACAATACAGATTAGCAATTCTGGCGTAAAGTTCTTTCAGTTCAAAATAAAAATTGCTGCGCAATTCGCAGAATCTCTCTCTCTCTCTCTCTCTCTCTCTCTCCAGAGTAAAAAGACGAAATCTTTCTCAAAATTCACCGAAACTGTCAAGAATTTCAATTTCAAAGTAACAAAGCGTCAAAGGAACGGTGCTCAAAGAGGCTGAACTATCTCCAAGCGTAATATCTTCCGGCATAATTGAATTCAAATGAACAGAGTCGTGCGAGATATGCAAGTTTCCTTCGACTATCCAGAGTTCATCAGATACCTCTGACGGAGATCGTGAAAAGGACACTCTCCTTCATATTAACTCGTTTTACAATTCGGATACAAACTTCAGAAGGACGAGTGGGAAGAGTGGCGCAAGATCGATGTTCCGTCGGGATCTTTTGTGCAGAGGATCCCCCTCGTAAGGAGCTTTTTGAGCCAAAAAAGAACCTCTCGAGCTTCGTCTTGATCCTTTTTTGGAAAAAATTGGATCCTTTTGTTCGTTCGGTGTTTGTCTTGGAACTTGGTCGTAAATTAGCAAAGTTTCATTTGGAATTTCATTTCGGTATTTCACTCGGCAAGAGCTCTTCTTCTTCTTCTTCTTGGAAATTGAATTCTAAAATTTTACAAATGAAAAGTGTGTTCCTTCCTTTTCTTCCAGAAAATGACGAAATACGTGTAGAAAAAAGAGAAATAAATTGAAAATTCGAAAAAAATCTTCGTTTCAATGAGAATTCTAAAGCTGTCGCGTCGCGTATATATTTTAATTCAATGTTCCGAGCGATCCCCAACGTTTCATTTCGTCCCTTTTCAAAACCCGATCCTCATTCTCGACTCGATTCCACTGTGCACGAAGCTTTATTCGCGCACACGAGACGAGGAAACGTACGAGCCGTAGAGTTATGCACGGGCGGATACACTCTTATCCTTCTTTTGTACTCTGTCACAAGAGAGAAAACGCGGCGTATCACGCGACAAACCAGTGAATCGTTCGCCAGACACGTTCTTCATAGCAGTACGAACACCTAGGCTGGCTGACGACTCTTTTTCTATAGAACAGTTCTCTATCGGAGATTAACGTCACCATAATTACTTTATCCATATTTTGTCTGTATTCGAGAGATAACAGATAAATTGTTCCCTTTTTGCTAGAAATTATTATTACAGTATAGTATGGAGAAGCAACTAGGAAATGGAGACGACTTTTTTGTTATAAAATTTTTATCGATACGCAAACATTCGAATCGATAGAAAACAAATTACTGGCGCGATCGCTCAGTGCCAGACAACGCCACTCCTACTCGAGGTGTACGCCACGCCCCCTCGCGAATCACGTGACCCAAATCAACCAATCGCTAATTTTCGTTGCATCAGCGTTGCACCTGAAGAGGCCCCCCGCTAAAATCACTTTCAGTGACAATAATAATTTAATTTAAATAATCGCAAAATATACGAACGCTTCTCTATTGTGTTTTAAATTTCAATTTTTTCAATATTTATGGAAAATTTTTGTGCTTTGATCGTCGGTAGTTGCTGCATTAAAGGGAATGAGCGGTATTCTACAAGTGTGGACGAGCAAACGCAGCGACCACACACGTACCGCCGAGAACTTGGCTGGAATTTGGAACTTGCGGAAGTTCGACCGGGCGCAAAAGTTACCTGACCACGTGATGCACGAAATAACTCGGAGCGAAGCAGCTGCTAACATTTACGCAGCGAGTTACTTTTCCCGATAAAGCGACTTACCGGCTCCCCCCGTCTCGAAGCCGATCCGTATCGTTTTCTAAAAATAAGAGAGCACGTTTCTCGCGGAACAGCCATCGTTATCTCGCGGAACTCGTCGAGAGCTCGACTAGTTTCCTGAAACTGCTGGACTCGATCCACGTTGGACGTTTCCTCGATCAGAGTCCGCTAAACTCCAAGCTTCGAGGGTCGCGAAATTTCCAAATGCCGCAAATCTCAAAATTTTTTTGTTTTGGACTTTCGAATCTACCGAGTCCTCGAAATTTCAAATTTCTCCGACTATTTCCGATTTTTCGGGTCTTTCGATTCCGAGGTTTCCAAACTTTCAAAGTCTTTGAATCCTCAAATTTTACGGATTTTCAAGTCTCGAGAAAAATTTTTCTGTCGACTTTCGAATCTTTGTTTCCTCGAAATTTCAAATTTTCGAGTTCTCAAATGTGCACAGTTCTTAAAATTTTCGGTAGTTTTATTCAACATTGAGTAAAGCGAAAAGTCAACGTTTCTAATTGCGAGCAATATTTGTTTCCACGTGGCTCTCCGAAAAACTTCAGGATTAAGTGATTGCTGAAGTTTCCCGAAAAGCAATTTCGTTAGTGCTTTCTATAGTTAACGAAGCTGTCTCGAACATGTTCGTCACGGCGGAAGTTTCACGCGGGAAGGGTAGAATAAATGCGAATGCAAACGCATTTTCTGATTGGTTCTGGATTTTACCGACGTAAAATCGTGACTCGGTTGCTCTTCACAACATATGCTCGACCTTCGAGGAAAATAATCGCTCCTAAACTACCTGTAATTCTACCATTTTGAAAGTATCGAAATCTTCTATCGATTTTGCAAATTAAAATTTACAAAAGTTGCGATACTTTTTTATAATAATTTGAATTTTTCTGTAATATTCTGAAGTGTTGAAACTGCGATCGATCGTGCTTGAGATTAATATTTACAACCCGCACGGTATTTTTTATTGCAACTTGAATTCTCTTGCGATACTTAATTTTCGTTGTTTGTACTTTATCGCAACATTCGCCGGAAAGAATTTATTTCGTCTAAAAAACAATTTCCAAAAATTTCTCGAATTCCTCCGCGCGCCAACAAATTAATCGATCCCGAAATCCCCTCTTCCTTCGCACGATCTATCAAAGCGGATGTTAACGCTCTTTCAACGATCTCAACCCTTCAGGCACTAGCCTGTATATCGTGCTTATCTGCCACTATACACACGTAAAGCGGCAACAAACCTCTATAAACACTGTCTCGCCGACAGAAACCACATCATCCCATAAAGGTCTCCTCACAAAGGAGAAAGAAAGAAAAAAAAAGAAAGAAAGAAAGAAAGAAAGCACTGATATCTCCACGTTCGCATCGATCATCGTCACGATCCACCAACCCCTCGCAGCGACGCGCGATCAGCGATGCAGGGGGATCGTCAACTTCCGCGCGTGGCCTGGAAGCAAGATGAAAGCGCTTCGATCTTGCTTCCAGTCGTTGAGCTTCTAAGGGCGTGCGAGAGCGAGCCGGTCGTCGTGTCGTCGACCTTGCTGTTCGTCCGATACCACTCTCCGACAGACGCGCATTCCACAATTGTTGCCGCGTCTAGTTTTCGTCGTGGAATTATCGATCGAACTGTTTTTCAAAATTCTGCATCTCGCGACCTCGCAAAATTTTCCGTAAGAAGAAGAACGAGCTCGATTCATCTCGCGAAGGGCAAGTTTCAAGTTTTTGGAAGCGGAAATAGGAGCAAAATTCTCCATTCGCCTACGAACGATGAATTTCCCGAATGACAAAAGTCGTAGCCGCAAGAAGAACTCATTCTGTCTGTGACACGTAATTCTTATTATTCAAAGAACGCATTTCAGAAGGGCGGAGAAAGCCTGAAAGCTTTCAAACAAGCTTCCAAAGAAAGTTAATTATTTTCGTTTATAATAAATGCAGAGAAATTCAATATCTCATTCTCGAATTGCCCCACCCCTCTTGGAAAATCAAATCCCGCCACCCTGTAAGCCACGGTTCTCGATTAATATGGTATTATTTTATTAATATAATTATACATTATATTACTATTAATATAATAATAATATAATAATATACTAATGTACTCGAAACGTATATTCGCCAATAACATAAATGTAATAAAAACATCAAAATACTTCGCGACGTTTCCACATTGTTTAATCAGGAGGGAAACTACGGAACAGAAAGTTTCTGCGCCATCTTCGACGATTCTCGGAGTTTACGTTCGAGGTCTCGCACGCGAGCAACCCAATTTCACCGCTTCGACCACGGTCCAAGCAGCGGGAAAACTTTCTGCTGACTTCTCCTCCTAAGAGTCAGCCACCCCAAACGCAATCCCGAGGCATCCCTCGTAAATGTCCAGCCACCCCCGCGTTGTCAGCTGCTTCGTTTCTTTGGTCGATGACTCGCATCCTGAAAGAACGGGGCATCCCCGTTCTCGTGGCTCCCAAATTCAGAAGCCGCCCCATCCGAACCCTCTGAGCAGCGTCCTTTAAATCCTGAAGGAATTTCGAACCTCACGGGGCAACGGTGACGCGAAAAATTTCCCACATTCTCGGCGCGCGATGGAACGTTATCTCGAGCGAGCTTTTAAATACAAGCGAAACTTCTTTGTATCATTTAGTTGAAATCAAGCTGTTACTTTATCGGATTTTACAAGCAGGAAATATTCTCGTTTCTCGTTTCAAAACGATTCTGCCTCAAAGCGAAATTAAAAAAAAGGCCTTAATCTCTGATCTTTGTCGCTGGACATTGGGAGTGGCAGAAGTTTATGTTTGATTTTGGAATTTTTAACTCGATTTAATTTCTCATCAGAGAGAGAGTATATAAATACACGAAATGTGCTGTGTATTCTAGACTCATGGAGCGTATGGCAAATATTGTTTCCAAGCAACTATTTTCTGGAAGTTTTAATAACTTGGAACGCTTGCTTATATAATTAAAGTACAGGGGGATCTTCCTGTGAATCTTTTGAAGAAACGACTCGAGAGCTTAACGAACTCGCAGGAGAGAAAGGGGAAGCTTGTTTACGTACTTTTTCTCTCGATATTTCTTTTTATCTTACGTTAAAAATAAAAGTAAAGTGATTAAATCGATAAATTTTGGACATTTCTACATGTGCACTCGGTATATGTGTAAGAAATAGAAGAAAATTGACAACACAAACTTTTATTTATACATCGTCCAAAAAATCATTGGCGTCTCTAAAAATGCATGGACTTTGGTCTATAAGTAAAACTTCCTTAAAAAAAACATCATGGATATGATCATTTTTGATAGTTCTAATGTTGACATTTATTAGCTACTCGCACTCTTCGCCAATGTTTTTTACTAAATATACGTTTTTAATTGTAAATTACATTATACATCATTCGTTATAATTTATTTAAACCAAATTATTATTTAATTTAATTTAATAATTCAATTGTTATTTATTATTTATTTAATTCTGTAATTTTAAATTAAGTAATTTAATTATTCATTCAAACCAAAGTCAAAACAAAATTCCAATTTTAATTTTATATTACGTTTCCGGATTGATTTTAAATCAGTAATAATTGACCCTCGCCGGTTAATAAAATTTCAAAGTATCATGCCTGATGCGCGTGTACTGTACGTGTAATAGAGAAATACTTGGAACAATTTCGCGATTACCACCGTGCACAGACGGATTCGCGATTGATTGTAAATATTTCCGAATCTGTTCGAATTAAGTATGCCGCGTCAGGGCGTGCTAGACGCTTGAATTATGGTTTCCCGTTTGCGGTGGCGGGAAGCACCCTTCCTCCCCCGTTAGTTGCGTCGAGGGAACGACGTCACGTTCCACTCGAAAATTTTGGGGCTGGTTCGCACGGGGCTAAACGATCCACGCGACGTTGTCATAATTTAATAGCCGGCACGCGTTTCACCAAGAGCTCGTTAATTAATTTCTGGCTGCGTAATCACGTCCGAGGGCAATCGCGTAATCGAGCCACTGTCTATGCCTCGTGAACGTTGACGATGCTTTTGCACCACGGCGCAATTTGAGACTTTAGGCACCGCCATTATATATCTACCACTTTTTACTTTCCTGAGCCTTCTTCATCGAACTGCGATTCAGTCATTCTCAGTTTAACTTGTATTAACTCAAACACTATAGGTGTTATTAACTTATATTAACTAAAACACTATAGGTGTTATTAACTTATATTAACTAAAACACTATAGGTGTTATTAACTCATATTAACTAAAACACTATACGTTAACTTATATGAACTAAAACACTATAGGTGTTATTAACTTATATTAACTAAAACACTATAGGTGTTATTAACTTGTATTAACTAAAACACTATAGATGTTATTAACTTATATTAACTAAAACACTATAGGTGTTTTGCCAACTTTCTGAAATTTATTTATTTATTTATTTATTTTTTTTGGTAATTCATTATTTAGATCATAGTTTAGTAGTGTTGTAAATTTTTAAAAATGTTTGAATACTTCCGTGATAACCGGAACCTTTCGTTTAGTTCTAAATAATCTGCAATTAAGTGAAATATATAAATGTATTTAGAATAAAGTTCAAAGACGAGCTCGCGAGTTGGTTAATTCGTTGTGACTCGATGTAATTCCAGGTAACTTCTAGGTAATTTTTGGTAGTTTTAGAGATAACGATTTCCAAAACGTTTCGATATTTACTTCGCAAGGGGGATCGGCGCATACACGAGCAGAACGTTCAGGCGACGGTTACACAAATGGATCGTGTAATCGTCGAAAAGCGCGGAGCGGCGGCCAAAGGGTAAGCGAGCGAATTAAATTCGAGACAAGCGAGAGTATCCGCTGTGTATCCAACGTTAATAAACGCGGACAAAAGCTGGCTACTACGCAGCGTAGAAGCGTTTTTCGGACGCAACGATATTAACGCTGTCGGCGGTTACGTTGTTTTTCTCTTTCCTTCTCATTTCTTTTTCTTCTTTTCCTTCTTCTCTCTCTCTTTTTTTTTTCTTTTTGTATCTTCCTTTTTGTACTCTCTGTCCAGTGAATTTTTCTACCGTTTAATCCTGGCTGTCGACGCTGAACGCGCGTGGAACAAGGTTAATTAGGTTAGTTTCAAATACGAAGAACAACTCGCCGAGGCCGGATAAAAACGAATTAACGTCCGCCTTTAACATGTCCTGCATGTTACTACTGCCGCTCTCTGACGTTCGCAACAGCTTGGACTAATTAGCGGCTGAATTTCGAATTCTTACGCGTTACGCGAAATTTCAGGGATGAAGAGCGAACTAATTCGCTATAGGATAATGTTAATTGCAACAAGAGTGTGACAACTCTTTCCGAACAATTTATATCGCGAAATTTTTTTTTCGTGTTTTTGGACACTGGGGACAGTTTGGGACTTTAAATCACCTATTTCTTTTTTTTTTTAATTTACTTGAATTTTATTCCTCATCTCGAATTTCAAAAAATTGCGATGCATGTTTGTTACATTACGATTTAATAGGTTAATGAAGAGTAATTATCAGTAAAAAGAACTATGCTACTTTTTACTTATTGATTTTCAATTTGCATAAGAGATATCGTTTTGGCTTCAATCGTGGCGTCAGGAATGATGAATGCACAAGACTCAAATGAAGAACAAAATGAACTGATCGATGGTGGTGATTGTTTAATTTTTATATCACGTTTCAGAGCAGTTTCTTTCTCCGATAAAGTAAGTAAGAGTAAACACAGAGAAAGCTACGTCCAAAGCACAAAAACAAAATTGACAGGTACAATAGGATATTCTCCTAGATTGCACACGAAACGGACAAACCGGGCAGATTTTTATACAAAAATCAGGCTTTTGGAAGTACACTTTGTAAAATAGAAGTTTACTCTGTACTTTTAAGTTTTGCATAATTTATTTAATGATATACTGAAAGATTCAATTAACAATGCACGTGAAATTATTCTGCTGCGGCAAACCGAGTGAGAATAATTCTTGTTCCTCTAATTAATTAATTAAATGTATTAAAATATCAATTTGAAAATTGAATCGAGTTTAATTTAATTTAAATTATTAATCGTGACTCTTATCAATTTAATAATTATTCTTGATTCTTACTCTCAGGATATAATCAGGATATTTCGTAAACCAGAGACGTTTGCAATTATTTCAGAATTACCAGTTAATGAAAACGGAACGATTTTGATCGACCTTGGTCCTTTCAAGATATTTATAGTACCATTTCTGTTAAAAAATCATTCCATAAATAAAGAAATTACGACGTTCAGAAGATTGAATTAATTCGTCTTCGGTTGACAAGCTCGTTACGAACAATATAGCGAATTGCGATTCCTGGCAATTGGAAATACAAACGTAACCTAGATTCTTAACTGAACTTCAGATTCAACGCGCGATACGCGATATAATTAATATTTCTGTCACCCGCATTGCATCGTGCACGTGTTTTATATTGACTTTCTACCGCAGAAATAGACGCCGGTTGCTATTTTAGCGCGGAAATGCGCCATAAAGTCGTCATGTACCACTGCCCGTCCTAACCTCACTTCCACGCAGAACCACTACACCCGTCTCTCCCGTGCTTTTTCCCACCATTTTTCGTCGTTGCTCGTCGCGATTACGAGTGTCGTCTCGTTCCTCAGTGGTCAGAACCTGGTTACAAACCTTGCCTAAACTTATTTCACGACTATTATCTCGCGAGCATTCTTTCCTTTTCTCGTTTGAAACCCTCAAACGTCGTGTTCTTCGCTGTTTATAATGTAAAATTGGAAAAAGTGACGAAACGCAGGTCTGGTGCGATGATCAAATTGAAAGAGTCTTTCTTTTTTTCGTTTTGCTCATTTTAACTTAAAAAAAAAAAAGATGTTTATCGTAGAAATTATTGAGACGTCAAACATTCGATCAATTTTAAATAGGTTAGAATCCCACGAGAGACCAATTGCTGGTCTAGTTCCCATTGTGAATCACATTTTTTGAGGAACGCACGCAACTTGCAATTTGACGAACACTGTCGGAATAAACTGGAAATTGAAAGTGTGTGTTTCGTCGAGAATATACATCGTTTCGTTTAATATTTTTGATACGGTACGTCTGCGTACGGGAGGAAACGCGGACGACGAATGGCGCACGTGGGAAATACCAATAAGTGCAAAGTGCGATCGGTTTCGAATAAATTTGCCGATTCGCGAACGATGGGATCGATCATGCGACGGAAAACGTTTTACGTTTAAACGACGATTACGTTGATGCAACCCTGCGGGGAACTCTGTTGCTGTTTCACGCGTGTCGTGTCGTTGAACGCGTGATTTATACGTAAAAATTTCGGATGAAACGAATTTTTTACACGACGAGGATTTATCAGGCTTTTCGACTCGTCAAACAACAAATGCAAACAACAGAGGCTTGTTTTTTATCGACCAATGTTGTGAACTTGGCTTTTACACGATGTACGGTCAATTTCAAATTTACAGTGGTTCTCAGCAATTTGATATCGCGGAGAAAACTCAGTCACGGAAACTATCGCAGTAAATGCGCAAATAATTCGAATGAAACGATATTTATAATTTGAATGGCGAGGAACGAGCAGCACGCAGCTAATTTCGATTATTGCGTTAAATTTGCATTTTCCGATAACTTTCGCGAGTTTAATCAGAGTCGATCGAAGCTTATGGCGTTTAGAAGAAATTGTACGACTGTTTCTGATAGCTTTACCGCCACGTTGTTGCTTGAAATTATGGATTAATTATAAATTAGCGTAACTGTAATTATGCTCTCTCTGCAATTATAAGCGGCTACAAAGTGTTTCTTTTTTTTTTTTATTATCAAATTCCATTCGAAGATAAAATTATCATTTTTGGTCACTCGTATTAGTGCGTTCTAATTTTCGCTGCAATGCGGAATACTTTATGAAATTAAACTGACCGTTTCTTTCCGTTTCGTTAATTAAATTATTTCCCCCCTTTTTTTTTAATCTTCTCTTCCACCGAATTGCAATAATGGATCATTTTACTTCGTATCAACGAAGCTTCCGTATCGCGTTACGTTAAACATCTTTCTCGTTAACGAAAGTTGATGCGTTGAAATTAAAGTTTACAAAGTTAAAACGAATTTTCCGTCTACTCTTAAAAATAGCGAAAGATATATGTTTTGCGAATAATCAAATATATTTATGTGTCACAAATACCTCAATCTCTAGAAATTTCGTGAAATTACAGAAACCAATTTATTTGTCGTTCGAAAAAAAAAAAAAGAAACAAATGTCCCGAACACGTGTAGCAATGAATCATCCGCGATTTCAAATGAAACATTGATGCACCGGGGCAATAAAATGATGCGCGGCAAATATTTGCGGGCGATGGCTCGCAGAGTCTGTTTCGCGAATTTGCTCGCCACGATTTATCTCTCGTAACAGCTTGATGCATCGGTGATTATTCGGTAAACATCGCAAATGTCTGTAACGTTAAGCATCGTCAGATTAAAAGCGATTCGAATGAAATATCTTTTAAACTTTTGTCACACGCGTCGGCGTAATAAAACACGTCAAAAAAAAGAAAAAAAAAAACAGTCGTAGGGATCGACTGATCGTTTCCATGAAACGGAACTTTGAAACGATACGAACCCGAACCCGAACCCGTCCACTCGCCCCTTCAAATCGGACAAATTTCAATCAAATCCCAGAAAGGGAGATTTCGACTCGAATTACCAAAAAAAAAAAAAAAAGAAAAGATCGAAAGAGGGGCAAAAATAAACAAATGGAGGAGAAAAAGAGAGTAGATGTGATGAAGAGAGAAAGAGGGAGGAGTGGGGAAAAAAAACAGGTAGAAGGAGGCACGCGCGTCGTCGGTAGCGAGCAACATATTTTCCGAGCCGATACGCTACGCTCTTTTCCCTCACCCTTTTTCAAACGTTCACGCCACCCATAGGGATGCACCACCCCTCTTTCTCCCTGCTCCGCCGCCGGTGTTTCCCTTTCTCTCCGCGGCGGCTTCCAACCTCCTTGTTGCCTGCCTCTGGAAATAGTCGGCACAAAGCGATCCCCCGTGCTTCTCTCCGCGTGTAACGCGCGCGATTATCATTATCAGGCTGGTGCCGCTCGTTTCGTCCTCGCGTCCCGCCGACGCGACGCGACGCGTTATCGCGTGCACGTGCTTCCGGCCGACTCGCGGAAAACCGCCGACCGCCAGTTTTCGTCGAGCGTGAAACGAACGAAAAGTACGCCGGCTGCGCGTTAATTGAGGATTTGTCGTCGGTTGAAAATTGGCGAAAGTGGGGTGAGTTCTAGCGTGTTGACAGGTTTGTGATCTTCCTCTTGTTTTTGTATTGGTTTCGTTCGTTTCTGAGAAGTTTGTGTTTTCTCGGCAAATTGATAGGTAGCGTGGAAATTTAAGGGGTCGATGTGTTTGTTGAATCAATCGCACAGATTTTCGTTTGTTATTGTCAGTGTTGGAGGGTAACTTGTGATGGCGTATTGAGAGGTTTGTGATTTTTTCCCCTTCTTTTTCTTTTTTTATTCTGGCCTGTTTTTCGTTTCGCGAGAGCTGAGAGAAGTTTGTTTCGGAAAATTGAGAGGGAAATTTAAGGGTTTGACATGCATATTGAAGTAATTGCACAGATTTTTGCTTATTTATGACTGAATGAGAAGGATTGTCGTCATTTAATTGCAGAGCACACATCTGAGGCATACTCTGATTGTGTTCGAGGGTGTCGTTGGCTTCGGAGGGAGAAAGTTGATGAAAATCGTGACTTTTCCCCCCTGGTTGGCCTTTGTTTCGCGATAGATGGAAATCAAGGTTGGGAACTCTGGGAAATTGCGAGGGATATTTGAGATAAAGTGTTGTAATTTGGGGGTTGAAGCGAGGAAGATACGTTTGTTGTCTCTGCGAAGTAATTAACTGGAATTTAATTGGAATTTCGTTTAGTTGAAGCAAAGGAAGAAATTGTCAATTAATTGCAATGTTATTTACTTTGATTCAAAGTCTAACAATTGTCTAGGAATTTAAAAGAATCTAACAACGAATTTGATATATTTTCGTAGCGACGTATCGACGAAATAAAAATAAAATATCAAAGCAACAAGTGTATAAAATAACATTTTTCAGAATTGTATGAAATGTGATACGAGTGGATTAAATAATACAGGCGGTCTATAAAAAAGTCTGAATCTGCGGAAATATGCTTTGTATTATGCGACGGGGGAAAATAAATATTCGAGGTGAAATATAATTCCAGCAGAGCTATATCGCAGACATATTCTCTCTGCAGTAATTAAAAATTCGAATAAATAAACAAAATGATCCACGACACGTGACAAAGTGTAATTACGATGAAAAATATCGATGAATAATTTTGCTCGAGCCGCGTCAATCGAGATTGATTTTACACAGAGCGGAGAAATTCGTTTAAAAGAGAAGTAGCACGAGCGGTAAAAATCGGCAGAAAATTCTTTCGTACAATAGTTAAAAATACAGCGGAAAATTTTCAGTGATAACAAAGGGAAACGGAGTGTAACGCGGCTGTAACGCGAGAGACCTTTTACGTCTGCTGTTAAATAAAAATTTAATTGAAGCTGCCTTTTTTTTTTTGCAAGGAAGCTGGAAATCGAGAACGAGAGAACGCTGCATAAAATTAATCCCACTGCGGAGAATTGGTTGAGCATAATTCGATGAGTTAATTGAATTTCCATTTCGAGAAGTATTAAAATTCTCTCTCAGACGAGAAATATTCTCATCGAGTTAATTCTGCGACTCAATAACTTTTCGGCCGCTTCCTTCTCAAAATATTGTCGATTATCTTCTCGTTATAATATCGTTTCGTATTACAGTGACGAAGTTTCTATTACAGTGACTTTACGATCAGTTATTTTCAAAATGTCGTTAATCACGGAGGAAACAGACGACTTTCAGAAATTGATGACTCTCGCGCAGCTCGGGAAGCTTCGTGAAAATTTCAACTGGTAGAATATCTTGCAACTGAAGATGTAATACTCGACTCGACGAAATAATTGTAACGACTTGATAATTAGAAATAAAATCTAAAAAACCGCAATGACGAAATATTTGAATAATATTTGAGAAAAATCATGTAAACTTTACTTATAATACTTGTAATTAGTATTGTATAATTTTTAGAATTGTAAATAATAATTTTCATCTCCCAAAAAAAAGATATTTCCCACATTGACATTTTTTTAACGTGTTAATTTTTTACTTTCAAAGGGGGAACACTCTGTACACCATTTTGTCGTTAACAATTTAAAAAAAGAAATCCCTCGATGTCCCTCGAAACGTAACCTTTTTCTAATTCACGGCGCCCAACTCGTGAAATCCATCATGGATGCGCCTTGTATCCTCAGAGATGCAATAACCATCTCCGGTCATTCGTGACGGGTCGTTTTAATAACCACGTCACGTTCGATCATTCCTCGCGAACATAAACCATCCCTCGATCGCGCCAATATCCCAGCTCGAGTTTGCCCGTGTATCTGGCAAACTGAAAAAAATGGAACCTAGTAACTTGAAAAAAAAGTTATTTCGCCTTGTTGTTAAATGTTGCAAGAAGCGTTCTACCTTAACTATGTATCAGATGGATGCAATTGCAAATTTGCAACGCGGATGATCTGACATGTTCAGAACGATTGCTTCTCTTATGAAATAAATCAAAAGCAAATTCAAAGGGTTGGTCACGGCTCGAGAAACAAAATTAATTTGACATTTAATATTTCGCACACGCGTGCATCGTCGAATCTCCAAATTTTTCGCAAGCGGATGAAATATCGCGACGCTAGTTAACGACGCTGTAGTCGGTGATTTATCGCGCGACCGACTCCGCCCAGGAGATTGACAAGAAATCGCGATCTGAAATTCCAAGTTGCAAGTTCTGCGAGGCTCGAGGATTCTCGTCTCGATCGAGACAGAAGGATGATTTATAACGGTGTATCGAAGGGTGATCCTCGTCCCCGTTTCCTCGAACAGCGATTTGTTAACGCGTCGCTTGGAAAGAACACCGATTGTCGACGAGATAGGAAACTCGTTCTTACGCGTTCAACTTTCGGGACTTTCGGGAGTACAATTACAAAGGATGGAATTAGAGAAAGCATTTTACATTTTGCGTGTTTTTACTTTTACGTATTTTTTTATTTTATATTTTGTATATATCATGTATACATGTTTATACATCGTTATATACTTATTTTTTACTTTTACACATTTCGCGCATCACGTTTCGTGCATTAAGCATTTTGCAAGAAAATCAAATTTTGCAAAAATTTTAATGCAACACGTAGCGATTCGAAAGTTTCGGTTGTTCGTCTGTGTCTTTGTCCCTTACGCGACCCTTCGTCGTAACGGGACAAAGCGAGCACTAAATATGGCGTAAATGGAATCAAACCGGTTTCCACCCCTAAGCAACCACGTCGAAGGGTGTTTGCGTCATTAATGTCAAGCCTCGACCGTTCCGTGCAGAGGCGTTGCTCGATATTACATGATTTATAATTAATCGACAACCTTCGTCCCTTGTTATGTAACAACTCACTCGCTCGGTTCATCTTATCGAGTTCACCGAGTTTAAAGATAGAGTCGCGAATTTTTAGGGCGAAATAAATAGACGTCGTGTCAATGGCCCGTGAGTTTTCGGTTTCGATCCTTTCAGAAGCCAGTTGAGAAGCGAAACAACTTGCAGTAGCTTTGCAGTTTATCTTTGACGAACGAAGGTTGGATTTTCGTGCACTCGTGAGAAATTTCGTGGCGCAAAAAGTGCGTAAAGTATGCAAGAGTGTATAAAACAGAGTATTTACCGTGACATTTAACGGAAGGAATGAAATTTTCATTGAGATTCCATCTTTTTACTCACAAATTAACGATAATTGATCAACTCTTGAAAATTTACACTTGCTTGGAAAAAATCCGCGCGAAAGATACAACCAGACGACGCCACTCCTACTCGAGGTCTACGCCCCCTCGCGAATCACGTGACTCAAATCAACCAATCGCTAATTTTCGTTGCACCTGAAGAGGCAACCCGATTTTCTGGGTTACCCCCGCTAAAGTCACTTTCAAAGATAAAAATCGTAACTGAAAAGGCGATTTCTCGAGAGACAAAGAGCGAGAAACACCGAGGGGGTTATGTTTCATTTTGATTCCATTACTACTTTTTCTCTTCCGCGAAATGTAACCAGTTAAAGAGAGAGAGAGAGAGAGAGAGAGAGAGAGAGGATTTCTTTTTACTCTTGCGAAAAGCAAATATTCCACGAGAATCTCCGTGCGCGGTACTTTGTAGAGGAAACTGTCGGTTGTTTAGATCGGATTCGAGGGAATAAAGTTTGCTCTACGTGCGAAGGAAGAAGGAACACCACCGTGATCGAATTGCCGAGCATCGAGAACCATATTGAAGTCTTTAGAAAACGACGTCTTCGGACGAACTGTATCGAAAGTATATGAAATATAATCTCATCCCTTCCAAGGAAAATCTTATGTATTAATGTTACGTGTTTAGATATTTTCTTTTTCAATTAGGATATATTGACTTGTTCGTAATATTGTGAAACGTTACAAATAATATTAAAAAACTATCGAAAGTAAGATATAAGCTCCTTTTTCAAAAAGAAGCTTATTTCTCTTTAAATCAGAATACATTGACTTATTTATAATATCATAACATTACATTATTTCTTCATTATGTACATCATTGCAACATTGTCTATTCGTCTATTTATAATATCACAAGTAAACAATTTATGAATAGCTACTTCCACGTCGATTAAAAATTCCAACGTCGCCGATGTTTCTAAAAGTTTCCAGGAAAAATACCAACGCTTTCGCTGTAATTATAGTCGTAACGAGTAACGAACGGCACTTTACTCGTAAACACGGTTACGAACCGAGAACAGGATCGTAATGGCTCACTCGCAATCATAATCGTAATCGTAATCGCAATCAACAACGATCCGGTTCTGCATAGCAGCGTACCTAACCACCCTCGTTAACCATGCAAAAATTCCAAACGCAGAGTAGAACGTTTTAAGGTTGGACCGAACAAACGCTCTCCGTCTTTCTCCCGCGAGGATTTATCGACGCCCACCAATCAGATCGGCGATCGCGTCGTTCATTTTTCTCCTCGCGATTCACCGGCGCGCACGCGAGCCGCGGTGGCGCAACGTGGAAAAGGAAGCGGCTATCGGTGCCTCTCGCGATAATCGGCCAACGATAAAGAGCAACCCGACTCGAATTTATTGAGGCGAGCAGCGTGAGGCCGCCGATAAACCCGCTGCTTATCTCGCCGGCGAGGAGGAAAATACTCGCTGGTCGAATTCGAAATGTCCGCGTTCTGACGGCGACGCGCAACTCTCGAAATTCTGCTTCCATTTTGAGAAACCTTAACGTTTGGACGGTCGAATACAGTGAATCGAAAACGTGAATACGTGATTGTGAATGTGCAGTCAGTGCAAGTTGAACTTTGGAGAAAGGGAGATACGGGAAAGTTTTCGAAATGTGAAAGTATCTCGAGAAAAAGCAAGAAAATTGTTGTAATTCAATTTTACGAGAAGAGGAGAATCTCAAAGAAACGGCACCTTTCGCGGCGATTCAACTTTCGAAAGTAAGAAATTTCAACGCGCAATTCCAATGTTCGGTCGATGTTTGAATCGAAGGAGGATTCATATTTGAAAATCGCGACGATGTCCCCCGATTGCTCGTTAAACTTAAATTCTGATCGAACGAGTCGACGATCAATATGAAAATTCTACGAACGCTGTTGCACAACCGTTGGGAAGTAAAAAGTTGCTGGCGCGGAGATCCCTCTTTCGTCAGAACTCGCGTCAGAGATAAATTAAATTAAATGAAATTTCTACCGAAATGAATTTCTCGCGGAAATGAAGTAAATCTCGAGCTTCACGCCAAATGGAAAATCGATATCATATCGTCTGAAACTATCTCGACTCGATCGGCATGAAACCGTTCGTGTTCATGTTAAATCGCGTGATCCCGTTAATAGAGTGCCACACTCTGATCCGTCATCTCTTGATTGTCATTTCCCTTATCTCCTCCTTCATCGTGTAAACAGTTTCCACGTTACGTTTGTAATTTCCATGGACAAATTAATTAAACGCGATCATATTATTTTTATAAATCTCGCAAGAGTATCAGAAACTCGTGTGTTCATCAGTTGAGCGTAATTGAATTAAATTTCCGTTTCGTTCGTCGTTTGACGCTTGTTCCGTTGAATCTCAACATTCGTAGTTTCATCATTACTTGAATTTTCTTTTGGCCAGAATTTCAGTCGCAATTTCTTTTAAGTGAGTTTTAGATTAGAAAATTATCGAACTGATTGACAATTGTATACTTTCCGCTGTCGTATCCTCGAATACAGAATACAGAGTTCTGTTAATTCTTCCTTCGAACAAACTCCATTCTCTCCCCCCCCCCTTTCTCTTTCTACAAATATTCGTAGCCGTTCGTTTCGGTGAAATTCCTTAGACGAGGAAAGATAAGTTTCCGATATTCCGCCGTAAAAATGGAACCATCGACGACGAGTTATTTTATTATCCCCTTCGCATTGCCTTTGTTCCTGCAAGTTCGAATGGAAAGGAAGGTGGTGTTTTATATCGTCCAACTTCCTGGGTGCCCTTTCTTTTCGATGCATGAATAAAAAGTCGCTGCGGGCGGGTGTTTCGATTGCACGATCGGTACGCGGTGCTTCTTAAACACGTATCGAAAATTCGGAAAGTAAAGGTAGAATGAAGAGTGAGATCAAGAAAGACGATTTTACGGAGGTAACTTCTTCGAACGTTACTTGCAAAATTAAAGGGCGTTGTAGGGCAGGCGTCGTGACCTCGATACTTCTTTCCTTTTCTACTGTGAATGTTTTTTTAATTTATATTCTCATTGATGTGACAAATTGCGAGTGAAGATTTTTGTTACGTTTTAAATGTCAAATGAATGTTATTATATTTCGTGCTATTTTATATATTATTTTAAATGTTATTGTTATTATTATATACATTCCACATTTATAACGCTGCAAATATTAAACAAATGATTTTTGTATTTTGCATCTCGTGCATTTTGAGTGTCACGCAAATTTTGCATCGTAATTACGAATTGCTAAAATTTCTGAACGTAGTACGAAATTGGACGAACGAAGGATATCTTTTCGCTAAATTTTCTTTTCCGTTTGCGCAGACGCACAAAAAACTTTGACCATAACCTCCAATATTTTCTCTAGCGCGCATGAAATACACGGGCGAATGTTCGTTGAAACAGTTAGAAAAAGAAGAAACAGACTCTAAATACAGTTTCGTAGACATTCAGGTTCGGTATCTCGCGTAAATTTCTCCGGCGACCAAAGATTTAAAAATTTACAGCGAAGAAACGAAGACGCGAGAAACAGGAGAAAATTTGCGATGTACAACGACAAAGAGCTCGAGCTTCCATCGATGTGTTTTGCTAAAAATCACCCGGGTCGTTTACCAAAAATACAAGGTCATAGAATTTCTATTTAAGTTCAGAATTACGAGTCGATCATTCCGACCAGTTTGGTAGTTGTTTCTCGTTCTTTCACCCCTGCAATTAGAATCACTCTCCAACGACGAGAACCATCCACCACGGTACACGTTCCCTGTCCCATTACGCTGCTCGACAATGCCAGCTTGGAAAAATCTCGAGAACGCGGCAGTCCCTTTGACAATTTAGCATCCGCTGGACGGAAGAAAAAGGGGAAAACAAACGCGCGATCCAAGGAACGACGATAGGAAGAACGGTCGCTCGGACACGAGTAGTTAAACCTGGACGGTGGTACGACCGTGCAACGTGTAATTGGTCGTAAAAGCAACCGGTAACCAAATTCTCTTTCTCTCTCTCTGTGGGATAATGTCACACGGTAAAGCGGCTGCCTCGTATGCTTCGTTTCGCTGATTTCGCGGGAGAGGGAATTATTTGACTACCGATGGTATTTTAACAGGCCGCGTTGTTTCATTCTACCACGACGAAACTATTAAACTTACAGTTTAAATTATAAATTTAATATCCAATATCTCTAATATTCTCGAGTAATTTCAAACAATTTTCAAGGTTGTACAAAAATAGAGTTATTACTTATCGCAAGAGTCAAAATTTCAGTCAACCTGTTGGAATATTAACATTTCGTTTGTAAGTGTTTTTCGATTTTATTCCGACAATGTGTTATGTAAAATATTGATTTTGATTTTGGCTTGGATTTTAGAAATATTTGGTCAGCTTTGCGATCCTCCATGTCTCATTTAACGGTTAACTGTATATTTTTTAACAATCGAAGCTAATGGAGATCTTCGTTAATTCTTAATTAAGCTCCAAGTATTTTATACATCGATACATCAGGCCTTTGCCTGAAACTGAACATTTTCCAATTCTTCTGTTATAAATTTCAATTATAGTCATTTGAGCTCAAAGTATCTAATAACACCACGACTTTAATCTTAAAGTTTAGTCAATGCTCGACAAAGAATTATGAAACTTTTCGGGACAAAATTTCGAGTCGAATAAACCAGTTTCCTGTAATTTCGCTTCGGATATGACTGAAGAGAGAGAGAGAGAGAGAGAGAGAATTATTGTTCGACTTTCAGCAGTATCGTGCCGGACTTTTGTTCGTTTTTCATCCCACTGTTCCCCGCCGCAATGAAACCGTTCAATTTCCTAATTAGTCGAACGCGGCGGTGGAACCGTGATTTCATTCGCGAATCTGTAGAAAGTTTCAAACGAAGAGCGCCGGCCGATTCGTAATTGGAAACCGTGATTCGCGGAATTTAATCGGATACGTTTCGTCGGTGCATATACTCGCGAATTCGTGTTTGACGAGCGATATAGAAGTAGAACTATCGTAAATTATATGCAAAACTTTTGATTGTGTATCTTATTTATACGCGTATTTACGAAACAGACGTTCGTAAGGCGAAAGGAAATGCACAGGGTGGCCACTGAAAAACTGAAGGATTCGTAAAAAGGAAAAATTTTTAATTCATAAAAACTCACGTGTAATGTTGAAAAGAGTCCATTAATTACATTTCCAAATAGAATAATAAAAAAATTTAAAGAACGTGTGTTTGTAAAAGTTATTTTTGTTTTGTACGATTCAATCTTTCAGTGGCCACTCTATCTAATGAAATGAAAAACACAAGGTTTTACTCTCGCGAAAAGTCATTTAAATAAAATTCATCTAAAAATTCATCTCTGCAAATTTATACAACTTTTGTGAAGAATTGGAAGTGAATCGTTTCGACCAGTCTACTTTTTGGACAAAATAATCCAGAAGAAGACAGTACTGCGAATAAAATATTTACTTATCGGAAGATTTGTCTTTTGAAACACTGCACGTTCACGAAGATTAAAAATGAAATTGATGAATCCTGAACCGTTGGCAGATCTTTCGCGTTGTATTCACTTCTCGCTTGAGATAATTTGGAAAACCCGTAAATTCGAAGCGCCGCGTGAAATATGTAAATCGGATTAAACTCGTTTCCAGTTACAGCTCGTGCTCGAAAATTAAAAAAAGTCTAAAAGGAAAATTATTCGAAAGCCTCGGGGCTTCCAAATTTATGAAGATTCATCTTCCACTTCTCCGTAGAACTTGAGAGCGCTGAAACGGAGATTAAGGAACAGAGCGAGAAAAATGAGATGGAAATGGTCTGGATAAAAATTTATTTCGCCTACCGTGAATAAATTCTCGTCTTCGGGCATTTTTTACACGCCTCCGCGTTTCCGTAAAAATCCGTAAAAATTCGCGGTCTGTACCGTTACCGTGTAACAAATTTCTCGAATTTAATGAATTTGGGCTGAATGTCCAATTAACGATAAATTACATACCGATGATCAGTGCTCCAGATTTCTCTTTAACGTCGCACCAACAGTTTAATCAGCGACGATTCGAAAACAACGTGAGAATTCCCATTTTACGCAACCGAGTTGCGTAATTTGCCATTTCGAAGTCTCGAGCGGAAAACGCGATGGCCGAGGCAGCTAAACAAATTGTCGGAGCCGACTTGCACGGAACGACCACGAGAGCTTTTATTGCCCTTGCACGCGCGCCGCCGTTTGAACAAGTGTCTCGCCTCGATGATGTGGCCATTTGTGTGACAAACATCGGGGGTCCCTAAGCGTCGTAAAAAAGGAAGTCAAAGGGTCCCTCGGGCTCCATTTTGTATCTGCGTGCCGTTCTCGTTGCTGAACCGAGGCCACGTGCGTGGGACGTACGACGCAAAACCTCGAAATGTGATCCACGTTGAAAGAGCCGTACTTTTGGCCAAAATAACATACTTTGCCGCAATCTTTGCGGCTCGTAAAAATATATGGAGAATTGGAGATGTCTTGGCTTCTTTTTTTCTTTTTTACGAGAGATTTACGGTCAATTTGCGTCTATGAATGTGTATTCTATATCTACAATTAATTAGTTTTTTTCAGTATTTAGTACATTACTTTTACTTTTACTTTATAATTTAATTGGTGGTTGATCATCGTAATTTTCGAATTATAACCTTGCTTGCAATTGTATCTATAAATAACGAAACTTCGAGTTTGAATATTGTCTGATAATTTCACAGATCAGTAAATACCTTTGTGAAACGGTGCTGTTAAGGATGATCAAATATTGGCAGTCGCAAGCAGAGACAGCAAGGGAAATGCTTTCGAAAGAGAAACGAAATTTGGGTTAAGAGCAAACGATTGGAGCGCAAACGTTGATCGAAGATTCTCGTGTTGCATTGCCATCAATTTGAAAGCAATTTATCCAAAACATATAGAGCTTGTTTTTTCGTTCTCCCAATCAATTCTCAATCTCATTTTTCTTTCCTTCGACTGAAGAGCTGCAATTTAAGTTTAATTCTCGCTCGATTCGAAGAAGGAGATTTTAAACGGAAGAGACGAAGAGGAAACACAATTGCAAATTGAAATTCGCAACGCAATTGAAATTCCCAACAGTTATAGTCTCGTCGAAACAAATTCGTAGTTAATCGCAATCGAATGAGAACTAGCGCGAAAGAAAAGCAAACTCGATTCGATCCTTTCGAATAAGAAAAGTTACCAACGAATTTCAATCGATTAATTATCGTAATTTTTAAATGAGAAAAAATTCTAATTCGAACTGCGTGGCAAACTGACATCGTAATTCGTGTCACGAGCGTGACTCGACGTTTCGAGGCTTGGAGATTAAGTTTTCAAATTAAATTTCGTCGAATTTCCTTCGTTAATAATTTATCTAACGCGGTACGAATATCTCTGCCATGAATCACTGTGAACGGTCGAGACACCGATGAATTTTGAGCGTCGACCAGCGCCAACGCGATCTCTCTCTCTCTCTGCAACGATCCTCCGGCTAACAGGTAGCCAATTACTTTCCACGCTGCCTCGTGGAAGCCTAACTCTCGCCCGATACCGGTGAATTACCGGCGATTTTCTCTTTTCACGGCGTGTTGTTCGTGTACTGAAATCGTGGCTTCGTTATCGACCTCGAGGCCGAGTTCGTTGCGCAATTAGATGCACGACCCATTGTGCGTCGGGAGACCGTGTATCTGCTTCAGGGGACCGAGGTAAATTGTTTTCGGGCACAAATCGCGTCAACCGAGGTGAATTTTAACGAGGATCGGTAAATTTATATCGTGACTTTTTCGCTCTAGCGGCTAGCTTTCTCCACCTGAGATTCGGGTCTACCCGATTTCACGTACTCGAGGATTAGACATTTATTAGTGATCTTTTGATTCATCGAAATTACAATTGATAATGTGTTTATTTATTATCTTTTTACTCCAAGATCTATCTAGAGGAATATCGGATAATTTGAAATAATTATTACGTAACGCGTCAATGAATATGCTAAATTACCGTCGTGTAAGTAAATCTGTGGACTATGGGAAATTATAAATAAACCTCGTCAATACACGCGAGAATTAAAAAGAAATTTATCAGTGGTAGGTTTTAGTTCGCCAAAGTGCAGAGAGTTAAATAGAAATTTATATTTAATCGATCACGCGCGATTTATTCCTCGAGAAATGTTTATCCACCTCGAGATTTATCTCTCTGCCAAAATATTGATAATCGTTCAACGTCAGTCGTTAATGAATTGACGAATTAATAGTTTCGTTGACGTTCGTTGGCAAGTTAAATTTGTAGAACGTGAGAAATCACCATCGATAAATAAACTTGTGGGTTTGAACGAAAAATTGTAAGCAAACGTCTACAGATAATTCTGCGAACGCTCGAGTCTGAAGCAGTTAATCCAAGATTCTTGCACGGTATTTTAAATCTACATACAGATTGAGGTACTCAAATACGCAGCAGAGATTTCAAACGTCTAAATTTCAACGAGTCTAATCGCGATTCACTGCGAAAGCTCCCGTTAATTGACAGTTGCCAATCGAGGGCTTTAAACGTTTGGACGGCCATAAACGAGTTTTTCCCATTCTGTTGGTTCTCGCGGCCAATGACTTTATTTCCTTTCTCACGGTTCGCCGCCGCTCAAATCGGTGAAACACTCGCGCGCACACATTTTCAAATTCGACCCACGTGTCCCTGAATGGTAGGCCAATCAACTTTATTATTGACTATTCGAACGACACGTTTCCATTACGAAAGCTAAATAAATATCTCTTTATCGTGTTCTTCGCTAGGAAAATTCGTACCTTTTCGTGTTAACGATTCAAGATATTGTTCTTCGCGAAAATTTCTAGATAGGCACTCGGGTGTAATTTTGTTTTCTACAATTGTTCGCCACATTTCTATTAAATTTCTCTACTATTACTGATGCAAGGCTAGATTAATTGAATTTTAATTTTTCTGACTGTTTTGCTGTTTGAGATGGTTTGTGGTATTTGGATACATTCTTGTGTCAAAGTTAAAATACGTGATGAAACACTTTACTTTTATACAACTTCCATAGTAACGAGTTCCTTTGAGTTTCTCAAATTAAACAATTTACTCGTAGCAAAAATAACAAAGCCTCCTTCGAAACGCTTGCAGTAATATAATTCCGACGAAACTAAAATAAAAAAAATTCCCCAGTTCTCGTTAAATCGAGGCAAACAATCGCTTAAAGAACGACAGTTTCTCTGACAGTCTCTGCCATACAACGAACTCGCTCCGTCCAAATCCCTAAAAAATAAAATACAACTCGGTCTGATCGCCTTCGGCGATTCGCGTGACGGAACGACTGGCTGAACACGATCTACGAGATCGATCGTAGGCTGGACAAAAACCAACGAATCCGTCAATGACCTGTCGATAATTCAATCCAGCTCTCGCGAGCGAAATACCAACCGGACGGCTCTCGTTGCACATTCTATTAACGCTGGAACTACCAAAGTGGTCAAGATGAACTACCAATCTCTGATTTCATAGAAATCAGTATTTAAAAGATTGAAGACAGACTTGAATAATTTTTCCCAAAATATATAACCGATAATTATATATATGAACGAAAGTTTGTGTTATAAACAAGTTCCTTTACTTTTTTTACGGTTTGATCGTCGAAACTGCAAAACTCCGTTATTAAGCCATAACTCAGGAGGCAGAAAGTGTCTCGCAGTTCGCAGAACTAACGTTCGTCTCCTGGTTTAGCCAAGCTCTCGGTGCGTGTAATGTATTCCATAAATTAGCGGCGGGGCAAAGTTTCGATTAGGGATTGCCTTCTATCGCGGCCGCGTGTTTTCGTGTCTGTACGTCAGTGGGACAACGGTTCAACAAGCTACTTATGGATCTCTTCCACGGACTTCGTTCGTTTCGCGTCGTATTAGCATAATGTAACGGAATCCCTGAATATTCATCGGGCAAACGACTCGCCCTGGCAGATTTCGCGACGTGAAACTCTTGCCTTTTTCTTTTTCTTCTTTTTCTTCTTTGTCATTTCATTCGTTGGTACGCGACGATTTCATTTCGTATGGAAGTCTCTCTGTTTTTAATATTCGCTGCCTGTTGTCTCTACTTTTTACACAATCGTTATACATATATTAATACTTTATAATTATTACGTGATACTTTACTTCTGATTTTGAAACAAACGTGGTATAAGTTGTTGCAAATATAGCGATTGAAATAATTGTTGCACGCCGTTCTTTGATCTTTAACGCAATATATTGGGTTACAAATTAAATTTAATATTTGATAAATATATACTAAAATCTTCTGCGTTTCAATTTTCCTTCAAAACCAATATATTACACGATACGAGGGTCCCTCGTCTCTCAAGAGTCTTTCAGTGAAAACTGAAAATATTTTTCTCGATTGTTAACGATAAGAGTGCCGATTTAGAATAATGTAATAGGAGAAGCACCACACACTGGATACGTCTTTTCCACGTATCATAATTCGAGTGATAATTTCTCAGAAAGGAAGAAAGCTCGATACACGATGTTATGTTACGTGACAACCACGCAGAGGGTCAATTAAACGAGAAAACCTGGCGTGCGAGTGGTTGTTCGGTACAAGTACAAAATGAGCGCTCGCTCGATAACAAGCAGCCGCTGCTGTTTGCCTCCGCGAGCGATTTACATTCGCGCGATTTGCCTCGCGATTAAAGCCGGGAATTCGTGGAATTTAATCGGTCGATATTGGCCGGCAAACGGTCGGCCGTTATCGGTCGAAAATATGCAGCTACGGAGCCGCTACTGTTTCACGGTCTGCGAGATAATCTCGCAGCGTACAAAGAGGACGAGAGAGGAAGGAAAGGGGGAGAGAACCAGCAGGGAGATCGTGCAATCGTGAAAAAAAGTATCGAACCAGTCGCCCGGCTGAACCGACTCGAAACGCGGCCTCGCCGATCCCGAGCCGACCTAATGGACGTATTAATAATGATTTATAGCGACGATTACGTCGCTCCGCTCCGGCCATTGAATATCCCGCCCGGGATTCCTAGTGACTTAATTGGGAGACACGTTCTTCCCATAAAGTACAGCGTTACTGCCTTCGGTCGGTTTCTTCCATCATATTCGTATTTATGGTAATCAGATTCCGGACGTTTGCGCAATTTTAAAAGAGTGAGAATTGAATTCCAGTCGATGCGAGTTATTATTGTTATTCTCTTCTTTTTTTTTTTTTTTGAAGAAGCGACGTGGTCTTGCGAACTTTCTAAATCAAAATCTATCTGAATTTGTTGAACAATCAACAAATGCTCGTCCATTCGAGAAACGCAAATCACGTGGAAATTTTATTTCATCTGCTAAATATCGTCTTGGGACACTTTTGATATTCAGCGTCTATCGTGGATGATTTTGAGGGGAACGTATGTCGATGGATCACATTTAGAAATTAACCTGTCTCGTTCTAAATAACAGTCGAATGAAAATCTCGGTGCTAGTAAATAGATTCCAGAAATTTACTTTTTACCGTTTAGCAGAAACGTATAACGTTAAGAATGTACGATTACCTTAAACTTTCCTATAAATTAATTTGAATTCGACAAATTTGCGCCGCGTAATTTGAACGAGTCCTAAATGTAAGGAAGAACGGGACAAATTCTTTCACTGCAAAGAGGAACAAACCAAGATTACGCGAAGGAATTTCGACGATTTTGTCCATCGCGAATATCGTTTTCTTTGATTTTAACGAAAAATCCGGCTGTTTACTCGATACCGTGTACGATCAAAGTGACGTCGAGCGAGCGGAGCAGAGACTAGGTTAGCTTTCATTTTATACGGAAACAAACACGCGAATTGATCCGCCGCTAGCAAAGTGAAAAAACGAAGACCGCTCCGACGAAAAACATTTGAACTAGGAAATTTGAATTACACAAACCTAGTGTCAAAGATAAATTACAAAATTCTCGTCGATTATGAAAAAATGTATTTCGAAATTCCTTCTTTTTTTTTTTTTTTTTTTGTTGCAGTGCAAAGCAAACGAAATTTTTCCATTTAAAGCCAATTTTTATTTAATTAGAAATTAACTCGGCACGCGGTACGCGGGTATATTTACTCGATGAATTTCCTCGAGGCACATTATGAACAAAACTTTGTTGCACATTTATGAATTTACTTTTCTACGCAAAGCATCTCGAAATTAACTGTTCGTCTAAATAAATGTATAGATACTGCAGCTATTATTAAAATTTTTGCGTGATTTATATTCAATTCTTCTCTGCCCTATTATTTTCTTTTTCACGTAAAAGCGTGAAAAGTTCCATTCATTAATCAAAACGACAATAAATACGGAATAAATATTTCACGAGAACGTAATTAAAGACCTGGAAAAACAGAAGCGACCTTTTGCTTCGACAACCCTCCAGCTCCAGTGACGTGAATCCCCAATGCAAATTCTCCGGAGAAAATCGACGCGAATCGATGAGAAGAATGCATCCCTAGACGCATCGTGTGTTACTCGTTTTCAAATGAGTTATGAAACTAACTAGGAGCAAACGCGCCGTTGCTTTCACGTATTTCGATTTCCTCTTTAATAACGCGCCCGGTAATGTGTCAGTCGTGCATGTTTCGCGTTAAATTCAACGTTTAATGGAACGCCGCGCAAATATTCGATCGTCAAAGGATATTAAAAACAATCGTTTCGCGCGCGAAATTTTACTTGATATTATTTCGTTTGTCCTCTATTCAATTCGTCGTGCGGAGCGTTTCCGATTTGGTAAACAACCGGAAGGGGAATGATACGAGTTGAAAAGGATCGGCGTAACTTGAAAATTGATCGACAGATATATATATATAACATATGTGTGTGTGTGTGTGTGTTATGTTATATATAATATATATATTGATTTAAATAATTATGGATTGATCAGGAACGATCGTCGTATGACGCTGAATTTTCGATAACACACAAAGAATTGCGAACAAGCCTCAATCGTGAATATTAAGGTAAAACAATATTAAGTAATGCGATAACTGTCGAAGCAAACTGCTCTTGCAGAAAGGAGAGGATTCATTCGTGATTAGTGAGAAGAAATTTTGCTTGGTCGTGCACGGAATACCAGAGAAAGGGAAATTTAATCGAACTCCAAATCGAAATTTAGTCGCTTCCAATATCGATACGCAATCGGAGGGAAAAACAAAACGAGCATCGACAACAGAAAAATGGCAAGCGGAAACCGCGTTTTCTTGCCTTTTTAATTCCAAAATGAAATGCGCGCAGCTTCGATGGAAATGAAAAGTTCGCGTCGCTATGAATATCGACTAATCGAAACAAAATACTAATTACCTTTTCATAACGAATGGTTCTCAATTTCCGTTTGCGATGGATGTTTCGAACGATGCAAAACTGCCACTTCTCTTCCGATTCCGTTCAATTAAATCATAATTCCGTGGAATTTTATTTGTGAATTCTGTTAAATAGAAAATTCTATCAAATCCTTCGCGTTTCGAATTTTAGAAAATTTTGTGAAATATATGGACGAATAACGTTCGAATGACCAATCAAAATTGCTTCTTCTTTTTAATTTCTTTCGTTTTATTGTTGTGGTCTGCTCAATTAAATTATACGTTATAATTGGTATTTTAATATTAGAACGATGTTATTTTTATTTTAATATTAATTTCAATATTAATGTCAAATTTATCAATTCTAGTTACCTTTTTCTTGTCATCTTTTTCACGCAACAGATAGAATTAATGCGAACATTTATTAAATTTGACCATTTTACTTTCATCGTACGATTTTAATTAGAATAATTTATACACAGTGAGCAAGGTTAAGACGCATATTAGAAATTGATCCTACATAGGGCAAAATGGCCGTTTAAAATGAATATAACAATTATGTATTCTAGCAAAATGGCCTATTAAAATTAAAATAATAATTATATACTCTAACGTCGTATTCATTTGAATATTAACATATTCAAATTATTATACTGCTATCTTATGTAACGTGCACCAATTACGTCGTGAGTTTTCTTTCCAAGAGCCAAGCAGTGCCATCTTACAGTGCTCGAATCAACTAAACCAGTTATTTTCTGCTCGCCGCGTATTATTATTGAATATAATTAAAAATTGTTGGATGATTACTGCGTTAAATATATAAAATTAATACGAAAGTATGTAACGTGACAATTTTATGTCAATATGTCAATATACTCATTATGTAGACACTAAATAAAAAGTTTCGCAGAAGAATTTTAGTGGCGAAGTGGTTATCGTCTCAGGCGTTTAAATTCTTCTTCGCCAGTGTTTAACGCAAGTTCGAATCCTTGTTGTTTGGGATGTATGGGCTCGAATGGAATTTTCACACGGAACAAATTTTCTCCTACTCGATAATTCGACGTGTGCCACGCCTCCCTCTATGTGTTGTTTATGTACAATTTTAATACAGGTAGGTGTTCACGCAATGATGATATTAAACTGTTTACGAGAGGACTGTTGATTATTTGACAGCCGATGAATAAACATTGTCATAGTTACTCTGAGTGTGAACTACTATCTTTTTTTAATTAATCAATCTTTCTCTGTTTTGGAATATTTTTAATTTGTTTTATATTAAAATTGAATCGAGCGAAAGTAATCAATTTAATTATCAATTATTAGTTACAAAATGTACGAGATAATATGAGATTAATTATATAATATAATATAATTATGTTATTACATATTATATACTATGATATGATATATGATATATATTATCAATAATAATAATATACGAGATCAATTGATAATAAATGATTTTTCTAATAAAATTTTGTCGCAGGACTATTCGTCAATATTCTGTCGAGTTCAGTCGAAGTGAATTTAGAAACAGTCGAAGACTCGCGTCATCCATGTAAAACTAAAAACTCACTGTAATTTCCACAATCGTATTACTAATATTAAAATTTAAAATTAATACTCTAAATTCTAAAACGTAGAACACGTGTCTGTTCGTGCAACAGCTAACGTCGCAACGCGCCGCGGCTTTAAAATTCGAAACTTGTTACACGACCGAAGGAAAGGGAATGGTCGCGCACAATCCCGGAAACAGAACAGTCTGCGGTCAACTAGCAATCACCCACGCTAATTACTATGTTAATTAGCGAACAGCTTCAGACTGTTCTGTCAGTCAACGTCTCTTTGCCGACTTTACCAAACTACATATCTCCTCTCTCTAGCCCCCGGAGCTACCAGGAAAACGCATTAGCCAAACGTTTTCATCGCGTGTGTCGACGAACAACGCCTGGCAAAGGATTAGTTTCCATAACGTTTATTGGAGTTTATGGGAAATTTTCTTGCCTCCACCAGTGAAGAAACGAACGTACGATATTCCGGGAAAAGTGTTACGAACTTAGATACTTGGAAATTTGAAGAGATATTATTGACTTGAAAAATTAACAAATCGGAACAAAATAAAATAGATACAATAGCGATGGAAACTAAATATTTTCCTCCAGCTCTTGCGGACGAAAATATTTAGTTTTTTATTTCTCTCTCGATTTTGAAATCATGGAGAACTGACGTCATAAGAGCTGCGCGAGTTCTGAGAGCTTTGTCGATATACGAACTGAGACGTCAAACGATAGAAGGAATGCACAATTAGCGTAACTCAGTTTGCAAATTACAAACAAGGAGAATCGATTCCAGAGCAAATTATCGAACCCTGCAGAGCGTGACAAGGAAAATACAGTTTGCCTCGTTCGCATTGTCCCGTTATATTAAATTCTTCGACCTAGATTCTTTCATTCGTTCGAATTTATTAATTATATGTTAAAAGTCAAATTCAAAGAAGTTATTGTAATTCACTATTGCAGAAGAAGCGTAGTGAAATTACGTTAGCACAGAGATCCTACGGAATCTGGAATTTATAAAACAAATCCTCTCCCCCCGACGTTTCGCACGTTAAACGCTGCGAAAACAAGACGATTATAATTCAATTTTCAAATTACAATTACGCAGGAGCTCAGAATCAGTTTCAGAGTAAATACGCGTATCCAAACTACTGACCCTGCAGAGGAGGGAAAATATTTGCTACCGAAATACATCCGAATAATCCTCGATCGTTGTTCTACCTAGCTCATTGGGAATGAGTATTATTCTAGTTGAAATATTCATTCTCGAACAGTTTTACGTGGAACATTTTAAAGTGTCATTAATCCTGAAAAAGGAAGATCGGATAGCGATCCATTTAGCGACTTTGACAGTCGTGAATTCGATTTCTTTTTTTTTTTTTTTTTTTTTTTTTGAAGATAAATTTTACATTATGTAGCAGGTGGGATTCTTGCTCGAAAATTGTGGAAACTTAAACTCGCGTAAAAATCATCGAAATCTCCCTTTAAAACTCGTTGCAGGACTCTTTTTCATCGTTTCATTGAACTTTGAACATTGGGACGAAACGTTAGGTTTCTTGAATTTTTCTTCATACATTTTCAAATTTGTTTTCCCACGGAAATCGTGTTTTATCGCGATATCGATGAAATCTGGTTCCCTGGTTTGGATATTGGCTTCAAAGTTTACCGATACAGTCGTATCGCGTTTCGTTGCGCGAACGTTGACGAAATTCCAAAATCCCAAATTCACAAAAACACGAGCGACGTGGACGTTCGAACATTTTTCGTTCACACCGTATTAGGAAATCTTCCGAAGCGTCGAAATACATTTAGACAACGTACGATACCTGTATCTGCGAAAAATACCCGACACCCTCGAAACTGTGTGCCGGGCTTTATTAACCTCGTTAGACGCAAAGCACGACGATGGAGTGACATTTCGCCGGACTAGTAGCTGGAAAACGCGGAGCCAAAGGAAAGTAACGAGGGCGGAGTTCCTTTTGTGACAACAAGGTTACCTCTTCACCTTCGTCATCTCTCTCTCTCTCTCTTTAGAGACTTTCCTTCTCCCTCATTCCCTTTTTCAGCGACCTTTAGTTTCAGAACAACCTCTGGTTACGCCTCGAATGACCGGCTACAAATAAGAGGGGGTTGGAGGGGCCGAAAGAAGTCGATCATAGTTGAATTTATGGCTCTGTCGGAATTTCTCGTTTCGTTCTTGCGGCTTTTTATCCGACCTGTTCTTCAGTTCTAGCCGGTTTCTCTGACAGTTCCGCGCGAAACGAATTGCCCCGGCACGAAGTACATAGCACTTGGAACGAACAGATGGAACTTGCAAGCAGCGGAATATTTTTTTTTTTCCAAGTACGGAGAAGAATTTGACACGATAATTCAGAGAAGATTATTATTCGACGTTCTCGTTCGTTTCGAATGAAACGTGAAACGAAACGAAGATGGGGCTCTGTACGTTCATTATTTCAATTATTTGAATCATCCGTTGGGAAAAAGCCAATCTGCCGATCTCCTAATTTCTCACGTTCAAAATTCTGTTGAAAAAAAGTTCAATTTCCAAGTCCAATTTTCGACAGAATGAATTTCAAGAAATCTGCGTTTCGACAGAAACGTCGCGGCGTTAATTTGCTGGTCTAGATCCTGGCTAGTTCGGAACAGTCCGCGTCACTCGATCCTCGATCCTCGATCCTCTAGCCTACGCGTGTAAGTAAAAGCAGCCGGATGTCTTTATGTAATCAGGACAGAAACCTCTTACGCAGGTGAAAGAAGGACGTTCAACTCAGCCGATTTTGGTTGAGCCGCGTGATCCTCTCGACCACGCGCATTTCGATGCGTTTATGATCTCCATCACTGTCTTTCCGAGAGGCAAACGAAATTGGAAGTAACTGTCAATTGTTCGAGGAAAGAATAAATTGCACACTGACGTTAAATTTCACATCGGCATCTTGAAATTCGATTTTCAATCATTGGCAAGAACGTTTTCATTTCTTATTCGTTCGTTCTTCTAACCTACATCTCGAAAATGCTTTGCAACGATCTTCTCGTCTCTTGCTCTTTCATTTTTCCACTCTGTGAATATAATATATCATTCTACAATATTCTATAATTTACTCAAAAATGGTTTACAATGATCGATAAGAACGTTTCCATCTTTTGCTCTTTCATTCTTCCTATGTGAATATAACACGTATATTTTACGTATACGTTCTATAATTCTACATATATTCTAAAAAATTAGAATCTATATACATATGTTCGCAATTATATTCAAAATAAAGAAAAGGAAATCGGAAATATTCCAATTTTCGAGAAATCTACTCCAATCTCGAATGAGCGTCGGTGTTACGTCTTTGAGAATTGAGCGAAAACGAAACGAGATTTCACCCTTTTTCGAACAACGCGTCGCATCTTACGACAGTGACGCTCGTTTTGTATTGTCTGTCATAAATGCGACGCCAGTACAAATCGTACGCGACATTAATCATCGATCGCTATGTACGTTCGATCGATCGTACGTCGACTCGGAAACGCGTAATTAATTAAATGCGTCGCGGATGCTCGCAACATCCGGCGAGCAGAAATATCACGGCGCTGCACTGGAAAACTCGCTCGATCAATCCGTACAGATATGCGGGTAGCCAGCAATTAATCAATTTATCGAGCTCGCGAATGGCGACGGTGTTGCAACGACTGGATCTGTTTGCGATCACGAGGAATCGCGGTGTGGGGAATAAAAAACGACGACGGAATCTAACATCTCTCGCTCGTGACAGATAGAAACGTGATTTTTCTCATTTTCATTTTCATTTCCCCTGTTCTTTCTCGTTTTTTTTTTTCAATGAAAAATCCGAAACAATCGAATCGATGAAAGAATGGTTCTCGGAAATTTACTCGCGTTTTCGTTTTCGTTTCTTCCTTCGTTCTGAACAGAGTTCGGAGTCGACGAAAGAAACTCTTTGGCTCTTGGAAACTCATTGCCACTTTGTCTTCGAGTTCGAGGCAACGACGACGAAAATGTTGCAAAACAACTGTTATTTTATTTCGTTTTGCAATTATATTTCGGCCGCTGAAACAACTTTCTCTCGCGAGTTCTCTTTCCGATTAGGCAAGAGAGGGTCAATTAGTTCGCGAGGACCTAGCTGACTTGTCGGAAACGATCACGCGCGAAGATTCGGATCATTTCAAGACGCGGTACGCGCCAGGGACGACACCGGAACCAAGGGGTGAAAATAAAGCCGTCGCGTGTGTAAGAAAGAGAGAGAGGCTGAAACAGCGGCAGTGACATGGAAAAAAGGCTCCTCGGAGGTAACCGAGGCGAAAGAAGGAAATCGCCGGTGTGTGACGCGGTGACGCAACCGGGACCCGGTCATTCGTGCCCTCGGTGGAAGATAATGTTCGAGCGCGAAGCCAAGGGCATTTGCACAATGGCCAGAATCCACGACGTAACGAGACGGTGTTACCACCGCGCTCTCGGCAGAAAACGCCTATGAAACACGCTGCTTCCTCGACTTTATATTCCATTAAAACGACCACCTCTCTCTCTCTCGTTCGAGAACGTATATAAACGGAACGATCCATTGTGAGAGCGACCTCTTTGCATCCGCGTTCTCGTAAAAACGGTATGAAAACAAGGGAAAACCATTAAGTCGTAAAGAGATTCTCGGTTTCATGAGAAATATTGGACGATGGTCGAGCAATTCATCGTTCGCTTTCATCGGATTTGATTGGGTTAATCTCGAACAATTTTTCTTTCTTTCTTTTTTTTTTGGATAATTGTGAGATGAGTTTCCGGCGAGTAAAATTTTGGTCGGTGCCGTACGATCCTCGATTGATCCTTGTTGAAGCGAAATTTGTCGCCACGAAAGCCGAGAAGATTGAATCGTAAAAAATTCGGTTTAACGTAAAATATTCGATCTGATTGTTCGTGAATTTTGTTAAGCTGAGTGAATAATTTAATCTTCTTCCATAAAACGTAAACGTGTGTGAAGAACGATTCGTTCGCGGATTCGTTTAACAACGTGCGATGAAAGTTCGAAATTTCCGAATATTGTATTTCAGAGGCTAGCCAATTGAATAGCCAGCTGATTAACGAGGGCTTAATTATCGATGATGATTGATTGGCGTTAGCGAAGAATTCAATCAGCGAAGATGTATTCGGTATTAGTGGGAATCCAGGTGTTAATGATTGGCGTCGGACAATGGCTATTCACGACGCGATTTCGTTAAACAAATCGCGATCACGCGTCGATTAAATATCGACGTGTCTCGATCTTGCGATTAGCAAATCGGACTTTGATAAATTGATAAAATTCCGATTTCAATTTAGAGATTATCTCGAGAGATCAGTTGATCAATTTGTTATTCGTTCGTTGAAACGACGGAACAACGCGAAATAAATATAAATATGTAATTTCTGTTGGAAATTGCCAAAATGGAGTTACCTGTACAAGTTCAATTGCTTGGTTTAATAATTTGCCAATTATTTAGAACAACTTGGAGTAACTTGGAACGTTTAGAAGTCTGAATTCGAATGGATTCGAATGGTTTTTCCATTTCGAGATCGAAGTAAGAGGGAGAAGCGAGGCGCCGAGAAGGGCGCCACCAGTCGGGTATAGAGGCCGCCGGCAACAGGGCCCGTTCCGTTCTAACCTCGAGGGTTTTTTTGACCCGCCGAGGTACGGCGTGGGTGGGCCCAAAGCGGTAGGCTGGACCAGCCAGCCTCGCATCTGCGTCAGGATTCGGTTTTTGCAACGAAATCGGCCCCGGGAATTCCCGGCGGACTACGCTCCTAACTCGCTAACCCGATCCCGATCGATTTAACTACGAGCCTCTCGTTCCAGTCGCTCTCCCCTTTTAATCACATTTCGCGCAACGAGTGTTAACGTTGAACAAACATCGACGAATGCAAGATGCTCGGTACTCCCCCTTTTAACGTAAATTAAATTTTTTGGATTAAATTTGGAGTCGATGGTTAAATTTAATTATTTTTCATACTATTTCTCATTGACACGAACACCCAAAACTTGCAAAATATCAGTCGCTCGAAGTAGGATTTATATTATTGAAGAATAAAAACAAAACAGGTCAATTTGTCTCAACATGCGGAAAATTTCAAGCAGAAAGAGGAAAACAATAATGAACAATAATCACCGGAGAAGTTGCGACTCTTTTTCCCCAGCTCCGCCGGTAATCAATCTTCAACCACCGTGATCGAGTCGGGCCGAACGTCAAATAGAAAAAAAGAGAGAGAGAGAAATTCGCCTCGTTCGAAGCAGTACAATTTCGTGTTCCCTTCCATTCCACACCCAACGAAACGGGAAGTAATCGGAACGCGCGGACGCGTTTCACACACCGCTTCATGAACGTATCTACGTGCATCGAAAAACACGAGGAAGAGAATTCAACTTTGGTGGTAATTCGACGAAATCGATACTCGAGACGGATTTAGTTTTAACGTTGAAACCTAGACTAGAAATCAAATTTTGCGGAATATGTGTTACGACGGGCAGAGGTAACTCAGATATGAAAAAGTAATGATAACTTTAATATCGAATTAATAGTCAATTTTAGAAGATCAAATTTCAGAATGTTATTGATGTTAAACAGGATATTACAAACACTGAAACGCCCTTTATTTTCCTTCTTCGCGCAAGACGAAGATATTGTAATCGCAGCTCTGATCTTGAAACGCAATTGATCGAAGCACTTTCCTGTGCCGTACTACGGAAAGATATCGGAACATGTTCCAGAACGTACAAAATTTTAAAATTTTAAAAACTCTGTTCCACTCTGCGACGCGTTCTTCGCGTTTTACTTACGAGATTAATTTGCGACTCAATTATCGACGGTGGAATGTTCGAAACAATATCTAGCCACGAGTATACATTTTCTGAACGCTGCGTAGGACATCTCGTTTAACAGCCGTGGCCTGGAGCCTTGACACGGTAATTGCGTCGCGACGAGTTCGTAATTGCTCGGCTTTGATTCGCCTGCGCGAAAACGTCGATTTCCGCGATCGACTAACGAACGAACGCGCGTGTCTTTCGCGGTCCGAAACGGCGCGCGGTTTCGCTTTAATGAGACGAGCGGTCGTCTCATTAAAGTAACGTCATTTTTACTGCCACTCTTTACGATATCGTTACGTCTGGTGAGTTTCGAAAAGGCGAGAGACGAGCGGGGATGATGGAAGATCGGTATCACAGGCGAAAGTTCAAATTAGGACGAGTTTGTCGCGATTTTTTCTTTTTTACAGATTTTATTGGAAAAGGATCGATTCGAATGTATCAGACTATATTCAGATATTAATTCTATCAAGTCGGATTAAGAGGACGCGTCATCTTGCGTAGGTGGAGGAACTGCACAAGCTGCAACAGAACGAATGAAACACTACCGTGTAAAAATTATTTTCCATTTTTTAATCATTACCTGAAAATGTTACTTTTGGAGTAGTTTTATGTCGATCGATTGACACGTAATTAAGTTGAGAATTTGACTGTTCGATGAGCGATCAAAGTTTGACGATGTTTAAGCTAAATTGTTACCCTCATCGTGTTACTGATTAATCAACTAACGAGTTGAGAGCATAAATACTCCATATTTTTCTTAATAAAATTGGAAATAAATTTCAATCAAAAGTCCATTAGGATTACGATCATTTTCATTTTCACGCAATTAACTCTTTTAACAAACAAGACAAAACAAACCAAGCTCTACTTGCACACAGTCAACGAATAAAAAGAATCAACTTCAACGCTAACGACTAAATTCGTTTCAATCCGCTATCGACAAAATCGAACAATAACGAAAACTATCAGGTAGATTCGTCGGAATCTACTTTGATTCACCGTCGATCCTAACCACGACTCACATTTGCGTACGATTACCGGCTCAACCAGCCACTGGACCAATTAAAGCCACTGCATCAAACAAAACGCAACGTCCAAGAGTCGGCGTTTGCTCCGTCAAAATATTCGAGAGTGTCGGTCAAGCTCCCGCGCGATATCGCGACGCCATCGCAAACGTGTTTCGCGGATTAATTACCCGTTCGCTATTTATATAAGTGGATGCGTGACGCGCGAGCATTGAATCAACATAGGTGTCGGCCGGTTGTACAATCGGCCGCGTAACAAGCAATTACGAAGCTTTCGAGTCGCCGCGAATTATGCTCGTCTGTGCCGCGCGGCCCGTTTCCCCCGGATTTATCGATTATTCGGCCTCGAACAGGAGCAACAACGATCTTCTTCCGTTGCCTCGATACCGATGTGTCTTCGGCACTGAAAACGTTTGTAGAGCGAATTTGACAACGACGTTGACATTTCATCGCTTGTATTTGCAATACTCCTTGTATTTTCCAGAAAAATTTTCATCCGTAAGCTCCAAATTTTTAAAAAGATTGTGCACCGTGGCGGAGAAAGCGTTAGGAAATTATTCAAATAAACAAGTAACACGTTCTGCATGTTTGTCGTCAATGTTATTCGCGAAATGCGCACTTGGTGAATTTAGATACCCGTAATGATCTCTGCTTGTTCCATTGGCTTCTGGTTACGCTACATGGTTTTGGTAAATCGTGCAACGGCAAACGCATTTATTAGGTTGCAAGCTTTCAGTGGAATATCGATTGGAAATCTCTGTTTACAATATAATCCTGCATTGTTTGCGCAACGCTCAAATGTTAAAACTCTTCGCAAACATTTGGTGGATCGAAACGTTGCACCGACCAATTCTCGCTTCATTTCCAATAAAATTCGATTGCATCCAAAGATCGTTCCTTTTACATTTACTGTTGAGAATTGAGAGACAGATAACTGCACGTGTTTAAAACTAAAAACTACGCAACCAAACTCTAAAACTAATTTCCTTCGAAATCATCCTCGAAAGAGATCTCCCTTCGCGGTACTCGTGAAATTCAATACTCAATATGATTAGAATCGAGCAGATAACTTAGAATATACATCGTCCATTCATTTCTAACGATCTACCAACGATAAACCAAACTTTCCAAACGTCCCTCTTCAAAGTAACTCTCTGGCCGAGTTCAACCGCGACCAAAATTAACTCTCCCTGATCTCTCGTTCTAAACGCAACAACGTCTGCAAAGCTAATTCCCTCGAAATCAGCCTCAAAGGAGCGACGTCTCACGAAATTCCTCCAATCCAGGTGCGTCTTAAGAATCGCGCGCCGCGTGCAGCCAGCTCTAACGGGACGAGCGCGCCACTGATCGGTCTCTCGATCCAATCGGTCGCCGCGGTTCTTCTCGATCGGCACGGGACTTTCACTCGACGCCGCCGAACGAGCGGGCGAAGCGGAAGGTAGAAGAGACGCGAGGTGAAACGGCGTGTCTCCTGTGTTCCCTCTTCGTCTCCGATCCCTCCGGAGTTGACTGACCTCGATAGACGAAAGACGAAGAAGGTAGGCCGCGATCCGCGCGAACCGAAGGAAGGAAGCAGCGACGACAACGACCACGACGACCACGACGACGACGACCACGACGACCACGACGACAACGACTACGACGACCACGACGACGACAACGACGACAACGACGACGACGACGACGACGACGACGACGACGACGACGACGACGACGACGAGCGCGACGAGGAGTGGCCGAGAAGAAGAAGAGCAAATTGGTGCTCCTGGTAGCAGGGGCCCATGAGCACCATGGAGGAGAAATTGCGCGGCGTGACGAAGCGCGCCAGCAGACACGGACCACGCGGAACGGGGCCAGTCGCTTCTGATTGGTCGGCTGGCTCTGGGCCCACTGGTGGTGGTAGGGGCCCAGCCCCAGCTACTCCCTCCACCTCGCAAGCTGGCAGCTCCACGTTCAACAGGGCCCAAGAGACGACCGGTGTGACCAAGCGGCAGTCCTCGCGCGGCAGCATCGACTCCACTGACCAACAGGCCCCACCCGAGCACGGCGAGCTCCTTTTCAAGGTCCTGCCCTCTCTCCTGATACTGTACCAGCTACAAGCTGGCTCCGAGCTTGTCGAGAATGAGAATCGCCGGAACACCCGGGCCTTTTGTGGCCTATGGTTCGACTTGGTCATGGACGCTTCGGGCTATGGTTACGGGGAATGCGGGCTCCGAAGAGTTTTACAGTTTGTTTCAACTTTTTTAGACATGTACGAAACTATTGTGAAATTCGATGAACTCGAACACAATGGAGATTGAAATTTTGCAGTTTCGAGAGAGATGACGACTTGAAGTTGGAACGATGTTTCTATTTGTCGGGAAACGTTTGTTTCAAAGAGCAGCATTTATCCTGAACATACATCCGCCGTAACCATAACCTTAAGCACGACTGAAGAGTAAGAGAGCCTCCAAACGATCATCGACGATCAGCGAAAGCGGAAAAATAAAAAATTTCTAATCAAAATTATTGAACTTTTGAACTTTGACTTTTAGCAACTTTGTTCACCAAGAAAGCAATCTCCGAATTTAGATTTTCCAATTTTAGTTTGCCATTAGGGGGGAACTTTATTTCAGAGTTGATCAGCGAAAACGTTCTAAAATTCATGGCAAACCAACTCTCGTGCCAATATTGGTTCGAAGAAACTACTAATTTTATTTCACTTCTAACCTTTTACGATCTAATCGAGATATAGTCTACGTTTCCCCGCGTAACTTACAATTGACTGAGATCGCTATTGATCGATTCACTGGAATGTTCAGAATACATCGCTGTCAGCCAATATTTTTAATCCATTGGCTGTGATATCACCGAAGCGTTTGGATAAAGTAGAAATTTATTGGAATCAATAACTGAAACTTTTTATTTTTTCGTGCATTCCATTTCGTCGTAACTTGTGCAGGAACCAAAAGAATGCAACGGTGAACGTACAAATAGCAGAAACTCTCATTCGTAAATTTCAATATCTTTTACAGAATGTTTTCCAAATGTTAATCTCTAATTTAATTTAGTCGATAAATAAAGATTCAAGATCAGAGCTTAAAATTGCTCGATTTTGAAGTTGTTTGATCTGATAAATTACTACAATTTCGTTTACGACTCAACGATGCTGTTTGATGCAAAGAATTTCTCTATTTAAACGCTCACCGCTGTACGCTAAATGATACGAAAAATTAATTTTACCTGCTCGAGGAGAAAACTAGACGCATAATTTCGTAATTTCGCGATTTCATCGACACGTTCATAGAAAATCTTCGCACGATCGTAGGTGATGCTACTTGGCGACAGTGGCGTCGGGAAAACCTGCCTTCTGACACGATTCAGAGACGGCAGATTCCTATCTGGCAACTATATAACCACCGTCGGCATTGACTTTAGGGTGAGATACACTGAATTCTCTTTTAGAAATGCCACAAAAAACTAAACGAACTCGTTTCGCGCGACGCGCGAGCGAAACGATTTTACTCGGAAAGAACCAAGTCGCTGTTGTGAAATTAGTAACGTAGACGAGATATTCATAAATTTGCAAATGTTTCAGAACAAGGTGGTCGTCGTGGACGATACGTCAATCAAGCTTCAGATATGGGACACGGCCGGACAGGAGAGATTTCGTAGCGTCACTCACGCTTATTACAGAGACGCCCATGGTAATTAGAATCTTTGATTAGAATCTTAAATCGTTGATCACTCGTTGCGTCAACGACGGTAAAGGTAAAAATGGTTTCCAAGTCTCGTTGGACGATGAAATTTTGGGGACCAATGTACGAACAATGTGAGTGATACACCTATCACTCACATTTTTAGGAACAGTTCATCTATTTTGTAATGTTCTATCATTTGTTGATCACTCGTTGATTACTTAAAAATATTAATGTCGCATTAATGAAACATTTGTTCTCACTTAATTAAGAGAGTCGTTTTTTTTTTCTTTTTTTAAACTTTCGAACGACAGTGTAGGTTTTATATACATTTTTATGTTCAACTTCTTACAAACGCGAGCACGTATTTTCCTAGCCTTTCAATTGCGCGATCATTCAAATTAAAAGACACGTTTAAAATAATTCGCGGCAAACAAGTTTCCGTTTCGTGCAATCAATCTTCCATTTATAAACAGCGTTGTATCTGTTTAATGACGAGACAAGGCGATAGCATAATTGCTAGTTGGACAGACTTGTCCCAGAGACAGGAATAAGGGGACAATAAACTGACAATTCATCGCAAGGCATAAATTAGCGGTTTCTCCGCTGTGTTGTTTGTCATTTCATTAGAATAACAATGCTCGGCGAGTGTCTCTACCGAAACTTCAATCTCGCAATCAGCTGTAACAACGCTCGGCGAGACCAATTTTAACCATATACGTGTGAATTATACCGTATCAATGTAGAGCTAACGATATCATTCTGTGACTCGTTGAAGCTTCGCAAAAATTAATTCTGGTTATTTTACGATCGTCGTACTTTACCAATTATCATCGATAAATTTCCATCTAAAAATAGTAAACTCGTTTCTATCCGCGAATTATCGTCAATTATCTGCTGTTCCGAGCGAGCTATTTATACTGGCAGAGGTTTTGCTATACCAGGAAAACGATAAAAAGAACGTGTTCCAGATAATCGAAATGTTTACGAAGTCTTTCACGCAATCGGCTAGACGGAAGAGTAAAAAATTGAGAAAACTCTGAACCGATTGAACGTTATTCGTTTCCTCGCGAGATGAAACTCTACCTTTCTGAACGCTCTGTTTCTGCGAGCTTGCTTTTGAAATTTTAACAAAGAAAAAAGGATGATCAGAGGTTCGATTAGCGTTCGATCGGGAGGATTTTAATTCACTCGTCAGAAGTGAGATTTGATTGGATGATTTGACAATCTGACGAACGATGAATTACACGAGCAAGGAATGTAAAGTCAAGTAAGTGAGATTGAACGAGTAGGAGAGTAAATTGGATGCACGTAGGAGGAGCTGCGACAAGACTGCTGGATTGCTGGAAACTACTGACTTTTCTCTGCGAGTTGGTCTCACGCAGATGTGGAGTCTGTTGCGTTTTCCCTGGTTACGGGATCAGGTAAGCAAATTGATTCCAGATGTGTCGTTGAGCGAGGTCCCAAGGCTATTAAGGTAATATTTGCAATTCCTAGTAACGATCCTAGGATTCGTCCCTAGCAATATGTTTCGTGTTTATTTATGACGAGGACAGTTGCGATAAAAAAACTTGCCGAGCCTTGGAATTTGGAATCAGATATGACTACACAATGACTAAATAAAATGTAAACGAAAGACACGAAGGTACGGTCAAGGGAAGTCTCTGCCGTGCAGAAAATAATAAATTTGAAAGTTTTCATTCTTCAACAGTTAGGTCAAAAAGTAGATGAATAATATCCGGGATGTAACCTCCGTGAATTTACTTTAACTTTTCGAGTGTTTAATTTAATTTTTAAGACAGCGAAATGATGATTTTCCAACTCGCTATCGCAACCCCAAAAATCATTCTACACATCGTCGATCGTACAATAATAAAATGAACTTTGACGGACGTATTTTCGAGCAATAACTTTCTCCGAAGGGTGCCAGTGGCGCGAATGCAGCTCGATTCGAAACCTGGACGAGCAGAGCGTCAATTTTGGAGAGCTAGTTAAGCGAATTCATAAGTAAAGAGGCGGAGAGGGAAACGCCGTAGGGTGTTGGCCATTGTTTGCCCGGAGAAACCCTCTTTCAGCGGAGATCGCACAATGGTCGGGCGTTTCAAAGGCATGGATAACAATTACGTCGCGGAGACACTTCGACAATAGCGTCTCCATCGTCAGATATTAGTCGAACGACCGAGCTCTCCTCCGCCTGAACTTTAACTCGCCGCGGTGCACTCGTCGAATGGAAAACAAGCCTCCGAACGGGGAAACACTTTCAGCTCGTCGCGTTGCGGCGAACCGATGAAAATTCAAAGTGAAGCGGGCACGAATGCTGACGTATTGAATCTAGATGAGTTTTAAAGGCAAACGTTTCGGACGATTGAGAAAAAGTAAAAAATTCGATTCTGAGTAAAGTTCTGAAAAAGTGAGATACGTCGCTTTACGTAGGTGTATCTGCGTGTTATGTGAAATTAATTTAAAATTATACGCGAACGTTCGTCATCAAGAAGAAATCAATGTTGAAAAACTCGACCGATGTAACAGTCGAGTCTCGCCGCAGCGTCGATGAAATATTAAAATGTTTCGTACAAGACGAATAACTTCTACACTTTCGCGAGAAACGTATACGTACGATGAGACAATTCTCGGACCGAACGACCAAGGTATTGTACGCAGTTGTTATTCGCGTTGCGTCACAATTTATCTGCACGTTTCACGCGACGGAGTTCCTCGAAAGAACAGAGCCAATGAAACGAGCCGCGAGACTTGACGAGGCGGCGTAATAATAACAGGGACAGCGTCACGTAGAAACTTTCGTTTCCGCGCGTATCTACCAATTGCTAGGATGACGGCAATCCACCGATTGCAGAACGATCGTCATTGGTTTCAGCTCTTTTGTTGCTGTACGACGTGACGAACAAGACGAGTTACGACAACATCAGAGCGTGGCTAAGCGAGATCCGGGAACACGCGAACGAGGACGTGGTCATCATGCTGTTGGGTGAGTATTCGAACGAAGACAGAAATGTAACAAATCGGATTGAAATTCAATAAACTCGTGTTGTACAACCGCATGTGAGCCTATTTTTGTCCTTTTCGCGAACGAGCTGAATTTCTTACATCTCTGTCATCTTCTTACTTAACACGTCGTCGAAGGTTTGAGAGAAAGATGTTCTTCTAGCAAAGATGGAACGACAGTCGAACAAGTCGTTCCATCTCTTCAATCGAGAATCCAACTGGATGATTGATTTGTCATCTTTCCAGTGATCTTTTCAAACAATTGAACAACGTTCTATTACAAATTGTACAGCTGTTGATAATAATTGCAACACTTCAGCTAAGAATCAAATAGCGACTTAACGATTTAGTTGACGCCCCTTTTGAAACTGAACAATACAGAAATGGAGAATTTCTGTTTGGATATAATGAAAAAGTTTATTAGCAGTTTATTTATTACAAAGAAAATTTCTAATTATTCCTATCGATAATTGAAACTTAATTGATTGTGTTTGAGAGTGACTCGCGAGATTGAGACACGCAATCGTTAATTGCGTTCTTGATTTTCCGAAATGCGTTAACACAAAATATGATGGCACATATGACAAACAGATGAGAACATTTGATGTTAACTCGGTATCATCAAATGATACCAGTCGATATCGTAAATGTACTTCACCTTTAAGCAAGATCTAGATAAGTCAGGCGTATCAGTATCGAGATCAACTTGTTAATTTCACTCCATTAAACCAGTTCGTGTTCAAACAAGCATCTCAATTCATTAGATAGTTCACTGTTCACTGTACCGAGACACCTAACAGATTGAAATTAATATTTTTAGGCAACAAGTCCGACTGTGGAACGGAACGAGTAGTGAAACGAGAAGACGGCGAACGATTAGCACAAGAATACAAAGTCCCCTTTATGGAAACCTCAGCTAAAACCGGCCTGAACGTTGAATTGGCCTTTTTGGCCGTTGCTAGGTATTTTCATTCTCAACTGATAAACTAGAAAAACAAGGAAAATAGATGCATGCGATTAGATGGAACTTTAAGACGGTGTAGTTAGCTGTAATGGGCAATATACACTGTCGATATTTAGATACTTCATGTTTTTACTAATAACAAACTGGTTGGAAAGTCTTAGACATTCCATCAGTACATTGAAAACGGCTCCTTAACCCTAGGACTGTCGATGACTAAAGTGCAAAACTTGCATCAAAGGAATTTAAGTGTAGACAATGAATCATACAAGTTTTTATACAATGAAATCTCTAAAAATACATTGTAAACTGAACAAAATTTGTTCGTAGAATTACGAATCTTCTTGATCAAAAGTCAAAAGTATTGACTGGTAGTTCTGCAAGTTTGAATTCTTTACAAGTAGTTCAAGGAGTGTAAATGATACTTTCAAATATAATCGAATCTTTCAAATATCATCGAACGAGTATTAGCTGTATTATAGATCCTAGCACTGTGAATATTTTAATCAGAAGCCTGCGAGCCAAGTTAGAGCCTATGAAGGCTCTTTTCCTTTGTCAGAGCTCTCGACCAAGAGAAATTTAGAGATCCAATGATCTAGATTTTGCGGATAAAAATCCAACAAAGTGAAGAATTTTGAATGAAAATGGATTTGGACGTCCAGTAAATACTCAGTAAAGTTCGTTCCATCCCAATGCTCGTGTCTAATATTGACGAGCGTCCAATGCCACAAAGTGGAACAAAGTCGAGTGATTACCCGGAGTTTGCATTGGGCTTAACGTTTCAGATAAGATAGCGTAATTTCGTGTAATTTCAGGGACTTGAAGGCGAGGAAGAGCAACGACCCGGACGACACGAAATTCAACGTGCAGGACTACGTTCGTCAGCAATCGCAACGAAACTCCTGCTTCAATTCCAACTGCCTGACAACCTGAATTGCGCGATAACCCTGCGCACTACTTCCCTGCGATAGACGGAGAAGAATGGTGGAACATGGACCGGAACTGGTTGGCCATAAATATGGCGCGAAACTGTCGTGGGCGTTCAAGAATTCGTGCCCCCCTGTGATTCAGAATCGATAATCATCGAAACGTTACCTCGTCGTGGATGTCATTCGTAAAAACAAGACGCGAATTTTCGTAGCTTTGCAGTTTGTCAAAAGAGATCGGAGCGAAATCAAGCGAAGTCGAACGAAACGTACCAACCGGATTGAAAATGTAATATTTCATTTTTCACTAGAAAGAGAGAGAGAGAGGGAGAGAGAGAAACATTTGTAGAAAACGTGAGTCAAAGTAACGTTTCTGTTCCACCAGAAGAGTACCTTTGTCGAGGCATAAACGAGAATTACATAGATGAATAGGAAGTTGATATTTTTTGAAAGAGATCGAATAGGAAAACTCTTGTTGACGATACGTGTATAGAAATTTATTTATCGATGGTTAATCCTGTACTGTACATTAATGTGAATAGCTGACGCGGAACAGAGATCCGCGAGATACATAATATACATATATATATATATATATATATATATATATATATATATATACATAGATTTAGAGAATCTCTCGATGATTCTAATTTGCACACTGTATTCGACCGTTACGAAAATAGAAACAGAAAGGAAATTAGAGAAAATCTTTGAAAAGAAATTCTATTTGAAAATTTGGCATCGAGATGGAAGCTCACCATGTACCAAGTAGATTCGCGGTCCTAGAATGACCGACGTGTAGAAGAGCTTTCCGAAATATACCATAGCTGCCATATATACAACACGTTTCGTCAAAAAAAATAAAAAAAAGAAAAATAAAAAATAAAAAAATGAAAAAAAAATAAAAAAACGCTCAATAATGTTTCGTTTGGAAGCTTGTTCTCGTAGTTTTTAGATACGGGTGATTGAAGCTTTTCAGTCGATGTTATATATATATATATAGAAAGAGAGAGAGAGAGAGAGAGAGAGTTGTATTTACAAGCCTTTCGATCTTCACAATCGTTTAAATCAGCGAAATTCTTCGAAAAGTTTTGCATAATTCTATTCTCGAACACGTTAGCCCGTGTCGTTTCGTTTTGCAATTAAACAAAGTTCATGTGCGTGTAATCGTGTAGTTCGTTATAACGGTTGCGGCTAGTCACGTGACCGCCTCTGATTTTTAACGTTTTCTATGTAGTGGTCCTATATATACTACGGCAAGGGATATTTTCGATCAGCCCCAATTTGTATTGCAGACTTTTGGATTTTATATACCGTGTTACTTTTACAACCGCGCACGATGATCATTTGCTATCGATACTTCGAAATTGGGAGAAGAAACGCCAGACTTGGTTTTGTTAATTCGCGGTTACCGAAATAATTCGTGGCGATTCGAGCATTGCGAACGAAGGAAAATGAAACGAAACGTAACCATGTTACCTGTAGTATATGTACAATGTATCTTATCAACGTGTACAAACGACAAACAATTACATGTCAAATGTATATTAAGAAATAATATATATATATATATATGACATAAATATATATATATATATAAAACATAAATGACCATTCGACCAAGTAATATAACCGCCTTTTCTTTGACTTACCACCATAGCCTTTGTTCCCTCGTTTGTCATCTATCCCGTGAAAGTTTTCAGAACAATTCGGTACCACGTTCTCATTCTTCAAACAGAGATACTTGCTTCTTTCGTTTATCACTGAATATACATTTCGCGTATTTGACACTCGTGAATTGCGACAACGTTCGACCGACAAATAAAGAAAAAACAGCGCGTTAGAAAGCAGCGAGCATCCACTTGACGCGCGCTCCTCGTCGAACTTGTCCCTTGACTGCAGGGAACGCGTCGAAACGGACCGCTCGGTCTCAGCTTCAAATGTCGACGTACAAACAAAACGATGCGACCCTAACCTGCTTCTGAGAGGTACATATCGCGGGCAGAAAAGAACATCTACTCGATATCTCGTGAGGAAGTGCAAGAAAGTGTATTTGTCCACGATGGACAAGGTGGTGGAGTTGCAAAATGTAGAAAACGTGTGCAGGCTCTGTTTATCCACCGACGAGCCCAAATTGTCGGTATTCGAAACGGAAGACTCTCTGCTGTCCATGGCTAGCAAGATACAAGCTTGCCTATCGATTCAGGTACGTGCGCGAAACATTATTACGTAGGAGTTTTTTGTGTCTATGATACTCTCGAATGTTTATTTCCCATCGCATACGTTTATACTCTTCGCATTTTCTTTCTGCGACGAGGCGAATACATTGAGGTTAGGTCTATACAGGATCATGTATGATGACATAGGATTAACAATGATGATTATGCGCGTTTTATTGGTATTAATTGTTATTGGTTAAGGTTGGACAGGCAAATATCAAACGAAACGTGTTTTTATAGCTGTATTTGCTATTAGAGAAATTTAATTTCCGTTGAAATTTTGATGAGTATCTGCATCTTGATATCGGGTTCATGTGTATCTTTTAGATTTCAACTACAGACAAATTGTCGACTCAGATATGCGCACAATGTGTTAAAAATGTAAATCAATGGCATAGTTACAAAGAAACCTGTTTAAGTTCACAAGAGAAGTTGCATCAGTGGCTGGAACGGCAGCATATGCAACAAAGTCCCATGGTACATATACGCATTTTGTTAAATTTGTCAGTATAATATAGTTGTGATTAATGTATTCACAACTGTCATTTGTTGTAGGTTGTAACCATCAAGGATGAACCTGTTGATTTGGACTTTTATGAAGACAACGTCGAAGTCATTTCTGAATCTACTACTGATTCAAATTTGGTAAGTAGTATGTGCTTCAAAGCGAAGCAAATGTACGGAATAAAAGTATATTAAAATTGTCTCATCTTATAGGAAGTCACCAATCTTGAAGGGAATGTGAATCACTTGGAAGATAGTGCTCGATGTCAGAAAGTAACTGATGGCGATGAAGTAGCTGTGGATGAAGATCAACCAGTCTTGGTGACAGACATGAATATTTCTATAAAACCTGAACTGCAAGATGATTGTGATACGGATTGTACTATCGAAATAGAATCCGTTACTGGTAATGAACTTGTCGCAAATCCTCTTGCAAGTTCAGAGGAGAGGATCATGGAAGCTGATTCCACTCAGAAATCCAGTGCATCTGCCTCAGCAAACAAGAAAAAAACCAGAAGAGGTCCTCATACTCACTTTAGGGGTGCACGTATTTTTAAACAAAAGTGTGTACATTGTCAAATTAATTTGCACTCCAAGCACTCTTATGCAAAGCACATGCAAAGATTTCACGTTGACAAACAGAATGGTAGTGTCGCTAAACCGGAATTAAAAGATGAGGAAGAGCTTGTCGAAGATCTGGAAGATGAATTAATGAGTATGGAAAAGGATGCTCCATTGACGCAAGTGCAGCAAAATATTATTGGTCAGTTGAAGACATTTTCATGTTACTCCTGTCAGCAAAGCTTCAACGATCGCAGAAGCACGCTTTTCCATATTCGTCAGCATATGCCCGACCTGAGACCGCACACGTGTATCGCGTGTTTGACAGAGTTCCCAGATCGATCAATGTACAAGTTACATTGCGGAGCATCGTTTGAATGTGCAATGAAAATCGCCCTTGTTGTACCGAAACAAGGCGAGGAGAAATACTTCACGTGTAATATGTGTTTACGTCCTATGCAGAACAGGAAACAATTGCTTAGCCATTTGTCGAAACATTCGGACAAACAGTACGAGCAACTGGTATCCCCGACACGATCTCCTCCTAAATTGAAACCAGTGATTCCTCTGCCACCTTTGAAGCAAGAATCACGAAAAAGAACGTTCGAGGAAAATTATATTTCAAACATACCCAGCCCTTACAAAAATGGCGATCCTGCGCATAATCATATATGTGACTTGTGCGGTATGATTTACAGATATAAGCCAAATATGCTGAGGCATAGGGATCTGTGTCTATGTCTGTCATCAGACGTTAGGACATCCTACAGATGCGTTCACTGTGGTATGACATATCTTGTATTCAAAAAATTCCATTCTCACATTACGCAGGAGCATAAAAAGAAAGATCTCGTATGTTCTGAATGTGGCAGCAAATTCAAAACTCCTAGTAACTATTTGGAACATCACGAGGGACATCGTCGCAATCGTGACAAAAAACACTCTCTTAATTCGAAAAGCGACTTAACGAAGATCCCGCAGAACATTTCAAATAAGGACTGGGACACGTTCGAGGCTGAAGTAAATGCTAAAAAACTGTCCGACAGTAATCAGTACAGCTGTGCTCTCTGCAATTTGGAATTTACTACCAGAGCCGAGTTAACAGAACACAGAAATCTACATCTGAAAGTGAAGATTTATTCTTGCGTCATCTGTCGTAGCATGTTCAGCAGCGCAGGTGCTTTGGAAATTCACATGAAGGATCACGGCATAGAAGACCCGAATGAGAGAAATGCAAACAGCTCCTGCTTAGAGTATGGTACGGTGGAAGAAGAATCAAAAGATTCAAACTCAATGAACGTAAGTGCCACTTCGGATCCTGGTGATAAGAAGAACGAGTGCAATAGGTGTGGAAAAATATTCTCGAATAGCGCAAATCTTAAAAGGCATATAAGAAATCTCCACAATGTTACTAGAGGCCACCTCAGCTGTTCCTACTGTTGGCGAACATTCAAGAGCAAAGAAACACACGACCGGCACGTTACGATCGATCATCTAAAATCCTCCAAATCCATGCTTCGATGTTCCAAATGTCCAAAGACTTTCTTCTTCCAAGCCAATCTGAATCTTCATTTCGAGAATACGCATACCGAGAAATCATTTCCAGTTGGCCACAAATGCGATATTTGCGGTAAATCTTTCATAGAAGAATCATCTTTGAAGATACACAGAAGTTGGCACAATCGAGCAAACTCTAGACTGAGCTTGTACTTCATGAAGAAAGAAGATCGAAAACAGGAGGAACCTGTGAATTCTAATACAAATACCCGGCCAGCGAGAGCGCGAAAATCTTACCCGAATTCACCTTCGACGAAACTTAATGGTAATTTCCAATGTCAAGTCTGCAGTGAAAAGTTCAATGATGTAACAGAACTGAGGACACACTTATGGGACGTGCACTGTGCACGCAGCAAAAATGAGAAAACTTTCCCCGATGGCGAGTTCCATTGTGAACTTTGCATGAATGTTTTCCCGGATAAGGAAACGTTGGATGTGCATTTGCAGTGGCATAAAACTCAACCAATTCTCAACGATGTAACACAGTCTGATAACACGTGTGAAATTTGTGGGAAATCATACAGCTCGAAGAAGATACTGTCCAGACACAAGAAACTTCACAAGTCCACAATTGCAGCTGCTGCGAAGTTACAATCAGCTGACAAAAACTCAGCTAGCAGTCAACCTTTATGCACAATCTGTCACAAGGTGTTCAACAACAATCGTTCGCTCCAGTGTCATAGACTGAACGTACATGCAAACATATTCAACCAACAATCGCAACAGGTACAGAACAACACGAGAAGAGCGTCTCAGGAAGAGCAAAGAACTAAAAGAATAAAATTAGAGCAAGAGGACAGGCAAACACCTTCTGCCATGGATGCTATGAGCGCGGGCAAAAAATCCGTCATGTGCCACGTCTGTAGGAAATTCTTCGCAAACATGAGCGTGCTTTACAAGCACAAACAGTTGGTACACAAGACTCATACGAATCTGGTAAAAAATTTTACTAAATCGTACCAAATGGAATGCATACCGTTGCCCAGCAGCGATGGCAAAGTCTCTTGTAACGTTTGTTACAAAAAGTTCCCTGGCGTGTCGAATTTGCGTCAGCACTTTACTGTAAAGCACAAGAATGCTCCTGTTAAGTATGCTTGTACCGTAGATGGATGCAAACTCACATTTCCTACACCGATGATCCTAAAGAACCACGAAATGTCGCACACCAGCATCATCTTCAGTTGCAACTTATGTAACAGGCATGTGTTCAACAGGCCTGCGATGTCGAATCACATACTGACGGTACACAACATCGTCTACAACGCTGAGAGCAGCAAAAACTTCCACAGAGAGCTAGATTTGGGCAAATACGTGGTAGAGGGTGCAGTAGACGCTACCTGTCCTCAATGCAAGATCAAATATCCCAACAACAGGGCTATGAAGATTCACTTCTTCAAGTATCACGAAAACTCAAACGAATAGAATCGTACATATTTATCTATCCAAAGCAATTCGCGGAGATTTCAACGAAATGTATTACCTGCTTAAGACGCGAATTGAACGACGTACGAGTACTTGGTCCTACTGGCAGAGAATCTCTTCAGAGAATACTGCCTTATATGCATCTTTTTTTTCTTTTTTTTTTCTTTTTTCTTTTTTATCAGATTACCCAGTTACAATAATTGAACGATCGTCGAATGTCTAGCGATAGCGTTCTTTCATTTCAGCACGAACGATTAAAATACACATTGGTCAGTTTTGCTTTTCTTTGGCTACCGCAAGAATTGGGCTGTCCGCTATTTAGGATCAGGAAATATCAGATTCGATACGATATTCTGTAAATAGAAACCTTTTGTTATAGAAGAATCAAGACACTGTACGAGGGGAAAAGAGAGTTTTTCTCTGAATTATTCCTCGTGATTTTTCAATTTTTCCTCGCTTGATGTTGATCATTCGAAAAAAATGTAGCGCTTATTGACAAATCGACTTGTCACAAAGCTAGAGGATCACCGTGTCTGAATGAAAATTTGATTGCAGTCGATTCAATTGATTATTGATAATTGCGCATCTTTTGTCGACTCGCTAGGATATAATTACACTACGTAAACTGTGTCAATCCAAATGTATTGCATTTGACAAAAAAGAAGAGAAGATGAAGTGCAATATCTCTATTATACGATTTACCACAATATTCTATTTATTTTCTTTGTGTTTTTTTCAGTTATGGAGCAACATCTATTGTTTTCGTTTGCAGTCATCGATCGAACACTTTTATATGGCTAAATATTGGATTTTATATCATGTAAACCAAGGATTGACATATTTTCTAATGGTGTGACTACAAAGAGAAAAATGGGTAGGACAAATTATGGGTTTGCATAGGTAGGCAAGATGTCCAGGTCGGGCTTTGCACGTTTATTTGTCAAAAAATATTGTTTCTTTCATCGACGGTTTAGATTCTGCTATTAACACGCATATATACTTGTATATGCAATATAATCTGTAGCGTTTTTGCATATTAGTGAACAAATAAAAGGAAAACTTAATAAGCCTCCTCGACTTTTCAAGTAATCACTCGACATTGTCCTTGTTGGCGGGATAACGCCGCCAATGACAGTAATCTGTCGCTTTTCAATCACTACTTTCCAGTTTTTGAACACTACTTGGGACAATTAGACGATCATGTTCCCGAGTTGAGCTCGTTTCTTGTTTCTCGTGATAGTTCCCACGATGGCCATCAGAGGGCTACCGTTTATTCATCGCTTTGACTTTTTAACCTCCAATTCCTCGAGGAGATATCTCATATTGTCGAATGACCAAAATCTTTTCAACTATATCTTCCAATGACCAATACTGTCGATTAGGCACTATCGTGGTCAGCTGTTTGACCCGTAATTTTTGTCTCGCGGTGCTCTAGACGGCAGCCATTTTAAACAACAGACCTAAAGAGAAAGAGCCTGAACAAAGACCAGACGATCAGTGGCCAGCTCGATCGGTTAGAACAGTCAACCAGCGGATGAGAACAATCCAATTTAGGATCACAAGTCCAGCAATTTGGTTCTTCTTCTATTTGCACCGAAACGGTTTCACTCCTCGCGCTGGTTTTAGATCAGCTCTTGATATAGATCTGTTCTACGCGTATCCGCGCATTCAGCGACACGTGTTCGTTAGGTAGCTCCTCTCACAAAGCCTCCAGTAAACACTGAAGGTGCACATAACGATTTGCCTGGTCTACTGTTGGTGCGATTGTTGACTACCTTGTTTGAACAGCCCTCTAATTGTTCTGAGCAACGTGTCCCACGCGTAGCCAGTTGGTATAAATGTGGATTTTACGAATTTTATCCGTTCGCCGCGAGAGAGTTGGTGATTCAGTTAGCCGGAGAAACGGAACGAGGGAAATTGAAACGCCATTCTGCGGAGAAATCTGCAGTCCAAACCGTTAAGTTTCTTACAACAGATGTTCGAGATGATAATTACGTAGCTCTGACGTAGTTATCGTATTGCGCGCAACTACGATAGTTTCGAACTTTTCAAGCTTTTAATTCTGTGTACGCAACGGAGGTACACACGCAGAATTTGTATTTCTGTGCGCGGAATTCCTTTTTGTATAGGCGTTGTTTTGCGTGAACTTTTGGAAACGAAAGAAGACTGAGAGTACAGAGGAACGTTTTTCACGGATGCGTTCGAATTTTAAACGGTCTCTAATTGCAACTGGATAATATTCGTTGCTTTCGGCGTTTTGTGTTTTCACTTTAAAGTAGAAACGGACGATTAGCGTGAACGTTTTAACATTTGACGGACAAGAATGTGAAAAACTTCGAAGTATATATATATATATATATATATATATATATATATATATATATACACACATATATATACACACACACACACACGTGTATGTCGTATTTTAATTTCTCGCGGATGTTTATTGATGCACGAGAATGTATGACATTACGTAGCTAATCTCCGTTTTTCTACGCTCTGTTTTCTTTTGACTTGCGCGACGTATCCACGTAGTGTACAATGTTTAAATTTAAAGATTTTAAATTGTACAAGTACGTAAGAAAGCTTGCGGGAAGAAAGTATTATTACACACGCTGGAAAGAGTTTACAAATTGCCGCAAAGAATGGGAAACAACATCCTCCGCATCGTTTAAAATTTCCTGTAGCATAAAAATTCGCGCTGTAGTAGCGACGTATTGATAACGAACGATGGAACCACAGTTTAAGTTCCATTGTTTCGCGTTTTTATGGTGTCATAGACACGCGGATAAACGCCAAATGATACACGCAACGCGTTCCTTGTGCGACATTGAAGCGCAGCCATCCTTGTCGAAGGAATCCGCGCATGTGTGACCGCTGAATGTCACGTGTGCAACCAATGTCTTTAAATCGTTGCGAGACTTTTAACGTGGAACACTTTTGTGTGTGTGCGTGCGAGTGTGTGTTTAGTATTTTGAAGAAGGATGCGTTGATCGAAACTTTGGCACTGACTGTTTGTATGATAAAAAAATTCATCGTCGGATTTTTTCTTTTTTATCGTCGATTCGTTTTTAATCCTTTGAACGTGTACTTTGAACGTTGAATGAACGGGATGACCGGGAGAATATTTTACTATATATATATATATACACTGTATAAAATATCGTTAAACGTTAAATGTGCCTGTATATGTTTCGTTATTTCGACTTTTTATTATGTAGATTCGAACGCAGATGGTGTAAGGTAACTTTTTTACTTTACTTGGGGAAAATTAACGCGTTGTAATTGGATTGCGGGTTTTTATATTTTTATGCAAAATGGAAATTTGGAAATTTCGGACGAAAATATGTTTCCAATAAAAATCAAATAATTTCCCTCGCGATAGCACGAGACATCTTGTACATATTATAATAAAATATCTTACTTTGAGTGTTTCGTATATTTTTTCGTACGGTATGCGATCGTATGCGTTTTTCCAATGGATAATAATCCACAGTCTTTATAATGGTGAGTACTAAAAAAAAAAAAAAAAAGTAATTAACGATGTTAACCGAGAATAAAACAATTTTTAGTAATACGTCTGTGTTGATTATTGTACTTTATTAGAAAGATTAAATGGTAATTTTTACCCGAAATGTTGCAATTCTACGATATCATGCTATTCGAGTGATCTGTGTATAAGGAAAGATAAAGTACGAAAAGAAATGCAATTTTTGCATCTTAAAGAATCGATTGTAAATTTTTCTCAAATGTAGATACATTTTTGAAAGGGAAAGATCCGACTTGCTCAATTTTGCTCAAATTTTACAATTGTCCAACAACTGTAAATGCAAGAACAATTGACAAAAATTTACGGTGTCTGATCTGCGTGTCGTCACGTGTGTCTTACGCCATCGCGAAGCTATTAAACAAGCTCGTGTGTAGTATTTGGTACTCGCGTATGTGCGTGATTATGTCGCAAGACTCTGAAATGGAGCAGTCCGTGCGACCTTCTGGCTTGCCTCGATGTCATTCATATCTAGTTGACGACCCAATTTCTCATTCAACCGCAGCGTAGAAAATTCCATCAGAGGAGCGTGAACCGAGACGGATAACAAAATTGAAATTCAATTTCGATTTTATAGATCTGTCGATAGTTTTGTGACGAGTCCAAGGCCCCCGAATCGACATCGGGATGACGGGATCGTGTCACTCGGCATCCGGACTTGCGAAGCAATCAATAATCGTGTCACGTGGCGCAACACATTTAACTTTGATATCTAACACGCATCAATTCCTCTCTCCCTGGGTTTCTTTCATTTGTACTTTTAATTCTCCCAAAGAAATTTTCTCCGACCGTGGTTGCTTCAACTACGGTAGTTCTGAAATGAAAATTACAATATTCCGAAAGGGAGAATAATTTCACGTCCAATATTGATATTTTGGAATTATAATTCCGAGAGATTGCGACGCAAAGCTCCGATTTTTTTAATTTCTTTCTCCTCCAAAACAATCTAAATTCGAAACATCCATCGTACCGAGATTTCTCAGGTAACAGATAAGAAACAAATTTCCAACAAATAATGAGTAATTCAGTAAGAAACAAATTCCAAATAAGTAATAAGCACGAAGATTTAGAATTCAAGTCACGTTTGCAAAATTAAAATCCTTAGGTATCGATCGTATTTCAAAGAGAGAAACTACACGCATGATCGCGCTTTCCTTTTTCTTTTCCGTCTTTGACGACAAAACGTGTCGCCAGGCGTCATTTACTTTGACTGCACCGTTCAGAGTGATGGTACACTCGAGTGACTTGGATTTCCTTAATCAAAGACACCGGTATCTGTTACGCTGTTAATTATTCAGCGCGCGAGAGTTAGGTCACAGGCTGTTTATCGATTGGATTTTTAACTAGCTCGCTCGTTGTACACACGCCGAGTTTCTAATCGCCAGTTCTAACATGGCCAGTGTGTCTTGCTCAGTTATTGGGTCAGTTACGTCAACACAATTTTTGAGTAAATTGGTTCGCCATTAGAGGCGACTTTTATATTAATTTTCTATTAATTGAGATTCGGATTGGATCGTGAATTTCGGAAAGAGAGCTAGGGCCGAGGCTAGGTGTGCATTTGTCAACTGCACAGAGTCTGAATCCTAGAGTCTGAAAAAGTCTATTAGAAAATTCATATAAACACATGATTTATGTATTGTTATTCGCGAAACAATATCTTCTGGCTTCTTTGTTCGATGTCTGAATAAATAAGAATAAAGTTGGAATACCAAAGTGTTGCCCTCGAGGGGCCTTGGTGGCAAGGCTGTAAAATCATTATCATCTCGCTTCGGGCAACAAACGATTGTCGAAGTCGTTCTATGCCAGTTGTAGGAACTTGGAATTCAATGATCCACGTGCCCGCTGGATATTGAATTAAATTGACTCGCAATTGGAACGCAGTCGTTCCATGAAAGGCTGAAGACACCAACGTGCCGATTCGATCGCGATAGCGTTGCAGACGAGGCATTGACATCCATCGGATCGTTTGAACGATCTGACCCTGACCGTGCCGTGGTGGAAACGTCACTGCAAACCATACTGATTTATAAATGTTGGAAATGTCGTATTTATTTCGTCCAGGCTGTGTCTGAGGCTTTTTTCGTCAAGAGGAGTCAGCGTGTTTTATCAAAATTAAAGACAAAGGCGCTTAGAAAGAAATGAATTGGTTACAAAATTCACAATCAACCCGCAGGTTCTCGCGTGTTTGTGGGAAATTTTAATTTTTCTTCTTTCTTCGGAGAATACAAAAACTTGCATAAAAATCCACATTTTCAGCGTTACGAAAGAAATATATAGTACGATTCGTCCCACTGAAAGGAGAAAGACTTTTTTGCCATAAAATTACAGGCGCGATCGCCCAGTACCAGACAACGCCACTCCTACTCGAGATCTACCCCACGCCCCCGCGCGAATCACGTGACCCAACTCAACCAATCGCTAATTTTCGTTGCATCCGAAGAGGGGATATGAATCACTTTCAGTGATAATATATAGATTTAAAATATATAAATGATCATTTTAAATAAGAAAATTCAAACTACGATAGATTCAATTCCCGATGAAATTTCACCCCCTTCCGTCTGCGACGTTTCCTAATATTTCTACCTCTTCCGTTCCACCATAACTTCTCCACAACTGTCAGATCGATTTCCCATCGCTCGTCTGTTTCCCCTGCATCCAACGCGGATCTAATTTTTCCCCCAACACTCGCATCGTGTTCCCCAATTCTCCGAGGGTTGCGCGCCCACCGTTTCCCCCGTGCACGTCGAACGAGCGGTCCCGGACACCCGTAATCGATTAATTAAACGGCGCAGCAACGGCGTGTCACCGGAGGACGCCTAATTAATCGAGCAGTCTCGAACAGCGGCAGCTACACCATCTTACCACCGTGAGTAAAGTGCCACCGAGAGCATTGTACCGCCATTGGGCAACGGTTAAGGCTGGCCAACATCGCGAAGCGAATCACCTAGCGTGCTGACCTAACAGAGATCCTGACGGTACGATCCGATGGCGTTGATGGATCATCGATCGAGCAACGTCCGACCGGTTTTCATTTGGTTCTCGGCTGGAAATACGACAGACAGTGACGTGCATTCGAAGCCGGCGAGCCGACGATCCTTGCCGCTCGATCTCGATCGAATCAGCGCGGAGGAACGCCTTCGATCGCGTGCTCGAGGGCGTCGTTTGTCATCCGACGTTGCGTCACTGAATAATTAGTCGTTCTTTTGGGAACCATGGGGTTTGAACCGTAGGGATCAAGGATGGTTGGGCTGTACACAGAAGAGGTGGATCACAGAGGAGAGAATTGGGCAGAACAGGGAGACTGGCAGAGAGGAACGAAATATCGTAGCGGGTGTCATTTTTCTAAAGCTTCGAAAATTCGCTTGTAGTAGAAAATATAGAGTAGAATTCAAAAGTCTTCGATCACGCTCATCCTAAAGTTGAAGTTTAAACAAAAAAGTTGATGTAACATTGAAAAATTGGTTTCCCGCGACGTCCCTCTTGATCCAACAGAAATTTATTTTGCAAGAGTTGCTTTGCTTCTGTCGCTCCACTATAAGGCAATTACCAAACCTCGCATTGTGATAACCATGTTTTATGTAGATAAATATATTATTGTATGATATATATATTGCTTTGTTTCTGTCTCTCCACTGTAAGACAATTACCGAAGCTTGGAAGAAACCATGCGTCATGATTATATATCGCACAGGAATCTATGTAATATATTATGTATCACAATGCAAATTAAAAAGGACTGTTATATAATAATTATGCGAAATTCGACAATAATGCAGAATTCGTGGAACGACATTTTGTCCAATATTCCAATTCTGCGTTATATTCTGCATTTCGTATTCTAAAAAAAGAAGCAAGATGAAAAATTAAAGTGCGCGAAATAAAAATGTGACATTTAAAATCTCGTCGTTCGCAGCGGCGAACAGCTCGCGAAACTCGATTACCCACGGCCGCGCGGAAAGAAAGCCCGGATCGCAAATCAGCTTTCCTCGACTGGTTGCAAATTACGACTGCGATTCGGCCTCGAGGCAAATCGAGTTAGCGTCTCCCGCAGCGGAGACACGCGAATCGCCATCGGCCATCCGTCGGTTTTCTGACACCCGATAATGCGATCGGCAATTGCAACGCGCAAACCTGGTCACGGCCGGACGCCGCTTCTAATCGAATTAGTCTCCAGTTCTAGTCTTGGAAATCGCAACGCAACGTTTACCGCGACGACGTTCTTTCTCTTCTTCGTCCAGACCAGCATCGACTGCCGTGGCCACTCGATGGAAACAGTTGCTGCTCTCGATCCTATTTCCCCGGATTGCCGGATTTGTTATTCACGGCGTGTCGTCAATCTTGCCGCGGCGGTATTTAGAATTCGAGCAATACGCCTGCGATCGATATTGGCTTGCAACGGGGTTGTTGGGTTGATGACTCTTTGCACGACCGAGGACAGCGAGTTCCCGAAGTTTCTCGAGTTTTCAATTTGAAAATTTCTCTCGGGATCAATTTTTAAAAATTCACCGTCGATCAAATTATTCTTTTACGAAGGAGAAACATTTCTGACAAATTTAAGAAGATTCGCGTTTCGCGAATCTTGCGAAACAGTGACTGAAGAAGAGGTTGCGGGTGATCGAACTGTCACTTTGCTCGTTTGTCTCGCAAATCGCGATTTCGAACGCGCGATCGACGTTTCCGTCGAACGTATTAATTTAATGGACTCGGACTTAAAAGATCGCACTTAAAAAGAGAAACGTTTCGAGCAATTTTCGGACAAAGTTTACGAATCGACGTGGATCGTTTCGGCAGATTGTTCCGAAAATAAATATTCCGTTCATTTGCACGTTCGAGGTGTTCCAACGTACGGGTTATAATTCGCATCCACGTTCGAAATATCGCGGAAGCAATCTGGAAGATAAATATCAAAGTGTTTCGGAGGATAGAAATTCGCAGAATATTTCGGGAGCAACCTGGATGATAAATACTGGAATATCCCTAGGAGATAAATAAACGCGCAAGTAATTTTTCGGCCTCTGAAAGGGACGAGCGCGTCACGCTCGCGGGAGAAATGTAGTCGGAGCAACGTAGTGTAAAAATAAGGGGAGAAGTGGACGATGGAAACGATCAACGGGAATAATAGTACACCATAAATCGAGCACGCCGCAGCGGCCAATGGGAAATGATCATGCAATTGCGAGGCTGAAGTGCATATGCATCACGTGGTGATGCATTGAGAGCGAGGTCGTTGAAGTGTCGATCAACAGACACGAAACTGGCTCGACGTCGGTCGTATTTACGGCTAATTTTCCATTTTCTGTTCCATTCCTCCGCGAAAGCTCGACGATCGAAGAGGCAACGACGGAATCGCGGGGGAGCCTCGAACGGAAGGGGAAATTCCAACAATCTCGCGCGGGCGATACAGTCGCGTGCGTTCGATTTTCAAGGCACTTTGTTTCAAAAATATTTTTAACTCTGTAGTGAGTCATTCGATATTTTTCGCGGAAATAATTCAGGGAGATACCTCGAAAACTCTCGTGTTAATTTCGTGTTGCAAAAGTTGCAAAATTATTACAAATAATGAAACTCTCTCTTTTAAATTTCATTTCTTTTCAACGCACTTTGATCCGTCACGATAGATCTCAAGAAAAGCGGCGAATGAGGAGAGAAGCTCGAGCGTCGTTATTGGCGCGATGAACTTCGAAGGCGTCCCGCGGTAACCGGTCGCAGGAATCCAATTGCGAGGGAATCGGATTTACGTAACGCGGCGAACGCGCGAAACCGTAGAGGCGACCATCGACGAGGCAGCGACGTTCGCTGGTTCTCGCATCTGGCCGGTTCTCCAATTTCAAGGCCGCGCGCCCGCGCTTACGTAAAAGAGTTTCCGTGGCTGGCGGAATGCCGCGGAGAACGCGAATCGCTCGAGAACCGGCGACGCACTCCAGATCAGGGATCGTCCAACCCCTCTTGGAATTCGGTTTCTCAAGTTTTCGACGCAATTTTCGACACGCGGCTGCGCTCCCAAACCCTTTTGGAATTGCCTCGTTCCAAACATGACTTCACAATTACTCTCTTGCGAAGGAAACACACGTCGAAATTCGACGATCATTCGTTTCGACGCGCAATTTGTATTTACATTTTTATGATATAAATGCAAAGAGATTGGTCGCGTCGAATTTGACAGGCTTCGAGCCCTCGTCGGATCGACGCGACCTTTCGGTCGTTAAAAATTCTGGAGGACAAAGTTAAATGCACGAAAAATACGTTTAATCAGAGTTCAGCGTTTGTAAATGTCGTGCAAGTGCGTAATTTTGTCTCGATGCTTTTTCGAACAACGACTCTTTTGTATTTTAAGCTTCGAGGAGATTCGAAGTTGACCGTGGGTTTTATACGCGTTGTATATTTTCTCTCTGCGAAATATTTCCGACAACGTGTACAATATTTTGCACAACGTGTGTATCTCGGGATATTTTTCCGACTAATCGCAGGTATTATCTGGTCGCGAAATTCGAAAATCTGCCTCGTAAATCGATGACCGTGTCGCTGGAGCGCGACGCTACTTACTATCGCTATCGGACGTCGATATGTCACTTAATTTATAGCTGGACCCGTTCGAAATCGTGCGAAACGATCGCTACGTAGTTTCTATATTCTCCAGATACATTCTCCTTTTGTCGGCAAATTTTCGATTCGCAATTTCCGGTTGTTCGAATTGCACATGTCGGAATCAATCTTGCTCTTTGTATTGCAAATTGTTCGTTGACTCGCAGTAGATGAGAAGAATTTTTTAGACGTTTCTTCAATGGTTCTTATTCGCGAGCGAGCTTGGAACATTGTTTAGACTAAAATAATTATTTTCGATAGTTGCGTTCCGTACTGTGGTGGATTTTAGCGGGGATCTCTTCAGGCGCAACGCCGATGCAACGAAAATTAGCGATTGGTTGATTTGAGTCGCGTGATTCGCGAGGGGGCGTGGCGCAGACCTCGAGTAGGAGCGGCGTTCTCTATCGATTCAAACGTTTGCATACTAATAATAAAATTTTTTCGTCTTCATTTCCTAATCGGAACGGTTGCTTCTGGGCCTTTCAGTGAGACGAATCGTACTGGGGTACGAGTCGTGCAGTTTTTTATTTTCCGACTCTTTGGTTACCAAAGAGATATTAAATTTTGATTTACGTCCGATTAGTTTCAATTTACAGTTCTCCTCGAACATCCCTCTTTCATCCGCCTAGAAATTGCGTTCAAAAATAAAAAAAAAGAGAAAACAACAGCAGGAAGTCTAAATAATTTTCTCGTCGTTAGCTGTCAAAATGAACGATTCAACGGAGAGACAGAGCAACGAACGTAAATCAGTCTCTCGCATCGCGAAAAAAGATCGAACTGCTCGTATTAATAAACTGTAGCAAACTGTCGAAGCGAGAAGCAGAAGGTAAATGAGAGAGAAGAAAGGAACATCGATCGACGAGCAAATCGGACGCGTTTCATCGCGATACACGCTGGAAAAACGAGCTCTTTACTTTTTTTTCGTAGCCGTTTCGCACGAAATTCCGCCTTTCGCAGCCGGACAGCAGCGAATATAAACAGCGGGAGATATTATTCGACGAACGCGTATCGCGGCCGAACGATCGCGGTCCTCGACGAAACATCATTTTGCAGAGGTATCGCGGTGGCGATCTTCGTCGAATTCGAACCGGAAGCAGACACAGTGGACGTGGAAAGCACGTTCGTGCGCACAGTCGACGAAGAATTCTCGATACTTCGAAATTAGTTTTACAACCGGACTTGGGAACTTTCGTGCGCGTTTAATATTTCTCGGAACATACAATTGAGAAAATAAATAGTTTTACATATCTTTCTTTTTTCGCATCGCGTGCATTTTGGGCGTTCTCTTTAAATTTTCTACGAAAAATACGTAGCTCTGCGAAAAGAATCTTTAGTCTTCGAGATTATGGTAGGTTCTTCTTCACTGTCCATAGACACGTTTGAATTCGCAAAATTTTCGACAGGAAAAGTACGCTCGACGAAGAATCGTCGATGTAACCTGTAACTTTATAAAAAAAAAAAATCATACGATAAATTTTAAGGAGGAGATTTTGATCTTCGTACCTTCACTTACCTTTCTCAAAAATATTTTGCAAGTAAAATATTTGCGTAGAAATATTTCGTGACAGTTTAAAGTATCAACAATATTTAAGAGTTTGTAATAAGAAAATTTATAACTGAGACTCGAATCGTCGTCGTCCCTGTGATTAAAGGGTTGAGTCATAACGATATTTAATACGAACAAAATTCTAACAGAATCGAAGACAAATTAAATTCGACTCTCTGAAGCAGACGGCATTGAATTTGAATAAAATCAAACAAATCCGTTCGTTCGTTCGTATTCGGCTGTTGTTAATTGTCCCAATCGTCTCTCTCTGTTAATTAAAAATGATTGCCATTAAAAAAAAAAAAAGAAAGGAAGAACATTGCGCGTCTTTTTATTCAGCAGCTTTTTTATTGTTTTAATTATAAAGAAGTAACAAAGAATAATAATTTCATGATATTACCATACTTTCTCTCTCTTCGTCGTTCGCGCTCGCACACTCTCCCTAACACGCTCTCTCTATCTCTCTCTACGAGCTCTCTCTCGCTCTCTCCCTTTCATTCTTCCATACTTTCTCTCTCTTTGCTCTCTCTCTCTCTCTCTCTATCTCTCTGTCTCTATGTATTTATATCAATATTATTTTAATAGATATACTCATTCACGTATTGAATATCGTGGCAAATATATAGATAAAGGTTTCATCTAACGTTCACACGTTCGTGGATTTAGCGACCGTGCTTCAGAGACGTGGAGAGACGCGTCTCTCCTCTCCTCTTTTCTCTCCATCTCTCCAACCGTTCAACTCGCCGTTCGATCCAACTTCCTTCGATCGACGTTTCTCGAGCTTTTCTGCGCGCAAGCCTCAAGTTAAATTTACAAGAATTACCGAATCAAAGAGTTCGCCGTGTGTGAAACAGACGCGAGCGCGCAAGGATCCGACAATATACGGCAAATTATTTAATCATTGATTGATCCGATTCGGGCTCGGTTCGCTGCGAAACGCAAAATATTCACAAGAACTTAACCTTTGTACGATACGCGACACTACAAATTTGTATTTGTACAAACAGTACAAAACGGATCGTGGACGTTGGCGGGAATTCATAGTTGGTTGCGCTTACAAATAGCCGCGAGCGGTACATAGGCGAGAGTATCGCGGACATTTATGCAAATTCACGCCCTCGCAGGGAGGGACGAAGCAACGAGTCGCAAACAGAAATTTGTTTCATCCACTAAAGATACATATCAAACGTTTGCTCAACGTTTTATATTTTGCGTTTCTCCATTTTCGCAAGCATCGCAAAAATCCGCAGTCCGATCCAAGTTCTAACGCCACGAAATTCACGGTGAAACAACTAGACAAATTTTGGTTATTTTACGCGCGGTTCTGCGTCCTTGAACGAAGCAGCCAAATATTCGAGCGAACCAAGTCCGTCGATCGCGGTCCAGCGGCAAATGTCCTCCCCTTTTTCGGGAAACGAGGACGTGACGGGAAACGGTCGTCGTCGAGGGGACGACTGAAGCTCGACGAGGCTGGACGAAGTTCGTCGGAAGTCCGTCGACTCGCGGGCTGAACGTTTGGCGGTCGCCTCGCCTCGAAGGAGGTGCCGCACGGAAGTGTTCGTGCTCTCGAGACCGAAGACTCGAGAGATCGACGTTCCGAACGGACCTAACCACGCACCGAATCACTAAAGTCGCGACTTAACCACACATCGATTCGCGGAGACGAGCCGCGAGCCGGGTCACGCTGGGAACCGGAAGTCGTTCCTTTCAAGACTCGATTCACTCTCACACTTTATTTCTCTTCTCTCGCTCGAATTTCATTTTATTTATCTTCTCATCCGTTCGTTACGTATTTACTTTGGATCGCGAGTTCGATCGATTATTCCGGTTTTTTACATAATTGTGTCTATTAATAAATGCGTCACTTTGACTCTGTTCTCTGCGTCTGCTGCTTTTCCGAAAAGCTCTTGCGAAAAAAATGTGTAAAATGAATATTTCGTACCAGTTGTTTTTTCTTCTCTTTGTTACAGATTTGTTTCGCATAAATCGAGGGAGTATGTTGCAAGTTCTTCTCCAAACTCTCCTCTCGCTTCCTACCACGCTTTCCTATCAATCGAGTATCATAATTGGAGGACACCGATGTTCTGTATTGTTGCTGTCTGTATACTGTGTCTGTATAAAATTTTTTTATAAAAGTGGAAGAAACTGGTCTAAATCGGCAAGTCTAAATCCTGCGCTGTCCTATCGAAACGAACGTCGAATCGAACAATCGTCATCCTTCCAACTGCTGTTCGAAGCGATCCTCTCGTCGATGTCTGTGTTAAAATCTAAAAAAAGCTCTTGGCTCTTTCTTTCCTCCTTCTTCTGTTTTTCATTGAACTCGCGTCAATTGCTTCTTCTTCCGAAGGAACAACAGAGGAGACAAAGAGAAACGAACAAAGTGCCGAACGTTGAATCGAGTCTTGCGATTTTCAGAGAGAGCTCGGTTTTCGAGGAACCAACGATCTACGTGTTCTCGACTTCTCCGCGACAGCTTCTCGAAATTGCAGCACCCTTCGGTCTCGGTCGATCGTCCGCGCACGTTTCTACGATCTAAGAAAGCTGGCGAGGTTGCCACTTTTGATTGACTGTTTGCGAAACATTTTACCTTAACCCTTTATATCCTTAAAATCGTACGGCGGCAACGATCTTTTTCAACAGGAAAATCTTTGTCCACCACCGCTCGGAATCTCACATTCGACACGCGACGTGTGTTCGGTGTTGTTTCCAAGTGGCGGAGCTGCAATCAGTCACATTGCGGATAATTACATTTGAAGAAACGACGACTCGCTCGAGTAAATTACAAACAAACAGAGTGCAGATATATATATATATATATATATATATATATATATATATATATATATATATTGTATGTCTGCATGTATGTACGTATATAAAAGTATATAAAATATTCAAAATGAAGCAATTGCTCGTTGATTCGAACGAAATCTGCAGAGTAAGCACATGGTCGCGCAATCGCCGAAACGAACGAGGAAAGTTGCACGCAACTAAATTCCGGACATAAAGGGTTAATGCACGTGGGATTGCAACGTCTCTAAAAAAAAAAAAAAAAAAAACGAAAAAAGTGGAAGGTTGAATCGTCGCGCCAAAGGGAAACCATTTTTTTTCTCTCTTTTCTCAGAAACGCACGCTGGATTTTCAAGCGAAACGTCGACTCGTGGCCGCGTGTCCTCGGGCCTCTGGGGGGCACCGGGCTTCCGGTTCCCGGCGACGATCGCGCGCGTCCGCTCGCTCAACTAATAAAAACTCGACAACATTGAACTATATCGAGAATTATCGCCTAGACTACAAAATTCCAACAACTAATCGGGCGCCTCCTATCGAAGAAACTAATGTGTACTAATACCAGGCGCCCTCCCCTTGACCTCACCGACGCCATCCTGGATCTCCTCCCCTTCCCCTCCCCCCCCCTCCCTCCCCTTCGATCCTCTCGATCGAGCTTTTCCTCCCCTCTTTCTTCCTTTCTTTCTTTTCTTTTTTTTAAACAGAAGCGATCTGCACCCTCTCGACATTTGGCTAATTTTCTAATTCGCGTCTCTGGGCAGAGTTCCAATTGTCCCTGTCGTTCGACCGACAACCTTCGCGATTTCGTTTCATTCAGCTCGACGGAATTTTTCACTGGGAAATTGACAATCAAAATGTTGGACTTTGCTGACACAGTAACGAAATTTATTGTTTCGCTGATGAAATTTCAGAAAATACGCAACGAAAGTACGATTCAACGACTTTTTTCATTTTCCTTCAATTCAAAATGTCCTTCGACGTATCGTTCAACTCGAAATTTCAATTAATTTAACGCCCCATCGAAGAGCAATTGAAACAATTTAAACGTTATTTAACAACGTCTCAAATGTTTTATTACAAAGCAATAATCCAAATACCCTCGAGCTCGGGTCCGAGCTCGAGTCTCTTACACAAAGTGCTACAAAAAGTATTACAAAAAACCTCGAAACAAACGTTTCAGCAAAAATTCAAAATTCTTACAAAACCTAGCACGTTGAACTTGCTCCGAATTTCTTCACGACTAACGTTTCAACGAATTCCTCAACTAACGAAAATGTCTAAATCCGCTACTGTACCTAAAAAGATAAGTTCCTAGCTCGCGTTGGCGTTTCCTAAAAACTTGCCCCGAGGATATCTTCGCTCCGGAGAATCGGATTCTGCCCGACGATTTCTCGTCGCGAGAGTGAGAGTGAGAGAAAGAGAGAGAGAGAGAGAGAGAGAGAGAGCGGATTACAGTTCCGATCGATTCGGCGATCGGGAGGGGGCACGGATCCAGGAGGCGAGATTGATCGGCACCACCCTCGTCCACCGTACTTGCACTATAATAGAAACTATAACACGTAAGAAAGGACACCCTCTCGCGAAAGAAAAGAAACGGAAAGTTCCCACACACGCGTTTCCACGCAGGCAGCAAGCAGTCAGGAAAGCGATTCTCTCTTTGCCGGCCACTTCAAATCCACTCGCTCGTTCGTGCACGCGCGCGGCGAAAAGGAAATTTTCTTGAAACTTTTCTCGAGGAGAAGGAACCGAGCAAACGAAATTATCGATCGTTCGATTGACCCCGAGGAGGGTGATCGTTCCTCTGCGAATTGATCTCTCTTGTTGTAATGGCGGGCAGTCGCCGTTGGCAGTCGAACCGAGACACACGGGGGAGAGTCGTGCGAAAAATTAAAGTTGTACGAATCGAGGTGAAGGAAGGAAGGAAGGAAGGAAGATTGTTCTTTCCTGCAGCTTCTTTTTTTCTTTTTTTTAATTAGCGAAAACGAGAAGTAGGTTTGGTACACCTTGGTCGGTGGCGCACGACTCGTCCCGTAATTTCCACGGCGACTTTCAATTTCGAAGCTTTCCGAAAAAAAAAAAATCTGCGATCTGATTCTTTTTTTTTTCTTCTCTTCTCTTCTCTTTTTTCGCCCCTCCTCCCTCTAGGCTCCCACGGACGTCGAGCTCGACACAGCGCGCCCTCTCTTTTCCTCATTTTTTTCTCTATAAAATTACAAAAGATCTGGATCCATTTCCTCCGCCGAGAATCTTTCTCTCTCTTTTTTCTTTCTTTTCCTTCTTTCGCGAAGAAGCGTTCACCACCCTCGAACCGAGAGTGCTTCCCTTGGCGCCGGAAGCGCGCGTCGTTTCCGTTCGCCAAGCGGCTCTCGGCGCTCTTGATCGATAAACGCAAGACGCGCCGCCGCGTCCGCCTCTCGGTCTCCGCGAAACGCGGCTAAACTCGATTGTTTGTCGAGGTCTCGTTCCTCTCCTTCTCTCGCAGAGAAGGACGCGCGACGAGAGAGTGGTGAAACGAACGCGGTACGACGCCTAACAAAAAAAGAAGAAAAAGAGAGAACAGAAAACAGTCCGTAACAGTAGAGTAGCAATCATAGATATCAATGAGAGTAATCATTTCTTTTCCTTTTATATATAAGAGTAATAACGATAATAGTAGCAGTAATAACAGTAGTAATAATAGCAGTAATAACAAAGCGTTTGACAAGCTGCAGAATACAATACAAAGGTACAAATAATCGGGGAACAGAAAAAATCCACTATCGCTTCGCAGTCCTCTTTTCTCGGGGACGTTCGCCTCTGTCGCGAATTCATTGCCGCTTAAACGTAATTCAACGGGACATGTACATTTTATTGTATTTTATCGTGAGATTTATCCTGTGTCTCTGTACGTGTGTGTTTGCGTGTGTGTGTGTGTGTGTAGACGTTTGTTCATTCACGAACACAGGCTGCATGCATATCTCAACGCACGCGTCTTTTGCGCTTTTCTCTCTATTCTCTCTGGCGCCGCTCTCGGTCA